>NC_069405.1:82747409-82785165 GCF_026875155.1 Cherax quadricarinatus
TCGGGTCAGCTCACTGACATGATAAGTAAATGTGTAGAAGTTTTAACACATACTTCCTCTCAGTTTTTTACACAGGAGGATACCAGCGATATTCCAAAAAATGATAAATTATGTGGAACAGGACGATTATAAACTTGGCACGATTAGGGTCACAAGTGACATGGTCCTTAGGCAAATAGATAAATTAAAACCTAACAAATCCCCAGGCCCTGATGAACTGTATGCAAGGGTTCTAAAGGAATGTAAAGAGGAGCTTAGCAAACCTTTGGCTAATCTTTTCAACATATCACTACAAACTGGCATGGTGCCAATAAGTGGAAAATGGCAAATGTGATACCTTTTTTCAAAGCAGGTGACAGGTCCTTAGCTTCGAACTATAGACCAATAAGCCTAACCTCCATATGGGAAAATTTTATGGAATCAAAAATTTTGCCGAGGCAGTTCGTAGCCACCTTGAAAAGCATAAATTAATCAACGAATCCAGCAAAGGTTTTACAAAGGGGCGTTCCCGCCTTACGAATTTGTTAACTTTTTTCACTAAGGTATTTGAGGAGGTAGATCATGGCAATGAATATGATATTGTGTATATGGACTTCAGTAAGGCTTTTGACAGGGTCCCACATCAGAGACTATTGAGGAAAATTAAGGCACATGGAATAGAAGGAGAAATTTTTCCTGGATAGAGGCATGGTTGACAAATAGGCAGCAGAGAGTTTGCATAAATGGGGAGAAATCAGAGTGGGGAAGCGTCACGAGCGGTGTTCCACGGGGGCAGTGTTGGGCCCCCTGCTGTTCACAATATACATAAACGACATAGATGAGGGCATAAAGAGCGACATTTAGCAAGTTTGCCGATGACAACCAAAATAGGCCGTCGAATTCATTCTGACGAGGACATTAGAGCACTCCAGGAAGATTGAATAGACTGATGCAGTGGTCGGAGAGGTGGGCAGATGCAGTTTATATGACAAATGCAAAGTTTAAATGTTGGACAGGACAATAACCCTGCCACATATAAACTAAATAATGTAGATCTTAATATTACGGATTGCGAAAAAGATTTAGGAGTTCTGGTTAGCAGTAATCTGAAACCAAAACAACAGTGCATAAGTGGTTCGCAATAAAGCTAATAGAATCCTTGGCTTCATATCAAAAAGCATAAATAATAGGAGTCCTCAGGTTGTCTTCAACTCTATACATCCTTGGTTAGGCCTCATTTAGTTTATGCTGCACAGTTTTGGTCACCGTATTACAGAATGGATATAAATGCTCGGGAAAAAATGTACAAAGGAGGATGACAAAGTTGATCCCATGTATCAGAAACCTTCCCTATGAGGATAGACTAAGGGCCCTGAATCTGCACTCTCTAGAAAGACGTAGAATTAGGGGGGATATGTTTGAGGTGTATAAATGGAAGACAGGAAAAAATTTAAAGGGGATGTAAATAGTGTGCTGAAAATATCTAGCCTAGACAGGACTCGCAGCAATGGTTTTAAGTTAAAAAAATTCAGATTCAGGAAGGATAAGGAACGTACTGGTTTGGTAATAGAGTTGTGGATGAGTGGAACAAACTCCCAAGTACAGTTATAGAGGCCAGAACGTTGTGTAGCTTTAAAAATAGGTTGGATAAATACATGAGTGGATGTGGGTGGGTGTGAGTTGGACCTGATTAGCTTGTGCTACCAGGTCGGTTGCCGTGTTCCTCCCTTAAGTCAAGGTGACCTGACCTGACTAGGTTGGGTGCATTGGCTTAAGCCGGTAGGAGACTTGGACCTGCCTCGCATGGGCCAGTAGGCCTGCTGCAGTGTTCCTTCGTTATGTTCTTATGTAAGGTGAGTCCAGGAGCTAGGGCTCAACTACCTTCAAGGAGAAACAGTGAGTCCCGTATAAGTACCTGCCGCCGTGATGCTCGCTACCAACCATCAACAGTAACTAACAACAATGAACAGCACAACACCGTTATAATTCTACACTGTGAAGAACTGCGTCGCCACCACCACAACATACTTCTGACCGCTTTCCACCGTTCTACTCTCGCAGCCCAGCCTCAGGCTATACTTTCTTCTTGACTGCCTGGTCAACCAGGCTGTTATAGACCCTAGCCTGCAGGTCTAAAATTATAACATGGCTGACTCGGCATTACCTGTAGAAATAAATAAAGGTTCCTCTTTACACTTTTTTTTTTTTTGGTGGCAATATTTCTTACATGGGCTGGTAGAAGGATGAAAAGTCTTGGACCACAGAGGTTGAACCACTGTTCTCTAATTCTGCCTATTGTACCTCTGCTTTTCACCCGAATCTATCTATACTTCCTCTCACTCTAGTAGTTAATAACAGTATACTGATTAGTTACTTAAATTTCAGTATTTTTCTAGCTATATTATCAGGTATCTCTCCTTCGTTCCAGCGAGTGCATTCCAAGTGCAATGAGACTTTTAGGTGTCTTATAGATTTTGTATATATTTTCCAGCTCCTGATATCTAGTTTAGTCGTGAAAATAAGATTGTTAAAACTAAGATAGGAAATGTCAGTTATTATCCTTGGTACTAGAACCTAACAGGAAGGGCGTAGTTACAGGGCACCTGGTGAGTAGAGCGCTTACAGTGACGTCATTGGTAGTGGTGGTGGTGTGGGTCACTGGGACACTTGAGGTAGCAGCCAGCAGGAGCCAGGTATAGCAGAGCAGGCAATGCTCAACCTACTGAGTGACCAGTAGTGCACGCAATATCTCAGCGTCACCTCACCAGTACTTTACACCACTTGCCCCTTCCATGTCTCCGTCAGGTTAACTTCCTCGTGTTCTTATGTACACGAGGAAGCCCTGACATCAAAGATTGGGAAAGCATAATAAGGGATCCTTTTAAGGTGCCTCATTACAGACTGAATGTCTTTTCAATTTGTTAAGAGTTTCTTACATTAGCCGCAGCCCGGCATGAAGGTAGATATTTTGTACTTGGTACTAGCATGCATGTCTAAGTGAACCCGCATGTTGTGTAGCAATCACATAAATAACATGGCGCACAGACCTCCGTAATTATAAGGTAGGAATGGAGATTAGGATTATATTCAGGAACTAAGACGAGCATTTTCCAAAGTGAAGTGAACTGCTTCTAGAAATGCATTATTCAGCTGAACAATTTGAGAGACTGGATTATGGAAATTATGGTGAAGCTTGAGCGGAAGGAAGGGCATCATTACTGCCTAACACGTCCACCAAGCAGAGAACAACACCCACAGACATCCAGCTTCCGGATATGGCGAAGACTCTGCTGGAATGTGTGTCAAGCAGCTATCACCAACTGTTTCAACAATATCAGCAGCAGTACGAGCAATAACAGCAGCAGCAGTTGAAGCACGAGCAACAACAGCAACAACAGGCGGTGGCCGAGGCGATAATAACTAATGTTGTAAAAGGTTTACGTGCTACCTGTCTGTATGACAAGAACATGCATACCTCAATGCAAACACAGTCAAGGTCATGCAGACTGGAGAGGTTGAAGGTAGACTGGATACACAGTAAAACCTGGGAGGATCAGCTCTGAATATCAATAAATGAAAATGATCTCGGGGTAAAAACCGCATCTGGCACATGATCGTAACTAGACACGAACCTGGAGGTTACCTGGAGGCTATTCTGGGGATCAACGCCCCCGCGGCCCGGTCCATGACCAGGCCTCCCGATGGATCAGGGCCTGATCAACTAGGCTGTTACTGCTGGCCGCACGCAGTCCAACGTACGAGCCACAGCCCGGCTGATCCGGCACTGACTTTAGGTATCTGTCCAGCTCTCTCTTGAAGGCAGCCAGGGGTTTATTGGCAATTCCCCTAATGCTTGATGGGAGGCTGTTGAACAGTCTTGGGCCCCGGCCATTTATGGTGTTTTCCCTTAGTGTACCAATGGCGCCCCTACTTTTAATTGGGGGCATTTTATGCCACCATTCATGAGTATACGAACCCTATGCGGAGCCATCTACCTGGTCAAGCACATACATGGATACACAAAGATAAATCAAAGCATGGAGAGAATGGTTAGATATTGCTCGCTCAAATTAGCCGCAAGGATACCTGTAGTTTACTTGTGGGTGGTTTTGAGGGTCATCGACCCCGTGGCCCGGTCCTAGACCAGGCCTCCCTGTTGGCATCCTCTCTAACATGGCTGTTAGAGATCCCTGTATGAAAGTCAACGAAATCGCCATATCCACAGTGAAAGACACCTTAGGGACCCATAGGAAGTGAGTGGAAAAACTCAAGAGATGGCTTACGCACTGACCTGGGTTTTACGACTCACTCATCAGGGGTTCTGAACCCCCACCCGTACCCTGGGTGTTTGCAATCGTGTTATTACGATTTTGCGAGTCAAATGGTTCTTTTTTTAAGAGTAATGTGAGAAGTATGGTGGACAATCACTGTTGAGTTTGTATTTCCGGTCCAGGTGAGTTTCACATCCGGTGCGAAAAAGAGAGAGATGATTAGTTATGAAAGTTGACGCTGGTTGCGGAGGCGCTTACCGTGAAGAATAATTGATCAGGTAGTCAACCCCACCATCCACCCTCCAACCCACCTACCATCCCCACCATCCACCCTCCAACCCACCTACCATCCCCACCCTACTCCTCCCCGCCTAATTCTCACTCGTCCAGAATAACTTTTCTCACTTAAACCTATTTCATAAATTTTATTCCAAGTGTGAGACAGGCCATCCTGAGAGAGGTTAATTCCCATGTAATAGTAACTCCAGATCTGTTCCAGCGGAAGCTTTGAAGTTATCACAAGTAATGAACCAGTAGCGGAATGCTTGGTGATATTCCAGCTCAGGTTTGACATGAGGTATATAATTCATCCTGTGCTACAGAATGTGAGACAAACATAGCTAGCTCTTGGTCCCACAATGGAACCATCATACACAGTAAGGTAGCAGCACACTGCTGATATATCCAGTTTGATTTAATAAAAAGATATCCTAGGTAATTTGCACTATGTATGACAATTGTATATGTGTGTACCTGTGCGTAAATAAACTTACTAATCCTTAGTACCCCCTCCTGCCCCCCTTCCAACTGGCAATGCGTGAACACGGGTGGGGTGTGGCACTGGATCGTGATGGGCGGGGCACTGCCGTCCTGGTTCTGTTTTTACAGCTGTTGACCTCGCTGAGGCCAAGACTACATTCCTGCCCTACAGGCGCGCGTGCGCGTCCATCAACGAAACAAGAATAAAGGCTCACTATAGTAGGCCTACTGACTCATGACTGGCAGGTCACACACAACACTTATATTTATCTTTAAAACTGCCCAATATATTAACCTCAAGGACAGTACTTGGAAACCTGTTTCAGCTATACATTCACGATATGTGTAACACTCCACAAAAACACCAGTATTCCTACAATTTATACCTTGGAAGATCACGGAGATGATCAACTAAACCACTGAGTATCTGGTGGTCGGGCAATATACTACAAAACATCAGAAACACAAGTTTAAAGATAAACTTGTTTTACAACAGATCGAGGGAAAATCCAGCTGGACAGAACAGGCGGGAAGATATGTTTAAATGGTTAAGTTGTACAGTTTACAAGGAGGCCTGGTCACAGACCGGGCCGCGGGGGCGTTGACCCCCGGAACTCTCTCCAGGTAAACTCCAGGTATGGTGTAGTTATTCAAGGTTTTAACAAAATGTTACTAACCAGAATAAGTCCTTATTACTATTACCTAATTTTAGTAGAGTTAACAACGTGAATTTTTCTATTCCCGCCAGGCTTGTCTGGTGCTTGCCTGGTTAACCAGGCTGTTACTGTTGGCGGGTCAATGGCTCGTATATCCATCACAGACTGGTTGATCTGGCACTTTATGGAGATACTTGTGCTTAGACCTCTACATTAGTATCACTGGCGCTACAAGAACGAACTGCACAGAGCGTCATGAAACAAGACCAGTGAGGGAACATATATGTTCATATTACGACCATATTGATTCTCATTTATATGAAAGACTGTAAAGTATACTAATAAGGAGCAACTGTAGGGACAGTAATGATGTGGTAAGTGGCTGTTAGAGTTCAAACTCATATCAAAAATAATATAACTGTTTCAAATTCCAAACGTGGAAGACTACGTCGGTGTAGACATCACACTAAAGTAATATCTTTAATATTAGCTACACCAAGTAGCATCAGTATCAGAAAATAAGTGAGGAAACTAAAGCATACCCTTCACCAACTATCGAGGCTGTTGTTGATAACTATATAAAGCAAGCCTCGAGTGTGCAGCACCTCCTTGATTCCACTAAGAATGTTCAGAGGCTTGGCGCTAGATCAACCTTGAAATCGAGGGACGAACTACGAGCTGAATCTCGTATCAACAGAAGAATGAATACAAGATCTTCAGAGGTGTAGACAAGGTAAGTAATGATTAGACTTTTCGACATGGGAAGTACCAGAACCAGGGGCCAGGTGCTTTAGTGTAAAGGGTAAAAAAAAAAAGAGGAGGCTTAACAAATACAGTATTAACAAGGAGGAAACAATTACGAAAAAAGTAGTGTAGAAAGAAAAATTATTTCTTTTAAACAGAATGGTAGATAGTATAATACAAGCACGTGAAACAGGAGACCACACGCATAAATGCTCCTGAGAGGAAACTTTGATCACAGAGGAAATCACAGAGGTGGAAGAGTGAGGGATTTTAGGAAGCAGTCATGCAGCACGCGCTGTGTACGAGTGCAGTGAGATGTTTAAAAAGGTAGTGAAAAAAAACTCCTGATACGTATTCTAGAACATTAATGATTGTGCCAAGAGTCATTCACTACCATAACTCAGCCCTCTACCCAGGGGAAGATGTACACAACCGGATTTGACAAGGCATTATAATGGAAGACGGCAGCCGGTCCTCACAAACACCTGAAGAACGAACGTGATGTTTTAACTCATTTTGATGGCGACATACTGATGCCAGACATGTTCCTCAACTGACTGTCTTCAAGTAACCTTCACGAACCTATACATACATGCAATAAATATATATATATATATATATATAATATATATATATATATATATATATATATATTATATATATATATATTGCTTGCTGATGTTAAAGTTACAATATAAAGAAAAATAACTATATAACTAAAAAAATACAAAATCAGTGAACGATGACAAACTGAAGCCAAGCAGTGCGTAAGAAAATAAATGATGTAATGTGAGGGTGTGTTGGTGCAGGTGGTGACAAACAAGGTCACTACCAACCATCCACTGACAACGATATAATGTGAGGGTGGGTTGGTGCAGGTGGTGACAAACAAGGTCACCACCAACCATCCACTGACAACGATATAATGTGAGGGTGTGTTGGTGCAGGAGGTGACAAACAAGGTCACCACCAACCATCCACTGACAACGATATAATGTGAGGGTGGGTTGGTGCAGGAGGTGACAAACAAGGTCACCACCAACCATCCACTGACAACGATATAATGTGAGGGTGGGTTGGTGCAGGAGGTGACAAACAAGGTCACCGCCAACCACCCACTGACACAACGATGTAATGTGAGGGTGGGTTGGTGCAGGTGGTGACAAACAAGGCCACCACCAACCACCCACTGACACAACGATGTAATGTGAGGGTGGGTTGGTGCAGGTGGTGACAAACAAGGCCACCACCAACCACCCACTGACACAACGATGTAATGTGAGGGTGGGTTGGTGCAGGTGGTGACAAACAAGGCCACCACCAACCACCCACTGACACAACGATGTAATGTGAGGGTGGGTTGGTGCAGGTGGTGACAAACAAGGCCACCACCAACCACCCACTGACACAACGATGTAATGTGAGGGTGGTTTGGTGCAGGTGGTGACAAACAAGGCCACCACCAACCACCCACTGACACAACGATGTAATGTGAGGGTGGGTTGGTGCAGGTGGTGACAAACAAGGCCACCACCAACCACCCACTGACACAACGATGTAATGTGAGGGTGGGTTGGTGCAGGTGGTGACAAACAAGGCACCACCAACCACCCACTGACACAACGATGTAATGTGAGGGTGGGTTGGTGCAGGTGGTGACAAACAAGGCCACCACCAACCACCCACTGACACAACGATGTAATGTGAGGGTGGGTTGGTGCAGGTGGTGACAAACAAGGCCACCACCAACCACCCACTGACACAACGATGTAATGTGAGGGTGGGTTGGTGCAGGTGGTGACAAACAAGGCCACCACCAACCACCCACTGACACAACGATATAATGTGAGGGTGGGTTGGTGCAGGAGGTGACAAACAAGGCCACCACCAACCACCCACTGACACAACGATGTAATGTGAGGGTGGGTTGGTGCAGGTGGTGACAAACAAGGCCACCACCAACCACCCACTGACACAACGATGTAATGTGAGGGTGGGTTGGTGCAGGTGGTGACAAACAAGGCCACCACCAACCACCCACTGACACAACGATGTAATGTGAGGGTGGGTTGGTGCAGGTGGTGACAAACAAGGTCACCACCAACCACCCACTGACACAACGATGTAATGTGAGGGTGGGTTGGTGCAGGTGGTGACAAACAAGGCCACCACAACCACCCACTGACACAACGATGTAATGTGAGGGTGGGTTGGTGCAGGTGGTGACAAACAAGGCCACCACCAACCACCCACTGACACAACGATGTAATGTGAGGGTGGGTTGGTGCAGGTGGTGACAAACAAGGCCACCACCAACCACCCACTGACACAACGATGTAATGTGAGGGTGGTTTGGTGCAGGTGGTGACAAACAAGGCCACCACCAACCACCCACTGACACAACGATGTAATGTGAGGGTGGGTTGGTGCAGGTGGTGACAAACAAGGTCACCACCAACACCCAAACAATTGCCAAGGAAAAACTTTTATACTTATTCCTCCTCCTTCACTGAATGAAATGACAAAACAGGAGAATTTTGTTTTTGTTCACACTTTTTTTGTTAACATCCGCAGGGAAAGAAAAGTCTACATGGAGTGGAGGAATGGAGAAAGTTATTGGCGTCACTTTTACCCAGGAGCCATTACAGCCTGCAGCTGAGGCTTGCAACCTTCTCCACCATTACTAGTATAACCTGCCATCACATACACCAAATATACACCGCCTTGCAGAGTATATATTATATTTCCTACATCAACATCATTTTTCCAATAAAGTTACTCTTGCTAGGCACGTTATACTCACACCCGGATACATGATCACTAACCATGTGTTAGTGATCATAGCATTACTCGCCAGTTTGTTCCATTCGTCTCTACATCATTACTACCAATCAGTGCTTTATGCCCCTGTCAAGTCCAAATTACTGAAAGCTGTCTCTCTGTTAAATATTTGAAGCATCTTATTTACATCCAGTATACTCGTGGCGATCTTCCACTAATAGTTTCAAATATTGTCGAGTTGTTCTTATTCCTGGGAAAACTTCTTGACTTAATGATTAAATCCGCCATCATCATCTGAATGATTTTCATAAGTACAATAAATAAGGATTAATAAGACATTTACTACAACCCTGGTGTTATACGTGTCTTATTCATCAACTTGTGGATATTATAAACCGTGAATGTAACAATAGTACACAGTGTAAATAAACCTTGTCATCGATTTATCAATGTTACTTACATTTTTGTTATTTATACCTGTTTATTTTACTGATACCTCTGTTAATATTACTCATATTTCTTGGTATAAACTCTAGCAGTCCATTAGTTTAACTGACAGCGTTGGTGCCGTAATTAAAGATTTATTCAAACCAAAAAACCCAGTGTATATCGAGTCCGGTTTGATTAGTTGTTTATTATTTACTAGTTTATGAGTGCCGCGATAAATTTTGTTTCATTAGGACTGTGGTTCGTCCACAGTGAACTGCATCAGTCACCTTACTCTACGTTCTCAAATTTATTTTTTTTCAATATTAATATATATATATATATATATATATATATATATATATATATATATATATATATATATATATAATTATATATATATATATATATATATATTATATGCAAAACAATCACTGTGAAAGAATAGAGAAGTTCCAAGCGCTTTCGTGACTACTCACATTATCAAGGAACAATGAAAGTAAAGCATCAAAGGAAGGTATATAAAGGGGTAGCCCACACGTCACTATCAGATCCCACAACAAAGAAACACCTGACTCGAGACAGCAGGCCCGCCGGCCAAACTAGACAGGTCCTTCACACAACCCACCAACAAAGTATTCTACCCAAGAAATAAGAAATTTAAAAAATTATTTGTCCAATGTATTATTAAATTCTTCCCAAATTCTATTAATTATAAATGGATCTAATTTATATAAACCAAAGGAACTATTCATATTATTGTCAAAACTGCTTTTTATGAAACAAGATTCAATTATATTCCTGTCGACCATGGACTTGCTTGATACTACTTTCTCAACTTTTTGAAAATCAATTGGATGGTTAAAATCTCTTACATGAATAAATATAGCATTGGAATCTTGTCCAGTTCTAATGCTATATTTATGTTGTTTTAATCTTAGTTCGAGATTTTTACCAGTTTGACCGTAATAAACTTTATCGCAAATTTTACAAGGAATCTTATACACACATCCATCAGCATTTTGGGGGGAATTCTTTATCAAAAGTTTTTTTTACTCTATCAAGATTTTTAATGCAACTTTATTATTAAAATTCTTAAGAAGAGAAGGCATATCAACCAAGTTTTCATGGTAAGGGAGAACCAACATATTTTTAGTTGAATAAGGCTGGTTGTCCCTTTTTGGATTGTAAAAAGTGTTTCTAGCAACTTTAAAAGATTTATCAATTACATTTCTCGGGTATTTCAAATCATTACCTATTTCATAAATTTTGGATATTTCCTCATCTATGAACTCTGGACTACAAATACGTAAGGCTCTCAAAAACATTGATGAGAAAACAGTTTAACTCCATCTTGATGGGAAGAATAATAGTGGACATAGGAACAGTTATTTGTAGGTTTTCTGTAAATTTTAAATTTGAATTCATTATTACCCTTAATAATTAAAACATCTAGAAAAGGCAATGAGTTATTTTCTTCAAATTCAACAGTAAAATTTACAGAATGGACTAAGCTATTTAATTTACCAAGGAAATGGCAATATATATATATATATATATATATATATATATATATATATATATATAATATATATATATATATATAATATATATATATATCGTGCCGAACAGGTAAAACTTGCTATTTTGGATTAAATAGCAACGCTTTTTTTGCGGAATAAGGCATGGGAAAATTTGTGTATGCAATAATTTCACAAAAATCATTCTGAGCCTAACGAAAAAAATATATTTCATTGTTTTTTTTTTATTAAATTATTGTAGACTTATCTAAAATATATTTAGTTTGATTAGGCTAAATTAAATTACGCTTGTTATAACAAGATTAGGCAAGTTTTCTAAGATTCTTTTGATACAAAATTATTATTTTTTACATTAACATAAATGCAACAATATACCTTTAAACGTATAAGAGAAAAATTTACTTAAATTAGGTTGTATTCGGCACGACGAATGTACGTGTGTGTGTAAGGGGGGTTGGTTTATATATTACAGATTATAAACAAGGGACCGAACACTGACCCCTGGGGGAACCCTAACTTGTCACCAGTTCCCATTCCGATTTGACCCCATTTATGCAAACTCTTGCTTATTAGTGAGCCACGCCTTGTTCCAAATGATAGTTTCCTCTCCACCAGTGTCTCTCCCCTCTTTCATCATTTTTGTTGTGTGTGGATCGTTATCAAAGACCTCACACACTGCCAAACAAAGTCGTAGTCCATATTCTTGTTACCGTTACAAATGTCTATAAAACAGAAATTTGTTTCGGCAAGAAAAACACGCTTGAAAATCACGAGGAGAATTATTCAATATGAATCGCTAAAGTGCAAGTTAAATCATGTATTTGTAGACAAAGATTATTAATATTTATTTAATGCCAGTAATAACCCACATGGAAACAAACTCAGAAGATTAATTATCTGTATATTTCGACCCCCTTCTGAGATCCTCTTCAGCAGATGAGGATCCCCGGAGGAGGTCGAAATATACAGATCAATTAATCTCCCGTGCTTAGCTCATGATGTTAGATAATGATTTCGTTCGGACTTTTAACCCACGAGGATTAGCCACCAGGATAAACTCAATAGAAAACCGTATTAAGGTATCGAGGACTGTCTAACTTATTTCCATTGGGGTCCCTTAATCTTGTCCCAGATGGATGTTTACCACACCAGTCGACTAACACCATGGTTACCTAGTTTGTGCTGTGAACGACATAGTGTAAGCAACGTTCGAATTTTAACCCTCGAATCGAACGGGCTCCGTGTGTGAAGCGGAGCTTTTAGCACCAGGCCACGGGCTGTGGTTAATATTGATATATTCATTACCATCACTCATCAAGTCGAATTGTATTCCGTAATAAGGATCTCAATATTTAACCATTATAGGTAGATTCGTATTACTATTTCCACTACCAATTATCTGCCAAGATGAGAATGATTTAATAAGAGAGATTACCTAATGGTTTACCAAGTTCCTTCTTGCATTATTTAAGCACCATTATAGATATATTAAATCAATACGGAATGGGTGTAACAGGTATGTTGACACCTACAACTTGTACGTAGAAGACAGGTTCACGCTCAAGACATTAAGGAAATGTTTCCTAATCAGGACTGAAGGTTTTAACAGTGTAATATAGATAAATCTCCTATGTATACATTTACAGCTAGGCTCCCTGCCCAAGCCTTGGCTGTGCCCTGCGCATGTGCAGAGCACAGCTAAGGCAGGGAGCCTAGATATAAATGTATACACACGAGATCTATCTATATTACATTAACAAAGACGTCTCTCGTGGCGAAACGTTTCCTCAATAAACGTCTCAATCAGTATATATGTTTCTTTTACCTAGATAATATACAATTCTACCACTAGCTGAGAAGTGCCTGACAAACTTGAAACTGGGAAGTATTGCACGGCTCAGTAATAATGACTGTGTTCCATTAACTATTTATATAGTTTGTATCCTATTTCCTAAGACGATTATATCGGGTACATAGAAAAGACTGCCAGCAGGAAACTTTGAAGTTCACACCGAGGCAATCTGCTAAGTACTGTTATTTACTACTACTTACATAGGACTAACGTGTATTTACGTGTATGAATCAATGATAAAAAACAGAAGGCTCTCTCCCCACCCTCTACTCTGACCACTGCCGGCATAAAAATTGGGTGGAAATGGGAGGGGGTAAATATACCATACATTAATGGACAAATGGCACTTATAGGAGAGCTGGAACTGAAAGGATGACGTGCGTTACAGCCATCTTGTCTATATTAAACTACTCGTGTTACTCCACTGTATTACCATCTAAGTTATAAGACCCTAACTCCCTTACCTAACATAGATAACTAGGACTAGTTAGTGCGCGCACAAGCACCACGCAAACCAATGATGACCCCTGGAAGTCAGGGAGTACTGTTGCTGGAGGATGAGGAGGAGGAGGAGGAGGAGGAAACAGTAGCAATATAATGTGGGTACTTACGGAGTCTGACCATCTCGTCCTCGGTGAACTGTGATGTGTCGCTGTCCTCGTTGAAGATATGGTAGTCGATATTCTCACAGTAGGTTTCTACCGGGGACAGGTACAAGTCCGCTGCAAAAACAACACAACATATTACTCATAAGTAGACTACACAGTATTCATCACATGCTAAAATAACAAGTGTAGTAATTAACACACATACAACCACACACAGGTAAATTATAATTCAACCCTACTTTGCAAAAGAAAACTTAAACCTGTGAGCTATCTGTACATTATGGTACCACTCTAAAGCCTATTTTAGCAGACCAATGTGAGTAGAGGAGAGCTTCAGCTTTCTTTTCCAAATGGGGTTTATTAAGATGACATACCAAGTTAGGCTTCAACCCGCCCCCATCCCTCCACCTCCCCAACTCCCACCCAAACCGTTGTCAGCTGTGAGCTATAAAGGTGTCAGATGTAATCATAAACCAATGACAGCTTATCAAGGATGCTGACAGACCGGAGGCTGCTATAGTGAAGAGCTCTGTTCCACAAGGTACAGTACTCACCCCCATCTTATTCCTTATCCTCATATCAGACAGAGATATACATCACAGCACCGTATCATCCTTTGCGGATGATACTAGGATCTGCATGAGGCTGTCATCTGCTGAGGACGCGGTTAACCTCCAAGAAGATATAAACAAAGTTTTCCAGTGGGCAACGGTAAACAATATGATGTTCATTGAGGACAAATTAAAACTACTCCGTTATGGAAAACTGGAGGAGATAATAACTAGAACAGAGTACACTACAGACTCTGGCCATACAATAGAGCGAAAAAATAATGTAAGGGACCTGGGAGTAGTAATGTCTGAGGATCTCACTTTCAAGGATCACAACAGTGCCACGATCGCAAGTGCAAAGAAAATGATAGGATGGATAATGAGAACTTTCAAAACGAGAGATGCCAAGCCAATGATGATCCTTTTCAAATCACTTGTTCTCTCTAGGCTGGAATACTGCTGTACATTAACATCTCTGTTCAAAGCAGGTGAAATCGCAGATCTAGAGAGTGTACAGAGATCCTTTACTGCACGTGTAAGTTCTGTCAAGCACCTTAACTACTGGGAACGCTTGGAAGCACTTGACTTGTACTCGTTGGAACGCAGGAGGGAGAGATACATCATTATCTACACTTGGAAAATCCTGGAAGGAATGGTCCCAAATCTGCACACACAAATCACTCCCTACGAAAGTAAAAGACTGGGCAGGCGATGCAAAATGCCCCCAATTAAAAGTAGGGGCGCCATTGGTACACTAAGGGAAAACACCATGTGTCCGGGGCCCTAGACTGTTCAACAGCCTCCCATCAAGCATTAGGGGAATTGCCAATCCCTGGCTGCCTTCAAGAGAGAGCTGGACAGATACCTAAAGTCGGTGCCGGATCAGCCGGGCTGTGGCTCGTACGTTGGACTGCGTGCGGCCAGCAGTAACAGCCTAGTTGATCAGGCCCTGATCCATCGGGAGGCCTGGTCATGGACCGGGCCGCGAGGGCGCTGATCCCCGGAATAACCTCCAGGTAATTGACCACCCAAGTTGGCCACCCCTCCAGTGTTTAGAGACCTGCCTACCACCCTCTAAGTGCTTAGGAACCCGACAGCTACATCTAGTATGGGACGTTTCTCTTTCTCTCCCTATCCTAACCTTGCAGAGTCGTGTCCTGGGAAATATTGCAACGGTAATGTGTAAAAAAAATGGCAAAAATTATGTAAAAAAAATCAAAGTGTCGTATCTAACTGACATATTGCCGGAAATGATAAAAACAAGACTTTTCGCTCAGATTAACACAAACAGGCACAATCAGACATTTCAGAAAACATGTTGCCACTAGTGGTTATAAGTTGTCTTAATGTCTTTAACTGTGCCTATGTGTATTTATTTACATACTGATGGAATCACAGTGCCTGTTCAGCTCTTTCGCTTGGTGTAAAGCCTGATCAACAGTTTTATGACTTGATTAATCTCTACACGGAAAGACACGTTGTTCCAATAAAAGGTTGTACTACTACGTCCCCTTCTATAGTATTCCTGTGTATAGGGCATGCTGATCAATAAATGCGCACACCCATTGATAAATACATTAACTCAGTCTGTAGCCTAACGTCTCTACAATCAAAAGATTTAAGCCTCCACTCACACTATTCCCTCATTCGCTCTCCAGCTAGTACGGATTGCCATCCACACGTGGTGAATGTGGCAGCTAACTGCATCAGTGTGACGTGTATATGTTAATGGTAGAATACAGTTTATAAAATGCCTCAGAAACTTTATAAAGGTGGAAGGACAGACACGGAATCTGTCCAGCTGTAGTATCTCGAAAAGCGTGATTTACAGACCTCCAAACCTCGATAATGACCACAATAAACATCTTTGGGACGAAACTGCTCAGGTGTCTGGAAACGAAAAGGTAGTTTTCAAGGGCGATTTTAACTTTAGCCAAATGAATTGGAGCAATTTGTAAGGTAATCTAAAGTCTGGCGACTTTCTTTAAGTGGTCCAGGACTGCTGTTTAAAACAGTGTGTCAGAACCAACTAGAGGAAATAACTTGCTGGACTTGGTTCTGGCAAACAAGGATTCTCTGATAGGTAATCTTAAGGTTCAAGAAGAGCTTGGGGAAAGTAATCACAATTCACTTAGCTTTAATGTCATGAAATTACCTTATTAACGATAACCCAATTTTTGCTCTGTAGATTATGAGACTGAAGGATGAAGTTAGACTGGGGGAAGCATGACTAGTTACTATCGTGAGGGAGACTGGATAGGTAGTGGTGATGGCTGCCAATATAACATTTTCCACAGCTCTGTACAAGCTGGTTAGCTGCATGCATACCTAATAGAGAATTTAAATCCAACATGAATGACGTTAAATGGATTAACAATAAACTCAAACATTTCTTGGGTGAAAATGAAGGTATTTATAGGCCAAACAAAAGAGATGATGGTCACTTTACTAAACAATACATTCAATGTAAGAGAGAAGTAAAGAAAAAGAAACAGCCAAACTAATATATACCGTTAACGAAATCTTAACACTGCAAAAGTTACGAGAGATCAAATGACCAATCTAAAGATTTTCTTAGGTATATGGAAGTATTAAGGAAAAAAGGAGTGTCTACTAAAAGGTAGCTCAGGTCAGCTTACTGTTAGGTAAAAAGAAATGTGTACTATTTTCAACATTGATTTCTTCTGTTTTTTTACACATGAGGACACAAACGAAATTCCCGAAATTAATAATTATATGTCAGAACGAAAATAAATAATGCAGTAACAGTCACTGGTGACATGGTTCTCAACAACTAGATAGACTGAAGCTAAACAAGTCACCGGGCCCTAATGAGCTGTTTTCAAGAGTTCTGAAGGAATGTAGAGAGGAACTCACCAAAACATCAGCTAGTCTCTCCAAACAAGTATACCGGATAAATGGAAAATGGAAAATGTGATATTCATTTACAAATCGGGAGACAGGTCCTTAGCTTAAATTATAGACTGATCAGCCTAACTCTCTAGTGTGGGAAAATTGATGGAATCAGTAACTGCTGATGCAATTCAAAGACAATCTGAGCTAAGAATCTCAAAGGGGTGTTCTTGCCTTACGAATTGCTAACCTTTTTCCGCTAGTTCCATACAGAAAACCGATTAAGAAAGTAGCAGCACATGGAATAAGATAAATTATCTCCTGGGTAGCGGTATGTCCGACCGGCTTGATAGGCAAAAGAATTTGCATTAATGGAGAAATCGAAATGACAAGCCATTGTGAGTGGTGTGCCACCTGGGTCAGTGTTGGGAGCCTTGGTGATTACAATGTACATATGGTACATGACACAGAGGAGGGAATAAACAGCAACAAGTGGAAAACACTGCCAGTGTTGGAGGTTGACTCAGGAAGATAAACAACTGCCAGAGTGTAGTGCTTGAGGTTGACTCTGGTAGATAACTGCCAGAGTGTAGTGCTTGAGGTTGACTGGTAGATAACTGCCAGAGTGTAGTGCTTGAGGTTGACTGGTAGATAACTGCCAGAGTGTAGTGTTTGAGGTAGACTCTGGCAGATAACTACCAGAGTGTAGTGTTTGAGGTAGACTCTGGCAGATAACTGCCAGAGTGTAGTGCTTGAGGTTGATTCTGGTAGATAACTGCCAGAGTGTAGTGTTTGAGGTAGACTCTGGTAGATAACTGCCAGAGTGTAGTGTTTGAGGTAGACTCTGGTAGATAACTGCCAGAGTGTAGTGTTTGAGGTAGACTCTGGTAGATAAACAACTATATCATTCACCTGGGAATTTCAACACCACACACAACATTATCCAAGCCAGACTTAAATTTTACTGTAGTCTGCAGTACTGTTATTGTAACTACGTGAATTTAAGAGGTATGATTGTTGATCATTGTGGTGGTAGGTAATGGTGATGGGTGATGAGAAAACTGATAATGATAATGGCAGGGCAGTGATGATAGTGGTGATGGTGATACCAATATCGAGTAGGGATGTGCCAAGTATCGGTATCGGCCATTTTTAAGGTATCGGTGAAAAAACGGCGGGTACCTTTGTATTATTACACCTGTGCTCAGAAATATAAAAAATGACATATTACCTTACGTTGTGTGGGTTACACACACACACACACACACACACACACACACACAGGTTGTTAAAGCAACTTTTCGATTGTAAGTAATACAACAGGCTAATTAAGTTAATATTTAACCTTTCTGTGTTAAATACTAATTGTGCAATAAACATTCTCATTAGGCATCGGCCAGAAATTAGATATCGATATTGAGTGGTAATGATGGCAATAATAATGGTGGTGGTAATAATGGCAATAATAATGGTGGTGGTAATGACGGCAATAATGGTGGTGATGGTGATGGCGGTGATGGTGGTGGTAATGATGACAATAATGGTGGTGGTGGTGGTGAGGATGGTGGTGGTGAGGATGGTGGTGGCGGTAATGGTAGTAATGGTAGCGATGGTGATGACTGTAGTATAACGTTACATTACTGAAAAAAAAGCTAATGAAGGAGAGGCCACAAGAACACTGCAAACATATTAAGGTGGAAGAGTGAGAAGACTGGACACGGAATACAACCTGGGAGAAGTGATGCTGCAAATAACGAGCAAAGATAAAGATCTAGGAGTAAGCATTTCTCCAGGCACACCGCCACAAGTGCCCGTCAACCGTGTAATAAGTTATGCAAAACTAGCTAACCTAATTACTGTTTCTAGGATGCTTAATACAGATTCATTTAAGACATTACAGATAACGTACGTCAGGACCATCGTAAGGTATGTGGCGCCGGCATGGACTCCCTACTTGATCAACCATATATAAACTAGAGAATATCCAAAGGTTTACAACGAGACTGGTGCAGTAACTGAGGGGATGGACTAAGTAACGACATAAGAAATTCTAACATCACTAGAGTAAAGCCAAGGGAAACATCATGATGTACAAAATAGATAAATTCCACAAAGATAAATTGTTTAAGATTGTAGCTAACGACGCTGACGAGCCATAGCGATACCAAGAAATATTTTTTTTTTTCCTGAGGGTTGTAAGTGCAAGGCTCCAGATGAGGAAATGTTGGAGGTAAACATAATACACAGTAGATATGATATGGCCCTGGAGACCAGGAATCAGTAAAACTTCTCGGTAAGAATTTAGAGAAGCCAGAAACAATAAATCAAACCCTTGCAAGCACAAGCGATACACAATCACCATCACCAGACACCAGCACCACACTTCCGGGGACGAGCATCTGCAAGAACCTGAGAGGGCAGCCGTCCCCACCACCAACAATGGGTACTCAGCCTTCACAGTCAACAGTAACTATGGATCATTAGCAGTCATTAGTGCAGTCAAGTGCAGGAGGCACAATTAAGCATGAACCGAGCTTCACGGAACAACAATCTGCATAACACAAGCAGGAAATTACCGTTAAACAACATAACGCCGTGACGTAGGGGATGGGTAGCGGACTATCCTCCCCCCCCCCTCTACCAGCCACTTTAGCCCTCTTCAAGTTTTACAATGATGCCCCCTAAGTGTGAGGCTAGAATAGAGTGCTCATCTTATGCTCAACAAAGAGTAACTTCAGCCCTGCTGGAAGGAAATCTTTAAGTTTCAAATATTGCCTACCAGCTTCCCATGACGACTATATATCTCAACCAACCGCCCGCACGCTACTCAATCACGCACCATCCATCACACACACACGCACGCCTCCTCTCCATCTTTCTTTCCCCTCCCTCCCTAGTTAAGGAGTCGGCTACATGTAGCGGTGTGGTTGGTGCCAGCCGCAGCAACACCTGATCCACAGTTGCTGCTGCTGCAGCAGCAGCTCTTAGCAAACTAAACACATTAACCATGGTAAAGTCAAGTGTTTGCCAGGGAGCTGGTCTAGGATGAACGGTGGTCGGTAGCTACTTAACGGAGGTTGAAAGTAAGATGGGAGGTGGGTTGAGGGGAGGTGTGTACATCTGATAAAGAACTGAGGATCAAATAAACTATATCGAGGATCTTCTTAGGAACCTAGAGCGGTGCTACCTCAATGTGTGTCTAGAGTGTTGAGTAATAAAAGATGTACCTTGAAGTCCAGAGTGAATCAACGGAGCCTGGACGAGTGCGTGAGGCAAGTGCTCCTCCACTCTCGCAAGGCTGCAACACACAGTTGCAAAACGCTTTAAAAGAATCTTGCAGCATTGAGAAACACTGGTTACGCACCCAGGCGGGTGTTGATGTGCTCATTCTGTTTCACTATGGTCATCACACTACACTCGCTCTCTCCAGTGTTTATCTTCCGTGGTTTACACCTGTTTGCTCTTCTTATCTACATTTCTTAGGATTCATTTCACTTATTGATCGCTCCACTGAACTGTTAACACAGGCTCGTTACCAAACTCTCAGTACATTGTCTAATTTAATTTTTAATGTATACTACTGTAACAATTATAATACGACTGTAATAATGATGGTAGAATACATAAGCTCCTGGAGATCGATATGTTGCCACAATAAACTGTCGCATTAGTTGGACATGTGTCCTTTTACCTAACACAATATGACTTCCGTAAACTTTTGCTAGGTTCCTAAGCACCATAAGTCTATTTAGTTGTAAAGGTATAATACATTGTTTGGTGTGTAGCTCCTTCAATTAGGGATCAATACTGTGTTAGGAGTTTTATTACAATTCTCAATGTACGTAATTTTGGTTTCTAACTTCTTAATTTCTTCACTGGCCTTCTGTCTTCTTATTTGCGGTATGAATGTTTTAGTTCATCTTGTACGTCAGTGATGTCTCCACAAGGTTTTTTTGTTGCTTTTCAACACTACAATAACCAGTTTCTTTGCAGCTTTTGAACAGTTCAAAAACCATTTTTCCTTCTATATAGTCTCCTGAATACTCTATATTTGATCTCTTAAGACTTTCTAAATGAAGTATTATACACAGACCTTGTACACTTTTCCGTGGATTTGTTTCTAGTACTCAGAAAGAATGTTAGAATGTTTCTCTGCTATTTCTTCCCGTCAATTCTCAAACTGTATAAATTAAACTTACTAAACATTTCTTTCTACAGTAACATATAAATCGATGCTGTCTTGAGCTTCAGTGAGGCTGTCAGTGTGTATTGTACTAGACGAGAACTGTGTGACTGTCAGCTTAAATGAAGCTGTGTGTACGTATTGTGCTAGAGACAAGAACTATGTGACTGTCAGCCTAAAGGAGGCTGTCAGTGCGTATTGTACTAGAGATGAGAATTATGTTCAGTTGTGGCTGTTATGAATCTAGTGTATTTCTGTCGTTCCCCTTATACTTGAAGTGTGTATAGTGTGGCAAGTGGCCACTCAATACACGTTACACTAGAAATCTTGTGTACTGGACACTATAATTACAGACATGGGGAAGCGTTAAGCCATAGGTTTCAAACAGCGCCCGAAGAATGGAAGGTTTGATCCAAGGGGACAGTAGTTGTGTTCTTTACATGAAGAGCACTCTGCCAGGATGAAGACACTCCCCTCTCTTGACTGGAAGACAGTACAGTATGACACACTGAAACGACTTTCCCCAGCAAGCAAGGAGGAAGCACGAGTACCAATAGCAGATATTACCATTATGAACCATACGTAAGAACACCACTATCAACACTACCACCACACCACCATCAGCACCATCACCACCAGCAACAGTAGTAGTACCACCACCAGCAATAGCAGCAGTAGCACCACCACCAGCAACAGCAGCACCACCACCGTCGTCGTAATTCTCGTTCCCCCAAAAAACTCAGCATTTTCAGTGTGGATGGTGGGTGAAAAGACAATAATCATCTGCATGCAAGTAACTGCTCACGCCTCACCCACCCCTCCCAACGTTCTTCACTCCACCCACCACCTCTCCCCTCCACCCTCAACGTCCACCCACCTCTCCCCTCCACCCTCAACGTCCACCCACCTCTCTCCTCCACCCTCAGCGTCCACCTCCACCTCTCGTAAGAGTGATGTCCGGCCTGGGAACTACATGACAAAACTGGTTAATTAGATGCCTGAGCAGACAGAAATCAGAAATCTTCATCAGGTGGCTGTGAATAATGAGTGGTGGTGGTGGTGGTGGTGGCGGCGGTGGTGGTGGTGGCGGTGGGTGGTGGTGGCGATGGTGGCGATGGTGGTGGTGGCGGTGGTGGTGGGGGGGCGGGTGGTGTGGGTGGTGGTGTGGTGGCGGCGGCGGTGGTGGCGGCGGCGGTGGCCACCATGGCCACATTAACACTACAATACCAACACTTTACGAAACACCCATGGTGTCTGTTGTTGTCTGCTGCAGGGAGGTTAATAAATGAGTGTGGTGGAGGTTGATAAGCGAGTGTGGTGGAGGTTGATAAGCGAGTGTGGTGGAGGTTGATAAGCGAGTGTGGTGGAGGTTGATAAGCGAGTGTGGTGGAGGGGAGGTTGGAAGAAGCGAGTGTGGTGGAGGTATAGGAGGGGTGAGGTTAATAACGATGTGTGGGGAGGTTGATGACGAGTGTGGTGGAGGTTGATAAAACGAGTGTGGTGGAAGCTGATAAGCGAGTGTGGTGGAGGCTGATAAACGAGTGTGGTAGGAGGTTGATAAGCGAGTGTGGTAGAGGCTGATAACGAGTGTGGTGGAGGGGAGGTTGATGAACGAGTGTGGTGGAGGGGAGGTTGATAAACTAGTGTGGTGGAGGCTGATAAGCGAGAGTGGTGGAGGCTGATAAACGAGTGTGGTGGAGGTTGATAAGCGAGTGTGGTGGAGGCTGATAAACGAGTGTGGTGGAGGGGAGGTTGATGAACGAGTGTGGTGGAGAGGGAGGTTGATGAAATGCGAGGTGGTGGGAGGGAAGAGGTTGATGAAACCAGTGTGGTGGAGGGGAGGTTGATGATCGAGTGTGGTGGAGGGGAGGTTGATGAACGAGTGTGGTGGAGGGGAGGTTGATGAACGAGGTGGTGGAGGGGAGGTTGATGAACGAGTGTGGTGGAGGGGAGGTTGATGAACGAGTGTGGTGGAGGGGAGGTTGATGAACGAGTGTGGTGGAGGGGAGGTTGATGAACGAGCGTGGTGAGGGGAGGTTGATGAACGAGCGTGGTGGAGGGGAGGTTGATGAACGAGCGTGGTGGAGGGGAGGTTGATGAACGAGCGTGGTGGAGGGGAGGTTGATGAACGAGCGTGGTGGAGGGGAGGTTGATGAACGAGCGTGGTGGAGGGGAGGTTGATGAACCAGTGTGGTGGAGGGGAGGTTGATGAACCAGTGTGGTGGAGGGGAGGTTGATGAACCAGTGTGGTGGAGGGGAGGTTGATGAACCAGTGTGGTGGAGGGAAAGGGTTTATGAACCAGTGTGGTGGAAGGGAGGGTTTATGAACCAGTGTGGTGGAGGGGAGGTTGATGAACCAGTGTGGTGGAGGGGAGGTTGATGAACCAGTGGTGGAGGGGAGTTGATGAACCAGTGTGGTGGAGGGGAGGTTGATGAACCAGTGGTGGAGGAGAGATTGATGAACCAGTGTGGTGGAGGGGAGGTTGATGAACCAGTGCAGTGGAGGGGAAGTTGATGAACCAGTGTGGTGGAGGGGAGGTTGATGAACCAGTGCGGTGGAGGGGAGGTTGATGAACCAGTGTGGTGGAGGGGAGGTTGGTGAACCAGTGTGGTGGAGGGGAGGTTGATGAACCAGTGTGGTGGAGGGAGGTTGATGAACCAGTGTGGTGGAGGGGAGGTTGATGAACCAGTGTGGTGGAGGGGAGGTTGATGAACCAGTGTGGTGGAGGGGAGGTTGATGAACCAGTGTGGTGGAGGGGGGGTTGATGAACCAGTGTGGTGGAGGGAGGTTGATGAACCAGTGTGGTGGAGGGAGGTTGATGAACCAGTGTGGTGGAGGGGAGGTTGATGAACCAGTGTGGTGGAGGGGAGGTTGATGAACCAGTGTGGTGGAGGGGAGGTTGATGAACCAGTGTGGTGGAGGGGAGGTTGATGAACCAGTGTGGTGGAGGGGAGGTTGATGAACCAGTGTGGTGGAGGGGGGGTTGATGAACCAGTGTGGTGGAGGGGTGGTTGATAAATGGGAAGACACTTAAGAGATTTAGATATCACTTTGCCCTGGGAAATCACCCTGTGATCTTGACAAGAAAACACACACACAACTATACGCACACACTATACACACACACACACACACACACACACACACACACACACACACACACACCGGTGTGTAGTGTTTACCGTGCTGACACCATACACACACACACACACACACACACACACACACCGGTGTGTAGTGTTTACCGTGCTGACACACCATACATACACACACACACACACACACTGTGTAGTGTTCATCGTGCTGACACGCTGGACACACACACACAAACACGTGTAGTGTTCATCGTGCTGACACACTGGACAACACACACACACACAACACACACACACATCACACACACACACACACACACACACATCACACACACACACCACACACGCGCGCGCGCGCGCGTTGTGTAGTGTTCATCGTGCTGACACACTGGACACACACACACAAACACGTGTAGAGTCCATCATGCTGACACACTGGACACACGGACACACACACAACACACACAGTGTAGTGTTCATTGCTGACCACTGGACACACGGACACACACACACACACACAACACACACACACACACACACACACACACACACACACACAACACACAGCACACCACACCAAGTTGTGTAGTGTTCACCATGGTGACACACTGGACACACACACACACACACACACACTGTGTAGTTTTCACCATGGTGACACACTGGACACACACACACACACACACACTGTGTAGTGTTCACCATGGTGACACACTGGACACACACACACACACACTGTGTAGTGTTCACCATGGTGACACACTGGACACACACACACACACACTGTGTAGTGTTCACCATGGTGACACACTGGACACACGGACACACACACACACACACAGTGTAGTGTTCATGCTGACACACTGGACACACACACACACTGTGTAGTGTTCATGCTGACACACTGGACACACACACACTGTGTAGTGTCCATCATGCTGACACACTGGACACACGGACGGACACACACACACACACACACACACACACACACACACAACACAACGTTGTGTAGTGTCCACCATGGTGACACACTGGACACACACACACACTGTGTAGTGTTCACCATGCTGACACTAGACACGGCCCCACATATCTACTAACAATTTACCGCTGTATTCACCAGAGAATAATTTATGCGCGCTCTTCTGCCATGAATGGAGTCGACATGGCGTTAAGCGTACACATTCCGTGTACGTGTCCTTGTGTACAAGAACCCTATGTCCGTATCAGTGTGTAAGCGTACCGTGTGTATATGTGTACACCTATCGTGTGTGTATGTGAAGAAACACAGCATAGTTGTGTTCAGTGTGAACAGTGCTGTACATCAGAGCGCCGGGGACACCAGTAATATAACAGCTCCTAAAGAACAAAAAAGGCACAATGTTGTGACTGGAACAATACACAGATATTCCGCACACAGGAAAAAGAAGCTTTGACGACGTTTCAGTCCGACTTCAATCATAGACTAGTCAAAGGTCCAAGTGAGACCCAAACTTGGTCCTACCTTCTTTCTCCAGTGTACATAAATAGCAGATAAACAGTTCAGAAAACAGACAAGTCGATATAATAGAAACATATGCAACACCTGGGTATCTCTACTGTGGAAACGTTTCGCCACAGTGGCTCTATCAGTCCAGTATAAAGAAGAATGGTGAAGTTGAGGAGTTCGAGGTAGCCAGTCCCGATCCTGGAGTCGATGTAATCAGTCCACTAATCTTGATAAGAATACACGCGTCTAATTTATTTTCCTTCTCAAATATGATAGTTATTTATGTATAAGCGATCCTGTTGTGTATTTCACATCTCTTTCATTTTCTACATCTCAAAACTCTCGACTCACTATCCCTACACAATGTCCACACTAACTTATACATCCACACTACCAAATGCATGGTGCTACTGGAGTAAAACATTTTTACCCATAAAATAACGGCACTCTTGTGTGCACAAGTGCATGCTCCAGTGCCAGGCACCTTCCCCTTCATGCTTGTGAAGTTCTGACATGTACAGACTTTTGTACATCCTCATTCAAATGCTTTGTGAATAACTGTCCATCTTTTTTACTAGGCTGTGATGGCAGCACAGTTGTTGGACTGGTGGTTTGGTTGTGAGCTCGTTGTCTCAGGTGATGGCAGCACAGGTGTTGGACTGGTGGTTTGGTTGTGAGCTCCTTGTCTCAGGTGATGGCACCACAGGTGTTGGACTGGTGGTTTAGTTATGAGCTCCTTGTCTCAGGTGATGGCACCACAGGTGTTGGACTGGTGGTTTAGTTATGAGCTCCTTGTCTCAGGTGATGGCACCACAGGTGTTGGACTGGTGGTTTAGTTATGAGCTCCTTGTCTCAGGTGATGGCACCACAGGTGTTGGACTGGTGGTTTGGTTGTGAGCTCCTTGTCTCAGGTGATGGCACCACAGGTGTTGGACTGGTGGTTTGGTTGTGAGCTCCTTGTCTCAGGTGATGGCACCACAGGTGTTGGACTGGTGGTTTAGTTATGAGCTCCTTGTCTCAGGTGATGGCACCACAGGTGTTGGACTGGTGGTTTAGTTATGAGCTCCTTGTCTCAGGTGATGGCACCACAGGTGTTGGACTGGTGGTTTAGTTATGAGCTCCTTGTCTCAGGTGATGGCACCACAGGTGTTGGATGGTGGTTTAGTTATGAGCTCCTTGTCTCAGGTGATGGCCCACAGCGTTTGGACTGGTGGTTTAGTTATGAGCTCCTTGTCTCAGGTGATGCACCACAGGTGTTGGACTGGTGGTTTAGTATGAGCTCCTTGTCTCAGGTGATGGCACCACAGGTGTTGGACTGGTGGTTTAGTTATGAGCTCCTTGTCTCAGGTGATGGCACCACAGGTGTTGGACTGGTGGTTTAGTTATGAAGCTCTTGTTCAGGTGATGGCACCACAGGTGTTGGACTGTGGTTTAGTTATGAGCTCCTTGTCTCAGGTGATGGCACCACAGGTGTTGGACTGGTGGTTTAGTTATGAGCTCCTTGTCTCAGGTGATGGCACCACAGGTGTTGGACTGGTGGTTTAGTTATGAGCTCCTTGTCTCAGGTGATGGCACCACAGGTGTTGGACTGGTGGTTTGGTTATGAGCTCCTTGTCTCAGGTGATGGCACCACAGGTGTTGGACTGGTGGTTTGGTTGTGAGCTCCTTGTCTCAGGTGATGGCACCACAGGTGTTGGACTGGTGGTTTGGTTGTGAGCTCCTTGTCTCAGGTGATGGCACCACAGGTGTTGGACTGGTGGTTTGGTTGTGAGCTCCTTGTCTCAGGTGATGGCACCACAGGTGTTGGACTGGTGGTTTAGTTATGAGCTCCTTGTCTCAGGTGATGGCACCACAGGTGTTGGACTGGTGGTTTAGTTATGAGCTCCTTGTCTCAGGTGATGGCACCACAGGTGTTGGACTGGTGGTTTAGTTATGAGCTCCTTGTCTCAGGTGATGGCACCACAGGTGTTGGATTGGAGAAGATGAAACTTTAAAACATACAATGTCAGAGGAAGTGCTTCCTGTGTTTTACATTTGCAAGACACTTAACAGTGGCGTCATTACAGCTGCCTACTTCTGGTAGAGAGCTTAGAGAACCTCTCTACATCATGTATTTTGTGTATTAATTCTCAACATACTTCCATCAGCATTGAAAGTTAACCCTTTCACTGGTGATTATAAAGTTGTCCGTTACAACTTCAAGGAATAACAGCCTGATAAATTAAACACATGTGCAACACTTGGGTAACTTTATTGAGTGAAAGTTTCGCCACACAGTGGCTTCATCAGTACAATACAAAGAAGAATGGTAAAGAATTACTTCAAGGAAGAAATAATGTTATGGCCGGTGTTGATAATACTGCTCTCGGAGCCCAGCCTTCCATGATAATTACTGGAGTCAGTCGATGTAATCAGTCCATCAATCTTTTCAAGACTGTTGGTTTGATTACATCGACTTCAGGCTGAGGGACTGACTACTTCCAATTCCTTCTGATCATCATTTTTCTTTGTACTGGACTAATGAAGCCACTGTGTGGCCAAATGTTTCCTCAATACAGATACCCAAGTGTTGCACACGTGTCTAATTTATCAACTTTTTGGTTCTCTGAACTCTTTATCTGGATAACAGCTTTCAATGGCCCAGGTCTTATACCAGGGAACCTAAATTATAAATGAAATATTACTGGCATATTACAGGAAATATTCCAGACATGTGCATACTGAATGCATGTAGAAGACTGCGAGACTGACCTGCCACTCAATGTGCATAAGATAGAAAATACCAACAATCCTGCTAGAATACAAAACATTTAAGAGAGGACAGTAGTACCTCCCCCGATGGTTACCGTCCACCAGTCTATGATCAGAGTGATCATATATTTGTGGATCCTGTGATCCAGATGTACTCAGTAACTCTTCTATGAAAAAAAAACTCCAATTTTGTAGTCGTGACAGTAGATGAAGAAGAGTTGGTACACAGGTTTCCATGTTGTACGTACCTTTCAAGAAGATTTAAGACGAGGCTTTTTCTGAAGAACTGAGTCCCACAATAATATTTACCATTCAAATGTTTTACAGTATAGTATCCCTCGTGTGTTGTGCCATGAGCTTCAGAGAGCTGATCACTGAGGAGATGCTTCACAAGGCCGTCAAACTATCTTGAAACTTTCCATCACAGAAACATCAATAAGAGCTTGATGGACTGTATATATACACAAGGTGGTACTGATGTAGCCCAATAGTCACAAGTATCAGTGATACAAGATACCACTATGAAGGATGACTTCAGAAATCACAGTCTACGTGTCTATTTTTTTAAAGCTAAAAACTTGGCTTTTGACATAGAATTCTTAAACTCCTGCCCCTCTTGAGGGGAGATGTCTAGATGCTAGTGAAGGTCACTTGATGTAAGGATTTATAGCTACTCTACTCTCCCTCAGAACAAGTCTGACTGCCTACCATCCCCGAGGCGTTGCGGATGGGACAAAACAACCACAACAGAATCTGTCCACATTTGCAGCTATTTTTTTCCTTTAATAAGAATACAGAAATCACATAACTGAGGGGATGAGGTATCACTGTGGTGGTGCGCTGTGGTGCAGTACCAGTTGTTAATGTTCAGACGGAATGTATGTGAATGTAGCTTCTTCCCTACACCAGCAGTGATTGTGTGAGGTGATCGGCGGCGGGCGGCGGCGGGCGGGCGGCGGCGGCGGCGGCAGCGGCGGGCGGCAGCGGCCGCGGCGCGGCAGCAGCGCAGCAGGCGCAGCAGCGCGCAGCGCGCAGCAGCGCAGCGCATGACATGGGGGGAGCTGGTGGGCGGCCCGACAGCAGGATGCGCGTGCCCTGTCACAGCACGTGACCTCACATACTGTCAAGACTGACTCTGGTCGGTAAAAATCTCAGCCACACTAATGCGAATAACTTTCTCACAGTCGTTAATAATGAAAGGTGTAAGGTGCCATCCAGAGCCATGCTTCAACGTGCGTTTCCTGACGTTGCTGAGTGATGGCACTCACTACAAACACTAGAGATGGGACTGTAGTTAAGACCATCTCGATACAATCAGAGAATTATTATAGAAGGCTTGAAGCAAAGGTTGAGGGGTGAAGAAGGCCAATATAGTGAAGGAGGGAGGTTTAGAATTGAGAGAGAGGGTATAAGAGGAGCGAGAAAGGGCAGGGGACAGAAAAGGAAAAAAAAAAAGATGGGGAGTACACAAATAATCCGCACATATTAGATAATAGCTTACGACGACGTTTCGGTCCGACTTGCACCGAAACTTGGACCGGTCCGACTTGGACTGGTATGAGTTTGTAGTTTGTATATGGTTCAAATCGGACCGAAACGTCGTGGTAAGCTTCTCTCTATGTGCGGGTTATTTGTGTATTTTTCCAGTCACGGTATTGTGCCTTTTTTGTTATTTAAGAGGCAGGGAGTGGTCATGTGTCACGTGTGGTCATACCTGCCTAAGCTCTTGGGAGTTAGCGTGGGCTGTTACAAGCACCATGGCTTGTTGTAGTGTTTTAGAATCTCAGGTTCAAGTGTTGAAGAAGGAGATTCTACTTCTTCAGGAGGAAAATAGAAGGCTGAAGCTTTGCATAGATGAGTTTGGGAGCGAGTGTGAGAAGGATTTAGCTGGAAAGGAGGAAATGGTCACCAGCAGTGATAGTGGCAGCCGCTTAAGTGGCAAGTGGTTCACAGTTCAGGAAGAAGGAAGATGAGGAGAAGTAATAGACAAGATGTGAAGGTAGGAAATCGATTCTCTGTTCTCCAAGAGGAGTGTACTTCAGTGGTTAGTGAGGTTGAGGGTACCACTGATTCCCCTGCTAATCAAGGCAAGAATATTTTAATAGTAGGCGATTCTCTGGTAAGATATATGGACCATGCATTTTGTAACAGAGACAGAAAGGTCAGACAGGAGTGTGCCTTCCTGGGTGGTGTTGGGAAAACAGCAGGTTGGGTTAAATATTATGGGGGTAAGGGGAAAAGTCATTTTTAGTGCGGGGGGTAATGACTTTGGGGAAGGGGGGAGAGAGGAGCTGGGATAATCAGGTCGCATAAAAGTATTAGGTTAAGGGGGACCCCCGTCATTGTAGCATTTCCCTAGAAAAGGATTGGGCATAAAAGGATGGCTAGACAGGTCTAAAGGGAAAACTTGCAACCCATTCTTTGATAACTGGGCCCTATTCTTTGGCAAACGTGATTGTTCAAGGGAGGGGGGTTCATCTTTGGGGGAGGGTGTTGCTTGCCAATTCGATGAGAGGGAACTGAGTTTGTTAGGAAATTTAAATTGTGATTTAGGGTAGGGTGTTTGGGGAAAACCCAATGGTTCAGCTTAGGGTTAAAAAAGCAGTTTTTACCGGGATCCCTCGGGATAGTTTAATAAAATATTCAAAAAAAATTGCTAGTAATGGCAAATAGTATAACCCAGGGAGATAGTGGAGGGCAACGAGTGACTACTCCCCTTTAAAATTTACTAACAATAGTAGGGGTTAAGAAATAAGATAGTGTGCTAAAAATTCCCCCGGAGGGTTAAGAATTTTTGCTTAACGGACCTGGTTCAACCTGAAAGATAGAGAAATGCTTCTGAAGAAAATACAGGGTTATAAACTATTCCCCCCTGAAGGGTCAACAAAGGGATGAGTTTTCTGTTATGAGACGAAATTATGGGATTTTAATGAAAAGTTGTGAATGGGGTTTTGCTTTAGACAAAAAGATTGAAAAAAATATGCAGGGAAATTTGATCTAGGACTTTCTTGATAAGGTTTAGGATTGCTTTTAGAACAGTTTTTGAAGAACCAACTAGAGGCCTGCTTGACTTGGTTTTGCCCAAAATTTTACTAAAAATAATCTTGAGGTTAATGAGACTTGGGAAAGTGTCCCCAAAACACTTTGTTTCAATTATCAGGAATTACCCCGAAAAATGCAATAAATCTCTGTCCAAATTTTCGCTTGTGATTAGGGGCTGAAAAATTACCTGGGGGGGTAATTGGGATGCCCTGACTATGGGTCAGGTAGGTGATCTTGGTTGCTAATATGACTTTTTCAGAGCATAGTTCTAGCTCCCCGACAACTTTTGTTCCGAGTAGGGAAAAAAGATCTAACAAAAATGATCCCAAATGGAGAACAATGATTTAAAAAATACATGGTCAAAAAAAGATGCATAATAGGGTTCACAAGAGGGGATGCGATTAAGAAATCAGGTATTAATTGAGAGAAATAAAGAAAGAATAAGAAAAGCAAAAGGATTTTGGGCTAAGGGGCAAGGGATTCGAAGGGCTTTTTCAGATATACGAATTTAAAATGGGACAAATTGGCCCTTTTTAAAGGGTAACTCTGGCAAATCACTGCAGTGTAAAGGATATGTTAAAATTTCAATGCCTATTTCCTCTCTTTTTTCCCCCAGGAAAATACTGCGATATTCCGAAATAATCGTTTTAGAACAGGATAGAAAACTATGTCGATTGCGGAAACTAGTAAAATGGTCCCTCAGACAAAGAATCCCTATTTACAAGGGGGTGCAGGTCCGGTTTTCGAACTATAGCCCAATAACCCTTTACCTCCATGGGGGGAAAATTTTAAAGGAAAATTAATAATGCCGAAGCAATCGACCCCCTTTTAATAGGCGCAGATTGATTAATAAATCTTAACAGGGTTTTAAAAAGGGGGGCGTTCCTGTCAAACAAATTTTCAAAATTTTTTCCCCCCGGTGTTTAGGAGGTAGAAATGGTAAAAATTGATTGAGTAATGGATTCAGAAAGGCTTTCGTAGAGTCCACATCAAGGCTTTTGGGAAAAATTAAGGCACAGGGAAATAGGAGAAAAATTTTTTCCGGGAGAGGCATGGTGACAAATGCCCCGGGTTTTTTGCATAAAGGGGAGAAATCAAAAGGGGGGTACTACAACGGTGTTCCTCAGGGGTCAGTGGGGGCCCTTTGTTGTTCACAATTTACTAAACGACATAGATGGGGAATAAAAGCGACAAAGCAAATTTGCGTACCCAAAATGGCCCTCCAAGTATTTAATGAGGCACTAGGCACTCCAATGAATTAAATAGACGATGCAATGGTGGGAAAGTGGCAGATGCTTTAATATTGAAAAAGCAAAGTTCTGAATGCGGACAGTTAAAAAACTAAGCCATATGTAAATAAAAATGAGATCTTAAAACTACTGACTGCGAAAAAAGGGTTTAGGGGTTCTGGTTAGCAAAACAAAACCAAAGACAACGTGCTTAGGTTTCGCAATAAAACTAACGAATTCTTGCTTATACTAGAAGAAAATAATAGAAGCCTCAGGTTTTTTCTTACTTATATATCCTTGGGTTTGACTCATTTAGACATTGGGTCGTACGTCACCGTAATTACAGAAAGGATATAAATCTTGGAAAACGTCAGAGGAGGAGACAAGATATCCAATGTACAAAATTCCCTCGAGGGAAACAGGGCCCCGAAAATGCACTCCTTTGAAAGGCGTAGAATTAGGGGGGAAAATAACGAGTTAAAAAAAACAGGAATAATAAGGTATGTAAAATGCCGGCGAAATTTTCCCGCCAAGACAGGACTCGCACAATGGTTTCAAATTGGAAAAACAGAATCAGAAGGGGTATAGGAAACACTGGTTTTTTAAAGAGTTGTGGTGGTGGAAAAAACCCCGGTTTCAGTTATTGAGGCTAAAACGTTGTTAGTTTTTAAAAAAAAGATTAGAAAATACAGAGGGGTGTGGGTGGGGGTGAGTTGGCCTGACAGCTTTGCTGCTGGGTCTGGTGCCGTGCCCCCCATCCCTTTAGTGAGGTGACCAGACTGGGGGGGGTATTTGGTAACGGTGGGGGACATGGGCCGCTCCGATGGGAAAAAAGCCGTTGCAGTGTTCCTTCTTTCTTATTTTCTTAGTGAAAAACTGAATAAATAAAGAAGGTCATGTACCCTAAAACGCAAAATTTAAATATAAAAATATATATTATATATATATTATATATATTTAAAAATAATAAATAAATATTATATAATAATATAATTTGTCGTGCCGAATAGGCAAAAAATTTCGATCTTGGGTTAAATAGCAACGCTCACTTTCCATAAGGCAAGCGAAAATTTGTGTATCCAAAAATTTCGCCAAAATCATTCTGAACCTAAATAAAAAAATATAAATTTTATTTGTTTTTTTAGTATAAAATTACTGAAACGATTTAAAATATATTTTAGTTGGTTAGGCTAAAAAAAATTGCGCTTGTTATAATAAGGTTAGGTAAGTTTTTTTTAAAACTTTTGGGGCAAAATTAAAAAATTTTTTCAAAACATTTTTAAAAAAAAAATATCTTTTAAAAGAAAAGAAAATTTTAAAAAGAACTTAATTTTAAATGAGCCTTGCTAATTGACCCGCTTTACATATTCGGCACGACATTAAATAAATATAAATATATATATTTAATATAATATATATAATAAATAAATTTTTAATATATATTAAAAATATATATTAAGGGCATGAACGCGCCCCCAAAACATCAAGCAAAAAAGGGGTTTTCAGTCTACGTTAACAGTAAGTAACCTGCTGCCAAACCCAAATACCTCAGCTTCTTTTATAAAGGCACTGTTAAATAACCTACAGATGTATTTTAAATAACCAAGGTAACACAGTTTGACATTTACGGGGCACTCAGCGCTCACGATTAAAAATAAAAAATAAAAACAAAAAAAAAACAAACCCCTAAAGTTAAACACAAAAAACAAAAACTATAAAACCAATTAAATAAGGCCAGTAAAAAAATATCATTAAATTTTATTATACAAGACACTTCTAAAAATTCCAGGTTTCCCTACGGCCCTGGGTTTAATCATAAAACGCATAATACGGGCAATTGTTCTCCCGGGAGTGAAGGAGAGATGAAAATTGCGGCTGTTAGTTTATTTTTTTGGTTTTAAAAAAAAAAACCCCGTACGATCTTTTTATAAATGCCCAATCAAATCTTGAAGTGACCCCCACAGACCTTTTTAAACGTCCCCAACAGCAACATTTCCTAACTTAACACTTCCCCGTCTTTTTTATAAAAAAAATTACTATGGGTATGGTTTTTTGTGTTATTTTTGGAAAGTAAAATTTTCTCTAGCCTCCCCGACTTTTTAAAAGACAAAATTCAGAAATATCTCCCATTTACAAAAATCTAGACAAGACATGTTCTAACCTATCGGTTACAAAAAAAAAAAAGCAGGATTCCTGCATTAAATAAAATGATAATTTGAAAAGGAAGTCGTTTTTTGAACGATGTAACAACCCAAGGACAAGCCTGTTAATTTAACAAACAGTTCAACTAGTTAGACTTAATCCCTTCGTGTTTTCACTCACAGTATGAGGAAACTGACCAATACTGTCTTTTGGGGGTACGTTCACTCACATATGGTGACACGACCAATACGGGCTTTAGGGGTACTTCACTCACAGTATGATGACACTGACCAATACTGTCTTTATGGGGTACTTCACTCACGTAGAGTGCACTGACCAATACTGTCTTTTTGGGGGCTTTCCCCTCAAGTATGAGGACACTGCCCAATACTGTCTTTAGGGTGGACTTCACTCACAGTATGAGGGACACGACTAATACTGTCTTTATGGGGGGTACTTTCACTCACAGTATGAGGCACTGACCAATACTGTCTTTATGGGGGTACTTCACTCACAGTATGACGACACTGACCAATACTGTTTTTATGGGGGACGTTCACTCACGATGACTGACAGCCAAAATACTGTCTTTTGGTAAATATCCCCCCACAAAATAGCCGCATTTCCCTTTAAAAAAAATAAAGAAAATAGAAAAAGGGAAAAAGAAAAAAGAAAACTGTAAAGGAAAATGAAAAAAGGGAAAAAAAAATTATGAAAAAAAAAAAAAAGGGAAAAGTATAAAAAAAAAAAAAAGTTTGATATGGGGGAGAGAAAAAATGGGTGCCGCCTGTTTTAGCCAACATTTAAAAAGCAACTTAACCATTGTGTTGATACCAAACTACACCCAAGTACTCTCCTCGTTATAAAAATTTATCCATTGTTTTATAACATTAAGTTTATCTATTTTTCAGATGATTTAAAAAACGCCCCGTGGAGGTAACACACACAATAACGCGCTTCAGCACCCCTTATTATATTACTGTTAAAAAAAGAACATGTGCAAATCTTGGGTATCTTTATTGAGGAAACTTTTTGCCACCAGGGCTTCAATTTCTCCTTTGTATGGACTATGAAGCCACGTGTGGCGAAACGTTTCCTCAATAAAATACCCAAAATTTTTAACTTAAAATGGGATAAAATACGACAGGGGGTTAGGTAAGACCATATCAACATTAGGATCTTTATTGAAACGTTTCGCCACACAGTAGGCTTCTTCAGTCAAGTACAGAAAAGTTGATAGAAGCAAAGATACTTTAAGACATTAATCAGCCACACCCCTTTAAAATTTTTAGGGGTCAGTCCCTCAGTCGGGGAAGAGATTGTTCCATAAGAAACAAATGGAGAAGAAATACGGATGGAGCTTTTTTTTACGCCAAGAGGTGAGACGTAGGCCTATTCACCCCTGGCGCTATAAAAAACCCATTTTCACTTTTCTCCAATTGTTTTATACTATGGAACAATTGCCCTTTTTCCGAAGGGGACTGCCACCTCAAACTTTAAAGGGGGAGGACTGATTACATCGTCTTCAAGTACCCCTTTCTTTTTATCAACTTTTCTTACTTTACTGAAAAGCCCACTGTGTAGGCGAAACGTTTTAAAAAGATCCTAAAGTTGCATAAGTGTCTTACCAACATACCAAGAGTTTCCAGGCTTTTTTAAAAACATGTCGTTTTCTGAACCCTTCATCTACAAAAATTTTTAAAGTAACCCTTTACTGTTTTCATGAGGAATGGGCAAACCCCAGTGGGCCCCATCAGCCGGGGCTGTGGCTGACGCGGGCTCGGGGGCCAGCAGTAACACCTAATTGATAAGCCCGATCCACTCAAGGCCTGGCAAAGACCCCGAAACCTTTAGGAATTATTTTTAGTGTTGTTTGGTTGTATGTTAGTGTTTTTGGGGATTTTTCCCCAACCCCCTACGCTGGAAAGGAAATATTACGATTAAAAATAATAAAAACTAGAAAAAAGTGTAGACCAAAATATTTAAGATTCCCCGTTATCTTGTTTTGTAAGATCACAATACCTCAAAGTACACAAAAAAAAAGTTTCCCTTTTTTCACTTATTTAGCAAGAATAGGACTATACCCCCCATGTTTTTTATCAACCGCATCTGAAGGAAAAACGCTAAGACCCTAAGGGGGTTTTAGTAAAGTACCCCCCCCACTGAGGCAGCCGCTGGGAAAGTCTTAAGACTTTAAATTAGTGAATTTATGACCAAGGTTTTTTGGAATGGGGAGAGTCGCATACGCGAACACACACACAACACACCACAACAAAAAATTTTTCCCTGACGACAGGAAAAGGGTCTTGACCAAAAAAAGGATTGACCTCCCCTTTGGCTTCTCAGTCCCACAACGCTGACCTGTACGGCTTTTGCGCTTTCCCCCAAAAATTAAAAAAGCATTTTGTCAAAAGATTCATAAAAAGAAATGTCCTAAGTAAATAATTTTTTTAATGAAAAAATATTTTTTTATCAATTCGAGGAGCGAGTAACCCGTTGGAAGCTTCCACCATTTTCACCTCAAGTTTTTGTTAAATATTGAAAGTCATAATATTGTAAAGCTACAAACCTTTGGATGGAAAAATTTCACAAGTAACATGTCACAAACAAGGTCCAGGAGGTACCAACCATCCCTCCAAACTGTGGACTACTTGTGAAAGAAACTTTTTTAAGTTTTCGAAAAAACTTCATACTCCCGATTTCATAAATCAACTGCCGGTGTCCACCTCGTTTGAAGATCGCACCCCAAAATTTGCCTGTTGTTCTCCCCCCAACATTACTAAATACAATCATAAATTTT
>NC_069405.1:82785665-82795665 GCF_026875155.1 Cherax quadricarinatus
CGAATGAATTTAAAATAATTTTCAAAAAAAAAGTCCAAAGCCTCATAACAGATATTGCCCCAGAAAAACAAAAAGGGATCAAGCAAAGATACTAAATAATCCCTGCTAACACCAAGATCCCAAATCCATTAACACAAAAAAAAAAATATGAAAAACTAAAATGGGTCAAATAATAAGAACAGTCGAAAAATTACCGTAAACCTTCCCACCTGATAAAAGGTCAAAAAAATTGTATTAGAAAAAGATTAAAAAACTCAAAGGGAACGAAAAAAACTGGAAAACCTATCCAAAAATTCTTGGAACTAAAAAGTTATCCAAAAAAAAAGCAATAAATAAACAAAATCAATGAACCCCACTTCACTCCAACTGAAACAGCAAACAACTTAAGTTTTCTTCTCCACCATAAAAAAAACTACAAAAAAATCCCAAAAACAAAAACTCCCCCCGTCCATCAGCTCCCTCATAGAACCTATCCAAATACCTATTCCTAGCTCCAACCAACCCACTGAAGTTTTGTTTCCCCCATAAACACCCAAAAAAAACAAGCCGAGACTAAAAAACCCTTTCCCTGCTTTTATGTACAAAAGAGCTTCAGTATTGTCCCCAAAAATTTATTGCAACGCTCTTAAAAAAATCCATTGAATCTTCCTTCCAAACAACCCTAAAAAATACGAGGGGTCACCCGACCCATAAAGGGGGTGACCAAGCTGACTTGAATAACTATAGACCAATATCTAACTTACCACTGCTCTCTAAATCTTTAAAAATTAATATGACGGTTTAATTTCCTACATTTTTTTCAAAAACAATTAAAACCCTTGCATTTGGATTAAAATAATAAAAAAAAATAGCCTTACACATGCTAGAACTAAAATCCCACACTTGAAAAGAAAGAAGCCCGTGGACTTTTTCATTTATTTACTAAAGCTTTCGATACAGTCGACCATGAACTACTGTACCCCAAAAAAAAATGCACTATGATACAGGGGCCACCCCCTAACTACCAAAAGTCATCCCTTAGTAAAAAACCCAATATGTGTAGCAAATGAGGGCAAACCTCCCCCCAACCAACCATGGGACCCACAAAAAGGGCCCTTGGACCACCCCCTTTTTCTCATTACTAATGATCTCCCGAAGCACACAGCACTAAAAACCCTATTTTTTTTCAGTTGAAAACTACAATGTATTTCCCCCCCAAAACCCAAAATCATACAAAAACACAGTCAATGGAATTACGAAAATATCTGCCGGAATGACAAACAAACTACCCTGAACAATGATAAAACCTATTTCATTCATTTTTGGAAAAAAAAAGCGAAAAAGACCAAATTAACATTACGCAAAATGGACATCAGTCAAAAGACTCACAGAGGGAAAATTCCTAGGTACCACCTTGACAGTAGCCTTAAGTTCCGGGCACACATACAACAATTCACCAAGAAAATCTCCAAGACTGAGGCCCTACTATCAAAAATAAGGGGACTACTTTCCACAACACCCCCCCCGGCACGCACCTTCACTCATAACCCTTATCTTACATAGGAATTTGTGCATGGGGGTCAACAACATCCAACCCTAAAAAAGCCCCATAACCCAGCAAAAAAGGGAATAGTAGAAAAATAACAAATTCCCCCTCCGCCAGCATACTTCCCAATTTTTAAAAAATTAACTGCTTACCATTAAGAACATCCATACTTTTTCAGTGCCTATTACATACACAGAACAATACACGCAAAAAAAAAAAAAAACCCCCCCCAAATTTTTCCCACCAGCCTAAAAAAGGAACATGACCAAACACAAAACACAGATCTTTTTGATATATCTCGTGTCCATATACACGGGGGTAAAAAACTCTGTGCCTAAAGGGCCCCGAAATGTGGAATTCATTACCAAAAATTAAAGTAACCCCGGGCTGAAATCAATTTAAGACTCTTCTCAAAAGCCCCCTTTAACACCTAGACTAAATGCTAAATACTCATACACTTTTCCATTTACTGGGGAGACAGTAAGGGGGGGGGAAGCGGGGGAATTTTGCCAGGATCAGGAAAAATACCAGGGGGAATGCTTTTAAATACCTCATGGGGGACAGCTTAGTGGGGGAAAAAATGAGCAAGGACAAAATAAAACCAATATTACAAACTAGTAATACAACAGGAAATAGCAAACAAGAGGACTCCACTAACAATAGTGAGGATATATTACCAAAAACAACTGGTGAGAGCTCCATTGTTGGTGCTAGTGAGGATAGGAATAAGACAGGTAAACATGCACCAACAGGGAATACAGTCACAGAAACCCGAGGCAAACGGAAACCAAGCCTGTGCACATGCTATGCACTTGGTATCTGCAGGCATGGGAAATCGTAAGCTTTTTCACCCTGAAATGTGTCCCTTTTCAGTACAGGAAAGACTGTGCTATAACTTAAATTGCCAGGCACACCATCTAAAGGGGACAAAAAGATACAAAACATCCAGGCCATGGGAAAACCTGGGTAGCCACAGCCATTCAAGAGGGAGAGGTTTTTTAGTGCCAGGAAGGAAAAAAAACTGGCAAGAAATGGCGAAAATCGTACACCAAATCCAGTCATTCCTGGAGTGGAACCACAGTCGATGGCCTCCACTCCAAACCAACAGATACAGATACTAATGCCGGAAAAAAAGTCCCCTTCCCCAGTACCAACAATACCACCAGTCCGATGACATTCTTCTTTGCAAATATACAGGGTCTAAAGCTAGCAACGAACAACAAAATACATTTCATCCGTAGACTGCTTGCAGAGGCAAATGCAATGTTCGCGGCTTTCACAGAGACCCACATAAAGGATCACTTGGACAACGAAATATGGATCCCAGGTTAAATCCTATACAGATGCGACAGAGTGAACAGGCAAAAGCAGGGGGGGTTGGGCTGTACATCGCAGAGTCACTTGTTTGCACAGAACTGCTTAATGCCTCAAATGATGTAGTGGAAGTTTTAGCAGTAAAGATCGAGAAACAAAACCTAGTCATTGTGGTAGTCTACAAGCTTCCGGATGCAACGTCCCAGCAATTCCAGGAACATCTGTTAAAAATTGACCACTGTCTGGAAAATCTGCCAGCTCCTGCCCCCAACATCTTGCTCCTGGGGGATTTCAACTTAAGGCACCTAAATGGAGGAATATAGCAAATAATGTTGTTGCAGTGATAACACCAGGAGGCAGCTCTGACGAGAACACACACACACGAGCTTTTAAATCTCTGCACAAAATTCAACTTAAACCAGCAAATAATAGAGCCTACTAGACTGGAGAATACGCTAGACCTCATCTTCACTAACAATGATGATCTGATACGCAATGTCACCATATCAAAAACAATATACTCAGATCACAATATAATTGAGGTTCAGACATGTATGCGCGGAGCCCCAGACCGACATAATGAGATTAGTCACGAGGGAGCATTCACTAAATTCAACTTCAATAACAAAAACATAAAGTGGGACCAAGTAAACCAAGTCCTAACCGATATAAGCTGGGAAGATATACTAAGCAACACAGACCCCAACTTATGCCTAGAACAGATTAACTCGGTGGCACTCGATGTATGCACAAGGCTTATTCCTCTAAGAAAAAGGAGGAGTAGATGTAAAATAGAAAGAGACAGGCGCTCCCTTTACAGGCGACGGAAAAGAATAACAGAGCGGCTAAAAGAGGCCAATATATCTGAAATGAGTAGGGAGTCACTGGTCAGAGAAATAGCAAACATCGAACTTAAGCTAAAGGAATCTTATAGGAGTCAAGAATCGAGGGAAGAACTAAAAGCCATAAATGAAATCGAAAGAAACCCAAAGTATTTCTTTTCCTATGCCAAATCAAAGTCGAGAACAACGTCCAGTATTGGGCCCCTACTTAAACAAGATGGGTCCTACACAGATGACAGCAAGGAAATGAATGAGCTACTCAAGTCTCAATATGACTCAGTTTTTAGCAAGCCGCTAACAAGACTGAGAGTCGAAGATCAAAATGAATTTTTTACGAGAGAGCCACAGAATTTGGTTAACACAAGCCTATCTGATGTTATCCTGACGCCAAATGACTTCGAACAGGCGATAAATGACATGCCAATGCACTCTGCCCCAGGGCCAGACTCATGGAACTCCGTGTTCATCAAGAACTGCAGGAAGCCCCTATCACGAGCTTTTACCATCCTATGGAGAGGGAGCATGGACACAGGGGTCATCCCACAGTTACTAAAAACAACAGACATAGCCCCACTCCACAAAGGGGGCAGTAAAGCAATAGCAAAGAACTACAGACCGATAGCACTAACATCCCATATCATAAAATCTTTGAAAGGGTCCTAAGAAGCAAGATCGCCACCCATCTAGAAACCCATCAATTACACAACCCAGGGCAACATGGGTTTAGAACAGGTCGCTCCTGTCTGTCTCAACTATTGGATCACTACGACAAGGTCCTAGATGCACTAGAAGACAAAAAATGCAGATGTAATATGTACAGACTTTGCAAAAGCCTTCGACAAGTGTGACCATGGCGTAATAGCGCACAAAATGCCTGCTAAAGGAATAACAGGAAAAGTTGGTAGATGGATCTATAATCTGTTTGTGAGGACACAAACAGAACGCAAAGAGTAGTAGTCAACAGAGTAAAGTCCGAGACAGCTACGGTGAAAAGCTCTGTTCCACAAGGCACAGTACTCGCTCCAATCTTGTTTCTCATCCTCATATCTGACATAGACAAGGAAGTCAGCCACAGCACCGTGTCTTCCTTTGCAGATGACACCCGAATCTGCATGACAGTGTCTTCCATTGCAGACACTGCAAGGCTCCATTCAGACATCAACCAAATCTTTCAGTGGGCTGCAGAAAACAATATGAAGTTCAACGATGAGAAATTTCAATTACTCAGATATGGTAAACACGAGGAAATTAAAACTTCATCAGAGTACAAAACTAATTCTGGCCACAAAATAGAGCGAAACACCAACGTCAAAGACCTGGGAGTGATCATGTAGGAGGATCTCACCTTCAAGGACCATAACATTGTATCAATCGCAGCTGCTAGAAAAATGACAGGATGGATAATGAGAACCTTCAAAACTAGGGATGCCAAGCCCATGATGACACTCTTCAGGTCACTTGTTCTATCTAGGCTGGAATATTGCTGCACACTAACAGCACCTTTCAAGACAGGTGAAATTGCTGACCTAGAAAATGTAAAGAGAACCTTCATGGCACGCATAATGGAGATAAAACACCTCAATTACTGGGAGCGCTTGAAGTTCCTGAACCTGTATTCCCTGGAACGCAGGCGGGAGAGATACATGATTATATACACCTGGAAAATCCTAGAGGAACTAGTACCGAACTTGCACACGAAAATCACTCACAACAAAAGCAAAAGACTTGGCAGACGATGCACCATCCCCCCAATGAAAAGCAGGGGTGTCACTAACACGTTAAGAGACCATACAGTAAGTGTCAGGGGCCCGAGACTGTTCAACTGCCTCCCAGCATACATAAGGGGGATTACCAATAGACCCCTGGCAGTCTTCAAGCTGGCACTGGACAAGCACCTAAAGTCGGTACCTGACCAGCCGGGCTGTGGCTCGTACATTGGTTTGCGTGCAGCCAGCAGTAACAGCCTGGTTGATCAGGCTCTGATCCACCAGGAGCCCTGGTCACAGACCGGGCCGCGGGGGCGTTGACCCCCGGAACCCTCTCCAGGTAAACTCCAGGTATGTACTCCCACATCATAACTGAAACAATCTCATTGAACATTTTATCCATTGCTGACAGGAATAAAATTGAATCATTGTTTTTCACAAAAGCATTTAGAATATAAATATATCTTTGTATTATACAAATTTTGATCCATTTACAATTAATATTCTACTGTACAACTATGATATACTACTCCTTAGTATTAAGTAGACTGTAAGCCAATAATGTTAAGTTGGCCCATAATGCCAAGGCATAATAGAAGCTCTCTTTGTATTGCAACCCACTATTGTATATACACAGTCTCAATGTACTGTTTGCAAAGACATTAAATAAATAAATAAATAAATAAAGAAGTATTCACAGAGACAGAAGGGACTCCAGAAAAACGGAGAGGTGGGATACACAATCAAGTGCTGGATACAATACATACAACTGAGGAAAAGAGGCTGCTAGGTGAGCTAGATACCTTAAAGGTGACAGAGTCGGATAACATATCTCCATGGGACCTGAGAGAGGAGGTAGAGGCCCTCTGTGAACCACTAACAACGATCTTCAACACATCTATTGAAATAGGGCGATTACCTGAAGTATGAAACACAGCAAATGCAGTCCCAATTTAAAAAAAAAGAGACAGACACGAAGCAATAAACTACAAACCAGTGTCACAGACATGTATAGTATGCAAAGTCATGGAGAAGATTATCAGAAGAGTGGTAGGGCACCTAGAAAAGAATGAACTTATCAACGGCAATCAGCACGGTTTCAGGGATGGGAAATCCTGTGTCACAAACCTACTCAGTGTGATCACAGACACCAACGAGGGTAGACGTATTAACATCCTTCTGTTAATTTCCCTCGTGTAGACCTCTACACTCGAGGTCATCATGGTGAAAGTAGTCGTAGAGTATTGCGGTGGATGAGGGTACGCCCCCCGCTATGAGGAACTAGCCAGGATGATAAAGGCAAAAGTTCCTCAAGCAGAGGTGACTGGCTTTGTTGGCCGCCGAAGTTCTTTTGAAGTCAACGTCGATGGTAAGATGGTCTTCTCAAAGTTGGAACGCAGGGGCTTTCCCAATTTTGATGAGGTCGTTGAAATTGCGGCGGCTGCAGAACGTGGTGACACTATTGGCACTGTGAAGAAAACATCAGCAGCTTGCGCACTCTTGTAACTTAATTTCATTAAGGCTCTTGGAGCCTGCACATGCATAACTGATACAGTACAGCATTTAAAGTTTCATCAGTAAAGTGTAATTAAATTTGTATTCAGTTATGCTATAAGCTGATAGATAGTGGTATAGACACCCCTAGTGGGTGATATGTATACCTGGAGTGGGTTTCGGGGGTCAACACCCCCGTGGCCTGGTCTGTACGAGCAAGATTCTTCCTTGCTATACTATACCACCATAATTAAATTTGTTTTATTTGTGCTAAGCTACCAGCAGTAGTTTAATGGTGTGTTGAGATGTTTGGAGTGTTCTGTGCAACGATACTGTTGATGAAGGAAATTGTTCAAACACAATAGTGTGGCTGTTTCTGGAAGTGATATGTATAGGTGTTACTCGCCTCTAACACCTTTATATTCATTGTATTCAATTTTAATGAGTTGTTATACATTGTAACATTTGGTAAAGATAAATATTTTTTACTTTTGTTTTATTACCTTTTACTAAAAGCTTACTTGACTAGGAGCCTAATGAGCATCATAGGGTAGGAGCCCTTTTGGCCTGAGGCTACCACCTATGTTTATACTAAAAGTATTTTTAGTAATTATGATGAGTCCATTACCCTTAGTAGGTAGTAAGTCCCTAAAGCATAGGTCTGGCTGCATGACTGCTTTATGCTTGAGGGGCTAACCACTCACACCAAAGGTGATGAACTGAGCACACCAGAATTACTACTACCTAGCCCTACCTCTGATATACCTTTGAAGAGTTTCGAGAGTTTCACTACTCTTAGCCTGGCCATGGGCCAGGCTCGTCTGGTGCTTGCCTAGTCAACCAGGCTGTTGCTGCTGGAGGCCTGCTGCCCCACACATCCATCACAGCCTGGTTGATCTGGCACCTGGTGAAGATACTTCTCCAGTTTCTTCACTTGTCCAGTTTCTACACTTGTTCCAGGCGTGTTTGATATCTTTTCGTAAGATGTTGAATAGTCTGGGACCCCGGATGTTGATAGTATTCCCTTACTGTCCTCACCGCACCCCAGCTCCTCATTGGGTTTATTTTACACTTCCTCCCATATCTCGCTCTAGTACGTTATGGCAATGTGCAGATTTGGGACCAGGCCCTCAAGTACTTTCCAGGTATATATTATCATGTACATGTATCTCTCTCCTCCGCTCCAGTGAGTACATGTTCAAGACTTGAAGGCGTTCCCAGTAATTTAGGTGCTTTACTGGCTCAATGTGAGCCGTAAACGATTTCTGTATTTGTTCCAGCTCTGATATTTCTCCCGTTTTGAATGGAGCCGTCATTACTGAGCAATATTCTAAATGAGGGAGCACTAGCGACTCAGTGTCATCATCGGCATTATTTCTCTTGTTTAGAAAGTTTTCAAGACCCACCCTGTCATCTTCCTGGCTGTCGTGATCTTTATCTTGTTATGGTCTTTAGAAGAAAGGTCAGCTGACAATTATTCCCAGGTCTTTTATGTGTTCCTTTCGTTCTGTTTGGTGACCCTCTTGAGTTTTGTATATAGTGTTCCTTTTGAGTTCTTCATTCTTTCCATACCTAAGCAGCTGGAACTTATTACCACTGAATGTCATGTTCTCCGCTGACCACTGGAAAACCCTGCTCATGTCTTCCTGTAATTTTTCAGTGTCCTCTACCATAGTGACTTTCATGCTTATTTTAGTGTTATCTGCAAATGATAAAGTGTGACAGGTGTTTTTAACTATGCTATGAGGATGAGAAACAGCAGATGTGCCAGGACAGTGCCTTGGGGCACTGAGATTTTTACCTCGCTGATGCTATGCTATGAGGATGAGAAACAGCAGATGTGCCAGGACAGTGCCTTGGGGCACTGAGATTTTTACCTCGCTGATGCTAGATCTTGCTCTGTTTACTACTACTTTTTGTATTCTGTATGTTAGAAACCCGAAAATCCATCTGCCTACCTTTCACATCCGTGCACACGAGGGCCTGGGATCTTCAATCAACTTGGCGTCCACCAGGACACTGACATGTCCCTAGGACAGCTCTCCATCGGGCTGCTAACGGAGTCACTGGCTTCTTGGACCTCTTGGGGAGGGTCGATGGTGCTCGTGCAAGCAGCAGATCCCGGGGCAACTTGCTGCTGTTTGCAATGGCTGTCTGCCGAGGAGAGACAGGCACCTAGCAACATCTGTTGTTGGGGCAATGACTGAATTCCCTAATATGTTTGTTAACTGCTCATTACTCTGTAATTTGTCTATGATTGTAATCATGTCATAACGTGTTTATCATTCATTACCTTTGAAACTTGTCATGATTGTGACCAGCTCTACCCGGAGCTCATTACCTTTGTAAATTCTCATGATTAATGTGTTTATGATTCATTACCTTTGCAATTATTCATGAGTGTGACCAGCTCAACCTAGAGCTCATTACCTTTGTAACTTGGTCATGATTATGACCAGATCTAGTTCATTACCTTTGTAACTTGCTCAGCTATCAAAACTTTGGAGTCCAGTCCCTGGACCAATTATGTACCTCTGTAATCTTTTGACTACCGCCCACAGGATGGGTATGAGGTGCATAATAAACATATTAAACTAACTAACTAACAAACCTACTGGAGTTATATGGCAGAATGACAGCAGTAAGACAAGAGAGAGAGGGGTGGGTATATTGTTTTCTTGGGCTGCAAGAAGTTAACACAGTTCCACACAAGAGATTAGTGCAAAAGCTGGAGGACCAGGCAGGTATAACAGGAAAGCCACTGCAGTGGATCAGACAATACCTGACAGGAAAGCAACAGTGAGTCATTTTACGTGATGAGGTGTCAGAGTGGGCGTCTGTGTCGAGCGGGGTTCCGGGGTCAGTCCTAGGACCGGTGCTGTTCCTGGTATATATGTACGACATGACGGAAGGAACAGACTCAGAAGCGTCCCTGTTTGCTAGACTTAGAAGCGTCCCTGTTTGTGGACGATGTGAAGTTAATGGGGAGAATTCAATCAGAGGGGGACCAGGCAGGACTACAAAGTGATCTGGACAGGCTGCAGGCCTGGTTCAGAAACTGGCTCCTGGAGTTCAGCTCCAACAAGTGCAAAGTCGTGAGGATTGGGGAAGGGCAAAGA
>NC_069405.1:82800665-82941103 GCF_026875155.1 Cherax quadricarinatus
AGCCCTGCCTACAGTTGACTGATATAAATTCAGGAAATGGCAATAATGATCCACAAACTATGCCGTGTGACTCTAATAATCAGGATAAAGGGCCATAATCCAAATATGCAGTGCTACCTCCTCAACATGGTAGGGATGTAATATACAGGCTACGGTAGTAATAATGACTAAGGAAGAGTCAATACAGTACTGTCTCTACTCATGAAAGGTCAACCAGTACAAGTATTCTTCTACCGAGGATGATGTTGAACCAGTCTAATTTGTGGGAGCTGGACAGCATAGTATTTAATATAAATGAAGGAAAGTCCAGATGATTCCTTTACTCAGGAAACAATACCTGAGGATGTTAAATTTGAATCTGGACATAACTGGGTGCGACTTCCGTGGAAGCTGAACGTCCAGAATTCCCTACTAATTATAGGATGGCGTATGGACAGTTAAAGGGCCCAGCTCTGCAAATGAGCAAGACACCAGAATTGTTGACTGCTTATAATGATATTAATTAATAAACAGTTAAATAATAAAATTGTTCTTACTTCAGGCGACGATAAATGCACACCTTAAGTGCACAGGTGGTCCACTGAGCGTAGTAAATGGATACATAATCTTATGTGGACAATTTCCTGGGTGTGACGTCAACTGAAGAGGAACTAATGAGGATATATGAAGGGTTTAATGAAATAATGCAAGGTGCAAGGATGCCCCTGAGGGAATGGAACAGTAATTAGTCCATTTTGAGGGATCCATAAATATGGATAGCCCTGGAGTTGAATGTGCTGGGGCTGACTTGGGATACTGAGAGAGACTTGTTATTGTTAAAGTCTCATAATTCCAGTATGCCCAATAAATTAACCCAGAGAGCATAGGCTTAGTGTCACACCTTACAATAAGAGGGAAATTGTTAATACCAGAAGCATGGAAGCTTGAGTGTGCTTATGATGGAGCCCAACCTGAGGAGTTAACAGGTGGAAAGAATTAATGGGTGATTTTGTAAATACTAATGTTGGAGTTTCCAAGCCAGGTGGCCAGTGAAGATGGGAAAATTGTACTCCACGTTATTTAAGTCGTCTAACAACGACCTCCGCCTGGCCACAGTGTGGAAAATATTTTAATCTTCCGAAGCTATAGTGCCTAATATGTGTTTAATGTTTCGATATGGGTCAAAAATGTATTTGAAAATGGACTAGAACCAACAGGGAAGCTCTGCACCTGCGCTGATGGGCAGGGGAGAGGTCAAGACAGGGCATCACGAGCGGGAGTGTTTTGAATGGAGTTAAGAGGCTGGGAAAGCATGGGACCAGGAAATTGGCGTTCACGGTGGCCTAAGGATTAATATAGGCCTCACTTCATAATAGGAAGTGTCGTAACTGTTCCTGGTGAAGAGTGAAGGAACGTGATTTACCGGACCACTGTAATAAAGTGGTAAAATTAGTGAATAATGGTAGGACCGGTGGTGACTGGTGCAATGCCATGGAGTGTGTCCAGGGGAAAATACCTGTGATTTAATCATCACTCATCGGTCTCAGATCTTAAGATAAGATTTCGTTCGGATTTTTAACCCCCGGAGGGTCAGCCACCCAGGATAACCCAAGAAAGTCAGTGCGTCATCGAGGACTGTCTAACTTATTTCCATTGGGGTCCTTAATCTTGTCCCCCAGGATGCAACCCACACCAATCGACTAACACCCAGGTACCTATTTGCTGCTAGGTGAACAGGACAACAGGTGTAAGGAAACGTGTCGAAATGTTTCCATCCGCCGGGAATCGAACCTGGGCCCTCCGTGCGTGATGCGGGAGCTTTAGCCACCAGGCCACCGGGCCACCAGGCCACCCCAGGCCACCGGGCCTGGGGTGACCCGGTGTGACCTCTGTGCATAATAATTACGAGACGTTAAATTGTCGTGTGAATTGTAATCGCTGATAATAACACTAAGTTAAGAGAATGTGTGAAGTGAAATAAGTCACCTTGTTCCGAATGAACACGTGTAGTCCTCGTGGTTCCTGTCCCGAGGATAGTGAAGTTTTTGTGGAGTCCCGACTTCTAAACCCGGACAAACCAACGGATACCTCGTCCTGCTGGAATAAGAACCATGTCGGTGTAGCAGGACATCGAAATGATTATTATAATCAAGGGGGAAGCGCTAAACCCGGAGGATTATACAGCGCCTGGGGGGGGATGTGGAAGGCATTCAGGCTTAATTCGGGGAACTGGAGCACAGATCCAATTCCCTAAATCAAGAGCCCCTCACCAACATCAAGGAACCTTCCTTGGGGGGTGGACATCGAAATGAGATAGTGAATGGAGGAAATAAGGAGCATCAATCACCCACAGTTAAGTAACCCTTCTAGTTATAGCAGACTGATACTGGCCAGTTAGGTATGTTGTAATTGGATAGGTTATGGGTGATCCAGCTACATCAAGTGACCACCAGAGAATATCTGGTAAGTGGTGGGATTATGTACAAGTGTTTTTCCTTGATGGATATATCCATGTGTAACCTACCCCCCCCTCTTCATTCAGTTAAACTAAAATAATCTATACAGTCCACAATTAATTAGTAGTGCCATACTTGTGGGTGCTATCCAATTTATACTAGTCTCGGATAGATATGAATTAGATTGTGAGGTCGAAGGGACCACCTGGAAAATCCTAGAGTGACTAGTACCGAACTTGCACACGAAAATCACTCACAACGAAAGCAAAAGACTTGGCAGACGATGCAACATCCCCCCAATGAAAAGCAGGGGTGTCACTAGCACGTTAAGAGACCATACAATAAGTGTCAAAGGCCCGAGACTGTTCAACTGCCTCCCAGCATACAAAAGGGGGATTACCAACAGACCCCTGGCAGTCTTCAAGCTGGCAGTGGACAAGCACCTAAAGTCCGTTCCTGACCAGCCGGGCTGTGGCTCGTACGTTGGTTTGCGTGCAGCCAGCAGTAACAGCCTGGTTGATCAGGCTCTTATCCACCAGGAGGCCTGGTCACAGACCGGGTCACGGGGGCGTTGACCTCCGGAACTCTCTCCAGGTAAACCTGCAGCGACCAGGGGTGGTTAAATTTTCTCACATGTCTACACGGGGTGACTACGGTAAACAACATGGTTGTTGTCTCCCAATGAGATTACTCGTATGCATGTAATGTTGAGGTAGGTACAGGTAACCCCTATAAAATTTTCCATAAAACTCATATAGCAGGGAAAGAGAGGACCTAGTAGCATTCAGTGAAGTGGGGCCAGGAGCCGAGTCTCGACCCCTGCAACCACAATTAGGTGAGTACATCAACCAAATAACTGCTGCAGCATATGGGTGCCTAGCAAACCAAAGAATAGGATTCTGACATCTTAATAAGGAATCGTTCAGGACCCTGTACACCGTGTATGTTAGGCCCATATTGGAGTATGCAGCACCAGTCTGGAACCCACACCTAGCCAAGCACATAAGGAAACTAGAGAAGTGCAAAAGTTTGCATCGAGACTAGTCCCGGAGCTAAGGGGCATGTCCTATGAGGAGAGGTTAAGGGAAATTGACCTGACATTGGAGGACAGGAGAGACAGGGGGGATATGATAACGATATATAATATACTGAGAGGAGTTAACAAGGTGGAGAGACAGAAAGTTCCAGAGATGGTACACAAGAGGTCACAATTGGAAGTTGAAGACTCAGATGAGTCACAGAGATGTTAGGAAGTATTTCTTCAGTCACAGAGTTGTCAGGAAGTGGAATAGTGGGGAAAGTGATGTAGTGGAGGCAGGATCCATACATAGTTTTAAGAAGAAATGTGATTAAGCTCATGGAGTAGGGAGAGTGACCTAGTAGCGACCAGTGAAGAGCCAGGGCCAGGAGCTGTGACTCGACTCCTGCAACCACAACTAGGTGAGCACAACTAGGCGAGTACATACATACATACATACATACATACATACACACACACACACACACACACACACACACACACACACACACACACACAGAGTGGGCGCTTGTGACAAGCGGGGTTCCACAGGGGTCAGTCCTAGGACCTGTGCTGTTCTTGGTATATGTGAACGACATAACGGAAGGGATAGACTCAGAAGTGTCCTTGTTTGCAGATGATGTGAAGTTAATGAGAAGAATCAAATCGGATGAGGATCAGGCAGGACTACAAAGAGACCTGGACAGGCTACAAGCCTGGTCCAGAAACTGGCTCCTTGAGTTTAACCCTGCCAAATGCAAAGTCATGAAGTTTGGGGAAGGGCAAAGAAGACCGCAGACACAATATAGTTTAGATGGCCAAAGACTGCAAACCTCACTAAAGGAAAAAGATCTGGGGGTGAGTATAACACCGAGCATATCTCCTGAGGCGCACATAAATCAGATAACTGCTGCAGCATACGGGCGCCTGGCAAACCTACGGATAGCGTTCCGATACCTCAATAAGGAGTCGTTCAAGACACTGTATACCATTTACGTCAGGCCCATACTGGAGTATGCAGCACCAGTTTGGAATCCACACCTAGTCAAGCACGTCAAGAAATTAGAGAAAGTGCAAAGGTTTGCAACAAGACTAGTCCCAGAGCTACGGGGATGGTCGTACGAAGAAAGGTTGAGGGAAATCGGCCTGACGACACTGGAGGCCAGGAGGGTCAGGGGAGACATGATAACGACATATAAAATACTGCGCAGAATAGACACGGTGGACAAAGACAGGATGTTCCAGAGATGGGACACATACACAAGAGGTCACAATTGGAAGTTGAAGACTCAGATGAATCAAAGGGATGTTAGGAAGTATTTCTTCAGTCATAGAGTAGTCAAGTCGTGGAATAGTCTAGAAAGTGAAGTAGTGGAGGCGGGAACCATACATAGTTTTAAGGCGAGGTATGATAAAGCTCATGGAGCAGGGAGAGAGAGGACCTAGTAGCAATCAGTGAAGAGGCGGGGCCAGGAGCTATGACTCGACCCCTGCAACCACAAATAGGTGAGTACAAATAGGTGAGTACACACACAGTGTGTGTGTCCCTAACCACAATCTTCAACACATCCCTTGAAACTGGACAACTACCTGAGATAAGAAAGACAGCAAATGTAGACCCCATATTTAAAAAGGTAGACAGAAACGAGGTACTAAACTACAGACCTGTGTCTCTGACATGTATAGTATGCAAAGTCATGGAGAAGATTATCAGGAGGAGAGTGGTGGAACACCTGGAACGGAACAAGATTATAAATGAAAACCAGCATGGATTCATGGAAGGCAAATCCTGTGTCACAAACCTTCTGGAGTTTTATGACAAGGCAACAGAAGTAAGACACGAGAGAGAGGGGTGGGTTGATTGCATTTTCCTGGACTGCAGGAAGGCCTTTGACACAGTTCCCCACAAGAGATTAGTGCAGAAGCTGAAGGTTCAGGCGCATATAACAGGGAGGGCACTGCAATGGATCAGGGAATACCTTACAGGGAGGCAACAACGAGTCATGGTACGTGAAGAGGTATCACAGTGGGTGCCTGTGACGAGCGGGGTCCCACAGGGGTCAGTTCTAGGACCAGTGCTATTTTTGATATATGAGAACGACATGGTGGAAGGAATAGACTCTGAAGTGTCCCTATTCGCAGATGATGTGAAGCTGATGAGAAGAATTAAATCGGATGAGGATGAGGCAGGACTGCAAAGAGACCTGGACAGGCTGGACACGTGGTCCAGAAACTGGCTTCTCGAATTCAACCCTGCCAAATGCAAAGTCATGAAGATTGGGGAGGGGCAAAGAAGACTGCAGATAGAGTATAGGCTAGGTGGACAAAGACAACAGACCTCACTCAGCGAGAAAGATCTTGGGGTGACCATAACACCGAGCACGTCATCGGAGGCACACATCAACCAAATAACTGCTGCAGCATACGGGCGCCTGGCAAACCTGAGAATAGCGTTCCGATACCTTAATAGGGAATCGTTCAAGACACTGTACACTGTGTATGTTAGGCCCATACTGGAGTATGCAGCACCAGTCTGGAACCCACACTTGGTCAAGCACATCAAGAAGTTAGAGAAAGTACAAAGGTTTGCAACAAGGCTAGTCCCAGAGCTCAGGGGAATGTCATATGAGGAAAGGTTGAGGGAAATCGGACTGACGACACTGGAGGACAGAAGGGTCAGGGGAGACATGATAACGACATACAAGATACTGCGGGGAATAGACAAGGTGGACAGAGATAGGATGTTCCAGAGAGGGGACACAGAAACAAGGGGTCACAACTGGAAGCTGAAGACTCAGACGAGCCACAGGGACATTAGGAAGTATTTCTTCAGACATAGAGTCGTCAGGAAGTGGAATAGCCTAGCAAGTGAAGTAGTGGAGGCAGGAACCATACACAGTTTTAAGAAGAGGTATGACAAAGCTCAGGAAGCAAAGAGGGAGAGGACTCAGTAGCGATCAGTGAAGAGGCGGGGCCAGGAGCTGAGTCTCGACCCCTGCAACCACAATTAGGTGAGTACACACACAAACCATACCACGGGTGGGGATAGACCCCGCAATCAGAGAGTCTCAAAACTCCAGACCGTCGCGTTAGGCACGGTCTGGAGTTTTGAGACTCTCTAATTGCGGGTTCTATCCCCTCCCGTGGTATGGTTTGTTTGCAATAGTGTCATTACGATTTTGTGACTCATGTTAACGGCTTTGAGGGGACTTGAGCTAGAGTTCGTCACGGCCACGCTAGCTGGAGATTCGTCTTTAAAAACTTGCATTTGTGTTCACAGTGGTGCCTATGCTAACCTTCCTATGGTGTAGAAATATACCTAGCTGGAAGAATTTTATTGTGGCTAGCTGGTCCAGTGGCTAATGCGACGGTCTGGAGTTTTGAGACTCTCTGATCACGGGTTCTATCCCCGCCCGTGGTATGGTTTGTTTGCAATCGTGTCATTACGATTTCGAGAGTCTTGACACACACACACACACACACACCCCTAGTAGCAACCAGTGAAGAGGTGGAGGCCAGGACCTGTGACTCGACCCCTGCACACACAACTAGGCGAGTACACACGAGTACTCTGGGCAAGCTGCTTTCTTCATCCACTTCTAGAGTTAATGAGCAAGAATTGTCTGTGGAGTTTTGAGGCATTTCCTGGACTCCTCTTTCCTGTGTTGATCCTTCCCCCCTCCCTCCCCATCTCTGCATACTCACCTGGAGTTAATTCGTAGCTCCAGACCCTGCCTCTTAATTCTTATTGAGTGGTTTCATTATTTTCCCTATATAGTCCAATCATACCTAATCTTCATGTAGTGTATAGCAAGGTTTGCCTACATCATTTCTTTATTTTACCACCCTAAGGCTGGAAAGGTACTCACTGGCCATGAGTTTTAGGACTTGCCTCATGGATTTGAGCCTCATCTGTTCTGTGATATATTTCCTAAAGTCCCTGTTGCTCATCCACATCCTTATCTTCCATTTATATGTCCTGGCTAACTCTCTCTGCATCTCAAAGTACAATAAAAAACTTTTGTTCAAGATTTAACTAGTCTAACAAAAAAATTTATTGCATCTCTTCTAGTCCCCTCAAAGGATGTTCCTTGATCCCAGTAAGGGACTCATGATGCAAGGAACTGAACCTGTGCAATAATATGTCACTTGTACTCTTGTCTCTCCTGGCATTGTAAGTTATCCACTCCTCCTGGATAATTTAGTTATTTGTTTTACTCCTTGATTATACAGTTGATTTTGTTTTGCTCTATTATAATGCATTTACCCACTTCTTCATAAGTCTTCAACTTATCATGCTAGTGTCTTTCTGGTAAGCTCTGTATTCTTCTAGCCCATAAGAACTTACCTTAGGTCAGCATATTATATTGATCTGCAACCTATTTACATGGATTTGGAAATAAATGGGCTGCTATAATTGAAATTAAGGTTTCATCTTATATTAAACATTGCCAAATCATTTAACTCTGCAAAAGTTAGACAGAAAATGCTGCAAATCCAGTGTTGCATTCATGGGACAGATTTTTAAGCAACAAATGCTTCTCTCCTGCAGTTTTCAAAGTTTTTATATGATAAGTAATACTTTGCTTATGAGACATGCCACTGTTACTGTTAAAAATGTCATTATAAAAGGTTCTTTATTGAAAGTATCTTTTTACCACCGGATTGGTGGGAAGATGTGAGTATGCTAGAAATGAAAAGGGGTAAAGCCATGGCTGGTGTAGGTTAACAGAAGGGATGGGATTCAATTTGAGGATCCCTACTAGGGGCTTTTCCTCCTGGTAAAATAATTTCCCTCTTATTTTTTTCCTTTCCTCATTCTGTCTCCATGTCTCTCTTACTTTGTTCTGTCCTGTTGGAAAAACTCTGTATTGAACTTTAAACATTTTCTTCAACCGAAGAAATGCATTGAACTTGAACTTTCTCTTTAAATTTAATTTTCTTCTTAAAATATGGTTTCTCACCCTTCCTACTGCATTACTGATATAATGTCAGACTGGGAAGCCCTAATTGACTTCTCAAAGTCCCCCAAACTATATCTTATTTGCTTCAAATAAAATCCTCTTGTTAGTCATGTCTAAAAATATAAGAGATTTTTTACACTATACAACCTCCTCTTACTCATGTCTTAAATAATATAACTGAGATTTCTTCAATTTATTGATATAACACATACCCAAAAAAAAAAAAAAATACAATGCAAAATATAAAAAAAGTAGTGTCTCATATAAAACTCATATAATTCATTCTGCAAAGTTTACCTGTTCATTTTTCAAGTAAGAACCAAAATATGCATATAATGTGGGGCATATTGTTATTAAAAAACACTTGCTGTCAATACATATGCTTTGATATCAAGTTTATGACAGTCACCAGAAAATAAAGGTTGAATGCACTATCAAAACATGTAAAGCAAGGCATAACTTATCAATTTGTCATGTAATTTAGATATACAGCAACCTTGTTAGATTTATGAAAACTTTAAAGTGACATATGTGTTGTCATAAAAATAAAAGAACAAGTTGCATATACATACTATTTTGACAATACATTACTAAAGGACAACATTACCCAAAGTTTTATACAAATGAAATATAAAAAATTTATAAAAAATATTTTTGCTACAATTTTGAATAATTTTATCACAATATTCTGGAAGATGCATAAACCACTAATGCATGTTAATATAATACATCAGAACCTTATTAATTTACACTTAAAAAACATGGCTATGAATTAGAAATCAGAAAATTAGACACACTAGGGTGAATCATTCCTGCCTAGCTTAACACTGCAAAAAATAAACTATACAGGGCTCCTCAGCTTATGAACGAGTTTTGTTCTAACTATGAGTTGCTTGTAACAATGAACCTTTCTCACAGAAAACAATACAAGGGATGTTTCACATATATTCATAACTATGGCTTAGTAGTCATAAAAATTTAACTGATTCAAGAGCCTTGTTTTTAAGTATGAATGTACATAACTCCTCATTCCTAAGTTGTAGACCCCCATTTATAACTAACCATGGAATAAGACATATTTTAAAGATTAAGTATACAAAAAACTCCCCACATACAGTATACTGTAGGAGGATGGTTACCAAAGCCAATTGCCTCTCTGCTTATTGCTGAAACACTGTGCAAAAATATGTGCAAGAAACAATGCATGTTAGCACTAAACACTATTAGCTTAACTACTGACTTACTTTTGTAAGTTAAAGTGTATTAAGCTGCTGATTAGTTAATTTGATGCCTGTATCATGAAACTGCACTTACAAGTGTACATTAAGTAAGCATATGTGTTTCTGCGCAAATTAACTGCCTGTGTAAACAAAGATTTTAGCACGTACAGTCCTACTGTAGCTGAAATTATCACAGTTTAAGATTTAAGAACATTTTTATCCTCTATGTTATAGAACACTGAAGTACTCAAAATTATAAACACTGTACTGAAATATTAACTTCCTAGTGGAAAGTGGATACATGTATAGTGTATAAAACAGGCATAGGAAGTCCATCTTCATATAGACACTGACATTTCAAATTAAATAAACATCAGTACAGTAATGGATGCAGAACACCTGTTACTTAATTTCCTCTAATATTCCTTGAAAATGTGACAGATCACAAAAGCACTTGGAATCTACTTACCATTCATTGTGATTAAGCTGTGTACACTGTATGCATGCATACAGAATTTGATGAATATTCATGTTCCACTGAGGTTATCCTTCAAATTTAGTAGAAATACAGGTTATAATTTTTTATTGGGAAATAAGTAAAAATAACAAATTTAAGTATAATAATCAGTGTTCTTACCAAATATTTTTTTCTTTTCATTCCATTAATATAAAATTTTAGATGTGATATTATAATAAATTTAAGCTTTAAAACTGTAAGAGTCATACAGCTCCAGATGGTTGTAACGAGTTTTTGGCTTTATTTAGTGATGTCTCTAGATTGTGACTGCTCTTGCTGTAACTAAAATATTAAATTACGAGATACTAAGTAGAACAATAAGTGTATTAATGGAAAAGAAAAGAGGGCACCTTGTTCTACCCTGAACGAGTTATTAGGACCCAAGGCTTTTAATAAGTGACTAGCTAGAGTTTGCTCACATTTTTGTACCTTTTAAGTGTGTTATGAAGTAACCTTGAATACAAAATTTTATTAGTGATCATGGTACAGTATCTCATTTGCCATGTAAATAGTATATTGTAAGCTGGGTAACAGGTTTGAATATTTACTGTATAATATATTTTTTCCATTTACCACTTTTTTTTTTGGGGGGGGGAGGGTCCAAATCCAGCAGAGTACCTGTAAAAAAATACTTATATTGTTAGTATAACCAAGAAATAATATACTGTATACTAATGAATATCCTCACTGCCCAGGGAATGAGTAAATTTTGTATGTTTTTACCATGCGTATGCATTAATGATTTTAAATAAAATAATACCAATCATCTCCTCTGATTTTTTTTTACTGTACTCTTATTGAAGTTAGCACAGTACACTCTTCTTAGAACACACCATTTAAAATTATCTAATGAATACACAATTTTTTTCTAACTGGAAAAATGTAAGTACGTATAGATAATTAGTAGTTGTACTGCACTCTAATACATTACTGTATTCGTAAAAAAGCTCTAAGCACACATGGGTCATTTAACATTGCACATCAAGAGTAATAACATCAGAGTTAAAAGTGTAAGCTCATTGTGAAAAATAGTGAAATCTCAGCTTAACAACCTAGATAATAATCAAAGGAATGGTTTAAGCAAAAATTTCATCAAACGAATCACATTTTCCCATGGAATCCAGTGTTATAACAGATGTGGACCAGGACAATAATGTACTGTATCTCATTCCTATTTTTTCTGATGTTGAAATTAAAAAATATATGTATGTACTTACCAGAGGTGAATCCATTGTTTAGTAGAGGCATAATGGTGTACCTGCCATTATTTAGTAGAGGCATAATGGTGTTATACCTGCCACTGTTTAGTAGAGGCATACTTGCCATTATTTAAAAGAGGCATAATGGTGTTACACCCTCAATTTACATGTAGAACACAAAAGAAATTAAAATTTGACATAGAAATAAAAATGAAAAAATGAACTCACCAGAGATGGGAGTACATACAGTTGAACAGAATCATAGAGGGATTCTTTGAAGCCAGCTCAGCACATATTGGAGCAGGGAGGGATAAAACCAGGAAGGTAGGCAAGAGAGGGAGGGTAAGGATAAAGGGAGTGAGAGAGCAAGAAAGGATGTTACCACAGGTATGACTTCTTCATCGGAGTCACCTGATGAGGAGGGAATGGTGCAGGTGAATAACTAAGTTTGAATGCAGCTGATGATGCACAGCTTATAGAGGACTGCTCATCAGCTAGATATGTTCTGGATATAGACAGCTGCTTGCTATCAACATAATGTGTACTGAATGTAAAGGGACTAACATTCCTCCTAAAGTAACTTTCAAATGATGATTGGCTCAAGCCTGTTTTTGTACAGTTTCCTGTAGTACTGCACTACATTCTTAACTCTGATATCCAGTGCCATTTTGTACTCTTTACTGAGGTCAATGGACTTCAAGAATTCTGCTGCTACTTGCAGATCTTGGCACTAGTCTTCCCTTATCCACAGGGGATACATTCAAGATCAACTCTTGCTACCCAAAACTGCGGACAGTAGTGAACCCTATAGTTGGAGAGGGTTCCGGGGTTCAATGCCCTTGCGACCCAATCTGTGACCAGGCTTCATGGTGGATCAGGGCCTGATCAACCAGGCTGTTACTGTTGGCCGCACGCAAACCGACGTACGAACCACAGCCCGGCTGGTCAGGTACTGACTTTAGGTGCTTGTCCAGTGCCTGCTTGAAGACAGCCAAGGGTCTATTGGTAATCCCCCTTATGTACGCTGGGAATCAGTTGAACAGTCTTGGGCCCCTGATACTTATTGTGTCTCTTATCGTGCTAGTGGCACCCCTGCTTTTCATTGGGGATGATGTTGCATCATCTGTCGAGTCTATTGCTTTCATAGCGGGTGATTTTCATGTGCAAGTTTGGTACTAATCCCTCTAGAATTTTCCAAGTGTATATGATCACGTATCTCTCCCGCCTACATTCTAGGGGTACAAGCTCAGAAAATTCAAGTGTTCCTAGTAACTGAGGTGTTTTATTGCAGATATGTGTGCCGTGAAGGTTCTCTGTACATGTATTAGGTCAGCAATTTCACCTGCCTTGAAAGGTGCTGCTAGTGTGAAGCAATATTCCAACCTAGATAGACCAAGAGACCTGAAGAGTCTCATCATGGGCTTGGCATCCCTAGTTTTGAAGGTTCTCATAATCCATCCTGTCATTTTTCTAGAAGATGTGACTGATACAATGTTATGATCTTTGAAGGTGAGATCTTCCGACATGATCACTCCCAGGTCTTTTACATTAGTTTTTCGCTCTATTGTGTGGTTGGAATTTGTTTTATACTCCGATGAAGTTTTAATTTCCTCATGTTTTCCATATCGGAGTAATTGAAATTTCTCATCATTGGATTTCATATTGTTTTCTGCAGCCCATTTAAAGATTTGGTTGATGTCTGCCTGGAGTCTTGCAGTGTCTTCAATGGACGACACTGTCATGCAAATTCGGGTGTCATCTGCAAAAGAAGACACGGCACTGTGGCTAATATCCTTGTCTATATCAGACATAAGGACGAGGAACAAGATGGGAGTGAGTACTGTGCCTTGTGGAACAGAGCTTTTCACCATAGCCACCTCAAACTTTACTGTTTACTACTACTCTGTGTTCTATTTGTTAGGAAATTATAGATCTATCTTCCAACTTTTCCTGTTATTCCTCTATCACTGTGGTCACACTTGTCAAAGGCTTTTGCAAAGTCTGTGTATATTATGTCTGCATTTTGTTTGTCTTCTAGAGCGTCCAGGATCTTGTCATAGTGATCCAGTAGCTGGGACAGACAGGAGTGACCTGCTCTAAACCCATGCTGCCCTGGGTGGCAATCTTGCTTCTTAGAAAGATTTTTATGATATGGGATGTTAGAGCTATCGGCATATATAAGTAGCTTTTTGTTTACATACCTATGATAGTTTGATAAATTATGCACAATAAGATGAGAATTAGAACTTTTTCACTGATGAGAAGTGCTTCACGGCTTCTCTTAGGCTTTGAAGAACTGCCTGCACCACTACTTCTGAGATTTGTGTCCATTATTAAGCAAAATTATGGGTTATTTTCGGGCCACCGTAAATCATGGATAACAGAAACGGGAATCAAATCCACGGATATGGGAGTTCTACTGTACTTATCTCGTCTATATCTTTGTATTTTGCAATCTCATCAAATTGCATTAACTTTACATTGTCGAGATGCTAGACATGACTCCAATAACTCCACCATGTCATCCTTGTTAAACTCTGCATACCTAAGACAACAAACTTCCAGTGAACACCTAGAAATGATTCATCAAATCCATTCAAGTCAGTAACACTTTTTGGTCAGTTTCTTCCACTGTGCTCACTACAGCAACTGTGACTTCTTTCCAAGCTTGAGTGATGATACTGGTGTCATTCAGGATATTCAATTTTCTCCAGGATTCCTTCATTGTTAGCATATTCTCTCCATCAGTATCTTTAACAAGTTTCACAAAAGTGTTCTTGACATAACTTGAAAGACTGAACAGAGCATTGATCCACTAATTGAAACAAGGCTGTGGTGTTCTTGGGAAGGAACTCAGTCCAGATATATTTTGAGCACAAATGTTTTGTGAGCAAGGTTATCAGCTCAGTATTTAACACCAGGGTAAAAAATATGACAAACCAACTTGTAAAAGACAGATTTATTACCCATGCTTTCTTATTGTCATGCTAAATTACAGGGAGGCTGACAGTCAAATTTGTACACTAGAAGCTTTAGCATGAAAGACACAGTTGTATTGCTTCCTACAACAGTGTTAGTCAGTTTTTTGATGCTTTCAATCCTGGAGACAAATGTTCTTGATGGCATTATTATTATTATTATAATCAAAAAGAAGCGCTAAGCCACAAGGGCTATACAGCGCTGCAGGGTAGGGAAGGAAGCAAGGGAATTGGATGGCAGGAGGGAGGGGGGATGATCAGCAGGTTACAGAAAACAGCGGGGCAGGGGATAGTACGGGGGTAGAGGGTAGCAAGAGATACAAGTAGAAAGGGCTGAAAGTATCAGAATTTGTGAAGTAAGTCAGTCGTTGTCAAAAAGTCAATAAGAGAGTCCGGATGAAAGGTGGGTCCATCAGCGAGAAGGGAAGGTAAAGAGAGAGCAGCGGGGCGAAGACGACGACAGAGGTAAATTCTGCGTGCTCGTTGATAAAGTGGGCAGTCCAACAGAATGTGGCTGACTGATAATGGAGCTTGGCAATTCTCACAGAGAGGAGCAAGACGCCTCTCCATGAGATATCCATGAGTAAGACGAGTATGGCCAATGCGAAGACGGAGAGAGTAGTCTCCCAACCTCGACACTGGTGATAAGAAGACGGCCAGTAACCTAATACTCGTTTAATAGACTGAAGTTTGTTGCCGAGCATAGTAGACCAACGTTGTTGCCAACGGGTGTGAAGGTGGGAAGATATTACAGCAAAATAGTCCGTACATGGAATACCTCTGTAAGAAACTGGTAGGTCATGTACTGCTGACCGCGCAGCAGTGTCTGCCTGTTCATTGCCCTGTACGTCAACATGACCAGGGACCCAACAAAAAACAATATCTTTATGCTTAGTAAAGATGCGGCGTAGCCAAAGTTGGATACGGAGGACTAAGGGGTGAGGTGTATCAAATTTTTGTATAGCCTGTAAAGCACTAAGGGAGTCTGAGACAACCACAAATGATGACACAGGCATAGATGCAATACGGATAAGTGCTGTAAGGATGGCATATAATTCAGCAGTAAAAATACTAGCTGAAGATAGTAAATGCCCTTGTACGACGCTGTCCGGAAACACTGCTGCGAATCCTACGCCGTCAGAAGACTTAGAGCCATCTGTGTACACAGCAATGGCATGAGAATGAGAGTGAAAAGTGGTCAAGAAAAAGAGAGCGGGAAGCGACTGTAGACAGTTGGGCTTTCGAGCAAGGGAGGGAGAAAGAACAGACTCGAACAGCTGGGACCTCCCAGGGGGGTAGGGAAAAGTGAGATGCTACATGTACATAGAAAGGTGGTAGTTGAAGAGAAGACAAGAGCGAATGAAGGCGAAGAGAGAAGGGACGGAGTAAGCAGGGCGGCGAACAAATAAAGAATGTCTACTAATATCAGTGACCATTCTATAAATGGAAGGATTGCGGAGATCATGAGAGCGTACATAGTAGCGCAGGCAATGGGCATCACGGCGATCGGATAAGGATGGAACGTTCGCTTCTGCATAGAGGCTTTCGACAGGGGAAGAGCGAAAAGCACCAAGGCATAAACGTAATCCTTGGTGATGAATGGGGTTAAGGCTAGAGAGAGTAGCAGGAGATGCCGCTGAATAGATCTGGTCACCATAATCAAGTTTCGATAAAATAAGGGTGGAATGTAGGTGAAGGAGGGTTCGACGATCAGCTCCCCACGAAAGATGAGCAAGGGTTTTTAAGAAGGTTCAGCCGGCTGTGACAAGTTGCCTTCAGAGAGGTAATGTGAGGTTTCCAGGATAACCTACGATCAAAGAGGAGGCCCAGAAACTTGACTGTATCACGTTCAGGGATACGTGAGCCATAGAGGTACAAAGGATGATCAGAGATGACAGAGCGTCTAGTGAAAGTGATTTGGTGGGTTTTAGTGCTGGAAAATTTAAACCCATGTGTGGTGGCCCAATTGGAAACACGTCGACTGCATGCTGGAGAGAAACTGTAAGGAGGTGACAGTCAGCGCCTGCACAGGCAATAGCAAAGTCATCACATAGAGTGATGACCAAATATTTGATGGAAGACTAGAGGCCAAATCATTAATAGCAAGGAGAAAAAGTGTTGTGCTCAGAACACATCCCTGGGGGACACCTTCAGCTTGGACAAAGTCCGGGGAGAGCACATTATTAACCCGAACACGGAAATGCCTGTCAGTTAAAAAGTTCTTAAGGAAGGATGGTAGATTGCCTCGAAGGCCTAAGGAGTGGCTTGGGCTAAAATATATACCTCCAAGTTGTGTCATATGCCTTCTCAAGGTCAAAAAATATGGCAATAACTGAGTGGTTATTCGCAAAGGCATTACGAACATACGTATCCAAGCGCAGTAAGGGGTCTATGGTAGAACGTCCCTTACGAAAGCCATATTGACGAGTGGAGAGACTGTTTGTGTGTCTCTAAATACCACACTAAACGTCTATTTACTAGACGTTCCATTACTTTGCAAACTGCACTGGTAAGAGCAATGGGACGATAGTGGGAGGTTTCATGTCCCGTAGTGCCTGGTTTGCGGAAAGGGAGAACAATGGCGGATTTCCACAGCTGTGGAAGAACTCCTTGTGACCAAATAAGATTGTAAAGGTGTAATAGGACTGCAAGGGCTGACTGATGTAAATGTTGTAGCATACGAATATGAATGTCATCGGGCCCAGCTGCCGATGATCGACAAGCTGAGAGTGTTGCCTCCAGTTCTTGAAGTGTAAAAGGCACATTATACTGTTCTTCTCTGAGAGAAGAAAAGTCCAAGGGTGCTAACTCTCTGGCAGACTTTGAGGAAAGAAATGAGGGGCATAGATGGAGTCCCTGAGAAATACGGACCAGATGATTGCCAATTTCATTGGCAACATCTAGTGGGTTTGCTATATCAACACCGGCAACCCGCAGAACAGGAGCCGGGTCAGGAGAATATTTACCACTCAGTTTTCGTACTTTTTTCCAGACTGCACTCATAGAGGAAGCAGAGGTGATGGTGGAGACATAATCTCGCCAGCAAGTGCGTTTAGCGTCACGGATGACACGCGAGCGATCGCACGCTTCTGTTTAAAATCAAGGAGTCGCTCTGTGGTTCTATTGTACCGGTACCCTGCCCCATGCAGCGCGTTTCAAACGTACTGCACGAGCACAAGCAGGAGACCACCAAGGCACGCATTTCTGAGAATGCCTGCCCGAAGTTTGGGGTATAGAATGAGAAGCTGCGGTGAAAACGGAGGACGAGAAGAGGTGTAAAAGCTCATCGATGGAGGACGAAGAAGGAACCTCTTTAAAAAACAGTCAGGTGTGAGTAAAGGTTCCAATTTGCCCGATTAAATTGCCAGCGTGGGGTGCGAAGAGGTGGCGAATATGAAGGGGAAGTAAGAATGATTGGGAAATGATCACTGTCATGTAAGTCCGGGAGAACAGACCAAGTAAAGTCTAATGCGGCGGAGGAAGAGCAAACTGAGAGATCGATGCAAGAGAGAGTATGAGTCCGAGGATCAAAATGGGTGTGAGTACCTGTATTTAAAACATGGAGGGGTGGGTGGCAAGAAAAGCCTCTAACTGAATTCCACGGAATCACAGTGAGACCCTCCCCAGAGGAAATGGTGGGCATTAAAATCACCAAGTAACAGAATCGGTGGCGGTAATGACGAAACAAGGAAGGCAAAATCCGGAATAGATAATGCCCGAGAAGGAGAGAGATATAAAGAACAGAGCGTATACCACCTATGTAAGTGGATACGGGCTGCTGTGTAATGCAGCGAAGTATGAACAAATAGCTGATGGTACGGAATATCAGTGCGGAGAAGAAGGGCACTTTCATTAAAGGTCCCATCAGGAAAAGGATCTGAAGAATACAATAAATTATAGCCTGAGATGTGAGAAATAACAGCAGAGTGTAATTTTGGTTCCTGTAAGCAAACACCAACAGGGGCAAACTGGGAGAGTAACATCTGAAGCTCACCCCGATTACCCTGAGGCCGCGTATATTCCACTGTAAAAAGGCCATGATTGGCAATGATAAAGATACTTGAAATCCGCAGGTAAGGTTCCTACGGACTAGAAGGGTTAGAAAAGTCCACATGCGGAGGCAGTGGAAAATGTTCAAGCAGCGAAGGAACGGTGCGCTGTGAAGAAAGGAGTTGCGCAGATGGAGCAGAGGAGAGAGGAAGAGCGGAAGGTGGATCATGTCCATTGATGGTTTGGTCTCTGCAATATATTCAGAGATTGCTTCAAGTGTTTCGGAATTCAGAGATGTCGTATGGGAGACAATATTGGGAATGGTAGGGGGAGGATGAGTAAAGATTGGAACTGTATTGGACTGTACCAAGGTAGGGGGGGGCGAAAGGTGGAGGGAACTGGAGAAGCGTGGCAGGGGACAGAAGAGACAGGAACCTGGGAGGTGGCAGAAGAGGAAGAAACTTGGGAGGGAACAGGGAGGAAGGTACATTACGAGGAGGAGGGTGAACCTCTGCACTTGTAACTGAGCCAGTGAGAGTGGAAGAACTAGGGACAGAGACAGGGAGGGTAAAATGAGGAGGTGGAAGATGGGTAGGAGTGTTACCGGACCTTTTTTTGACTTTTGAGAAGTAAGGGACGATTGGGAAGAGGTGTCGTACGAGGTCTCGTCGATACTGAGGCTTGTAAGAGAGAACTCGAAGAAGCGAGATTAGACTGAGGCGTTGAAGTAGGGACGTCTGAGCCGAGGACAGCAAAAGGATTAGATACAGGAGTGATTATGGGAGAGGTAACCACAGAGGTGGGTGTAGAAGATGGGATACCAGAAGTGGGGGGACGTTTTGAAACACGGGAATAAGAAACACGTGGGAGTCTCCCTTGGAGGCGGAGATGAGAAACTGCCATGGCATATAAGGGAGACCTTCTGTCTCTTTGAGGTAACGGATTTCCCGCTCGTTTAAATAGACCTGACAACGGCGAGAGTACGAAGGGTGAGCCTCATGACAGTTAAGGCAAGAGGGAGATCGATTGCAAGACGTATTAGAATGGTCATCGGCACCACAGACTGGGCATTCGGCGATAGATCTGCAATATTTCGCTGGATGGCCAAATCGCCAGCAATTTCTACACTGTTGTGGTGTAGGGATCACCTTTCGAACTTGTAACCGATGTCCTGCTATATAAACGGAGGATGGGAGTTCTCGGCTGTCAAAGTTAAACGAGCCACATTGCTAGGGTATCGTCTCCGCCCACGGGCAGTGAAGAACGTAAGTGTCTACCTTGAGGATTGGGAGATCTTGGAGTTCCAGCTGTTCTAGAATGTCGTGCCACATGTCTGGAAATTTTGTTGAACTATGGTATGGGCAGAATAAACGGTACCACTACAAGAATTGAGGGAATGATGTTTTTCAAGGGTGACAGGAACAGTATCTATATGGTAAGACGAGAGAGCTCACGAGCCTGGGTAGCATTCTGTACGGTAATGATGCGCGTACCGCTCTTAAGAGCATGAAAAGAAATATCTTTACCAACATGGCGTAGGAGTGCCTTGCCAATACTATGGTCAGAAAGATAGGCAGTAGAGGAAGTTGGTCGTAAAGTGAAGAATTTAGTCCACTGTTCAGTCTGAAACTGAGCGTGGAAAGGTAGTGAAGGACGTGTCGATCGTTTCTGAGAAGAACGAGAAGGTGAAGGTGGAGAAGTATCATCAGCAGGTAATTGTCGTTGACGTTTAGGCGTGGGACCAGAGTTGGTCCGACGTGGAACGGGTCGGCGATTTGAAAATTGCCGCACCGTAGAGGGAGAGGCCGGAAGCATAGTCAGAGGAGAGCGAAGGTCTGATAAATCGAAGGAGTCAGTCGAGGCCTCAGTACCTGAAGCGGGTGAGGAAACAGCACCGGCAATAGGTACAGAGGCATGAGGAATGTCTGAAGAGTGGTCCAAAGACGAGGCGGGGTCAGAACGGGGTGCGGTATCAAGAAGGGGCCCGGGGGTACCAGGTTCATGGACTAGGGCTGCCATGGTTAGGTTACTTCTTTCTTTTTGTTTTTTAAGAAAAAAAAAAGAAGAAGAAAAGAAAATAAAAATAAAAAAAAGAAAAAAAAAGGGGGGACCGGGGAGGGATAGTTCCTAGGAGGGATGAAAGGGCCAGAAATCTCCCTCCGCGCCCAAGAGGACTCGACACGCTAGTAGCGCAGATGCAGCATGGAACCCGTGCCATACCCTACCCTTCATGCCAGTAAACCAGCAATCTGGGATAGCAACCTCACATCTGCCGAGCTACCTCGGTGGACAAAAGAGAGGGCGGCCGGATATCCGCCACAAAGCATACCTCCTTCAGCCACCACCCCCGGAATCCGAAAGGTGGCTTCCAGAGCTACACCCGTCGCCCAAAAGACACCCAAAGCTACTCCGGGATACCGGAGAGGGATCGGGACATCCCTAGGCAATCCAGATTCCACGGCAAACTACGCCACCGCCAAGAAACCTCAACGGAATGGGATGGACCCCGGTGTCCTTTCTCCTACCTAGGAACTAGCGCGCCTGTGGGAGAAATCCCAAAGGACAAAAAGAGGAAGGGCAAAAGGGAGGAGTGGGGAGGAGGAGGAGGAAAGGAAAAAGGGGAGGATGGGGAGGATGGGATAGGGGAGGGGAGATTGGGGGGTAATTAGGTTCGGTCTGAGGAAGAAGACCGATAGGTCTAATTCCTCAGACCAAGAGCCTCTTCACCACGCCAAGGAGCCCCCCTTGAAGAGGTCTTGATGGCATACTCACTTATTACAATGCATTTTCATTCACAATGAGATGTGTAGCCACATTCCTGTATAATTTCCTTCAGGACATCAATATATGAGGCACTAGCACCAGAACTAGCAGCCTCACCACCTATGTAAGCAAACACTCCATTACTAACAGTGAAAGTTAAGTCTTGTGTAGCCTCACTGTTTTTTTTTTTGCATTAAATTATCAACCTAACTTGAGTCCTTTGTTTGAAGAATCAATGTGGTAGTGACATGTTTTTCTGATTCTGTTCCTCAATCCACACCCGAGATGCCTCTCCAAATTTTCAAATTTATTATGCTGTATCTGCAAGTCATAAGCAACAGCAAAAAAATTAGTAGGGCCAACACTTTCTACAACTGGTTCATGTTTACAAAGGATGGTATACACAGTAGACTGAATCATACCAACATGCCTGGCAATATCAGACAACCTCTCCCCTACACCAACATGTAGAAAAAAATATCCATTTTACTGTCCAGAGTAATGCTCTTCCTCTTTGCTTTTGCACCCATCACCCTTACCACTTGATGCTTTTTTTTTTTTTTATCTTTTATGTTATAAAGGATAAGGCATACAGAGATCTGTACACAAGCTCAAAGAAACACAAACACAGAACATATGTCAGCTGACCCAATCAGCAGGTTTTCTTGTGAAGTCTTGTAAGTAAAAAAATAATAAATGACAAGAAGTCAGTCAGTTATGACTGATAAGTAGACCACCACACTAGCAAGTGCTGTGCCTGCCATGTGTGTGTTCAAACCATACCATGGGCGGGGATAGAACCCGCGATCAAGGAGTCGTGTGTGTTCATTTGTTGGTGATGCCCACTCTGTCACTGTACAGGGAAGTGTTTTTTAATTGAGGAAGACGGCCTGTAGCCTTGAATTTGGTAATTAAACAAGCAGGAGCTGGTTGTTAAGCAAGAGATCACTATACAAGATTTGAGCAAGTTGGTTTCAGTTAGGAAGTCAGTGAATGAGGGCATTAAAGTTGTAATCAGAAATAGTCTACATGGTTTTTGTGCTAGATGAAGAGTATATGATCTTTGCCTTAGTCATTCAAACCTAAAATTGCTTGTTTGTAAAGCAAATGTGCTAACCATTACACAACAGCAGCTCTTGCAACAAGCTAATTTCATATTGTTTACATTTTCCAACTTTTTGGTTTCATTACCTAATCTCTCTAACTCAAAACTTCTTATCCCATTACTATTTCTATCTCATTATTAATTCCTGTTCCTGAGAATAGGCAAACTTTCCTTTGCTATTTAAAACACAAAATCTCTATGATCTTAAATTCTTCAACATTTTTACTTAAACCCATCTAAGGCAAAATTTTATTATATTGTTTACAATTATCATACACATACTTATGTAGCAACACATTCATCTTCACTGATTAATTAATGCAGCATTTACTGTAGAAGTGATCTATCTCATTATCTGTGAGGTATTTTGAACATTTCTGTGAGACACACTAAACCCACAAACATATAATTTCATGTTAATACATTATCTCTTTTATTATGTGATTCCTCTCATTCAAGCAAGACTTACAACCTTTAATAATTAAAATTCTCATACTCCTACAGTAGTTCATTTCCTGAGTAAGTGTGCATTGTTAAATCATATAAGTTACACAAGGCTAAACAATATTCCTATATAATCATAATCAGTATGTATATTTAAAAATACACTTTATATTTGATTATTATTTTGATGCAATAATTTCTTACATTATTTACACTAAGAATAAAGAGAACATTGCCGAGTGACACAATGGAACTCACACTCAGGAAACAACCTTGGCTAAGATGTAAACATGACAGTAACAGCTATTCTATAATCACTAGTTAACATCCAGTCATATAGTATGTAAAAAATTCTTTACAAATACAGTAACCAAGATTTAGAAATGGTGTTTTTAAAGTACTGTACTGAGTATCATCCTTTAGCACTTAACAGTATATACTCATATTGCATACCAGGAATATATGGATGATGTGTAAATATTAAGAGGTGCTTTTAAATTTATTCCAAAATGAATGGTGAAAAAGATAAATAAGGCAAATTTCAGTACTGTATAACATGGCGAGAAATAAGTGAAAATAAGTTCTTACAGACAGTGTTACCTTATTATTTATTAATGTCAACATGCTTAGATTCCATGAGGAAATGGAAAAGAATCCTTTCTCTGTAAATCATGCGTGTCATAAGAGGCGACTAAAATGCCGGGAGCAAGGGGCTAGTAACCCCTTCTCCTGTATAAATTACTAAATGTAAAAAGAACACCGAAAATTTTGCTTTTAGGTCATGTTGCCTCAGTGGGAGACGGCTAGTGCATTAAAAAATAAATGCTTAGAGAAGAATGTAACGATGATGAGTGTTTTAAACTTGAGTTACAATCTTCCAAATTATATTTTTAAACACCAATAACCAAAATTTTATGAAACATGCCACCACTATGTAGGCATCACTAATCTATAGACACATACCTAATTATGATAACTACTCTTAGAAATGGTCATACTCAAAAGCATAGAATGGTTTACTGGCCCCAGTACATTTAAGATGAAATACAAAAATGATAGTAAAAATATTTAACCTTTAAACGGTCCAAACATATATATACATTCTCTCACGTATCGCCCCAAACGTATATATATGTTTCATTTGTCATTTATTCAATATTGGCACGATAGCCCTGAGAGAATGGGTGTGCACACTCAGTGTGTGCCATATGAAAAAAATTGGGGATGCCTGGGTACCACATGCTCTTTTTTCCTATATAAAAAAAGTTTTTTTTTCTCAAAATATTCGGGGTGCTGCGCATGTGAACGTATATATACGTTTGGACCGTTTAAGGGTTAAGAAAAAATTATAAATTGAACCAAAGGTAATGTAATAATTGTTTATTATGAGGAATAAGGGTAACAACATTCTCAACCTCAGTGTACTAAAGCAATTACATATGTGAAAGCAGCACAGGAAAATTAAACATTAGTAAGAATTATGCTACCAATTTCCTTAGCTGATTTAAAGTAAATGAAAGTGTTGAAATTTACCTGTACTCAGTATGTGGTGAGTGAGTGCATGGGAACAACCTTATACCTGACTAAGGCAACCTTAATATTCCACAGCCTTCCTCTCCCCAAAAGGTATACATGTAGCTAAATAATTAAATGCTGCATTATATCTAGCTTTCAGAAATCTAATTTTTGCATCTTGTGTTATTTCAGCAAAGTATTCATTAACATTCTATCTCCTATAAAAAATAATCATACTCACTTACTAGATTACTTCATAAATTAAAAATTCTATTGAACTTTTACAATAAAAGTAACAGTAGATGAATTTAATGTACAGTTTATATTAAGCACTTCTTAAGAAATTATTCAAATTTTCTTGTATGCAGTTAAAAATGTAGAATACTACTTTGCTTTTCTTCATACATGTTGTAAGGCAAACCAGTCAAATAGACATCTAAGTCCTGAGCAAAGTACAAGTGACAAATCTTGCAATACTACACATGATTAATTTGCTTAACATCATAAATGTAAAAAATCTACTTAATATTAACTCTCACATGCTTAAAGTGATATACATACTTTTATTTGGCTCAATGGAAGAATCTTCAAGAGGGCTTCTAGCTAGAGTGGCAAAATATCTGAGCTATTTTCATAGGTTGATTGTGGGATATTCTCATAGATATAAAACACACAGCTAAACAATGATTTGCACACACACTAATAAATGTAAATGCCTTTTTTTCTGGTGAATACTGGGTGCTTTCTCTGGCTACTGAAAATAACCATAGGCAGCTTTCATAAATAATGACACCTACCCATTCTTTCTTGAAATGCTTCCCTACTGAAAGAACTGATGAACATGTTCCTTACCTCCTTTTCTCTTGATTAAATTTCTTATTATATTTAAAATTTAACCAATATCTTAAAAAGTTCATAAAAAATCTCAGTGAAAGCAGGAGAGACATTTCTTTTACTTTAATCACTAGTTGCAAAAAAATGCATCACAGCCTATTAGCTGATGTCAGTAATGACTAAAATCAATTTTTTCATGCCTCTCTGAAAATTCTACCCAAACAGATTCAGTGTGTGATTCAGGCTTTATACCTGTTTTTATGCAATAGTTTAAACAATTTAAACAATTTAAAAAATTTAAACAATTAATTTTATCTATCCTTCAATGGCTTCTGTGACTGTCACATAACACCATCTATACTTAAGCATCTCATAATGCTATACATTATAACCCAGTAATCAATGGAATGAATGAAAGACTAGAGCTATGGGAAGGATCCATGTCACCAAAAAGAGCTTTTTCATTAAGTAATTAGTACAGGTGGCTTCAAAAGCTGATATTATAAAACATATCACAAAAGGCTTATGTTGCAGGAAATATGACTGTAGAAGAGTACTGAAGGAAATTATCACCTGTGCAAATGAAACTAATATCACAAAAAAAGAATTTAGTTTTTTTTAGTTAAGTAATGAAGAAAACTGAGATGAAGCCTTTCATTTAATAAGTGAGAAGAGGCCAGTGATAATGATGAACTCACCATAGGAGAATTTTTTCCTAGTATTGTACTATACTTTAACTCTCAGTGTGAGAATACAAGTGATTTACTATAAAAAGATACATGTATTTTCAGCACAATACTTGTTACTTGGTAAGCCAAATAAGGGGAAAAGATTGGACATTGTTCACTGCTATGTCAATAGCTGAAAATTACTGACTGATTATGGTAGAAAATTTCTGAAAGTATCAGGACTAATGGTTTTGAATTATGTAAATCTCACACTATAGTCTTGCACCCCCAACGACATGTTCAAAAATCATTATTTCTGATAGAATTTGAAAGAGCTTTTGGATCTGCTTGCTGTTATTTACTAGCTCATAACTGGGGTTTGTGCAATTCTCTCGTACGATGTTATATCATGTAGTGATTATATATGAAAATGGGTAAAATGAAGATCTCTAGTTATACCTCACTTGAATTAATTATTAGCTTCCCAGGAAATAAAAAGATAAATTACTAGCCAATTTTTTGACCCATGTTACATTAAAAAAAAATTATATATTCAAGAAGTGCTAAACCCATAAGGGTTATGCAGTACAGTGTTAATAGTATTGACTTGATAAGGTTAATACTTCATAAAGCTGTTTTTTACTGGAAAACATACAGTAGTTTAAATAAACATCTGCTCTGCACATAGTATTTTTCCAACATACTAGTTGGCAAGTCTTGCTTCTCAAACCCCAAAAAATTACTATACAGTGGAACCTCAGCTTACGAACGCCCCACCATGTGAACTTTTCAGGATATGAACCGTTGTTCGGTCGATTTTTTGCTTCTGGATGCAAACGAAATTTCAGGATGCGTACTTCCTCCTCAAGGGAGGTTCCTGAAATAAATAAATAAATAAATAAAATATTTATTTCTTTGCAAAAGTTACAGTGTGTTTGCATATCATAATATGATTGAAGCAAAAAAAGCCACTATCATGTCGAGGCATTTCAGGCAGACTTAACCTAATACTTATAGATTACTTAAGTCTAGACAGGTGAAAAGTAGTGGTTACCAATGTTTTGCTGATGGTGGCACCAACTACTGGCAGCCTTTTGAAGTTTCTCCTTACTGTTGTTGTTATTATTATTACTATTATATTGCATTATTATTATTACTATTATATTGCATTATTATTATTACTATTATATTGTATTATTATTATATTATTGCTATAATATTATTATTAGTAGTATGTACGTTGTAAGGGGCTCTTGATCTAAGGAATTGGATCTGTGTTCCAATTCCCTAAATTAAGCCTGAATACCTTCCATCCCCTCTACCCCCCCCCCCCCCACAAGTGCTTCCCTATTATATAATAATACAGTGGACCCTTGACCAACAATATTAATCCATTCCAGAGAGCTTGTCGTTAGTCGAATTGATCGTTAGTCGAATTAGTTTTCCCATAAGAAATAATGAAAATCCAATTAATCTGTTCCAGACACCCAAAAGTATGGAAAAAAGTTTTTTTTCACATGAAATATACATTTTCCTACACAGAAAACAAAGGATACATGCACAATAAATACTGCACTGTACTAAATGAAGAATAAATGACACTTACCTTTATTGAAGCTGTAGTGATGAGTGATGAGATGGGAGGAGGGGAGATGGAGATGTATTAATTTGGGAACAACTTTAGAGTCACTGGACCTCTGTCACACCAAAAATCTGTCCATTGAGCCCTTCCAGAACAGGCCTGTTTCGTCACAATTGAACACATGTTGGGGTTGGAATTTTTCCATTTCGCCATGCCTTATCATACTGTGCATACCACTACGATTCTTAAATCTCTCAAACCAACCTTTGCTGGCCTTAAATTTACCAATATGAGCACTAGTTCCAGGCATTTTTTCATGTTCACCTGGGTGTAAGTCGACTGGTGTGGGTTGCACCCTGGGGGACAAGATTAAGGACCCCAATGGAAATAAGTTAAGACAGTCCTCGATGACACACTGCCTTTCTTGGGTTATCCTGGGTGGCTAACCCTCTGGGGTTAATTGTTTCTTGGTAATTGTTTCTCGTTAAGCCACACCAACAACACTCTCTCCACATCTTCGAGTAGTACAGCTGATGGTGGTGCAGCAGCAGCTGACCATGGTACAGAAGCAACAGCAGCAGCAGCTGACCGTAGTACAGCAGCAGCAGCAGCTGACCGTGGTACAGCAGCAGCAGCTGGCGAGTTGAAAGAAAGATATATATATCTTGGGGCCTTGGTTGTACAAGTTGGTTGTTTCATGACAAAATGTGCAAGGGTTATGATGATACTGTACTGTACAGAATTTTTAAGAAAAAAAATGGAAAAAATATAAAGCTCTATAGCTATTACTCAAAGTGGAGTCAATGTTGAATTTATGGTAACTTTACAAAATACTGTATTGTAACATTTGAAATTATCAACATCAGCTAGTAATTTCTCCTTATAATTTTTGGTGTAATATTATCCCTTCCAGTGAGATGATAAAAAGCTCCCATATTTTACCTATTGACAGACACAATCCATGCTTAGCATAGTGCTTTATATCCTCAAACTAGTGAATAAAATGAATAAAACTCATAAGCGATGATACTGAAGTGCACAAGGGAGAACTCTCAATCTTACTTTAACACTCAGATCTGTCAGTATAGGTGGGAATGTTGCAGTTCTGAGTTATTTGAATTGTGATGTCCATTCAGTTCTAGCAATACAGTTAAAGAATGAATATTAGTGAAAGCATTTCTTTCTTACAGTTAACCTACCTTGCAGAGGTACAATGTGCTTAAAAAATTTAAAGCCTTCTAATGATATCATAACTTCGGAACACACTAACTGGTCTTCCAAGCTCTTTACAAAGCAATTTAATTTAAAACTTCATTTATTACTAATTATAATTAAGATAATCAAAGCAAAAATGAATACACATTCAGAAAATAAAGGCAGCAATATTACTCTTAAAGATGTATATGTTATTTGTAAAAAATGTCTTCACTGTTATTAAACAAATGGAGAATATCATACTTTACCATTATTGGCACTTTCATACAGAAAAACATCCTTATATTAATAAAAATTTAAACTGTGTGAGATAACTGAGTAGCCCTGATACTCTAACAAAAATTTTCCATGATATCAGTAACTTTTAAAAATCTTCAACAGAGCAATGAATGACTTCCTTAAACCATGCACGCAGTACTTGGATATGGAGCGGATGCCAGTTTACAGAATAAAAGGATGTTTAATGCCTCTAAGGGGAAAAAGAAAATTACAATAGAGATACAAGTTTCATTTCATAAATAAGAAAAATCACGTTAGATAACAGTTTACTAAATACTGTATAACTGCAATTCTTTAAGAGCTATTAGTTAAGATGATCAAGAAAATTACAGCTACTTTACAGGGACAATAATTTGAAGTAATGAACTAACTGCAATGATGGACCATAGAAATGGACCATCTGTGTGCATGTTAAAAATTATCACACAATGGTAACAATTGTCACAAAGTGCTGTACAGCACTGTATTATGACTACGAAGAAGGTATTATGTGATACAAGTGACACTGCTTTGGGTCTGGTTAAAATTTAAATTTGAATACATAACACAACAGTAAGTAAATTAGAAAGTGCTGTCTGAACCCGAGTTGAATGTGCATGATTGTATCCCCATTAAAAATTGAAAAGGACTTAATAGAGCTGGCCTATTTACACAGAATAAACTATGATATGCCATATAATTTAACAAAATTTGGTTATAAGTAGGTGGAAATGTATGAGCACATGAATATGTACAAAAAAGTATAAAGTGGCAAAGTATCAAGATAACTAAAGTAGCTAATGATCTGCAGCACGTTCAAAATATTGGAACATTTCAGAGAACACAAAATTATATAAACGTCAAAAAAAGTTATTGGAAACAAACATTCTAAAGGAATTATTTTGTAAATACATGTATTTATATAATATTACAAACAATTCATCAAGAAAGTTTTAAAGTGTAAAAAGTTCTCATCTACATAAGTCAAATGTGCCAAGCATAATGTTAAGTGAATGCCAGTAATGTTCATAGCAGGCAGCAAGAACACTGTCTGGAAAGCACTGATATATATTTTATTGATGCTCAATGATAATAGAAGACAGCTTGTATACAGACAAGGACTACAACAGCTGAAATAATATGTCATAAATATACAACTGAAAGTATGGAGGCTAGTAAGTAAATGCAAATGTTAACCCTTTCAGAGTCCGTGCCGTAGTTCTACGGCTTTGAGTTGAGAGTCCAAACCGTAGATCTACGCCATGAGCTCAGCTCACTCTGATAAGATGTGAGCGGTAAATTTGGGCCTAGATATGAGAGAATACATCTATATGGTACGTGTGCACCACATAAAACAAATCCTGCAGCACAGTGCATAATGAGAGAAAAAACTGAGACCGTAATTTTCGATTAAAACAGCGACTTTGCAGTGTTTTTTCTTATGTTTTTTACAGTTGTATTTGTGATTTCTTGGTCTCATTTGATGGAATGGAAGATATATTACAGAAATAGAGATGATTTTAATTGGTTTTAGTACTGGAAATGGCTTAAAACTGAGCTCAATGTAGCAGAAATGTTACATTTTTACTGATGTTGAAGAGTAAACAAATGACCTCACGTCTAATACATGCCTGCTGGTGGGTTTAATATACATTCACAAATGTGGTGATATTATTTATACAATTATTACAATAATGCATAACAGTAAATCTTGCATTTTTTGGTTTGAATAAAAAATCATTATGTGAATAAAAATTCAAAATGGAATTCATTCGTAAAACCTGAAAACATAACTAATGAACAGAGGAACTGTTAGTTTAGTGCCAGGAATGCCTGCATTGTTTATTCTGGACCCTATTTTGAAACTGGAATATTTTGAACTTTGCGTTAAATTGGCCAAATTATCAATTTCCGATCACTTTATTTTGCAGTTGAAACGGTTGACTTGGCGATTTCTTGTGCTCAATCGATAGAATAGAAGTAATACTAGTGAAATAGCTAAGAATTTAGTCAACTGGAATAATGTAATTGGCCTAAAATGGGAGTCAAAGTTGGCAAAATCACCGATGCGTAAATATCACTGACACATCAAAATTCGCGAGAGCATAATTTCGTCAAATTTCTATCAAATTCGTACTTTTTGTTTTATAACCTTCAGAAAAAGATTCTCTACCATTTCATAAGAAAAAATAACAACAATTTTTTTTTAAATTATTGGACCCTGGTGCACACTTTGAAATTTGGCTTCTGGACCCTGAAAGGGTTAAAGGCATTGGTTATTCAATGTTAAGGTTGTAAATGGTAAAATCTAAAGTCAAGTATTAGTTGTTGTACTATGTAAAGGCTTAAAAATCAAATAGAAGAAAAACAGGCAGAGATAAAGAACAGAAGAAAGCCTACGGTAAAAGTTGGACCTATGTATGTATTCTGAGATTCAGAGAGTGGGAAGCTAAAACATGCATGTGTACAATGTGAGCAATCCCTAGCTTTAACAATGAGTTCCACCTATTTTTGTTCAATTACAAACACTTGAAGTGTCCTACAAGCAGCTACAAAAATTAATATGGTAAAAATTATTAGACAGTTAAAAATGAAGAAATTGGAAAGAAAAAAAAAAAAACACTCCAAAAATGCATCCCTTTATTTAAATCTGGCACTCTCAAGCAGGCAAATTTTAACATTAAATATGACACCTTGACCTTTCACTAATATTTGCCCAGAATTTTGATTGTTCCTTACGTGACACTCAACCTTGACGCTAAATATGGTAACACTTTTCAAAAAAAAAAAAAAAAAAAAAAAAAAAAAAAAAAAAAAAAAAAAAAAAAATTATACAAAATGAATATACAAAATCTAAAATTCATTATGGTTACTTACAAACGTAGATGGTCCCTATAATAATGAAGCCGATGAATTTGTTTTGCTTATGTCTCAGTTTCTGCAAACATAAATTGGACAGGGAATAAGATCAAAGACTAAGGAAAATATAAATATCCATTAATGTTGGTAGACTTACCGACAATATGTTAGGTTAAAGGACACAAGTGCAACTAATGTGGCATTTTATTGTGGCACCATTTTGCTCTCCAGGAGCTTGATAAAGCTCCTGGTGAGTGAAACATTGCCACAATAAAACGTCACATTAGTTGCACTTGTGTCCTTTTACCTAACTTAAATATCCATGAAAAGTACTAAATCTGAGGTGAGAGAAAGGGATTACAAGTACCATTAAAGTCATTTAATAGGTTCAATATTTATACAATAATCCCCAAATTAGCAAAGATTTGCTGTAATTTTGCTTAGCAACTAAAATTAATGTAAGGAATAATCTCTTAACAACTAAGGATACATTAGGGAACAATCTCATTTAATGAGAAGAATGTGCCAAAAGTTTGTAGGGAACAATCTTGCTTATCAACTTCTCACAATGTTCTTAATTATCAACCTCCTAGAGACGAAGACAAAAAATCCACATCTCAACAGATTTTTACCAAAAATCTGAGCCCACCACACATCTGTTATTCCATAATACAAAATAACCAATGCATTTGATAAAAATAAAATACTTAACACTCATAACAAATTTACTGAAATTTGAAAAAACATCCAAATTTGGTTACATTAAAAATAATTCCCCCACCACATTCACCAGATTACCAAATACTGTGCATAAAATAAATGCACTGGATTCGAAAACAACAAAACATGACTATAGCACTTTGGTTATGTCAGGGGCATTCTGTTAGGAGGTCAGTGTTTTCCAAGGTGCCTAGATGGAGTACTACCCACCACAACTACCTCAGGTGTTACGCAGCATCAGGGAATGTCTCTGTTTTATTCAAATAACGGTCAGTTGTACTATGCAAGAATTTAGTTTTTAACATATTACCTGGACATTATTTAACAAACTGTATTTAATGTTGCTAGAATTACCGACAATATGTTAGATAAAAGAACACTAGTGCAACTAATGTGACATTTTATTGTGGCAATGTTTTGCTCTCCAGGAACAAAAATGCTGCCACAATAAAATGTCACATTAGGTGCACTTGTGTCCTTTTACCTAACATTATTCAACATTTATAAATAATTTTTAGAGCATTTGTAAACACAGTCGACTAGTTATAATTACTGTAATTCTTTTTGTATGACGTAAGTTTACTTGAGAGCAGAAAACATCTCATTAGTCAGACTACTGTTAGCCTTATTTGAAGAGAAGTACCGAGCTCTGTATAACCAGGGGCTTGTCAAATTATGCAAAATTTATATCACCAAATTTTGTAACAATTACATACATTACGAAAATAATTTTTTGGGGTTACACTGTTTAGTTTGTTATTTATCATTATAGCACATCTGGTAAATATTTTCATCTATACACATGCCAAAGTTTGGCTTTGTTTAATAAGGTAAATTTTTTAAACTGTCATTGTGCATGGCAACATATAGCTAAAAGTAATTGTGGTTTAACTAATTAGTATTTAAGAATTAACAAATTTAACACCTTAGCTTATTTTTTATTATATAAAAACAACTTATTCAGGCCAATACTTTAAAGTTCATTATTTTAAATGTGTGCATGTGTGTAACCCCTGTGTTTGCAGGATCTACCACCAGTTGCTCTTCACATTAACAAAGTCAACCATCACTGTTGAGTATTATGTTACTTTCCCTGTATTTTGTATAATGTATTTGTCATATAAATATTTTGTGTTTAGAAGCCACTGGTGCCTATCTGATACTTTCATCAATGTAAAACCTTAACACAAAAGTATGCAAAAAAAATTTTCACCAAAACGCTTTTTCAATAATAACATGGGAGTCGGATGAAGCAGAATTTTAGCGTTACTCTTCTCTAGAGCACATGTTTGTTGTTAAGCTAAGTGGGTGATTATTGTATTAACATATGAATACTGTAGGTGTATATCAGATAAAAATAGCACTGATCATGCTACTTGAAATTAGAGTAACAAGCTTAGCAAATTGCAAAATGCAAACACAGAGTTTGTGGTAAATGACATTAAGATTTTCTCAAAGGTTTCTAAATTCTTGAGTGAGTGAACACAAATACAGTACATACAAACTATCTTCATATTGATTCATGCACAATATGAGTAGTGAATAACAGATTTCTAGACCTATTACATTTTTATATGCACAACAACAAATAAAATAAGCTTCAGTATACATTATACAAATACACACCAAAAAGACTAAAAGATTAAAGGAATTATTGCATTCATTATTATTTTTTAGAATTGATGCTATTAGTGTCAATCCCTGAAATGACTTGCAGAATTGTGGAATTTTTACTACAGGATATAAAGACATTATTTATCAGTCTTTGTAACTTTCGTACTCTCTCAGAATTATTATTTTCAATTATGATAATGATGGAATGCTTCATTCAATTTTATGAAAACACATTACATGTATATATAAGCTGTAAAACTATTATAGAAGATGGTCTATAATACTGCTACCACTTGAAAGAAATTCAATCGTATAAAAAAAAGCAGTCAATATTAAGTAAACAAAATTGTATTTTGATCCTAATAAAAGATACATCTCTGTATTAGGGGTCCTGGGAGCTCATCTGAAATATGCCACACTCAATGATCAAGCATACAACAGGCATCTTAGACTGGAGTGAATGGAGACAAGTAGTTTTTATAGCTTGATGTGCTGTTGGAGTGTGGGCACAATAACATTCATGAAGGGATCCAGGGAAAATTGGTTAGTGAGATTTGAATCCTAGAGGTGGAAAGCATAGCATCTGCTCTTTGAAGGAGGAATGAAGATGCTGCAGTTTGAAGGCTTGTTTGAACTGTGATGTCTGAACACATCTGGCAGGAGTGCTGTTGAATGGATGACTGTGGATGTGCTTAGTTATTTTGGGTCACCTACCTCAGCAGGAAAGAGCTGGTGTTAAAAAAAAAAAAAAGACTATACTCAACTCTACAAGCCTCAGCAAGGTCTATACACACTTGCTTTGCTCATCATTAGATGTTTGCTTCTTAGGTCAATGTCACCTGAGACTTCCAGAGTACTACATCAGAATCCAGTTGTCGGCAGAAACAAGCAGCTGGGGAAAGGCAGTGGAAAATGTTTAAGGTTTTCCCAAAGGACCTTAAAGGGGAATTTTTTTTCACTGCATTTAAAATGATATTTTGTGCTGTGGGGCCCTGGGATGGTGCATCTGCACTCATACTCCCCATAACTATGAAAGAAGAGGTAGCCATTGATTGCCATTGGCATATCTCAATGATAGTAACCTGGAAGTATGGTAAGCAATTTTAAACATTCACAGATCATGACTGAATAGTGAGAAAGAGGGTCTTCAGTCTGAAAATACCTAAACTGGTACGAGGATGCAATAAGCCAAAGGGATGGCTTACTGCAAAGCCAGAGGACTCTGCCAATACATTCAAATATAAGTGCCAAAACAAGTGAATGAAGACAAGTACACAACTGTAGTAACATACAGAGGCCTAAACTGTAAGCACACTTTCCTGGCACACCAATGACTGGGTTCAGAGATTAGTCTGACTAGGAAAAGTACCTAATTAGTATTTTCTGTGAGAAGTACCTGCCATGCTGAAGAAGCAAATCAGGTATAGAAAGGGAAGGGAATCCAACAGAAAAAAATTATGGGGCCAGTTGTACAGGCCTCAAATGCCTAAGGAAAGAGCAGACCACAATCAAGTAACCAGTGTCAATTCTGTGTATAGGTTATGTAGCTTATGTGCATTATCTACAGTGCACTTTCAGAGGTGTGTATAGCCAAAATAACTACCAACACAAAGTCCTATACTACTTTCATCCTCTAGGAATGGGGGATGGTTGGAGGCAGAGAGGACACAAAGTGGGCCAACTCTCACTGAGACACCAGTAAACAATTGACACCAGCATGGCCTAAGTCAGAGCCATGTTGATGCAAGGAAATCAACATTCATGAGGCCATCCCACCACAGGTGATGCCAGGAGAACAAAAATGGAGAGCATAACTGGTCATAGGCTCTCATACACACTTGTAAAAGAAAAAAGAGAAAAGATTTTATCCTAGTGGAGCTGTGAAGGAGGAGGTAAGAAGCACATCTAAGAAGAAAAGATTAATCATGGATACTGAAGAAGCCCCCATTTCTGAAATGCCAACAACACTGTCCAGAGAACAACAGATGTAAAGGTAAATAATGAGCCTATCACCAGTGTGTTATGGTGTGTCTTCTTATCTACCTCAAGTGCTCACACTACAAAAGATGTGTGTGAAGATTCAGAGTGCCATCTTGAGGCCAAAATGCAGAGCCAAAAAATGTAATCCATTAAGATAAAAAATAAAAAAAGGGAAGAGCCTACAGAACTCTTGATGAATCTGAACATATTAGAAGGCTTTGTAGAGGTCAAGTATGGCATCCTACCTGGACTAAACCAGGGAGGACCAAGCCATGGAGTCAATTTTTATTTTGAACGAGGTCAAATGCATGTGCAAATTCACATAGGCATGGGTGCCCCTCATAAATGAAGTTTCTATGAAGACAGGAATGCAATTATAGATGCAATGGTGAGACAGCAACAACTGGATTCCAATGCAATCTGGGAGACACAGGTGATGTCAATCATAACTAAATAATACATGGCAACCATAGATGAAGGAATGTTACCAAGAAGAAAGCACACAAATGGACCCTGCTGGAGCCTGGAGAGGTAAGCATACATGTGAATGAAGTGCAGCATATTCCAGGTAAACTCCCTCCAAGTTCCACTGAAGAAAATATTTCTCTTAGCATACAGTATATACATCACACCACAACAATTAAGAGAAAAAATTGGGTTAAAGACTTATCAGTGGCCATATTATAACATTTAAGCTACAGCATCTAAAAATACCTAAAAACACAGATCACATGCAGATAAGATTTAAAAGAAAATGGCCACAAAATATTTAAATAATATCTTAGGAAAATCAAAGGGCTGCATGAATTCTTTAACAGAGCATACTGCTGAAAAACAATGAAAAGAACAAGGTAGAAATGAACATACATTACTTTTGTCAAAAATTAATTATATCTTTCCTGTTGTGTAGGATACAAAATATAGCATCAATGCTGGCCTTGTGGAAAATGCTTTTACAAGTTACAAACATACCTTGTATTATTGTAAAATTTTATTAATCACTAATCTCATAACATGTTGTAGTTGTATTACTAAGGTAACTATGATAAGCTCAAGTAGTTTGCATCAACAGCAACTAGCACAACTGTGTTAGTGCAGCTAGTTATATACAGTACAAAAATTCTACATGTGTTGCAAACTAGAAAATATTAATGAAAAATTATAAAACAGAACCAATAATTTGCAAGTAGTAGGCAACAGTATGAATAAAAAAAACTGGATTAATTAACCATTATTTTGAACACACAACAGCTGCATTAATATTAAGAGTATTTTCTCTAATGAAAGACAATTAATCAAATAAATGATCATATTTTACACTAAGATAACAATTCTCTTTAGTTCTAAAACCACTACATTAATGATTGGCACAGGTGTATGTTGGCAGATACCTAAAGAATATTTCTTGCCAAACAAGCAGCAAATTTATTCTTCATAAATCACACATTATCTTACTGCAAACTTCATTTAATACTTGGACAAAATAATTTATTTACTATAAAAATAGCAAAGAAATCTAAAACAAAATATTATAAAAATATTTCCCTTAACATAGAAAAATTATTGTAATAATAATGTGTATATATTAGTGTATGGGTGGTGTGTGTATTTGTGTACATTATGTATAGTTGTATGTATACAGTTTGATTCCTATAAATTTGCAGTACAGTATCTTAATTCATGAATTTCAACAATTTTCAAACTAATTCCTTACCTTAGTATTTTCTTCAGTTCATTAAAGATGACCTGTCTGAACATTATGTTTAAGGTTCACATACCTCCCTGTTTTCCAATGTCATTTCACCCCCTCCTTATTGTGTCTTATAACCTGATCTCTTACTGAAATCCTTTGTCTTATGAGCATATTTATCTGCTTCAACTCAGCTTCAGCCTATGCTTCTGTGATTTTTGCATCATCATCTTACTTTTAGTTTTCAGTTTTCTAGTATTGTTATTATTATTAACAACATTATTACAGTAAACGTTCGATAAAACAAACTTCCACAAATCAAATATCAGCTAAAAGGGACAAGAAACATTAGTCCAGACAAAGGCTCAACATATTCATTTAATGGAGTGTCTTGTTAAAAAGTCATGAAGTGGACCAAATCTGCTTAATCGAGCAGCTATAAAGTCTGGTTGTACATTTAATAAAATTAACTGACTCTGCTTAATCAAAAGTTTGTACAGTCAGAAGTTCGTCCTAGGCACATCTATTTTCGTTGTTTCTGGGCAGTGGGACTAGTGACTGCCCATGTCAGTTTGTGATCCGCATGCATGCCCACACCATTTCATCTCTAATTTTTTCTGGATTTACAGTGTTTTTAATAATTTTATTAATGTACTGTGTACAATGTTATTAACAATGGCCTGTAAGGCAAGTGATGGTGCCAAAAAGTGAGTTAAGCAGAAATTTGAATTAATAAGGAAGCTGGAGGCTGGCATTTCAGTGGAATATGGAGTAGTAAAACAGTTTCTGACATTGAGAGGCAGGGAAAAATTACGAAGTTATTCCCAGGAACCACATGAAAATGGCCTGAGCTATCTACATCTTTTCAGCCATCTACATCTGAGGAACCATCTCCCACACAATCTACCTGTATGCCTCCCACATTGCCTGTCATGTTACTGCTGGAGCTTTAAAGCTCCTGACTCAAATTATTATCATCATCGAGTCCTGGAGATGGGAAGTACAGTATCTGCACTCTGAAGGAGTGTTAACATTGCAGTTTTATAACTAGTGTAGGCATGCTTCTGGCAAGACAGTGATGGAGTGAATGATGATTAAAGTTTTTCTTTTTCTGGCCACCCTGCCTTGGTAGGAAATGGGCAATGTGTTAATAAAAAAAATAATATTGTAATAATCAAAGAAAGTGCTAAATCAACAAGAATCATACAGTGCTGCCCTCTGACTCACAGTAAGTTATTCAGGACACCACTAGACCACATGGCAATACTATACTCATCTATCCACCAGAAAATACAAAAATTACTTTACTGTAATGTAATGCTGTATTTTTAACTCATTTTCTTTTCAGGTACAACTAATACTATACTGTAATCTGGTTTATTCTTATTGTGTTCAGTATTCCAAAATACAGAGGACTAAGTTATTTAGTGGCGTTTGTTCATGTGTGGCAGTCGATCAATTAAGCAGACTACATCCACTTAATTTTTTGCTAAACTGGACACCCCTTCCCCAATAATCTGTTTTTATTGGACATTTACTGTATTATAAACAAGATGTGCTAAACCCAAAAGGGTTATTCAGTGCTCAATTTTTTTACTATCCTCTATTTTCATACGATTTCCACGTCCACAATTTGCAGAGAGGCACTTTGAGACATTTTTTTTATGGAACATGTTTCTTCAGTCAGTACACAGGGATCCACAACAAGCATATTTATAAAAGTGTAATCAAGCAAGTGGCTGGATCAATGAAGTCACAGTGTGGGCAGAGCAAGAGATAAGGGCACTGCAGGATGACAGGTCCAATCGAAGACCTGTTTATGCTAAAGAAGTTGGGCTGAAGGTTTCACTAAACTGAAAGCTCCTTAATTTTATTGGATCATAGTTTGTGTCTAAAGGAGGGGTTTTGGGATATTAGCAGTTTGGAGGGATATGTTGTGTATCTTTATACGTACAGTATATGCTTCTAAACTGTTGTGTTCTGAGCACCTCTGCAAAAACAGTGATTATGTGTGAGTGAGGTGAAAGTGTTGAATGATGATGAAAGCATTTTCTTTTTGGGGATTTTCTTTCTGTTTGGGTCACCCTGCCTCGGTGGGAGACTGCCGACTTGTTGAAAAAAAAAAAAAAAAAAAAGTTTGTGTCCATATAAGAGCAGCTTTTAGGCATCTGAAAAGTGTTTTATTTCTTTCCACGAAGATCAGAGGGAAATCTTTCTAGGACAGCAACTGTGTAGGCGTGTCCTCATGTGTAACAAGCATTATTTGTATTGTGAGTTCTTGATGCACGCTGATGTTTTTGCAATCTGATCTGTACGCTTCTGCTCTCAGTCACTGTATGGTATAATGCAGACACCTATGTTACTGTGGTCCAAGCAGTTGGCTTTCAGCCTAGTTAAGTCTTTGATGGTGCTAAATGTGATGGCAACAACACCTATGTATTGCTCTTGGAGAGCAACAGGAAGAAAGACTCTTCTATGTTGTTCTCTGGTTTCAACAGGACACATCACACCCATCCTCTCCAAGAACAAGATAAGTGCTGTTACTATCAAATCTAGGACCATAAAAGATTTAACCCAGTTTAAAGACAAATGCCTGAACCACAATAATGCAGGTGTTTATATCATACTGTGCAGTGGCTGTGACCTGAAATGCATGGAGGCGAGACATCCTGCAGGCTACAGATCAAGTTGCAATAACACCAATGTAGATGCCTTCAGCACCCCTTTCTTGCTCTTCACCCATATTATGACCTCTGTTACCCAGAAACTCAGCTGACTATGATTTGTATAAACAAGCTTGCTGTCCATCAGTGTTCACTGACTGAAGCAGCAGCTTGCTTCACAAATAAAATTTCAAAGTTTCTCTCGGCCAATTGTGCTTATTTTTTCCATGTGTCAGCCTTGTATCAGTTGTCTTCATATCCATGCCCTTCTATTCTTGACCATCTCATTACACATCAACGTAAACACTGGGGTCCCTGTTCTTGAACTCTTTCCTTGCCAGTATAAATTTTTCTGTGACTCTTTGTATATTCTAATACTGTATGTACTGTGTGTATATTTTACTTTTGTACCTTTTTTTTTTATGGCTAGCTGTACTGAGCACTTAATATATGATAATGTAAACATATCAGGTGTTTCAAGATGCATTCAACATAAAAAAAAATTACAATTGTCGGTGAATTTCACTTATCGTCGGGAACATAACAGCCATAGAAACAGGGCCCTCTTGTACATACATGAGTATATGCATATATGTGTATAGATGTATGAATATGTGTATGTGAATATTTACATTAGGATTGGCACAATAATGAGCAACACATTTTTCCATAATTGGCTTTAAAAAAAATTACTCAGTTAAGCAGGTTTCTTAACCCTTTGAGGATCCAAGTCTACAGGGTCCAAGAATTTTAAAAAAAAAATTATTTTTTCTTATGAAATGGTAGAGAATCTTTTACTGAAGGTAATAAAACAAAAAGTACAAAATTTGTTGGAAAATGGCAAAATTTACACCTTCGCAAATTTCACTACATCAGCAATATTTACGAATCGGTGATACTGCCCACTTTGACTCCTATTTTAGGTCAATTCCAGTCGACCCAATTCTTAGATATTTCGCTAGTGTTACTTCCATTGTTTGAGCACAAGAAACTCCCCAATCAACCATATAAAAAAAAAATCCTGCAGCACACAGTGCATAATGAGAAAAAAAAAACTCCAACCTTTTTTTTTATTTAAAATGCCGACTTTGTGGTCAATTTTCGTGTAGTATTTATGGTTGTATTCTTGGTCTCATTTGATAGAATGGAGAACATATTATAGAAATAGAGGTGATTTTGATTGGTTTTACTATGAAAAGAACCTTGAAATGGAGCTCAAAGTAGGGGAAATGTTTGATTTTTGCCGATGTTCAAAAGTAAACAAATGATGTCATTGTCCAATAAATGTCCAACTAGCCATTCTAATATGCAGTCATGAATGGGTTGACATTATTTATACAATTATTACAATATTGCATTAGTCTGCATAACAGTAAATCTTCAATTTTTTGTTTGAATAAACAATTCAAAATAGAAAGCAAGAGTAATATCAGAGGGGCGTGGAGACGTGACTGGTGAACAAAGAAAATGTTATTTTAGAGCCAGGAATGTCTGCATTGTTCATTCTGGACCCTATTTTGAAATGGTCATATTTTTTAATTTTCGTGAAATTGGCCAAATTGCAAATTTCTGACCACGTTATTGGGTAGTTGAAATTGGAAAATGGGCAGTTTCCTGTACTCAATTGATAGAACAAATGGAGTCCTAAAGAAATAGCTATGAGTTTGATCGACTGGAACAATGGATTTAGCCAAAAATAGGGCTCAAAGTGGGCAAAATCGCCAATTCGTCAATATCGCCGAGGTCGCTAACTTCACGAGAGCGTAATTCAGTCAGTTTTCCATCAAATTTCGTTCTTTTGGTGTCAATACAATCGGGAAAAGATTCTCTATCATTTCATAAGAAAAAAAAATTATTTTTGGAAATTTTTCGACACCAGGAGACACCTCAAGATTTGGGGTTGCGACAGTCAAGGGGTTAAGATCCTCGTGCAGTACTTCCGGATATATTCCAGGTGAGAGTTGGTAACGCAGGTGATCAGTCAGCCTGAGGCTAAAACTGCACATTCTGCCACATGCAAAGCCTTTTTATGTGAATTTAGCTTTTACGGGTTGTCATACAAGTGAGCAAGTCTCACTCAAGTTCTGTGCACGGCAAAACCCTACTTCTGTTGAGTGGTCCTTATCTAGTGATGGTAGCTGTTGGCAATGGAGCTCCATTTCGATGTCTTAAGTATTGTATGGTTTGTAGAACCAGGAATAGGTTGTCCATCCATAAGAGGAGTAAGCATCCCAATGAATATCATAGGGATGTGGAGGGGGCAGTTGCCCATGTGAGGACCAGATGGTCTAAGGAGGAAGAGTATGTGTTGGCTATGGCTGAGGTGAAGATCTTGAGAGAGGCCAGGAAATTCGGTCAAGGTGTCCCTGCGGGGATGAACCTGTTGTTGGCGGAAGCCCACACCAAGAGATTGGTGGAGGCAATAAAGGGTCACCGGAAGGTCGCGTCCTATAGAGCTCTAGTAGACAGATTAATGTCTGAGGTTGTTGTTGGTGGAGGTGTTCAAAGGATTCAAGATGTTCCTCACTAGAAGGCTGAGAACGACGGAATTGGGGGAAGGGAGGGACACTTCGGAATTGAGATCTCCCACAATTTGTGTGTTCCAACAGTACATGCACTAACACAGCACCTACTTGATACATTGAACACGTGTGCATACGCGAACACATCTCAGAAACTACAGAACATGTTACACTTTGTTACTCTTTGTGTGGAGAAAATGAGGGATGGGTATGGGGAGTTTGGTTTTAACAATGAATGTGTTGCCTCTGTCCAGAATGTATTGGACGAAATGGCAGAAATTATGATTACGTACTAAAAATGAAAGAGAAGGAAATCAAGGAAGGAATGCCCCCAGTATAACAACAGGGGAGGAAAAAGAGCTAGAAGGAGACAAGTTTATAGAGATCTGCAGAAGCTGTATAACAAGGATAGGTCCAAGTGTGCAAAGATGGTCCTGGAAGGAAGTTGGCGGCACTTGGGTGCCCCTGAACAGCAAGCTGTATCTAAAAAGCAACTACAGGAGTTTTGGTTGAATTTGTTCGCTAGATCATCTGAGGAGGATGTAAGACCAAGGCAGATACTTGTTGAAAATCAATTATGGCAGCTACAGTTACCTGTCAAGGTGGATGAGTTTAAGAGAGCGGTAGCTGCGTCCAATGGCACTTTTGCACCAGGTCCTGATGGATGGATGCTTAAAGATCTGAAAATGTTTCTGAACACTTCTGGGTCGATTTGTTTAACATCTGGATATATATTGGATATTTGCCGAAGGTTTTTAGAAAGGCCAGAACTGTTTTTCTGCCTAAGGTGGATCATCCTGACCAACCAGGTCAATACAGACCCATCACTATATCTAGTATTATTGTGAGAGCGTTTCATAAAATACTGGCAGCGAGGTGGGTCAACTGGGTTCCCCTCCACATGGCACAAAGAGCGTTTCTACCCACGGATGGCCTGGCCCAGAATGTGTTGTTGTTGGATGCAAAAATTAGTGAGAGCAAAACCAAGATAAAACTGCTGTATACTATATTTTTAAATGTGAAGAAAGCCCATGACTCCGTAAACCATTCTTCGGTTAGAAGGGCATTCCAAATACACAATGTACCTCTTTTGGTGATTAATTATACAGTGGACCCCCGCCTTACGATCAGCTTCCAATGCGACCAATTATGTAAGTGTATTTATGTAAGTGCTTTTGTATGTGTATTTTTGGGGATCTGAAACGGACTAATCTAATTCACAACATTCCTTATGGGAACAAATTCGTTCGGTAACGGCACCTGAACATACTTCTGGAATGAAATTATATTGTAAGGCAGGGGGTCCACTGTATTATGTCAACTTATGCTGATGCATCTACTGAGGTTATGGGAAAAGAAGGGAGTGTGTGTAGAGGGGTGAAGCAAGGGGACCCCCTCTCATGCATTCTCTTTAATATAGCAATGAATGAAGCGCTGTTGGCTTTAAACGAGCAGATTGGATGGCCAATAGCTGATGCTGAGTCAAAGGTGTTTGCCTTGGCTTTTGCTGATGATGTGGTGTTGGTTGCTGAGTCCGAACAAGGTCTTCATGCACAGTTGCAGCTGTTTTTGAGGCTGTTGGAAGCATCAGGGTTAGAAATAAACACACAGAAGTGTGCCACTTTAAAACTTCAAATGGTACCAAGAATGAAGAAATGGTACGTATGTATGACGCACAAAATGGAAATTTACGAAGCCCGAGTGCATTCCCTTCAACCAACAGCAGTATGTAAGTACTTGGGAATGCACTTTTCTTCAGCTGGAAGGGAAAAGCCTGACATCCAAAAGCTTCGTGAGAAACTTGCGACGCTTGACGAAGCTCCCCTAAAACCACAACAATGGTTATATACGTTAAATAAGCACCTGATTCCTGGCATCATACATATCATGGTGCTGGGTGGCGTCTGTCAGACTACCTTGAGGACGTCGGACAAATTGATCAGGCAAATGTTTAAGAAATGGCTGAAGTTACCAAAAGATACAGCAATTGGTGTATATTATGCACCAGCAGCTGCGGGGCATCTAGGGTATATTTGTCTGTCAACAAGGGTTCCAATATTGTGGAGGAACAGGCTTGATGCATTCCACAATTCAGAAGATCACGTAATAAGGTACCTGGCCTTACACCCGAACACCCTTAAGGCATTAAGGTTTGTTGGACAAAGTAAAGTGAGGAATGTTGTTGTAACGATTAGACAGCAGGAGCTTAAGGAATGGACCAATGTCTTAGTGGGTTCGGTAGATGGCGCGGGACTGAAGGAACATCATTTCGTCCCGCAGGTCCATAGATGGATGGCGAATGGAACGAGCCTCATGAAGGAGGCCATATATATTGATGCCTTGAAGATCAAACATAATTTAATGCCAACTAAAACAAGGCGTGCAAGAGGACGAAGATCAATAAATACAACCTGTGAAGGTTGTGATCAACATGAGTCCCTGGGACACCTGCAGGCGTGTCCAAGACTCCATGGGCAACGGGTCCGACGACATAACGTGGTGGATGCATCGCCGCAGATTGTGTGGTAAAGAAGCATGCTGTGGCTAAGGAGCTGCAGATACCAACAGTGCTTGGTACACGAAAGCCTGACTTACTGATATGTGATTTGGAAAACAGGAAGGCTTTCATGCTCAATGTGAAGATTGCGAGCGACTCTAACATCGCGTCCATGGCAGATAAGTATCAATGGAAGGCCGAGTACTATGATACTGGTCAGATCAGGAGTTGAGTGACCCAGCAGCTTCATCTCTATAATACATCACAAGACAATGCTGAGTCGCCGCCAGCTATCATCAACGTATAGCCCATTGACCCTCAAGAAGTTGTCCTTAGAGCAGTGATAATCACCTGGAGAAGAGCAATGTCCCTACAAACATACAAGATACTCAACAAAGAACTACATATACCATCATCTAAAGTTGAGTTGTATGTTGTGAAGACCTTAGAAGGTTCCACAGTGCAGTGGAGAATGCATAACCAGTGGGGTGGCTTTAGGGCTGCATAACCTCTGGTAATAATAGTCACAAGAACTGACTTATGAGGAAGGACTTCTCAGCAGATAATGGGCAAGAAGCAACCAAGAGGCCAGCTGTCCCAGCAGGCAAATTTAGGGCCTGCACACACACACACACACACACCATCACGGCAGAGATCAAAAAAAAAGGGGGTGACAGACCAGTAATGGATCTCTGGGCTCTTTTACTCTGCACTACAATATGCAGCTGACAATGAGGCATCATCAGCTGGTCTAGACCCCATTTCAAAGTACTGCTTCTAGATTTGTCAGGGTCCTCTTCAGAGAAAAAGTCCACTAGTTTAGCAGCAACATGAAACTGCTCAATTAACTGCTGCAATGTTAACTGTTTTTCTGGAGGCTCTTCATCATCTTTTATCTGGTTCCCTTGTATCTGTACATTGAGCTCTGCCAACATTTCCTCTGGACTCCTGTCTTCATCATTATCATCTTCTAAGAGCTCATTTACATCTTTTTCCATCATATCTTCAAAGCTATCACCTGGTATTCTCCTTGCCAGCTGAACAATTTCCTGTACTCAACTCTCAAGCTAGGGGAAACCAGTGAAAGAATTAGCTACAGGACATAACTTTCCTCAGCCTGCATTTAATGCTGATTGGGGCCCTTCACTCCATGCACTTCTAGCATAGCTGATGGCATCTGCAGTGTTAAATTTGTTCCAGAAGCTTGGTAAATACCCCTGTAGCCCGTGGATGACGCTCCTAATTTCTTCCCCACCCACAAACTGAACAAGCTAAACTGTATTAAGTTAATTTTATTAAGCGTTATATAAAATTTTGCCGCAATTTTTCAATAACGTAATAGCCTAAGCATGGAAAATAAACCTGTATAATATAACTGTCAACTGTATAGACAAAATAAGTTTTCCACCAGAAGTCTGTTCGTATCTAAAAAAAAAAAAAAAAAAAAACAACACAAGTTAGTTAATAAACACAACTGTCTTTTGTTCTGTGGACTGACAGTAATATTCTATCAGGTTGTTTTATTGTAAAAAAAAATTAACCTCATTTTTGCCTACTTATATGCATTTTTCTTTTTAAATCTAGCACCCAGGTGAGATGTACCTTTTTAAAACGTAGACAATTATGCCAACCCTGACGTAAGTATGCATGTATATGCAGAACAACCACTGTGAAAAAATAGTGAAATCCCAAGCGCTTTTGTGACTTCTCACATTATCAAGGAACTATATGTTCCTTGATAATGTGAGAAGTTCCATATAGTTCCCTGATAATGTGAGATGTCACAAAAGCACTTTGAATTTCACTATTTTTTCACAGTGGTTGTTCTGCATATTGTGATATCACCTGTTTACTGTGATCTTATTGCATGCATGTATATGCATATACATATGTGTACATGAATGTATGTCTAGTAAAAACCTTGAGTTTACTGACCCTGATTTAACACATTTTGGATTTAACATTAAAAATCTGTGGCTGGGCATCCATAAGTCACAGACTAGGTTCATTAAACCCAGAACTGTGTTAATGCTATGATCCACTGGACAGATTTACTTCAGATTTAATACAGTCTGTTAAATCCAGAATTATCTGTTACTGTTGTGATCTGCTGGGTAAACTGACTTTTGGGTTTAACAAATTGAGAATTATCTGTTAATTTTACAATCGTGGAAAATCAATTTCATCCTTAGAATTTAATGGACTATTGACTTTTAAAGAACATTCACTCCCCCTATCAATATGTTAAATCAAGGAATCGCTGTTATCAGAGAGAGCTTGCAATACTGGCTTATAAAGCCACAATCATTTTGCCAAAGTTGAGTTTAAATTGTTACTGTGTAAGTTTATGTAAAAACACTTAAAATTCCTGTACCCTGTTAATTCATAAAATACCATATATTTATCAATGCATGAGAGAATTCTCTAGATTTTATTTTCTCCTTGTTTGACCAACTGGTCAAAAGGCATTACATATACATAGATATACTGTACACAAATACAAATATAGTTGTAACAAAACAATGTATAATGTAGCTTTAGTAAAAGCAATAAAACAGGGGTAAGTGTTTACAAGAACAGCCATTCAAGATCATTGTTGAGTATTAGGATTAATAATGAATAATTAATGAGTCACAGATAATACTAACAACAGTGGTAGTGTGGCATTGAAATGTAATTATTACTGATGAAATTACTTCTACGTAACATGTAAACATTTTTATACAATGACCACCATCAAACTTCAACATTATAACTGTCATTAATATTGTAGGTTCATAATTATATCAGATATATCTATTGCCTTAATGTGTGTGCAGTAAATACTGAGTGTGCATGTTTGTATGCACCCAGCAGATCAGGCAGGTTTTCTGGCACTCCTGGCATGGCTCAATTGACTTCCGACTCAATCTTTAGGGTGTGTGTGTTTTTGCCGGCCTACATTGCAACAAAATGATTTAAAATCAGTTACACTTTACCATCAGCAAAATACAGTTAAAGCAAAGATCACATACATAACCATACTGATATTGGCAGTTGTTAGTGAGTTGCATGGATCCTAATGCTTTTCCTCTTCAGGTTTGCAGTCCCAGCGATGATGCACTTCAGGGGTGAAGTTAATAATACGCACATGCGTGGCTTGGCATTTTTCTCTTTTAGGAGGGATGGGACACAAGCGGTACGTCACTTCATCTCCCTCCTGAGGAACGTACTCTCCTTCAATGCTGCAAAACAAATTATACAAGACAAAGTTAATCACCTTAAAATAAACAAGTAATTTTATTGTTAATTTTCTGTAAATAACTTGTGCTACACCCATGAAGACAAAGTGACTAACAAAAAAAACTTGTTTTTCTCTATAAATTGAGGAAAAAATGGGGCCTCACTATTCACCACTTTACCAACCATAATCATAAGTTATCTGCTAATTCTGTTTCTGGATTTTAATATGTATATAGATTATTATTATTGTATATAGTATGGGGAAGCACTAAACCCACTGGGTCATACAGTTCCTGGAGAATGGGAGGGAATCAGACTTGATCTAAGCACAGTAAATTTGAATTCCAAGGGCCTTTCACCAGTATCAAGGCAATTCTCACTGTCTTAAATATACTGCAAAACATTTTCTCAGGCATAACTCAACTTGCCCTAACATATGCCCTCAATTTATGGCCAATTTATATAAAAAAAATCAATCAAAATTTATAAAAATCTGGGAATACTATTGAATGCATACTGCTTCTTTCTTCTTCAATAAAACAGTATCCCAGTTCAGGTCATAATCCAAGGATGATTGGCTCAAGATTCTCATTGGAGAAGCATAGGCAATTTGTTTTAAAACTCATGTAAACTAAGCAAGCAAGTGCAACTATGGCAAGGCCATAGTTGCACTTGCTTGCATGAAGTGCTGGACATGAGGTCATATAAGTGGATATCATGGACTTTGCAATACTCTAATTGCGTCTTTGACCCTATGCAAGGGCCCAGAAAAACTATGTACATACTGGCATTGCATGTTACTGGAGAAGATAAGTAATGTATGTTAATGTGCAATGGTCAGTTTATTAGGCCTATTGACTAACATGAGTCAATGAAACCCCTAAAACAGGGGCTACATAAACACTGAAAAAATACACCTTTATGTATATACAGCTTGTCCTCACTTAATGATGGAGTTTCGTTCCTAAGACCATGTCAGTAAACGAATTCATCGCTAAGTGAAGAGCACACTATAATGGTAGTGGGTTTGTGTCAACCATCTTACGTATTGTTTTAATGTCACCTTTGCACCATTTATAACATTTCCGGTATATTTTTAAATGTTTATACAGTAGTGTACTGTATAACGTAATAAACAGAATAGAGGAAATCAGCTCTAATATACATTATTTAGGTATGAATAGTGGTCAGAGAACACGTCAAGAGTCCGAGTCATCGGTAAATGAGTATGTTGCTAAGTGAGGAAAGGCTGTACATACAAGCGGGCCACACTTTACAGTGTTTCACTAATGCAGCAATTTTCAATTATACCCATTCTTCATTTATTCAAACTTCCTACAATAAATATACTCACCACTAACTATAAGCTATGGACAAAAATAATTTAAGATGAGTAATGTGTGTACAGCAGGGCCTTGTTTTTTGGCGTTTCTCCTTATGGCGTTCCGCTAATACGGTGATCTCAAATTATGACCAAAATTTTCTATACGGCAAGCGGTCTTTCAAATATGGCACACACCACCCGGTTTGTTTACATTCTCCATGAGGACATCTCTCTATTATGTAATAATAATCACTCTTGGGCACATTAAATGTCTAATTTTACATCAATATAGACATTTTCATTAATCCATCTATGATATTTTCTTCAAAATTATGTAAGAAACACATTACATAGCATATAAACATGCTGTTTATATACTATGGAGGTATGGTAGCTGGGTGAAGGGAAAACATTACTTCATTCCCCTTAACCACTTGACTGTCGCAACCATAAATCCTGAGATGTCTCCTGATGTCGCAAAATTTAAAAAAATTCTTATGAAATGATAGAGAATCTTTTCCAGATTGTAATGACACCAAAAGAATGAAATTTGATGGAAAACTGACGGAATTATGCTCTCGCAAAGTTAGCAACCTCGGCGATATTTACGAATTGGCAATTTTGCCCACTTTAAACCCTATTTTCGGCTAATTCCATTGTTCCAGTCGACCAAACTCATATCTATTTCTTTAGAACTCCATTTTTTCTATTGATCAAGTACAAGAAACTGCCCATTTACCGATTTCAACTACCCAATAACGTGGTCAGAAATTTGCAATTTGGCCAATTTCACAAAAATTAAAAAATATGATAATTTCAAAGTAGGGTCCAGAATGAACAATGCAGACATTCCTGGCTCTAAAATAACATTTTCTTTGTTCATCAGTCATGTCTCCACGCCCCTCTGATATTACTCTTGCTTACTATTTTGAATTTTTATTCAAACAAAAAATCAAAGATATACTGTTATGCAGACTACTGCAATATTGTTATAATTGTATAAATAATGTCAACCCATTCATGACTGCATATTAGAATGGCTACTTGGACATTTATTGGAAAATGACATCATTTGTTTACTTTTGAACATCGGCAAAAATCAAACATTTCCCCTACTTCGAGCTCCATTTCAACGTTCTTTTCGTAGTAAAACCAATCAAAATCACCTCTATTTCTGTAATGTGTTTTCCATTCTATAAGAGACCAAGAAAATGAGAATACAACCATAAATATTATACGAAAATAGATCACAAAGTCAGCATTTTAACCCTTTCAGGGTCCAAGGCCCAAATCTGGAGTCACGCACCAGTGTCCAAGAATTTAAAAAAAAAAAATTTGTTATTTTTTCTTATGAAATCGTAGAGAATCTTTTTGTGAAGGTAATAAAACAAAAAGTACGAAATTTGGTGGAAAATTGACGAAATTATGCTCTCACGAATTTTGATGTGTCAGCGATATTTACGAATCGGCGATTTTGCCGACTTTGACTCCCATTTTAGGCCAATTACATTATTCCAATCAACCAAATTCTTAGCTATTTCATTAGTATTACTTCTATTCTATCGATTGAGCACAAGAAATCGCCAAGTCAACTGTTTCAACTACAAAATAAAGTGATCGGAAATTGTTAATTTGGCCAATTTAACACAAAGTTCAAAATATTCCAATTTCAAAATAGGGTCCAGAATGAACAATGTAGGCATTCCTGGCACTAAACTAACATTTCCTCTGTTCATTAGTTATGTTTTGAGGCTTTACAAATAAATTCCATTTTTATTTTTTATTCACATAATGAATTTTTATTCACACCAAAAAATAGAAGATTTACTGTTATGCAATACTGTAATAATTGTATAAATATCATCACCATATTTGTGAATGTATATTAGACCCACCAGCTGACGTGTATTAGACATATGAGGTCGTTTGTTTACTCTTGAATATCGGCAAAAATTTAACATTTCTGCTACTTTGAGCTCAGTTTCAAGCCATTTCCAGTGCTAAAACCAATCAAAATCATCTCTATTTCTGTAATATGTCTTCCATTCTATCAAATGAGACCAAGAAATCGCAAATACAACTATAAAAAACATACGAAAAAACACTGCAAAGTTGCTGTTTTAATCGAAAAATCATGATTTCATTTTTTTTCTCATTATACACAGTGTGCTGCAGGATCTGTTTTATGTGGTGCACACATACCACATAGATGTATTCTCTCATATCTAGGCCCAAATGTACCACTCACAGTTTATCAGAGTGAGCTGAGCTCATGGCGTAGATCTACGGTTTGGACCCTGAACGTAAAGCCGTAGATCTACGGGACGGACCCTGAAAGGGTTAAATAAAAAAAAGGTCGGATTTTTTTTTCTCATTATGCACTGGGTGCTTTAGGATTTTTTTATATGGTGCACACTGACCACACAGACCCATTCTCTCACATGTGGGCCTACCAGCTCTCTCCTGCTTGATTTGAAGCCGCTAGAATTTATGAGTATACATATATCAAATACGGTGGCTCGTAAGACGTATATATGCAACCAAAACAGTCAGAGGGTTAATACATAACGCTTTCGTTTACAATTCTTGGCATGAATTATTCATTACTTCTCCTTTTGTTTATGATAGGATCTAAAGGTAGTTAGAAATGATTAAACTCAGTGAACATGGTATGTCGACGGTAATAATATGGCTCTGGGCCACATTAAATATCGTGTAGCTATGTAGGTAGGTATAGGTATGTAGCCCAGGCAGACTACATACCTACATTATTATTATTATGATAATTATATGTATGTGTACCTGTACCTAAGTATGCCTTCACTCAGGGCATCATTTCTTCTAAAAATGGTGTTACATGAGAATGGGAGTGTTTCTCTTTATTTATTCTACTGTATCAACATGGATACAACTTGTACACAATGTAAAGTGACGAAAACCACAAGCGTTCATCTGGTTTGTTTACATTATGTGTGGGTGGGGTGGGGAGGGCTTCCCTGGCTGGCTACCATACTTTCAAAACCTGACTTCCTACAAATAAAACTCACCTCTCACCCTACATTAAGACAACAAATATTTTAAGGTAATTAATGAATGTACAGTATTATGTATTTTATCACTCTGGGGAGCTTTAATTAAATGTAGGATATTATGTGTGGGTGGGGTGGGCTGACATGGCTGTCTACCATACCTCCCAGACCTGACTTCCTACAAATTAAACTCATCTCTCACCCTACATTAAGACTACAAATACTTTAACCCTTAAACTGTCCAAACGTAGATCTACGTTCACTTGCGTGGCGCTCCAAATGCTTTGAAAAATAATTTTTTTTTTCTTTTAAAATGAAGAGCACATTTTTCTACATGTTACAGGATAAAAAAAAAAATTAGGGTCAGTACTTACCGAGATATAAGACTGTGAAGCTGGCTCTGGATGCTCAACTGATAGCAACATTGACTCCTGCCGCTTGCAGAAGTGTTGCCAATATACCTTTTTTCTTGTTTTTATTTTAATTTATATATTTTTTATGTTCTGATAATTAAAATTTATAATAGTTCTTGTAATTTCATAGCCAATCTTTGTTCTGACAGTAATATTAGGTACTGAAATAGTGCTCACATAGTCACAATCACATTGACAGGTGAACATTTACACCTGCTTGGGTTATTTACTATTGTCTAGAAATATGTTCAAAGTATTTATAGGTCCCAGCAATGTTTTAGATACTCTGGCATATACCCTGAAGCATGGTGTTATGAAAGGCATCCCTATACTGTTGACAGCCTAGTGACATTTGATAAATGCCCACTGCTCCAGCTAACCCTCTCTGTATTTGCTATCACTGTTACATACAAACATGTCTTGTCTGTCTATTTATTTGTCTGTATCTGTCTACCTTTGCATGGAATTTTTGGGTTATCCTAGGTAATTTACACTATGTATAATAACTGTACTCATGTGTGCATGTAAGAGAGACATAAATAGACAGATACAGATAGAGAGACAGCCAAAGCCAGCCAACCTGCCGAATGCATAAGAAAGAAGGAACACTGCAGCAGGCCTACTGGCTCATGCAAGGCAGGTCCATGTCCCCCCCCCCGGCTTAGACCAATGACCCACCTAGTCAGGTCACATCCACTGTAGGAAAGAGCATGGTATCAGACCTGGTAGCACAAGCTAGTCAGGTCCAACTCACAACCACTCACACTTGCTCATGTATTTAGCTAACCCTCGCTGTATCTGTTATCACTGTTCCACACAAATATGTCTGTATCTGTCTCTGCTTACCTGTCTTTCTGTCTGCCTGGAGTATAGTATATCAAACTCCTTGAAGAATGGTGTTACGACAACTGTGGCATTTGATAAATGGGCGCTCGGGGAACCCTGGCTATATTTGTTTTCACTGATACACACAAACATGTTTGTCTGTCTGTCTGTCTATTTGTCTATCTCTACCTGGAATTTTTGGGTTATCCTAGGTAATTTACACTATGTATAATAACTGTACTTGTGTGCGCATGTGAGACAGAGATATAGATAGAGATATATTTAGACAAAGATATAGATAGACAGAGATATAGACAGAGCCAGAGACAGCCAAAGCAAGCCAGCCAGCCTGCCGAATACATAAGAACATAAGAAAGAAGGAACACTGCAGCAGGCCTACTGACCCATGCAAGGCAGGTCCATGTCACCCTCCCCCCACCAGCTTAGACCAATGGCCCACCTAGTCAGGTCACATCCATTGAAGGAAGGAGCATGACATCAAACCTAGTAGCACAAGCTAGTCAGGTCCAACTCACACCCACCCACACTCACTCACATATTTATCTAACCTATTTTTACTTTCCTCTTAAAATGGGAGTGTTAATGCAACATGGCATCAGTGAATCCCTGGTGTATGCCATGCTTTAGCTGGCACTCAATTGAACTGGTACTCCCACAAGGTACTAAGTGCTCCCTGATTTTTTTAATACTGTGCACACTTAGTGCACAGACCCATTCTTTCATGTCTAGGCGACTCAAGCCTATTGTGCCAAATTTGAAGGAATGAAAAATAAAACACTGATCTACATTTGGAGCACTACACGTGCAAACATAGATCTACGTTTGAACAGTTTAAGGGTTAAAGTGATTACTGAATATACTGTATATGTATTTTATCGCTCTGGGGAGCTTTAATTAAATGTAGTATATTACGTGTGGGTGGGGTGGGCTGACGTGGCTGGCTACCATACCTCCCAGACCTGACTTCCTACAAATTAAACTCACCTCTCACCCTGCATTAAGACTACAAATATTTTAAGGTAAGTAATGGGTGTACTGTGTGTGTATTTTACTTTTTATTGTTTTTAATGCCTAGTTCTATTGCTAATGTAATATATGTTAGTGTACACTTCTTATCTGGCATTTATATGCATTTATAAGTGGAAAAAATGGTGTTCTGCTTTCCAGCGATGTCTGCTTTCCGGCGGTAGCCTGGAACCTAACCTGCCATATAAGTGGGGGCTCTACTGTATTGTACAGTGGACCCCCAGTTATCGGCCAGTTTGGTTATCGGCCAACTCGGTTATCGGCAGGGTTTTTGGCTCTCGGTTATCGGCCGTTTTGGACGCGTCCATCCGTCGGCTGGGTCAACTTGCGCTTCAGTTTGGCTTTGTCTCTTGGTGGCTGAGGAAGCTTCTGCTCATACATCCAAACATTTCGCTTGTTTACCATTGTTTTTAGTGGTTTTTCTTGCAGTGCAACTGTGAAATAAGTAACCATGGCTCCAAAGAAAGTTCCTAGTAAAGTTCCTGTGAACAGCAACAGACTGCAGCTGAGGAACTTGCTTCAGAGGAGGAGGAAGAGGGAGTGAAGGAGGTGCCTTCTTCAGAGATTAAAGAGGTGTGTGCAATGTGGACCAGGGTGCAAGCTTTTGTAGAGAAACACCACCCTGACAAAGCTGAAACAAGCCATATCTGCAACATATTTAGTGACAAAATCCTGTCCCACTTCAGGGAAATCTTAAGGAGATGCCAGAAACAGAGCACTCTGCACAGTTATTTTGTGAGACAGGGGTCCAGTGACTCTCAAGCTGGTTCTAGTGGCATTAAAAGACAAAGCAGGGAAGTAACACCAGAGAAGGCTTTGCTACCTAAAGTCTTCATGGAGGGGGATTCCCCTTCCAAACACTAACTCCCCCCTCTTTCCTCCTCCCTATCTTCCAGAAGCCAGCATTAGCCTTCAATAAAGGTATGTAATACTTAACCCCTTCAGGGTCCAAGGCCAAAATCTGAAGCGGTGCTCCAGTGTCCAAGAAATTTTGAAGAAAAAAAAAAAAAAAAAAAAAATTCTTACAGAATTAAAGAGCATATTTTTGTGAAGGTAATAAGACCAAAAAAAATTTCTGATCAGTACTTACCGAGATACAGTGCCAAGAAGTTTGTCCAAAATGATGTGGTGGCGGCAACATCGATGAATTCCACATACACGCATTACTTTATTTAGCGGTTTTTGTAGTTTTTTCTTTTCTTTTCCAATTTTTTTCTTTTCCTACTAACATTTGGGGCCTGAGAAACCAATACTGTATATAATGTATATATATAAACTCACTGTATTGAACACAATAACCACACTAAAGTTATTATCATATTATTGTTTACCACTGTTGTTTATTACAATAAACATGCACAAATATTGTATAATACTAATGTTCTATCATATATTTACATATTTACAATCACTGGACATGGTTTTAGAACTGCTGGAGCTTGTGGAACTCCTCGAAACAAGGCACCATGCACAGAGGCACCTTACATTCCTCACACATAAACGGGGTGTCTTTGCGTCTTTGTTGCCGTCGTTTTGTTTGTGCACAGACGATGCATCTCTTCTGAGCAAATTTCTTCTGAGTTGAAGGAAGCTGTATTATGAAATGATCACCTTCCCTCCTCAAACGCTTGGGTATATCCTGAGTAATTCGAGGACCTTGTTGTATAGCAGGTGTTCTTACCAGGTACAGTGGACCCCCGCATACCGTACGCATCGCATACCATACAATCCGCATACCGGACGCTTTGATCGCAAAAATTTGGCCTCGCATACCGCCCAAAAACCCGCTCACCGTCCTTCGTCCGAGACGCATCCAATGTGCGGCCTGAGCCAGCCTCATATGTTCCGCCAGTGGCATTGTTTACCAGCCAGCCTCCGCGGTAACATCCAAGCATACAATCGGAATATTTCGTATTATTACAGTGTTTTCGGTGCTTTATCTGGAAAATAAGTGACCATGGACCCCAAGAAAGTTTCTAGTGCCAACCCTACAGCAATAAGGGTGAGAATTACTATAAAGATGAAGAAAGAGATCATTGCTAAGTATGAAAGTGGAGTGCGTGTCTACGAGCTGGTCAGGTTGTACAAGAAACCCAAATCAACCATCTCTACTATTGTGGGCAACAGAAAGGCAATCAAGGAAGCTGTTCTTGCCAAAGGTTTAACTGTGTTTTCGAAACAGAGATCGCAAGTGATGGAAGATGTTGAGAGACTCTTATTGGTGTGGATAAATGAAAAACAGCTAGCAGGAGATAGCGTCTCTCAAGCGATCATAAGCGAAAAGGCTAGGAAGTTGCATGAGGATTTAATTAAAAAAATGCCTGCAACTAGTGATGATGTGAGCGAATTTAAGGCCAGCAAAGGTTGGTTTGAGAGATTTAAGAAGCGTAATGGCATACATAGTGTGATAAGGCATGGTGAGGCTGCCAGTTCGGACCACAAAGCAGCTGAAAAATATGTGCAGGAATTCAAGGAGTACATAGAAAGTGAAGGACTGAAACCTGAACAAGTGTTTAATTGTGATGAAACAGGCCTGTTTTGGAAGAAAATGCCAAGCAGGACCTACATTACTCAGGAGGAAAAGGCACTCCCAGGACATAAGCCTATGAAAGACAGGCTTACTTTGTTAATGTGTTCCAATGCTAGTGGTGATTGCAAAGTGAAGCCTTTATTAGTGTATCACTCTGAAACTCCCAGACCGTTCAGGCAAAAGAATGTCCTCAAGGAAAATTTGTGTGTGCTGTGGAGGGCAAACAGTAAGGCATGGGTCACTAGGGACTTTTTCTATGACTGGTTACACCATGCATTTGCCCCCAATGTGAAAGATTACCTAACTGAAATGAAATTAGAACTTAAGTGCCTCCTGGTGTTAGACAATGCCCCTGGTCATCCTACAGACGTGGCAGAGCGACTTTATGGGGACATGAAATTCATTAAGGTGAAGTTTTTGCCTCCTAATACCACTCCTCTCCTGCAGCCCATGGACCAGCAGGTTATTGCAAACTTCAAAAAACTGTACACAAAAGCTCTGTTTGAAAGGTGCTTTGTAGTGACCTCAGAAACTCAACTGACTCTAAGAGAGTTTTGGAGAGATCACTTTAATATCCTCAATTGTGTAAAACCTTATAGGTAAGGCTTGGGAGGAGTGACTAAGAAGACCTTGAACTCTGCTTGGAAGAAACTGTGGCCAGAATGTGTAGACAAAAGGGATTTTGAAGGGTTTGAGGCTAACCCTGAGAGGATTATGCCAGTTGAGGAATCCATTGTGGCATTGGGAAAGTCCTTAGGGTTGGAGGTTAGTGGAGATGATGTGGAAGAGTTTGGTGGAGGAGGACAATGAAGAACTAACCACTGATGAGCTGATAGATCAACTTCAACAAGCAAGAGGCCAGACCTGAGGAAACTGGTTCAGAGGAGGGGAGAGAGAAATTGAAGAAGTTGCCTACTACAAAGATTAATGAAATCTGTGCAAAGTGGCTTTAAGTGCAAACCTCATGGATGAAAATACCCTCACACAGCTATTGCAAGCCGTGTTGGCAACCTGTACACTGACAATGTTGTGAAACACTTTAGGGAAGTCATAAAGGAACGAGAGGTACGGCCACTATGGACAGATATGTTGTGCGAAAGAAGTCCAGTGACTCTGAAGCTGGTCCTAGTGGCATTAAAAGAAGAAGGGAAGTAACCCCAGAAAAGGACTCGACACCTCAAGTCTTAAGGGAAGGGGGTTCCCCTTCTAAACACTAACACATCTCTCCCCCTCCCCTTCCCATAATCTTCACCGATCTTAAATAAAAGTAAGTGCATGTAATTGTGATCCCTTTTTTTCAGTTTGTGTGTATTAAAATTAAATTTCATGGGGAAAAAAATTTTTTTTTTTTTTCATCTTGGGGTCTTTCAGGATTAATTTGATTTCCATTTTTCTTATGGGGGAAAAATTTATTCGCATACCGAAAATTTTTACATAACAACCAGCCTCTTGCACGTTTTTTGGGCGCTATGCGGGGGTCCACTGTACTTCATTATGAGTTGTCTGACAACAGACAAACAAAATCCACCATACGGTGGTCTGTTGCCGGTCTTTATTTGGTACATATTATATGCATTGAGCATTGAAATGTCCATGAGATGAAAAAAAAGTTTCATGTACCACTTGTAATTCTTATGAACACAATCAACAAAACCAATCTGCATGTCACATTTGTCAACCAAGCGCATGTTTTGTGTATAATCAATCACTGTCACTGGTTTTCGAATACGTTCATTAGTCACTCGATCAACTTTGCCACTGTCTTGCATTTCATTACAGTGAATGGTTGTCAACGTGACATCTCGTTTGTCATGCCACCGTAATGCCATGATGTCATTGGCAGTAAACACCTGCACGTCATCGCCACGAGCACCTGTGTTGAGCCTGGGCATATGTTTACGATTAGAACGCACTGTGCCATACACATCTGTCTTGTTCACTCGCATGAAATCACTGAGTAATGGGCTTGTGTACCAGTTATCGCTATATAATGTATGCCCCTTACCAAGATAAGGTGCCATCATGTTTCTCACTACGTCACCTGAGATACCCAATAACATCTTGGTATCTTTCAATGTTTTACTTCCCGTGTATACAACAATATCCAACACCAGGCCACTGTCACAGTCACGGAGTACAAACAGTTTTATACCAAAGTGTTTCCTCTTGCTCGGTATATACTGCTTGAATGACAGTCTACCTTTGAACAAAATCAAAGACTCGTCAATTACAAGATTCTTGAATGGATAAAAGTATATGCTGAACTTTTGTTTGAGATACATAAAAACATTTCTAATCTTGTATAACCTGTCACTTCTGTCAGGCCTGGTTTTATCAGAGAAGTGCAACATACACAAGAGTAAGATAAACCTGTTCACTGGGATGATTTCACTGAAGACCGGGGTAGAAATTAGCCGATCTGTGGACCAGTATGCTTTTATATTATGCTTATAGACATGAGGCATAAGCATTATTGTTGCAAAAAGCAAATACATTTCTGCAACAGTCGTCTCTTTCCACCTGTGTAGTCTTGACTGTGGTGATATCATCATATTTGCCATGGTCTACTCAAAATACTTATTACTTTCCCTGATAATAGTTTCCATCAATGGCTGGTCAAAGAATAATTCAAAGAATTCCAGTTCATTGGCCATGGTTCCAAGGGGACAAGTAGGTAGAATTCCACTTTGAGAGTCATCAAAGTGGTGGGGCTAGGGAACAAAATTGGGATTTTGCTGCCAATCCCAGATACGGTTTGCTGGTGGATACTGGACATCATAGGCTGGTTGTGCGGGTGGTTGTGGTTGTGGTGGGCTGGTGGCTGACGCTCCGCTTTGTCCTTGAACTGACGAGTCAGCAGCGTGGGTCCCAGCCTGGGCTGGTGAGTCACGCATGGCGGTGCCACTACCATCACCACTTGGCATGGTCTATTCATGCCAAGTGTAGCCACACCATCCTCACTATCACTATCTAAACCTGGTGTAGGGCCACGGGATGTACTCCGGGATGTACTCCGTCCCCTGGGCACAGCATAGGGTACACTACCCGAGCGCATGCAGCAGCGTACATACCGACGCTTCACTGGTGAATATGATTCCTCACTATCACTACTCGAATGATCGTCAAGTGCAATAAAATCACAATCCACGTTACTATCATCATCATTACTGAAGTCAGAGGCCTGGCCACGCGAAAATATTAGTTTTCTCTTGCGTTGAGGCACAACTGACCGTGAGTCACAAGTGCCCACACCAGAGGTAGAAGGTTGAGGATCGTCAGGGTTTTCTGCACTATTATCGATATCCTGGTCATTCCTTTCGGTCACTAACTGATCAAAGCCATAGAATTCGTCTTCATTTCCACTTCCATCAGTGTCAGAACTATCAGATAGGAAGAGGAGAGTCCCAATTTTCCGGGGAGTGAGAGCTGACTTGCGACGAGGCATGGTGAACAAGGGTAACTGAGCCGGCGTTCCCACAATGCTATGCGGGCGCCTAGATTTTTTGTTTATGGCGCACACCCACCATGCAGACCCGTTCTCTCACATGTAGGCCTATGAGTGCTTTCGCACTAAATTTGACGGCGCTAGAATTTTGACGTAGATCTACGGTTTGGACACTCAACGTGAAGCCGTAGATCTATGGGACGGACCCTGAAAGGGTTAACATAATTGTAAAAAAAATTATTTTTTTTTGTGAATATTTTTGTTTGGAACAAATTAATTTTCTTTCCATTAATTCTTATGGGAAACATTAATTCGGTTATTGGCCAACCTTCAGGAATGGATTATGGCCGATAACTGGGGGTCCACTGCATATACATTTTTTAGGCCTAGCACTATTGCTCACTTAATATACGATAGTGTGAACATGTTATCAGGAATTCATATGCATATGAAAGTGAAAGAAGACTGTGTTTCACTTTACAGCAATGTCTGCTCTATGGTAGTAACCCAGAACCTAAGCTGCTGTATAAGCAGTCTGCCAGTACAGAGGACCCCCGCATACCGTTGGCATCACATAACGATTAATCCGCATACCGCTTGCTTTAATCGCAAAAATTTTGCCTCGCATACCGCTTAAAAACCCGCTCACCGATTTTCGTCCGAGACGCGTCCAATGTGCGCCCTCAGCCAGCCTCACATGTGCCGCCAGTGGCATTGTTTACCAGCCAGCCTCCGCGGTAACATCCAAGCATACAATCGGAATATTTCGTATTATTACAGTGTTTTCGGTGCTTTTTCTGGAAAATAAGTGACCATGGGCCCCAAGAAAGCTTCTAGTGCCAACCCTACAGCAATAAGGGTGAGAATTACAATAGAGATGAAGAAAAAGATCATTGATAAGTATGAAAGTGGAGTGCGTGTCTCCGAGCTGGCCAGGTTGTATAATAAACCCCAATCAACCATCGCTACTATTGGTGGTACAGCTGCTGCTGCTGCTGCACTGTCAGCTGCTGCTGCTGCTGTAGCATCGTCTGCTGCTGCTGTAGCATCGTCTGCTGCTGCTGTAGCATCGTCTGCTGCTGCTGTAGCATCGTCTGCTGCTGCTGCTGCTGTAGCATCGTCTGCTGCTGCTGCTGCTGTAGCATCGTCTGCTGCTGCTGTAACATCGTCTGTTGCTGCTGTAGCATCGTCTGCTGCTGCTGTAGCATCGTCTGCTGCTGCTGCTGCTGTAGCATCGTCTGCTGCTGCTGTAACATCGTCTGTTGCTGCTGTAGCATCGTCTGCTGCTGCTGTAGCATCGTCTGTTGCTGTTGTACCACCGTTGTTGGTGTGGCTTATTGAGAATACCAAGAAACAATTAACCCCAGAGGATTTGCCACCCAGGATAACCCAAAAAAGTCAGTGTCATCGAAGACTGTCTAACTTATTTCCATTGGGGTCCTTAATCTTGTCTCCCAGGATGCAACCCACACAAGTCGACTAACACCCAGGTGAACAGGGAAAAATGCCTGGAACTAGTGCTCATATTGGTGAATTTAAAGCCAGCAAAGGTTGGTTTGAGAGATTTAAGAATCGTAGTGGCATACACAGTGTGATAAGGCCTGTTCTGGAAGAAAATGCCAAACAGGACCTACAGTACTCAGGAGGAAAAGGCACTCCCAGGACACAGTGTCTCATCAGTCATTGCTGCATCTTCAATAAAGGTAAGTGTCATTTATTCTTCATTTAGTAGACTAGTACATGCACAATATATACTGTGCATGTACTACTCTACTATTGTGCATGTATCCTTCCCTTTGTGTGTAGGAAAATGTATATTTCATGTGGTAAAATTTCTTTTTTCATACTTTTGGGTGTCTTGCACGGATTAATTCGATTTCCATTATTTCTTATGGGGAAAATTCATTCGCATACCGATTATTTCGCATAACAATGAGCCCTCTTGCACGGATTAAAATCGTTATGCGGGGGTCCACTGTACTCTCCTGTAAAAGCACACACTGCAGCAGAAGCTTCTTTCTTTAATAATTACCTCCGAATTTTCAGTGATGTAATGCAACTGCCTTTTACCTAATGTCTGGGACTCTACCTTCAATAATTTTTTTCATCTTCTCCGAACAAACTCGAGTGCCCAGCAAAGTGGATGTATCAACCATCACACCACCTTATACGTAATTCAATTAACCCTTTCAGGGTCCGTGCCATAGATCTATGGCTATACGTTGAGGGTCCAAACTCTAGATCTACGCCAAAATTCTAGCAGCACCAAATTTAGCGTGAGAAGGCTGGTAGGCCTACATCTGAGAGAACGGGTCTGCGTGGTGTGTGTGCCCCGTAAACAAAAAATTCTAGGCGCCTGCATGGCATTATGGGAACGCTGCCTCAGTTACCTTTGTTCACTATGACTCGTCGCAAGGCAGCTCTCACTCCAAGGCGAATTGGGACTCTCCTCTTCCTATCTGATAGCTCTGACTCTGATGGAAGTGGAAATGAAGACGAATTCTATGGCTTTGATCAATTAGTGACTGAAAGGAATGACCAGAATATCGAAAAAAGTGCAGAAAATCCTGATGATCCTCAACCTTCTACCTCTGGTGTGGGCATGTCTCAGTCACTTTCAGTTGTACCTCGTCGCAAGAGAAAACTAATATTTTCGCGTGGCCAGGCCTCAGACTTCAGTAATGATGATGATAGTGATGTGGATTGCGATTTTATTGCTCTTGACCATCATTCGAGTAGTGATAGTGAGGAATCATATTCACAAGTGAAGCGTCGGTATATACGCTACCACATGCACTCGGGAGTGTTCCCTATGCAGTGCCCAAAGGACAGAGTACATCCCGTGGCCCTACACCAGGAATACAGTGAAAGTGAGGATGATGTGGCTACACTTGGCATGGATAGACCACAGGCATCAGTAGGTGGTGGTATTGGTGGTGATGGTAGTGCCACGGCCATGCATGACTCACCAGCCCAGGCTGGGACCCAAGCTGCTAACTCCTCATGTCAAGGACAAAGCGGAGTATCATCCACCACCACATCACAACTACAACCACAACTAGCTTATGATGTCCAGTATCCGCCAGCAAACTGTATCTGGGATTGGCAGCAAAATCCCAATTTTGTTCCCACTCCCCATCAGTTTGATGACTCTCAAAGTGGAATCCTACCAGCTTGTTCCCTTGGAAACACTGCAAATGAACTGGAATTCTTTGAACTATTCTTTGACCAGCCCTTGATGGAAATTATTGTCAGGGAAAGTAACAAGTATTTTGAGTACACCATGGCAAATATGATCATATCACCACAGTCAAGACTAAACCGGTGGAAAGAGACAACTATGGCTGAAATGTATTTGCTTTTTGCAACAATAATGCTTATGCCTCATGTCTATAAGCATAATATAAAATTATACTGGTCCACAGATTGGCTAATTCGTACCCTGGCCTTCAGTGAAATCATCCTAGTGAACAGGTTTATCTTACTGTTATGTATGTTGCACTTCTCTGACAAAACCAGGCCTGACAGAAGTGACAGGTTATACAAGATTAGAAATGTTTTTATGTATCTCAAACAAAAGTTCGACATGTACTTTTATCCATTCAATAATCTTGTAATTGACGAGTCTTTGATTTTGTTCAAAAGTATACTGTCATTCAAGCAGTATATACCGAGCAAGAGGAAACGCTTTGGTATAAACTGTTTGTACCCTGTGACTGTGACAGTGGCCTGGTACTGGATATTATTGTATACACGGGACGTAAAACATTGAAAGACACCAGGATGTTACTGGGTATCTCAGGTGACATAGTGAGAAACATGATGGCACATTATCTTGGTAAGGGGCATACATTATATACTGATAACTGGTACACAAGCCCTTTACTTAATGATTTCTTGCAAGTGAACAAGACAGATGTGCTTGGCACAGTGCGTTCTAATCGTAAACATATGCCCAGGTTCAACGTAGGCACTCGTAGTGGTGAGGTGCAGGTGTTTACTGCCAATGACATCATGGCATTACGGTGGCATGACAAACGAGATGTCACATTGTTGACAACCATTCACCCCAACAAAATGCAAGACAGTGGCAAAGTTGATAGAGTAACTAATGAACGTATTAAAAAACCAGTGACAGTGATTGACTATACACAAAACATGCGTTTGGTTGACAAATGTGACATGCAAATAGGCTTTGTTGATTGTGTTCATAAGAGTTACAAGTGGTACATGAAACTTTTCTTCCATCTCATGGACATTTCAATGCTCAATGCATATAATATGTACCAAATAAAGACCGGCAACAGACCACCATATGGCGAATTTTGTTTGTCTGTTGTCAGACAACTCATAATGAAGTACCAGGTAACAATACCTGCTATACAAAACCGTCCTCGAACTCCTCAGGAAATACCCAAGTGTTTGAGGAGGGAAGGTGATCACTTCAAAATACAGCTTCCTGCAACTAAGAAGAAATTTGCTAAGAAGAGATGTGTTGTTTGTGCACAAACAAAACGACGGCAACAAAGACACAAAGACACTCGCTTTATGTGTGAGGAATGTAAGGTACCTCTGTGCATGATACCTTGTTTTAAGGACTTCCACAAGCTGCAGCAGTTCTAAAAACATGTCCAGTGACTGTACATATCTTTCTTCTTTCAACACACCGGCCATATCCCACCGAGGCGGGGTGGCCCAAAAGGAAAAACGAAAGTTTCTCCTTTTACATTTAGTAATATATACAGGAGAAGAGGTTACTAGCCCCTTGCTCCCGGCATTTTAGTCGCCTCCTACAACACGCATAGCTTACGGAGGAAGAATTCTGTTCCATTTACCCATGGAGGTAAGAGAAAACAAACAAGAACAAGAACTAGTAAGAAAATAGAAGAAAACCCAGAGGGGTGTGTATATATATGTTGTACATGTATGTGTAGTGTGACCTAAGTGTAAGTAGAAGTAGCAAGATGTACCTGAAACCTTGCATGTTTATGAGACAGAAAAATGGACACCAGCAATCCTACCATCATGTAAAACAATTACAGGCTTTCATTTTACACTCACTTGGCAGGACAGTAGTACCTCCCTGGGCAGTTGCTGTCTACCAACCTACTACCTAGATGTATATATATTCTTTCTTTCAACACACCAGCCACATCCCACCAAGGCAGGGTGGACCAAAAAGAAAAACAGAAGTTTCTCTTTTAAATTTAGTAATTTATACGGGAGAAGGGGGTTACTAGCCCCTTGCTCCCGGCATTTTAGTCGCCTCTTACAACACGCATGGCTTACGGAGGAAGAGTTCTGTTCCACTTCCCCATGGAGATAAGAGGAAATAAACAAGAACAAGAACTAGACAGAAAATAGAAGAATACCCAGAGGGGTGTGTATATATATGCTTGTATATGTATATGTAGTGTGACCTAAGTGCAAGTAGAAGTAGCAAGACATACCTGAAATCTTGCATGCTTATGAGACAGACAAAAGACACCAGCAATCCTACCATCATGCAAAACAATTATAGGTTTTCACTGTACACTCACTTGGCAGGATGGTAGTACCTCACTGGGCGGTTGCTGTTTACCAACCTACTACCTAGATTGTATATATATATATATATATATATATATATATATATATATATATATATACATTATATACAGTATTGGTCTCACAGGCCACAAATGTTACTAGAAAAAGAAAAAATTAGAAAAGAAAAAAGTATAAAAAACGTAAAATAAAGAAATGCGATTTTGTGGAAATCGCTGATGTTGCCGCCAGTCGGTCATTTTGGGTCAACTTCTTGCCTCTGCATCTCGGTAAGTACTGATCAGATTTTTTGTTGTTGTTTTATTACCTTCACAAAAATATAATCTTTAATTCTGTAAGAAATTTTTTTTTTCTTTTTTTTTTCAAAATTTCTTGGACACTGGGGAACCCCTTCCAATTTTGCCTTTGGACCCTGAAAGGGTTAAGAGCTGTTGTAGAATACTAACCTCTGGGGTAAATAATCTGAGCAAACTTTCTTCTCCTACTGAACTTCTGTGAATTTTTTATATTAATGCACTAAATATTCTCTTCAATTTTTTTATACAAGCGCTTTATATAAATTAGACATTTATAAGTTATGCAAATTTCAGAAAACATCGGTTATATATGAAAAATGCTTTAGGAGGCTAGAAACTGGGGTAAGCACTGCTTGTAGTCTGGTGTATGAATTATAAAAATATGAAGAGTACTCCCCAAAAATTATTGTATGCATTATGCAAGTCTGGATGCACTTTTTCAATCACTTTTAACCATTTCAGGGTCCATGCCATAGATCTACAGCTTTATGTTGAGGGTCCAAACCGTAGATCTACGCCAAAATTCTAGCGGCGTCAAATTTAGCGCAAGAAGGCTGGTAGGAGTACATCTGAGAGAGTGGGTCTGGGTGGTCAGAGCGTGCACTATAGAAAAAATCTGGAAGCCTGCATGGCATTGTGGGAACGCCGCCAAAGTAGCTTTGTTCATCATGCCTGGCGGCAAGGAAGCTCTCACTCCCCACTCACTCTCCTGGCGAATTCTGACTCTCCTCTTCACAACTTACAGTTCTAAGACTGATAGAAGTGGATCTGAAGTGGAATTCTATGGTTTTGAACCATATGGTACCATTGTACCATATTGTACAATGGTACTATATAGTACAATGGTGCCATGTCATACAATGGTACCATATGGTATATTGTACCATATGGTATAGTGTACCATATGGTATATTGTACCATATGGTATATTGTACCATATGGTATATTGTACCATATGGTACATTGTACCATATGGTACATTGTACCATATGGTACATTGTACCATACCATTGCACCATATGGTACCATAAGGTATCATTGCACCATATGGTACCATAAGGTATCATTGCACCATATGGTACCATTGTATCATATGGTACTACTGTACCAAATGGTGCCATTGTACCATATTCTACCATATGGTACCATTGTATCATATGGTGCCATTGTACAATATGGTACCATTGTACCATATAGTACTATATGGTACAGTTGTATTCAACACAATAATTGCACTAATATTTTCATCATTTTGTTTACAATAAACTTGTAAACAAGTTTTGTAAGCAATATAATGATAAACAAATTAGTGCAGTTATTGTGCTGAATACAATGAGTGTACACTTATACAATATACATTATATTTGTCTCTCAGACCACAAATGTTACTAGAAAAAGAGAAAATTAGAAAAGAAAAGAAAAAAGTATAAAAAAACATGAAATAAAAAAATGCAATTTTGCGGAAGTCGCTGATGTTGCCGCCACCCGGTCATTTTGGGTCAACTTCCTGCCACTGTATCTCGGTAAGTATTGATCAGAATTTTTTTTTTGTTTTATTGCCTTCACAAAAATATTATCTTTAATTCTGTAAGAAAAAATAATTTTTTTTTTTTTTCAAAATTTCTTGGACACTGGGGCACCCCTTCAGATTTTGGCTTTGGACCCTGAAAGGGTTAAATAAAATTAAGCTATGCAGTGTCACTTATAACATGGCTTACTGTATATAGTATAATTTTTAAAGGTCTGTTTAAAGGTAAATTTTTTACAATATGTTCTTCTGACCAATCAAGAAAGAGCTCCTATCAAAAAAAAAGTCCTTGCTAATCAAGAGCCCTTGTCAATCAAGACAAAGCCCTTGTCAATCAAGACAGAGCCACTGTCAATCAATCAAAAACACTTACACGAAATATACAGTACATACCTATTATGATTTGACCATAATAATCATACTGTGATAATAAGTACAGTACAGCATTAATAAATATACAAATAAATGTATCCCAATATAATTGGGCTGAAATAAGACTTACTCAGAAATGTGAAGAAAAATGTCTTCTGAGCCATCATCTGGAATAATGAAGCCATGTCCTTTAGTGCGGCAAAAGTATTTTACTTTGCCTTTCACCTCAGGGTTGCTGCTGGCTATTTCTGTCCTGTGGATATCAATACTCTCAGTACACATTCTGGCTGCTTCAACATAATGATCAAGTAATAAATCACAATAACTTTCTGTACAATTAAATAGTGTTCGAACTAAATAGAAATGCCAAAAAATTTGCTAGTAATTTTTTTTTTTGCCAATAGAGGTGATAATAATAATATAAAAAACATAGTAATAGCAAGTAAATTATATTAACATCACCCTGTCTCAGTGGTAAACGGCTGACGTATTAAAAAAAAAATTAACATCACAGATTTTTTAACAAACCTATTTTTAAATAACATACAGGAGTAATCACCAAGGTCCCCAGCTTATTACAGATTGCCATTTCAATGTTTCACACTGTTTAGTGCTATACAGGTGGTCCCCCTTTACAGCATTTCGCTAATGCAGCAGTTTTCAGTTATATACCCATTCTTCACTTATTCAGACTTCCCACAATAAATATATTCACCACTCATTATAAGCTAAGGATGAAAATATTTTAAGGTAAGTAATGCATGTAATGTGCAGTGGACCCTCGGGTAATGGCGGCATCGGCTAACGCCAAAATCGGTTAGCGGCGCATTTTTGCGTCAAAATATTGGCTCGGCTAACGCCCAAGAACCCTGTTAAGGGCATTCGTGTCCCGAACGTGTCTGCACGGCCTGAACCACCCGTCCTTTCCAGTACAGCTAGTGTGCCATTGTTTACAAGCCAGTGCGGACGATTCCACACGTACATGCGATACATTTTGTATTATTCCATTGTTTCTAGTGCTTGTAACTGCTAAATAAGCCAACATGGGCCAAAAGAAAGCTTCTAGTGTCAGCCCTGTGGTAAAAAGATTCAGAAATACTATCGAACTGAAGAAAGAGATAATCGCAAATTACGAAAGTGGAGTGTGTGTCTCCGAGTTGCATTTGTTTCACTTTACAGCAATTTTTGCTTTAAAGCAATAGCCCAGAGCCTAACCTCTTGTATAAGTGGGGCCTTTCTGTACTCTACTGCTTTGTGTACTACTCACTGTTTCCTGTTGAAGAGCAGGTACCCAAATATAAGCATACAAATTATTTTTCCTGTGCACTGTGACTATTTTAATGCTTCATACACTTTATAGAAGCATAATGAAAAAATTGAAGTGAAGAAACCTAAGGAAAAATCCATAATCTATTACAGTACCAGGGTTCTGCCAATCAAAAATACATACATACATCACCTGAAACTGGTATAGTACACTGTACCTGGTGCTGCTGTAACCCAACATACCACCTCCGCTTGATGTTACAATTACACCATATTATTATGTCACAATTAGCAGTAATGGCTATCAGAAGCAAGGTATTTGTTTCAAATATTTTGAGTAAAAGATGTTTTACTGTACAATAAAATGCATCTGGAAGGACCCCTGAAATTAATATTGTTGTCAGTGTCTACATTAAAAAAAAAAAAAAAAAAAAAAAAATCTGAAATGGCAGAGAATCTTTTTCTGAGAGTAAACACACCAAAAGTATGAAATTTGATTGAAAGCTTATGGAATTACACAGGTGCAAAGTTAGCGGTCTGGGTGCAATTTACACACTGGCAATTTCACCCAATTCAAGTACTATTAAGTCAATTCCATTGCTCCACTCAACCAAATTCTTTGCAATTTCATTAGCATGCCTTCCATTCTATCGATTGTGTACATGACACTCCTCATGCAACTATTACAACTACTTTATAAAATGCAGAGAAAGTCAGTAATTTGGCCAATTTTACACAAAATTAAACAAAAAAATACCAATTTAAAAATAGTCCAAAATAAATAATGTAGATATTCAAGACACAAACATTTCCTCTGTTCATTAATATGTCCCTAGGCCTCTCCTATATTTCACTTGCCTCCATTTCGAATTCATAATCACAAAAAAAAAAAAGTACTCTATTGCTGAGATAATAAAATATAACCAGGAATGATTGGTCATGGCTTACGGTGCCCCAATAATTAAATTAGGCCTATAAAAAACCCATAAAACAGACCAGGGAGTGTAGGGGGGCCTTACCTGTCCCAGGAAAGTTGGCAAAAATTTAATATTTCCACTACTTTGAGTCCAATTTCAAACTACTTCCTGTCCTTAAACCAACCAAAATCATTGCTATTTCAGTAGTATGCTTTCCATTCTATCAAATGATACTCAGAAACAGCCAATAAAACCATAGAAACCATCTGAGAAAACAAAGACCATCAGATTTTTGCTTTTTCCCATCATGTACTGTGTGGAGCAGGATTTTTTTTTATACTCTGCGTACGCGCGCACACACACACACACACACACACACACAAAGGTGTATGCGTGTGAGGGAGGGAGGGAGGTTGGGAGGGAGGGAGGTTGGGAGGGAGGGAGGTTGGGAGGGAGGGAGCTGGGAGGAGGGGGAGGGAGGCTGGGAGGGAGGGAGGCTGGGAGGGAGGGAGGCTGGGAGGGAGGGAGGCTGGGAAGGGAGGGAGGACTGGGAGGGAGGGAGGTTGGTTGGGAGGGAGGTTGGTTGGGAGGGGGGGTTAGGTTGGGAGGGAGGTTGGTTGGGAGGGAGGTTGGTTGGGAGGGAGGTAGGTTGGTAGGTAGGTTGGTAGGTAGGTTGGTAGGTAGGTAGGTTGGTTGGTTAAGGGAAATTGGCCTGACGACACTGGAGGACAGGAGGGATAGGGGAGACATGATAACACCATACAAAATACTGCGAGGAATAGATAAGGTGGACAGAAACGGCATGTTCCAGAGATGGGACACAGAAACAAGGGGTCACAACTCGAAGTTGAAGACCCAGACGAGTCAAAGGAATGTTAGGAAGTTTTTCTTCAGTCAGAGTTGTCAGGAAGTGGAATAATCTGGCAAGTGATGTAGTGGAGGCAGGAACCATATATAGTGTTAAGATGAGGTATGATAAAGCTCATGGAGCAGGGAGAGAGAGGACCTAGTAACGGTCAGTGAAGAAGTGGGGCCAGGAGCTGAGTCTCGACCCCTGCAACCACAAATAGGCGAGTACGTACGCACAGACATGCACGCACACACGCACGCACACACACTGCACAAATCCATTCTTTCACATCTAGCCAAAAATTTACCACTCACATCTGATCTGAGTCAGTTTGACTTTTTAGGGTCATCCTAGGTAATTTAAACTATGTATGATAATTGTGCTTATGTGTACAGGAGGGCCCTGCTTTACGGCATTTCGCTTTACGGCGTTCCGCTAATACAGACATTTCAAATTATGACCAAAACTCGCTATACGGCTCCCCCCACCTGTCTTTCTAATACGGTCACAGCGGCCCACCGAGTTTGTTTACATTCTCCCTGAGCACATCTCCTTATTATGTCTGGAAACTTTCCAAAATTTCAAGTGTTTTAAAGTTATTTTATATTTTATATGTATTGTACTTGATAATTAAACTTGTGTACACCTGTACCTAAATAAACTTACACACTGTGCTGGCATGTAGGTACACATTAAAATCACTAAGAGTCTCTCTACTCTTGATGCAATAATATAATAATAATAATAATAATAATAATAATAATAATAATAATAATAATATAATAATAATAATCTCTTGGGCGCATTAATGTCGCATATACGTTAATATAGACATTTCCCTTAATCTATCTATGATATTTTTTTCAAAATTATATAAGAAACACATTATGTAACACACAAACATGATACATGCACCCACAGTATAAAAATTTATACAAATATATACGAGATGTTTACCAAATGGTTTGTAGAAGTGTCGAAGAATTACGTTTTCTCTAGCCCGTCACCTGTTACTAGGGATAACTGTAGAAAAATATTCCTTTCGTATGCCTTCACTTTATAGCTATAATTCTGTACTAACTTGTACACAGTGTAAGAGTATTTGTTTCGTGATTATTATAATAATAATAAAAATATTATAAGGTAAAAGTTTCACAAACTCTTACAAATGTACATGAATGAACTAAAACTGGACACGTATTAATACCGTCTATTTCGCCTGACCAAGTGATCGTCCACAACCTGTTCAGTTTGTTTACGCTGTCTGAGCTCGGTGTATCATTAAATGTTGTATATTACGTTAATATACACATTTTCATTAATCCATCCGTGATATTTTTTTTCAAAATTATATAATAAACACAATACATAACATAAATACATAACAACATATGTGTAGAGAACCTAGGATAACCCAAAAAAGTCAGAGTGACTTACTTCCATTGCCTTCACTCAGAGCATCATTTCTCTCAAAATGATGTTACATGAGAATGGGAGTGTTCTTCTTTATTTATTCTACCGTATCAATGTAGAGACAACCTGTACACAATGTAACTTGTACACAAACCAGACGTGTACATTTTTTAAAAAAACTTCCCTTTGCCTGGTTTGTTTACATAACTCTGCGCCTGCCCTTTTCTCATGCACTCTTTTCTTTCTTTTTGGGTTTAGGGTTTGCCTGGCGGGGAATACCATAAAACCACACTTTTTTTTTTACAAAAAATTTCTTTTAATCTCCCCCCCTAAAAAAAATTTTTAAGGTAAGTAATGGTGAACTGTATGAAATTTTATCGCTCTGGGATGTTAAATATCATAGAATAGTAGGTGTGGGGGGGGGTTTGGCCGGGTTGGGTTTCCCTGGCGGGAAAACCCAACTACCACACTTGATTTTTTTACAATAAATACTACTTGTCTACCCTAGTTTAAAGGGGACTATTTTTTTTTTAAAGGAAAGTAATAGTAAATGTGGGGGTATTTTTACTTTTTTATTTTTTTTTTGATGGGGGTTCTATTGCTAACATATATATGTTAGTGTAAACTTTTTACCCTAGGGGTTTTGTATGAAATTTGTAAGTTTTGGAAAAAAAAAAGGGTGTTCCACTTTAGGGCGGTTTCGCTTTACGGCGGTGCCTGGAACCTAACCCGCCGTATAATTGGGGCCCCCCTGTTACCTGTGTTTATTTTAAATTTTTTTATTATTTTTTATAGTTTAAATTAAAGGGAATTATCCCAGAAATAAAAAAAAACTGGTGCAATTAGGACATTAAAAACGTTTAAAAGTTGGTCGCACGACCCCACTACCTTTTAAGTAGCTTCCCCTTTTTAGCAACAAATTTTTTACCCCCATGGTCTTAGGAGGGGAAACTCTGTCTTTTAAGTGGGGTTGAAGCTGCATTGTTTTTGAAAAGGCTTTTAATTTTTTTCTTTTTTTTTATGGAAATGTTGCCTGTGAAAGATTTTATACATATTTCAGTTCGTTGTTAGGGTTTTAACCCCCCCCCCATGAACTGGAGGGGACTAACTTTTTAAGCATCCCCTCGTTTTAAATTTACTTAAAACAAACAAAATTTATTTCTTTGCAAGTTTACAGGGAGTTTAAAATTTCCCAGAAATGGTGCAGTGCAAAGGACCCAACTTTCATGCCTGGGCTTTTTTGGGCGACTTAATTTGGGTTTAAAGGGGATTTAAAATACTAAAAAAAATTTATCATATTTTAAAGTTGTACATTTTTTTTTTTTTTTGTGGGACGTAATTTTACTCTTTAACTTTCAATATTTTTATTAAAAACTATTGTTTTTTAGAGTAAAAAATTAGGGGTTATCATAAAAAAAAAAGATTTTAAATTTTTAAAACAAATATGACCCAATTTTTTTTGTATTAAGTAGTCTGAAAGGGCCTTTTAAATTTTAAGTCTGCCCATAATCCCTAGGCATGTTAGTGGTCTCTTTCCCACTGCAATCATTATTGAAATTTTTCAAATTTAAAACATAATTTGCAAAGAAAAAAATTTTGTTTTTTTAAAGTTTTAAAGACTGAGGGGGGTTCCCCCTTTGTGCTTTTAAAGTATCCAGTTCAGGGGGCCTGAACCAAATAGGGGTTTAAACCCAAAAACGGGACGGGAAGGATGTACGTATTTTCACAGCAAAAATACCAAATTGAAAAATAACATGTCTTGCAAAGACAATACCCCTCAACCTCATTTTAATGATAGATTTCCCGCCCCTAAGACCCCTTTGGGGAAAGCAAATTTTTTGAAAGGATTAGCAAATATAATGGCAGTGGGTTTGTGTAAACCATTTTAAATTTATTGTTTTAATGTCCCCCTTTGAAAATTTTTGAGGAAATAACTCTAGTATAAATTATTTAGGTTTCCCCAAAATGCCTCGGCATGATAGTGGCTATCTTTGTACTTAGCAAATCAAAATTGCAATTACACATTGTTACCTTTACAAAGAAATAAACTTTATTATTATTAATTATTATTATTATTATTATTATTATTATTATTATTATTATTATGCATACTGATCAGAGAGCCTGTCGTAAGTCCGAGGCGCCAGTAAATGAGTATGTTGCTAAGTGAGAAGCTGTATTAAATGAACCAGTGAAAGGAAAAGCAGCCAATAACTAGAAAATACACACAGAACTGTCATTACATAAGTGGTTATAAAAAAGGTACTAGAAACAACTGTTATGAACAGCTTTATAAAATTCATTGGAAAAGTAATGTACTGTATAAAGTACAGTGTACAAGAACAGACAATCACAATGAGCTAACTACTTATAATTCTTTGACACCTTTATACAATATTGTGATGTAAATTTCACGATTTAATTGTGTACAAAAGATTTTTCACATACAGTATAGACATAGAAGGTCAGCAGACAGTAACTACTCAGGAATGTACTACCAAATTGAACATTAAAATGGTATAAAATACCGACAGGTTGTTAGGTAAGACACATATGCAACAGTTAGGTTGCATATGTGTCTTACCTAACAACAAGGTACTACCAAACTTATAAGTGTGAAATGGAAGCTTTTCAGATATTTTGCATTACTCTTTATTAGAAAGCAGGTTGAGATAATGTACTATGGTAGATAATTTACTTGCACAGTACAGTACTGCAATGATACCATTTTATTTCCTTGTACAGAAGATATGCAAAAACCATATACACCTACCATCCGACTTACAACTGAGCTTGGTTCCAACTAACTGTTCATAAGTCAAAATGGACGCACGTCGAACCTTACTGCTGAATATCAGCATCACATTAATTAATAAATTTTATTTGATTGTTTTATTTTGGTATCTCATTTTTTACTTTACTTTTTATGCTGTTAGTACTGTATTTTATACTGTAAGGTTTAGGAGAAACATTGTGTAAAATACAAACAGTTGTTTATTTCCCAGAACATTTGCATACAAAACATGGTCGTAAGTCAAGTGGTCGTATGTCGGGCAGGTCATAAGTCGGATGGTAGGTGTATTTTTTATACAAAGATATAGGAAAACAGAAACATTGTTTAAATGAGATATTATGAAGACAAGTTCCCGTTCTTACGTAGACTTGGTTCGGTTACGTCTCGTGATGATAGGTGAGGGAATCTGAAGAAGGAACCCTTTGTTGGGACTGTCTGGTGTAAGACTGCACGGTGATGACATTATGTATCCTAGGGGGAAAATAATAATGAATCTCACTATAATCGCATGAAGACTTACGACAATAAGAAAACAGTCACATTGTACAAAGCATTAATTCTGTGGAAAACTTTTCTGTTCATATTTGTTAAGATACATTACATAAATTTTACAATTAAAAAATCTCCATTATTTATACTTTTTAACCCTTAAACTGTCCAAACGTAGATCTATGTTTGCAAGCGTAGCACTCCGACCTTGAATTTCTCCAAAAGAATGTATAAAAAACATAGATTTACGTTCGGAGCGCTTCGCGAGTGAACGTAGATCTATGTTTGGACAGTTTAATGGTTAATTACAGCTACAAAAATTTTTTACTAAATAATAATTACTTTTGTATTTCTAATATAGTATGTACTGTACTAACTGTATAATGTAATACTGCACTATAAGCAGCCTATTTGAAACAGTGAACTTTTTTATATATGTACATTACAATACAAACATTGTATTAGCTGATATTACAAAATTTGTGTTTATGATACGTATTACAACACAGTAGTATAGTAGTTGTTTTTTAATGTATTAGCACTTTTATAACTTGTAAGATAAAATATGGTAATTACAGAATAAATAAAAGGTAATGTCCAGCAGCCTGGCCCTAGTAATACAAATGTTCTCCCACACAACTTCCAACACTGTAATAGCTTAAATATAAATCAGGTGACTTTTTTCATTTGTACATAGACACTAATTGTAACTTTCAACAGATATAAATACATGTACTCAATTTAATGGACTAATAGGGGAAATGGGTGGCAGGCAATGGCAGTTATGATGGATGGAGATTGTTTGGCCATGATTGAAACAATAATGGACTTTGTTTCTGAATCAATTGACCTGATAGATTTCTCCCGATTTCAAAGTTCATTAAATTAAGGTTCATTATACCTAGGGTTTGCTGTATAATAATTTATAAATGACTTGAAAAAATAGGACCATGGCCACAAGCCTGGTCACAGACCAGGCCATGGTGGCACTGACCCCCAAAACCCCCTCCAGGTATACTCTAGGTTATACTTTCAGTTTTTAAATGTCATTCTTAAGTATAATGTTGCATTAGATTGGATATTATATTTAGGAACATGTGTAACTTCTCACAAATAAATTATTAAGCTAATCTGTACCATAAAGATGGTACAAATCAATTGCCTTAATGCAGTTACACCTAAACTACATTAAAATAATTAGTTAATAGTTATGTTGTAGTTTAAGTGTACAAAACATACACCTCTAAAGTGCAAATTGGAAATGAATAAGTATTGGACACAATATAAGAAACAGGTATCTCAGTGACATTCCACATGTACATCTCAACCTGTTCAAAAACTCCATACAAATAAAAGTCCAAAAATTTGGAACTCTCTGCTTGAAAATGTTAAAGTTCCCCATCTGCCAATATCTTTACTAATATTGTTAATAAGCACCTGTCAAATCTCAAATAAAAGTAATTTCCATTAACTGTAAATTGTCATGCTGTGACTGCACCAATTAATTCAATCACTTCATAAAATGCACCTCATTGAGTCAATGTAAATACTAAGTAATTCTCTTGTAACTGACCATTTATTATTTGCAACCCCTCTCATTGTACTCGTGACTGTAGTGAACTACCCAAGTTGTCTTAAATAATATACTAGATTTAGATCTAAGTAGTATGTAGTAGTAAGTCTTATGATTAGTTTGCCCCAAATGCACTGCATAATTTGTGGTTTTCCTTTGTGCCTACTTTTGTATCAAATTATGTATTTCTCCTGCAATTTATGTATGGCTCATGAGAAATAAAATTTTTTTAAATTAAGCAATAGAGAAATATATAACTGCTACCTGCACTTCTGAACTAAATAACAGAGTGCAAAAAAAAAAAAAAAATGAAAAACTGGTTAACAGAAATCCAAAACCAAAGCATCATTGCCTAAGCTTGTACAATAAAGCTAGTATGTGTCATGTACCTCAATCGCTACACACTGAGGTCCGGGGATTAAATCCTTAATATGGCTGGAAAACATTAGGATGTATTTCTATAAGACACCTGCTGTCCCTGTTCGCCCATCAGTAAAATGGGTACCTGGGTGTGAGTCAACTAGTGGGTCGCATCCTGGGACAAAATTGACCGAGTCTGCCTGAAATGTTCTGCATAACAAGTGGCTTTCTATACAGTCATATGTCATTGATATCAGCTAGGCCTGTATATCTTGTACATGTACTTGTAGAAATTGATATCATTATGTTTACCTGGAGAGGGTTTCGGGGGTCAACGCCCCTGCGGCCCGGTCTGAGACCAGGCCTATATATATATTTGTTTTTTAACAAAGCAGCCATATCCCACCAAGGCAGGGTGACCTAAAAAGAATAAATAATAATAATAATAATAATAATAATAATTTTTATTTGGACATGATACATAGTTGTACAAGGAATTTTAGTAGTTGGGTGCACATGCCAAAAGCCCCTTGTATGCAGAGCATTATGGGCAGGCTTACAAAAGTTTCTCTTATTTAAACTGAGTAATGAATACAGGAGAAGGGGTTACTAGCCCCTTGCTCCCAGCATTTTAGTCGCCTCTTACAACACGCACGGCTTACGGAGGAAAAATTCTATTCCACTTCCCCTTGGAGAATTGTTATTATTATTATGGCTTATTATTAATAAGTATTCATAACAGAAATCCCAAGGTTATAATACAACTCCATACATCACTGGTTTGGCCTGATTTAGATTAACAAAATTTTAGTTAATATTGTAGAATACATGTACTGATAACAATCTATTTACAAAAACAAAGCTGTGTGCATAGAATATGGAAAAATATCCAATTAGTTAATAGTAGCATTCTACCAGTGATATATATACCAGAAATATACCGATACAACACAACTTTGTCTTATCTGCAGCATACAAGATATACTTTACATGTAATAAAATATTAGCCACAAAAGAAAGCCACTAGCATGTGTTGCATTTCGGGTAGACTAATCTTAATATTACAGTCCACTTAAGAACTAGATAAGTATTGGTTATTGAATAGGAGTTTTTCAAATGCTTCATACAAGCACTGGCATAACTCCTGCTAAATTGTAATGTAAGCTGCTAGACACTAAGTGATTATGCAATTGGATAAATATTAATTAGTAAATATTTAGTATGTGTTAAAAGGATCATTGTTTAGAAATACAAAAGACTGCACTACCAAAAAAACTGCCAAACGAGACAAATTGTTACTAAACTAACAAGTTTTAAATATGGGATAATACACTACAGGGAGTTAGACCAAATATAGACACATTACAGCCTCTATGTAATCAGTTAGGTCATATACTGTACTGGTTATTTTGTACTTATTTCAAGTGGTTTTTCTTCTGGTAACTCCCAGGACGCAACAATCCCAGCAATACTGCTGCATCTCCAGCCTCCCTGCTGGCAGATAACACACCATCACAATCCCACATAACTAATTAATAAAGAAGTATAAATAAGCAAGTCACAATTCACTTGCAACCAAAAAAAAATCACGAGTACTGTCCTTCATGATAGCCTTGACCAGCTGCACGTATATACTGTATCCTGCCTCCATAATCTTAATATATGCTTAAATGACTGTCTAATGAATATATAAGTAATGAAATAAGTATTATTGAGATGCGAGAGTAGCACGTCAACAACGTCGACTGCTGCTGCAACATAAATGTCGATATATTTGCTTGTACCCACGACACATGTGGTTCTTAACTCATGTTCTACCTCTTATATGTGTTAACCATCACGTGACTATATATTTATCACAAATCCTAATGTTCTAACCTTATTAAGGAAAGATACGAGGAGCGAGAAGTGTAGCGGAGCGCTGCAGTGGTGTGTCTGTCCTGCTGGTGAACTGGAACTGTGACTGTGGCTCGGCCAGGGTCTGGGGCAGGGCCAGGGCCTGGGGCAGGGCCAGGGCCTGGGGCAGAGCCTGGGGCAGGGGCAGGGCCAGGGCCTGGGGCAGGGGCAGAGCCTGGGGCAGGGCCAGGGTCTGGGGCAGGGCCAGGGCCTGGGGCAGGGGCAGAGCCTGGGGCAGGGCCAGGGTCTGGGGCAGGGCCAGGGCCTGGGGCAGGGCCAGATTCTGGGGCAGGGCCAGATCCTGGGGCAGGGCCTGGGGCAGGGCCAGATCCTGGGGCAGGGCCAGGGCCTGGGGCAGGGCCAGGGCCTGGGGCAGGGCCAGGGTCTGGGGCAGTGCCTGGGGCAGGGTCTGGGGCAGGGCCAGGGTCTGGGGCAGGGCCAGGGCCTGGGGCAGGGCCAGGGCCTGGGGCAGGGCCAGGGTCTGGGGCAGGGGCAGGGTCTGGGGCAGGGTCTGGGGCAGGGGCAGAGCCTGGGGCAGGGGCAGAGCCTGGGGCAGGGCCAGATCCTGGGGCAGGGCCAGATCCTGGGGCAGGGCCAGATCCTGGGGCAGGGCCAGGGCCTGAGGCAGGGCCAGATCCTGGGGCAGGGCCTGGGCAAACACCAGGGACTACCCCTGCTCAAATTATCAGAATTTGACCGGTGTAGGAAAATACACGATGCAGCTAACACGCTTCCGCTCCCAGATGATAACATCTGAGAATTTTATTATCTAATAGGCTGTTATTTTCTTACTGGGCTCATGTGTAGTACGTATTTCCCATTATGTAGAAAAGTGAATTTAAGAACTGTAATACGCAATACTTGTACACAACGCGTGCATAAATAAGTACGTACAAAGAGACTGGACCCGAGTAACCTTAAATTACACAAACACACACTCATGTGACTAGTGAGGTTCCACAAGAATCATTACTAGGACCGGTACTATTTCTCGTGTACGTGAATGACATGACAAAAGGGATAGAGTCAGAGGCTGTAGGTCTTGTTTAACAAGTGGCTACTAGAATTTAACTCCAGCAGGCGCAAAGTCGTGAAGATTGAAGATAAATGAAGTACAGGTTCGGGGTACAAAAGCTGCAAGCCTTGTTCAAGGCTTGCAGCCTTGAGGTGCACATCAACTGAACTGCTACAACATACTTCTACGATTATTAGCCTTCCATAACCTAAGCAAAAAAGCCCTTTAAATCGCTTTAAAAACAGAAATAAATAGGGCCTTTTTGCAATATGCAGCACTGAAAATGGAATAAACCCCTTTGGTCAAAAAAAGGGGTTTGCAACGAAAAAAGGGTTCTCAAAGAAAAGGGATATGCCCCAATGAGGAGAGATAAGGGGGAGTTAAATTGAAAACATTAAAAGGACAAACCAAACTAGAGGGATATAACGTTCAACAGGGCTGAGGGTAATTAAGGGGGGGACAAAAAACAAATTAGCGAGGGGCCCAGGAAAGCAAACACGAGGCAAAAGCTAGAAATAGAAAGTGTGGAAAATTGAAATTTGCTGAATGTATCATTAGGGTACATAACAGAAAAGAACAGAAAATTTTATTTTTTATCAGTTAGAAAAAGTAGGAATTTGGGACCCCTTTGGGTTTCCAAAAAAAATGCCCCCCCCCAGTCCCACAATCCACCATCCAAAAACCTTCTTTTTTTGCAAATATACGGGGTTTCAAAAAGCCAGCAAAAAAACAACAAAATCCCTTTCATCCGGGACTGTTTTGGCAGAGGCAAAGGCAAATTTTTGCGGCTTTCACCGGGAGACACAAAAAAGGATCATTAGACAAACGAAATAGGGAAACCCGGGTTTAAAACCTATACAGATTGAAAGTGAACGGGAAAAAAAGGGGGGGGGGGATGGCCTGTACTTTGGGAGGTAAATTGGGTTTTGCACAAAAACTGTTTAAAATGCCTCAAATGATGAAAGTGGAATTTTTTAAGCAGTAAAGGTCGAAACCCAAAAAAACCTATCATTGTGGTAGTCTACAACCTTCCGGATGCAACCCCCCACCCCAAATTCCCGGGAAAACACTGTTAAAAATTGCCCAACTGTCTGGAAAATCTTCCAGCCCCTGCACCCAAAACATCTTGCTTCGGGGGATTTCAAATTTAAGGACCTAAAATGGGGAAAAATACCCAAATAAAAATTTTTTGAAAGGGGATAACACCAGGGGGCGCTCTAAATAAAAACTCATACTCACACAGTTTTTTAAATCTCTGCAAAAAATTTTAAATTTTAAAAAACCACAAATAATAGACCCTACTAAATGGGAAACACAAGACCTCTCTTCCCTAACAATGATGATTTTGATAAAAAATGCCCCAAATATAAAAAAACAATATACTCAGACCCAAAAACATAATTGGGGTTCGGGACATGTATGCGCAGAGCCCCAAGACCGCATAATGAGAAATAGTCACGAGGGGGCATTCACCCCAAAACAACTTCAATAACAAAAACATAAAGTGGGGGGCCAATAAATCAAGTCCTAACCGATAAAACTGGGAAGATATACTTTAAACAAAAAAGACCCCCAAATTGCCCAGAAAAAGATTAACTTGGTGGGACTCGATGTATGCACAAGGCTTATTCCTCTAAGAAAAAAGGAGGGGTAGAAAGTTAAAAAAAGAAAGAAAACAGGCCCCCTCCCCTTTTGGGGAAAGGAAAAAAATAACAGAGCGGCCCAAAAAGGGGCAATTTTAAACTGAAATGCTAGGGAGACCTAGTAGAGAAATAGCAAGCATCGAACTTAAGCTAAAGGAATCTTTTAGGAGTCAGGGAAAAACGGGAAGAAATAAAAAAACCCTTTAAAAGAAATTGAAAAAAAAAAAAAAACCCAAATATTTTTGTCTCCTATGCCAAATTTTAAAGTCGAGAACAACGTTTCCCGTATTGGGCCCCTACTTAAACAAGATGGGTCCTACACAATGACAGCAAAAGGGAAAAGGGGTGAGCTCTAAAGTCCCAATATGACTCATTTTTAGCAAAGCCCCTAACCCCCGATGAGAGTCGAAAATCAAAATGAATTTTTTAGAAGAGCCCCCAAAATTTTTTGGTTTAAAAACAAGCCTATCCGATGTTATCCGACGAAAAATGACTTCGAAAAAGGGAAAAAAACATGCCCATGCACTCTGCCCCCGGGGCCCCGACCATGGAAAATTTTGGGGTTCATCAAGAAATGCAAAAAGGGCCCCCATCACAAGCCTTTTCCCTCCCATGGAGAGGGAGCATTGGGGAAAAGGGGGGGCCCTCCCACAGTTTCTAAAAACAAAAGAATAGCCCCACTCCAAAAAAAGGGGGCAAAATAAAGCAACAGCAAAGAAAATACAGACCGAAGCACTAAAAATCCCATAATAAAAAATCTTTGAAAGGGGCCCAAGAAGCCAAAATCCCCCCCCATCTAGGGAAAACCCCTCCCTTACAAAAAACCCAGGGGCAACATGGGTTTAGAACAGGTCGCTCCTGTCTGTCTCAACTATTGGATCACTACGACAAGGTCCTAAATGCACTAGAAGACAAAAGAATGCAGATGTAATATATACAGACTTTGCAAAAGCCTTCGACAAGTGGGGCCCCATGGCGTAATAGCGCACAAAATGCGTGCTAAAGGGAAATAACAGGAAAAGTCGGTCGAGGGATCTATAATTTCCTCACTAACAGAACACAGAGAGTAGTCGTCAACAGAGTAAAGTCCGAGGCAGCTACGGTGAAAAGCTCTGTTCCCACAAGGCACAGTACTCGCTCCCATCTGTTCCTCATCCTCATATCCAAACATAGAAAGGATGTCAGCCACAGCACCGTGTCTTCCTTTGCAGATGACACCCGAATCTGCATGATAGTGTCTTCCATTGCAGACACTGCAAGGCTCCAGGCGGACATCAACCAAATCTTTCAGTGGGTTTGCAGAAAACAATATGAAGTTCAACGATGAGAAATTTAAATTTACTCAGATATGGTAAACACGAGGAAATTAAATCTTCATCAGAGTACAAAACAAATTTTGGCCACAAAATAGAGCGAAACCCCAAACGTCAAGACCTGGGAGTGATCATGTCGGAGGATCTCACCTTCAAGGACCATAACATTGTATCAATCGCATGCTAGAAAAATGACAGGATGGATAATGAGAACCTTCAGAACTAGGGAGGCTAAGCCCATGATGACACTCTTCAGGTCACTTGTTCTATCTAGGCTGGAATATTGCTGCACACTAACAGCACCTTTCAAGGCAGGTGAAATTGCCCGACCTAGAAAATGTACAGAGAACCTTCACGGCACACATAACGGAGATAAAAAAACCTCAATTACTGGGAGCGCTTGAGGTTCCTAAAACTGTATTCCCTGGAATGCAGGGGGGAGAGATACATGATTATATACACCTGAAATCCTAGAGGGACTAGTACCGAATTTCACACGAAAAAAACACTCACTACGAAAGCAAAAGACTTGGCAGACGATGCAACATCCCCCAATGAAAAGCAGGGATGTCACTAGCACGTTTAAAAGACCATACAATAAGTGTCAGGTGCCCAAGACTGTTCAACTGCCTCCCAGCATACAGAAGGGGGATTACCAACAGACCCCTGGCAGTCTTCAAGCTGGGACTGGACAAGCACCTAAAGTCGGGTTTCCCGACCACCGGGCTGTGGCTTGTACGTTGGTTTGCGTGCAGCCAGCAGTAACAGCCTGGTTGATCAGGCTCTGATCCACCAGGAGGCCTCGTCACGGACCGGGTCGCGGAGGCGTTGACCCCCAGAACTCTCTCCAGTAAACTCCAGGTATATATATTTTATATAAAATATATATATATATTTATATATATATATATATATATATTATATATATAAAATATATATATATATATATATATATATATATAAAATATATATATATGAAAAAAAATGCAAAACGAAGCAATGAGGATCACCTAGGATGCCCTCGTCGCCAAAATTTTAAATATGCGGAAAGAACTTAATATTCCAAGCATTAGAGATCGTGTTACTGAAAGAAATATCCTTATTGGGGTCAAATGCTTAGGGTTTGCCCATTCAAACCCCTGCACAGAAGCCCTCTAAACTTTCCTCAGCACTGGTGAACATTCCCTTTCCCGGTGGATCGAAAAAAATGGAACCGAACTCCCGCATGAAACCCGCTACTGATCTATGTCAAGTTAGGCAACAGAGACACTTCCCTGCTCCATGGGATATTACCCCATTTCCCCAAACTACCATTCCTCCATTTCCCCCCAAAACTCATCTTAAATCACAACCAAAGCTTCGTCTTGAAGCCAAACATGATGCCTTAAGCTGTATTGATAACTTTAGTCACACACAACACACTTTCCAAATTATTACGCTGATGTTCTGTTTTCGCCATCCACTGGTGCAGCTGGTAGTGCTGCTGTTGTCATAAACAAAGTGATGGCTCTATAAAGAAATTGAAGCCGCATCAATAATTGGGCCTCTACCCTTCAAACAGAACTGTTTTGCCATACTCTTGCACTCAAATGCATCCATGTATCTAAGTTGACCTTTAATTTAACTAATTCTCTGTCATCCATATATGCTCTCAACTCATTGAAGTATAAAATGTGGCATGCTTGTGTCAGAAGCCAGACATAGGTATGGTAAATTGTGGAACATGGGAGTCAGAGAGCACATGCTGTTGCTTCCATCTCACATTGGATCTTCAGATGCATGTAAAACTAAATAAATTGGCTAAGCTGTATTCTTTCAAAGAGGAGTAGATTACAAACTTGGCTTGTCGTTAGTATTTGAGAACAAGTATTACGAAAAGAACTTCATTTGAACTTCATGACTTAAGACTTAGGGAAAGATTGGACAACAAGTCAGTCTCACTATCATCTTCCATCATGCAGAGGAGCCACATGTCTATGGCGCATCCAACAAAATAAGCAGACTCGTTGGATGTCACTTACCGCCCGGCTCTGGCTGGGTTACAAGAATCTTTGGCAGCTTAAAATCCCCACCATCCAGATGTAGACAAACGAAATGTAAACTTTGCCCAGATGGACAATTGTCACAACCTGTGTTGCGTCCATTATGTAACATAGGAGTGCGATAAATTAATGAATTTAGAGACAACTCACTATCTCAGAAATGTTCAAGAAAGGTAAAGATATTTTATCACATGGGATATTACAGACCATACTGGAGAAATATACCCTGATGATTTGCTAGCCTTAAATAATGCATTCACGTGTGTGTGTGGGGGGGGGGGGGAGGGGGGTGCTGCTTGGTGTGTAATCATATATTAGTACGTTCCATGTGCATGTGTCTGTGCGTGCGCCCTTCGGTGTGTGTAATGTGTGTGCGCGCGAGCGCTAGTGTGGGTGTATGATTCCACTAATATTTGTATTCATAAACTCATCGTACCCTTTGGCATGGGCGACGCGGCATGTAGTTTAGCAGGGCTAGCTGCGGATTTTCAAGGATAGCTCCTGGTCCAAAGAGGCTGAGACCAGGTCCCTACTTAACAGAACTCAGGTGTGATTGCTTTGATAAGATACCAAGCAGCGAACGACATCCCAGTGCATCGTTTCATTCAGCGTAAATAGATTGAGTGATGGTGCAGGTTTTTAAAAGAGGGTTTTGGTGTTGTAGAATCAGGACCAGTCATCGCCTCCCCCCTCTCTCTCTCCGGCTGGGGGGAGGGGGGAGGGCGTGTGTAGTAAACCAGTGACCCTCTCATAACGCCTCACCCCTGCCCGAACTCCCCCGCCTCACCAACCCAACTCCCAGCGCCACCCCATCTGTAGAGGGTACTTCTCCCTAACCCCACTATGTCAGCAGCGTTGGTACTGCAGCCGCAGGAGTGCCCGGCTCACAGGAACTTCACTACAGGGAAAGCATCATGGATTCGACCGCGAGGCAGCTGCCAGGTGTGCCCACAGGCATTGTGTACCTCAGTTCCTCAAGCTTCACTCCGACACAACGAGGGCCCGGGATCTTCAATCAACTTGGCGTCCACCAGGACGCCGACAATGTCCCTAGGCAGCTCTCCAACGGCTGCTAACGGAGTCACTGGCTCCTGCTTGGAACCTCTTGGGGAGGTCGATGGTCACGTGCAAGCAGCCGATACCTGGCAACTTGCTGCTTTTCAATGGCTGTCTACCGTGAAGAGACAGCACCTAGCTACAATCGTTTGTTGGGGCAAATTGATGAATTCCCTACTATGTTTGTTAAACTAATCATTACTCTGAAATTTTTGTCTATGATTGTAATCATGTCATAACGTGTTTATCATTCATTACCTTTGAAACTTGTCATGATTGTGACCAGCTCTACCTGGAGCTCATTACCTTTGTAAATTCTCATGATTAATGTGTTTATGATTCATTACCTTTGCAATTATTCATGAGTGTGCCCAGCTCAACCTGGAGCTCATTACCTTTGTAACTTGGTCATGATTATGACCAGATCTAGTTCATTACCTTTGTAACTTGCTCAGCTATCAAAACTTTGGAGTCCAGTCCCTGGACCAATTATGTACCTCTGTAATCTTTTGACTACCGCCCACAGGATGGGTATGGGGTGCATAATAAACATATTAAACTAACTAACTTCATAACTCATTACAATTGTGACCAGGTGTGGACGTATCAGTGGCTCATTACTTTGTAATTTGTTCATGACTGCAACCATGTATAGGAGTGAGGCTGATTCATTACCTCTGTAACTTGCCATGATTGTGATCAGATCTACCTGGAGTTCATTACCTTTGTAACTAGTTCAGCTATCATAACTTTGGGGTCCAGTCCCTGGACCCATTATGTACCTTTGTAATCTTTTGACTACTGCCCACAGGATGGGCATAGGGTGCATAATAAAGATATTAAATTAAACATGGTAAAAAGCTCTGTCCACAAGGCACAGTACTCGCTCCCATTCTGTTCCTCATCCTCATTTCTGACATAGAAATGTAAGCCATAGCTCCATGTCTTCCTTTGTAGATGACACCCGGATTACCAAGACAGTGACCTCCATCGAAGACACCGCAAGACTCCAAGCAGACATCAACTAAATCTTCGAATGGGCCACTCAAAACAATATGAAGTTCAACGAAGAAAAATTTCAACTACTCAGGTGTTGGAAACTTGAAGAAATTAAAAATGTATCAGGGTATACGACAAATTCTAACTATACAATACAGTGGAAAAGTAATGTGAAGGGCCTGGGAGTGATAATGTCAGAGGTTCTCACCTTTAAAGACCACCACAATGTATCTACCTCATCTGCTAGGAAAATGATAGGAAGGATAATGAGAACCTTCAAAACCAGGGATGCCAAGCCCATGATGATTCTCTTCAAATCGCTTGTTCTCTCTAGGCTGGAATACTCCTGCACACTAATTGCCCCCTTCAAGGCTGGAGTTTACCTGGAGAGAGTTCCGGGGGTCAACGCCCCCTCGGCCCGGTCTGTGACCAGGCCTCCTGGTGGATCAGAGCCTGATCAACCAGGCTGTTACTGCTGGCTGCACGCAAACCAACGTACGAGCCACAGCCCGGCTGATCAGGAACCGACTTTAGGTGCTTGTCCAGTGCCAGCTTGAAGACTGCCAGGGGTCTGTTGGTAATCCCCCTTATGTATGCTGGGAGGCAGTTGAACAGTCTCGGGCACCTGACACTTATTGTATGGTCTCTTAACGTGCTAGTGACACCCCTGCTTTTCATTGGGGGATGTTGCATCGTCTGCCAAGTCTTTTGCTTTCGTAGTGAGTGATTTTCGTGTGCAAGTTCGGTACTAGTCCCTCTAGGATTTTCCAGGTGTATATAATCATGTATCTCTCCTGCCTGCATTCCAGGGAATACAGGTTCAGGAACCTCAAGCGCTCCCAGTAATTGAGGTGTTTTATCTCCGTTATGCGCGCCGTGAAGGTTCTCTGTACATTTTCTAGGTCAGCAATTTCACCTGCCTTGAAAGGTGCTGTTAGTTGGCAGCAATATTCCAGCCTAGATAGAACAAGTGACCTGAAGAGTGTCATCATGGGCTTGCATCCCTCGTTTGAAGGTTCTCATTATCCATCCTGTCATTTTCTAGCAGATGCGATCGAACAATGTTATGGTCCTTGAAGGTGAGATCCTCCGACATGATCACTCCCAGGTCTTTTGACGTTGGTGTTTCGCTCTATTTTGTGGCCAGAATTTGTTTTGTATTCTGATGAAGATTTAATTTCCCTCGTGTTACCATATCTGAGTAATTGAAATTTCTCATCGTTGAACTTCATATTGTTTTCTGCAGCCCACTGAAAGATTTGGTTGATGTCCGCCTGGAGCCTTGCAGTGTCTGCAATGGAAGACACTGTCATGCAGATTCGGGTGTCATCTGCAAAGGAAGACACGGTGCTGTGGCTGACATCCTTGTCTATGTCAGATATGAGGATGAGGAACAAGATGGGAGCGAGTACTGTGCCTTGTGGAACAGAGCTTTTCACCGTAGCTGCCTCGGACTTTACTCTGTTGACTACTACTCTCTGTGTTCTCTTAGTGAGGAAATTATAGATCCATCGACCGACTTTTCCTGTTATTCCTTTAGCACGCATTTTGTGCGCTATTACGCCATGGTCACACTTGTCGAAGGCTTTTGCAAAGTCTGTATATATTACATCTGCATTCTTTTTGTCTTCTAGTGCATCTAGGACCTTGTCGTAGTGATCCAATAGTTGAGACAGACAGAGCGACCTGTTCTAAACCCATGTTGCCCTGGGTTGTGTAACTGATGGGTTTCTAGATAGGTGGTGATCTTGCTTCTTAGGACTCTTTCAAAGATTTTTATGATATTGGATGTTAGTGCTATCGGTCTGTAGTTCTTTGCTGTTGCTTTACTGCCCCCTTTGTGGAGTGGGGCTATGTCTGTTGTTTTTAGTAACTGTGGGACGACCCCCTGTCCATGCTCCCTCTCCATAGGATGGAAAAGGCTCGTGATAGGGGCTTCTTGCAGTTCTTGATGAACACGGAGTTCCATGAGTCTGGCCCTGGGGCAGAGTGCATGGGCAATAGTCATTTATCGCCTGTTCGAAGTCATTTGGCGTCAGGATAACATCGGATAGGCTTGTGTTAACCAAATTCCTGTGGCTCTCTCATAAAAAATTCATTTTGATCTTCGACTCTCAGTCTGGTTAGTGGCTTGCTAAAAACTGAGTCATTTTGGGGACTTGAGTAGCTCACTCATTTCCTTGCTGTCATCTGTGTAGGACCCATCTTGTTTAAGTAAGGGCCCCAATACTGGACGTTGTTCTCGACTTTGATTTGGCATAGGAGAAAAATACTTTGGGTTTCTTTCAATTTAATTTATGGCTTTTAGTTCTTCCCGCGATTCCTGACTCCTATAAGATTCCTTTAGCTTAAGTTCGATGTTTGCTATTTCTCTGACCAGTGTCTCCCTACGCATTTCAGATAGATTGACCTCTTTTAGCCGCTCTGTTATTCTTTTCCATCGCCTGTAAAGAGAGCGCCTGTCTTCTTTTCTATTTACATCTACTCCTCCTTTTTCTTAGAGGAATAAGTCTTGTGCATACATCGAGTGCCACCAAGTTAATCTGTTCTAGGCATAAGTTGGGGTCTGTGTTGCTTAGTATATCTTCCCAGCTTATATCGGTTAGAACTTGGTTTACTTGGTCCCACTTTATGTTTTTGTTATTGAAGTTGAATTTGGTGAATGCTCCCTCGTGACTAATCTCATTTTGTCGGTCTGGGGCTCTGCGCATACATGTCTGAACCTCAATTATGTTGTGATCTGAGTATATTGTTTTTGATATGGTGACATTTCTTATCAGATCATCATTGTTAGTGAAGATGAGGTCTAGTGTATTTTCCATTCTAGTAGGCTATATTATTTGCTGGTTTAAATTGAATTTTGTGCAGAGATTTAAAAGCTCGTGTGAGTGAGTTTTCATCAGAGCTGCCTCCTGGTGTTATTACTGCAACAATATTATTTGCTATATTCCTCCATTTTAAGGTGCCTTAAGTTAAAATCCCCCAGGAGCAAGATTTTGGGTGCAGGAGCTGGAAGATTTTCCAGACAGTGGCAATTTTTAACAGTGTTCCGGGAATTTGCGGGGATTTGCACCGGGGGTTGTAGACTACCACAATGACTATTTTTGGTTCTCGCCCTTTACTGCAAAAACTTCCACTACATTTTAGGCTTTAAGCAGTTCTGGCAAAAAAGTGACTCTGCAATGTACGGGCCAAACCCCCCCCCCCCTTTTGCCTGTTCACTCTGTCACATCTGTTGGGTTTGAACCTGGGATCCTATTTTTGTTGTCTAAGTGATTTTTTTGTGGGTCCGTGAAAGCCCCGAACATTGCCTTTGCCTCTGCAAGCATCCCCCGGTGAAAGGATTTTTTTGTTTTTTTTGCTGGCTTTAGACCCGTATATTTTCAAAGAAGAATGTCATCGGACTGGTGGTTTTTTTGGTACTGGGGGGGGGTTTTTTTTTTTTCCGGGATTAGTAATTTTTCTGTTGGTTTTTGGGGTGGAGGCCATCGACTGGGTTCCACTCCCGGGAAAGCGGATTTTGGGGTCAATTTTTTGCCATTTCCTCCAGTTTTTTTTTTCCCTTTCCCGGCATAAAAAAAACCCCTCCCTCTTGATTTTTAATTTGCCCACCCAAGTGGCCCGTTTTTTTGCCCCCTATCCATCCTGTGGCGGTACGCGAGAGCATTGAAAAACAAAAGGGCCCAGGAACAGGCCCCAAAGGTTAACGGAAAAAATATGGGTTTTATCTACATTCTATAGTTCATTATCTGTTAAAAGCAAATTTAGGAAATTTGTTAGTATAGGTATCTTATTTTCATTAATAAGATATCTTGACATGTCACATGGGTTTTTATATGTCTGTCTCGTTTCCTAATAAGTGGACTTTTAAGACATAGTTTTAAGAAGGACCATACCCTGAAACATAATTTACATTTATTTTGATCTCATCTGTGTGTCCCCAAAACTGCCAAAAAGTACTTGTAACCAAGCCAAGCTGGCCACTAAAAACATCAGTCAGTCTGTTCCATTGAAGTTCTCCAAAAACATATTATCTACGTTCATGTTATCATAGTGGGTTATGATCTACTCAGGCTTCTAACTGCTTTCCCTATAACAATCTTTTTCATTTTTTATTCTCCCCTAATATTATTCCTAATCAGACACATTATACCAAAGTTATATTCTCATTCTCCTTTCGATACTCTTCTTGGCAAACATATAAACTTTATCATGAAGGATTTAATCCAATGTGTGAGGGGTCCATAAATTGTACTTAAATTTCCTTTGCCCCTAATTTTTGAGATCTATCCCGGGGTTTCCCCCAATGAGCATGTTGTTGGATATTATATGAGTCAAGACCCTTCAGGATGCATAAAATCGAAAGATGTAAGTAGCCAGTTCATGGTTGTTTTTAGCCCCATTGGATTGCAAAAATTTCGTTTGCAGTGTGAGCCCATTTGTTAATTTTATCCCTAACTAAACAAATTTATTATCGTTCTTAATTGGGAGGTGGCAAAAAGGCAGATGCAGCCCTGCCAGAAGACTCCTGTTTAGTATCAGGTTTTAATTTGTGATAAATTGTTACTACCCCTAGGTAGAAATTTCTTCTTGGCATTTCTCTAACAAGAGATTTTAAAGGGGGGATTTCAGCAATGAGCTTCTTGGGAGGAACTTTTAGGGATGTATATTAAATGAAAAATTTCCATGGAGGGGTGAAATGTCTTTTTGCCCCGTGATACAGTTCAGCAGGTTATAAAACTTAATGAAATTTCCGTTTTCACAAACCATTTTAAACTGGTGATTTACCTCTAACATTGGGAAAAATTCACTGTGACAGTGTTGGTTCGTTTCTCAAAAATTCTAATACCCAGTACAGTGTTTTTCACAATTTCCTATCACGGGTACTAGAAATACCCGTCCTTCCTCATGTTAAGAATTTTGTGTCTGGGACAGCCCAAAAATAATCCTCTCCCTCTGAGTGATGTGGTACCCAGTTTTCCCATGGCCCCGGAGTTTTTTGCATCTTTTTGTACCCCTTTTAAAGGTTGCCTGGAAATTTAATTATAGCAAGTCTTTCCTGTACTGAAGAGTACACAAAACAGGGGGGGAAAAAGCTACAGGAAGGGAGTTTTTATTTTTCCCTTTTTATATGGGCCGGCATTTTTAGGGTGGTCATATTGCACGTCCCTCTGTTTTTCCAGTTTCCCCTGTCTGAGATCCAAGTGCAAAGTATGTGCACAGGCTTTTTTCCTTTTTCCTTTGGGGTTTTTGATGTATTCCCTTTGGTGTGTTTTTCCTGTCTTATTTACTTCCCTAGCACCAACAATGGAGCCCCACCCGTTATTTTTGGTAAAAATCCCACTATTCAAAGTTTATTTTCTATAAAAATTACAATGCGAGTTTACAAAATTTTGGGTTTTTGTTTGGGGTTACATGTAGTAAAATTTTGATTACAGAGTGACCACTAGAACGCTTAGATGGCTAGGCATTTTGGGGGATACTTTTTTTTATTCTTAATTGTAAAATATTTCAAATTTGTGGGAAGTTGGTATTTGGGTAAGTGCTAAATACTAGTTTTTTGAGTTTAGCAAAGTAATGCTTTTGTTTTGGCACATATATGTTTCAGTATTTGGGGTATCACAGGGTTCATTATTTTAAAATGAGATTAATATTTTTTTATGGGGCAAATGAGGGCGAGTGTAAGTGTTAACCCCCCCGGGGTATTTGTTAGTTAGTTGCGGGGTGTATCAGGGAGATAAGATGTTTTCTAATGGTAGTTTTGAAGGTGATGAATGTGTCTGCAGTTCTAGAGTTCTCAGGTAGGGTATTCCATATTTTAGGGCCTTTGACATACATTGAATTTTTGTAAAGGTTTAGTCGGACACGGGGAATGTCGTAGAGATGTTTGTGTCTGGTGTTATGCCTGTGGGTTCTGTCACAACTATCAAGAAAGCGTTTTAGGTCAAGGTTGATATTAGAGTTTAAGGCCCTGTAGATATAGATTGAACAGTAGTAAGTGTGGATGTACTGAACTGGGAGTAAGTTTAGATCTTTGAAGAGTGGGGGGGTGTGCTGCCAGGGATGGGATTTAGTGATTATTCTTACTGCAGCTTTTTGTTGGGTTATTATTGGCTTTAGGTGTGTTGCTGCAGTTGATCCCCAAGCACAAATAGCATAGGTGAGGTATGGATAAATAAGTGAGTGGTATAGTGTGAGAAGGGCATTTTGCGGCACGTAGTATCGTATCTTGGAGAGGATCCCAACCGTTTTGGATACTTTTTTGGCTATATGCTGGATATGGGTGCTGAAATTCAGGTTGTTGTCAAGGTATAAGCCTAGGAATTTTCCCCCATTATTTCTGGTAATTAGAGTGTTGTCAATCTTAATGTTAATTTGTGCATCTCCTGCTCTGCTACCAAACATAATATAGTAAGTTTTGTCAGTGTTAAGCGTAAGTTTATTGGCTGTCATCCAAGTCGATATTTTAATCAGCTCCTCATTCACAATGGTGTTGAGGGTGGCAAGATTAGGGTGAGAGATGACATAAGTCGTGTCATCAGCAAAGAGAATGGGTTTCAGGTGTTGGGATACGTTTGGAAGGTCATTGATGTATATGAGGAAGAGCAGGGGACCAAGGACACTTCCCTGCGGAACCCAGTATCAAGTGGCCGTGTTGCTGATGCTGTGTCTTTAATGGTGACGTACTGATACCTATTAGTAATGTAAGATTTGAAATAAGCAAGCGCATGGCCTCTTATACCGTAGTGGTCAAGTTTGTGGAGTAGGATTTCGTGGTTTACTGTGTCAAAAGCTTTTCTTAGGTCAATAAAAATTCCTAGTGGATATTCCTTATTTTCCAATGCTGTGTAAAGCAGATCTAGCATTTTTATGATTGCATCATTAGTGCTTTTATTTTTCCTGAATCCAAACTGGCAGGGGTTGAGTATGTTTTGAGCCGTTATAAATGAATACAGTCTCTTGTACACGAGTTTCTCAAAGATTTTGGATAGCAATGGTAAGTTAGATATTGGCCTATAGTTGTTTAAGTCTGTAGGGTCACCACCTTTATGTATTGGTGTAACCCTTGCCATCTTGAGTAGTTTCGGGAAGGTGCTAGTCTCTATTGACTTGTTAAAAAGTAATGAAATAGCATGCGAAAGGAAAGGAGTCCTCTTGTTTGCTATTTCCTGTTGTATTTCTTGTTTGCAATATTGGTTTTATCTTATCTTTGACTACACTTGTTTCCCCACTACGGCTCCTGTCCCCTATGAGGTCATTTATATGCATTCCTTCCTGCGTATAATTCCCGACTACCTGGACAAGATCTCCAGCTTCACCATTACTGTCTCCCAGGACAGCGCCTCCAGCTTCACCATTACTGTCTCCCAGGACAGCATCTCCAACTTCACCATTACTGTCTCCCAGGACAGCATCTCCAGCATCACCATTACTGTCTCCCAGGACAGCACCTCCAGCTTCACCATTTCTGTCTCCCAGGACAGCACCTCCAGCTTCACCATTACTGTCTCCCAGGACAGCACCTCCAGCTTCACCATTACTATCTCCCAGGACAGCACCTCCAGCTTCACCATTACTGTCTCCCAGGACAGCACCTCCAGCTTCACCATTTCTGTCTCCCAGGACAGCACCTCCAGCTTCACCATTACTGTCTCCCAGGACAGCACCTCCAGCTTCACCATTACTGTCTCCCAGACAGCACCTCCAGCTTCACACCATTACTGTCTCCCAGGACAGCACCTCCAGCTTCACCATTTACTGTCTCCCAGGACAGCACCTCCAGCTTCACCATTACTGTCTCCCAGGACAGCACCTCCAGCTTCACCATTACTGTCTTCCAGGACAGCACTATCAGCCTCACATTTGCTGACTACCAGGACATCACCTCCAGCCTTACAGTTTCTGACTACATGGCCAGTATCAAGGGCAGTACCATTCAGTCCAGACTTTTTATGTTCCCATCTGTTGTAGAAAGCTTCCAGGTTGTCTATGACATTGGTGACATTGCAGACCTGGAGAGTGTACAAATAACTTTCATGGCACACATAAGTATGATAAAGCACCTAAATTACTGGGAACGGTTGATCTGTATTCCCTGGAATGCAGGCGAGAGAGATACATGATATACACTTGGAAGGTCCTCGAGGGATTAGTACCAAACCTGCACACAAAAATCACTCCCTATGAAAGCAAAAGACTTGCAGGAGATGCAACAATCCCCTGATGAAAAGCAGGGGTGCCACGAGTACACTGAGAGACAACACAGTAAGTGTCTGGGGCCCAAGACTGTTCATTTGCCTCCCAGCATACATAAGGGGGAATACCAATAGACCCCTGGCTGTCTTTAAGAAGGCACTAGACAGGCACCTAAAGTCAGTACCTGACCAACCAAGTTGTGGTTCATACATCAGCTTGTGTGCAGCCAGCAGTAATAGCCTGGTTGATCAGACCCTGATCTATCATGAGGCCTGGTCTCAGACTGAGCTGTAGGGGCGTTGACCCCCAAAACCCTCTCCAGGTAAACTCCAGGTAGTGCAGTGTGTTATATAGTGATAATGTAGTGTGTTATATAGTGATAATGTAGTGTGTTATATAGTGATAATGTTGTGTAGTGTTGGGCTGTGTTGTGCAGTGTAGTGATGTGTAGTGCTGTGTTGTGTAGTGTTGTGTTGTATTGTGTAGCAATGTGTAGTGCTGTGCTGTGTTGTGTTGTATAGTGTTGTGTTTACCTGGAGTTTACCTGGAGAGAGTTCCGGGGGTCAACGCCCCCGCGGCCCGGTCTGAGACCAGGCCTCCTGGTGGATCAGAGCCTGATCAACCAGGCTGTTGCTGCTGGCTGCACGCAAACCAACATACGAGCCACAGCCCGGCTGATCCGGAACTGACTTTAGGTGCTTGTCCAGTGCCAGCTTGAAGACTGCCAGGGGTCTGTTGGTAATCCCCCTTATGTGTGCTGGGAGGCAGTTGAACAGTCTCGGGCCCCTGACACTTATTGTATGGTCTCTTAACGTGCTAGTGACACCCCTGCTTTTCATTGGGGGGATGGTGCATCGTCTGCCAGTCTTTTGCTTTCGTAGTGGGTGATTTTCGTGTGCAAGTTCGGTGCTAGTCCCTCTAGATTTTCCAGGTGTATATAATCATGTATCTCTCCCTCCTGCGTTCCAGGGAATACAGGTTTAAGAACCTCAAGCGCTCCCAATAATTGAGGTGTTTTATCTCCGTTATGCGCGCCGTGAAAGTTTCTCTGTACATTTTCTAGGTCGGCAATTTCACCTGCCTTGAAAGGTGCTGTTAGTGTGCAGCAATATTCCAGCCTAGATAGAACAATGTGACCTGAAGAGTGTCATCATGGCTTGGCCTCCCTAGTTTTGAAGGTTCTCATTATCCATCCTGTCATTTTTCTAGCAGATGCGATTGATACAATGTTATGGTCCTTGAAGGTGAGATCCTCCGACATGATCACTCCCAGGTCTTTGACGTTGGTGTTTCGCTCTATTTTGTGGCCAGAATTTGTTTTGTACTCTGATGAAGATTTAATTTCCTCATGTTTACCATATCTGAGTAATTGAAATTTCTCATCGTTGAACTTCATATTGTTTTCTGCAGCCCACTGAAAGATTTGGTTGATGTCTGCCTGGAGCTTTGCAGTGTCCTGCAATGGAAGACACTGTCATGCAGATTCGGGTGTCATCTGCAAAGGAAGACACGTGCTGTGGCTGACATCCTTGTCTATGTCGGATATAAGGATGAGGAACAAGATGGGAGCGAGTACTGTGCCTTGTGGAACAGAGCTTTTCACCGTAGCTGCCTCGGACTTTACTCTGTTGACGACTACTCTCTGTGTTCTGTTAGTGAGGAAATTATAGATCCATCGACCGACTTTTCCTGTTATTCCTTTAGCACGCATTTTGTGCGCTATTACGCCATGGTCACACTTGTCGAAGGCTTTTGCAAAGTCTGTATATATTACATCTGCATTCTTTTTGTCTTCTAGTGCATTTAGGACCTTGTCGTAGTGGTCCAATAGTTGAGACAGTGTGTAGTGTATCAAATCAAATCAAATCAAGTTTATTCTCTATAAAGATTACAATGTGGGTTTACATATTATAGGATATTGTCTGGTTTACATATTATATAAAACTAATTACAGAGAGGGCCACTATGACACCTAGCTTGACTAGGTATTTCAGGCAGACTAAGATTAAGTCAAAACTCTATATTAGTACAGATTAAGGAGCATGTTGGTATTAAGGCTAAGTAACTGCATTACAGTTCATAAATTTAGCAATGTGAATGGTTTTGTTTTGGTTCAATACATAGTTTCTATTGAGCTCCTATATTGGAGTATCACAGGCAAACTTATGGTTAAGTTAAAGAATCGTTTAGTAATAGTGTATTACAAATTTTTATGTTTATAGTCAGTTGGGTGAGAGTGGTTGCAAATTGTGGGGAATCACAGATATCGAGGGGAGGTCTAGTGCTCTGTTGCAAAGTGTAGTGATGTGAAGTGTAGTGCCTGGAGTTACCTGGAGAGAGTTTCGGGGGTCAACGCCCCCGCGGCCCGTCTGTGACCAGGCCTCCTGTGGATCAGCGCCCTGATCAACCAGGCTTGTTGCCTGCTGCTGGCTGCAACTGCCAAACCAACGTACGAGCCACAGCCCGGCTGATCAGGAACTGACTTTAGGTGCTTGTCCAGTGCCAGCTTGAAGACTGCCAGGGGTCTGTTGGTAAATGCCCCCTTATGTGTGCTGGAGGCAGTTGAATGCCAGTCCTCGGGCCCCTGACACTTATTGTATGGTCTCTTAACGTGCTAGGACACTCCCTCTTTTCATTGGGGGGATGTGCACGTCTGCCAAGTCTTTTGCCTTTCGTAGTGAGTGATTTTCCGTGTGCAAGTTCGGTACTATACCACTAAGGATTTTCCAGGTGTAATAATTCATGTATCTCTCCCTCCTGCTTATCCAGGGAATACAGGTTTAGAAACCTCAGCGCTCTCCAGTAATTGAGGTGTTTTTATCTCCGTTATGCGGCCCGTGAAAGTTCTCCTGTACATTTTCTAGGTCGGCAATTTCACCTGCCTTGAAAAGGTGCTGTTAGAGTGCAGCAATATTCCCGCCTAGATAGACAAGTGACCTGAAGAGTGTCTCATGGGCTTGGCCTCCCTAGTTTTGAAAGGTTCTCATTATCATCCTGTCATTTTTTCTAGCAGATTGCGATTGAACAATGTTATGGTTCCTTGAAGTGTGAGATCCCTCCGACATAATCACTCCCCAGGTCTTTTGACGTTGGTGTTTCGCTCTATTTTGTGGCCAGAATTTGTTTTTGTACTCTGATGAACTTTAATTTCTCATGTTTTTACCATAACTTGAGTAATTGAAATTCTCATCGTTGAACTTCATATTGTTTTTCTGCAGCCCACTGAAAGATTTGGTTGATGTCCCCTGAGCCTTGCAGTGTCTGCAATGGAAGACACTGTCATGCAGATTCGGGTGTCATCTGTCAAAGGAAGACACGGTGCTGTTCTGACATCCTTGTCCTAGTCTATGTCGGATATGAGATGAGTGAAAAATATGGGAGCTAGTTCTGTGCTTGTGGAACTGAAGCTTTTCACCGAGCAGCCTCGGACTTAACTCTGTTGACGACACACTCAGTTTCTGTTAGTGAGGAAATTATAGATCCATCGAACCGAAACTTTTCCAGTTATTTCCTTCAGCGCGCATTTTGTGCGCTAGTTTATACGCCATTTTCAGCACTTGTCCGAAGGCTTTTTTGCAAAGTCTGTATATATTACATCTGCATTCTTTTTGTCTTCTAGTGCATTTAGGACCTTTCGTAGTGATCCAGTAGTTGAACCAGACATGAGCGACCGTCTGAAACCATGTTTGCCCTGGGTTGTTAACTGATGGTTTCTAGATGGGGGTGTTGATCTTGCTTCTTAGACCCTTTCAAAGATTTATGATAATGGGATGTTAGTGCATTGCTCTGTAGTTTCTTGCTGTTGCTTTACTTGCCCCCTTTGTGAGTGGGGCTATGTTCCTGTTGTTTTTAGTAACTGAGACGCCCCGTGTCGCATGCTCCCTCTCCATAGGATGGAAAAGGCTCGTGATAGGGCTTCCTTGCAGTTCGTGATGAACAACAGAGTACAAATTCCACGAGTCTGTCCTGGGGCAGAGTGCCATGGCAAGTCATTTATCGCCTGTACGAATCATTTGGCGTCAAGGATAACATCGGATAGGCTTGTGTTAATCAAATTTTTGTGGCTCTCCATAAAAATTCATTTTGATCTTCGACTCTGAGTCTGGTTAAGCGGCTTGCTAAAAACTGAGTCATATTAGGACTTGATAGCTCCTCATTCATTGCTGTCATCTGTTAGGACCCATCTTGGGTGGAAAGGTAGGGGGCCCAATACTGGGCCGTTTGTTCTCGATTTTGATATTGGCAAGGCGAAGCAATACTTTGTGGGTTTCTTTCGATTTCATTTTATAAGCTTTTGAGGCGGCCACCGATTCCTGACTCCTAAATGGATTCTTTTAGCTTAAGTTAGATGCTTGCTATTTCTCTGACCAGTGGTTCTCCCTGCGCATTTCAGATATATTGACCTCTTTTAAAGCCGCTCTGTTTATTCTTTTCCGCGCCTTTGTAAAGGGAGCGCCTCTCTTCTATTTTACATCTACTCCTCCTTTTTCTTAGAGAATAAGCCTTGTGCATACATCGAGTGCACCGAGTTAATCTGTTCTAGCATAAGTTTGGGTCTGTGTTTGCTTAGTATATCTTCCAGCTATATCGTTAGGACTTTGTACTTGGTGCCCACTTTTATGTTTTTGTTATTGAAGTTGAATTTGTGAATGCTTCCCGTCGTGACTTAGTCTCATTTTGGTCGTCTGGGGCTCCTCGCATACATGTCTGAACCTCATTATGTTGTGATCTGAGTATATTGTTTTTGATATGGTGACATTTCTTATCAGATCATCATTGTTAGTGAATATGAGTCTAGTGTATTCTCCAGTCTAGTAGGCTCTATTATTTGCTGGTTTAAAATTGAATTTTGTGCAGTGATTTTAAAAGCTCGTGTGAGTGTGAGTTTTTCATCAGAGCCTGTCCTCCTGGTGTTATTTACTGCAACAATATTATTTGCTATATTCCTCCATTTTAGGTGCCTTAAAGTTGAAATCCCCCAGGAGCAAGATGTTGGGTGCAGGAGCTGGAAGAATTTTCCCGACAGTGGTCAATTTTTTACACTGTTCCGGAATTGCTGATGTTGCATCCGGAGGCTTGTAGACTACCACACAATGCCTAGGTTATGGTTCTCGCCTTTACTGCTAAAACTTCCACTACCGTATTAGAGGCATCAACAGTGTCTGTGCAAACAAGACTCTGCAATGTACATGCCAACCCCCCCCTTTTGCCTGTTCACTCTGTCACATCTGTTATAAGTTGTAACTGGGATCCCGATTTCATTCTGTCCAAGTGATCCCTTATGTGGGTCTCAGTGCAAGCCGCGAACATTGCCATTGCTCTGTCAAGCAGTCCAGCGGATGAAAGGTATTTTGTGTGTTTGTTGCTGGCTTTAGACCCTGTATAATTTGCAAAGAAGAATGTTATCGGACTGGTGGTATTGTTGGGTCCTGGTGGGGTGATTTTTTTTTCCGGCCATTAGTATCTGTATCTGTTGTGGAGGGAGGCCATCGACTGTGGTTCCACTCCAGGAATGACTGGATTTGGTGTACGATTTTCCTGCCATTTCCTGCCAGTTTTTTTCCTTCTGGCACTAAAAACCTCTCCCTCTTGATGGCTGTGGCTACCCAGGTTTTTTCCATGGCCAGGATGTTTTGTATCTTTCTTGTCACCCTTTAGATGTAATTGCTGGTCAATTTTAAGTATAGCACAGTCTTTCCTTACTGAAGATGTACACATTCAGGGTGAAAAAGATTAACAGGAAGGGAGTTTGCATTTTCCTGTTGTCATATGGGCATGCCATTTCTAGGGTGGTCAAAGTTGCACGTCCCATCAGTTTTCCAGAGATTTCCCATGCCAGCAGAACCAAGTTCATATATGTGCAACAGGCTTGGTTTCCGCATGCCTTGGGTTTCTGTGATGACTGTATTCCGTTGGTGCATGTATCCCTGGTCTTACTTCTATCCTCCCTAGCACCAACAATGGAGCCCCACCGTTGTTTTTGGTAATTTTATCCACACTATTGCTATGGAGTCCTCTTGTTTGCTATTTCCTGCGGTATTCTAGTTGCAATATTGGTTTTATCTTATCTTGACTACACTTGTTTCCCTACAATGGTCTCCTGTCCCCTTATAGGTCATTTATATGTATTCCATCCTGCGTATAATTCCCGACTACCTGGAAACAAAATTCTCCAACTTCAACCAATACTTCTCCCAGGGTCGTATCTCCACTTCACCCATTTCCTGTCTCCCAGGACAGCACCCCAGCTTCACCTAACTGTCTCCCAGGACAGCACCTCCAGCTTCACCATTACTGTCTCCCAGGACAGCACCTCCAGCTTTACTATTACTGTCTCCCAGGACATCACCTCCAGCCTTACAGTTTGTGACTACATGGCCAGTATCAAGGGCAGTACCATTCAGCCCAGACTTTTTATGTTCCCATCTGTGTTATATTGTGTAGTGTAGTGCTGTGTTGTGTGGTGCAGTGATATGAAGTGTAGTACCGTGAAGTGTAGTTTTGTGTAGTGCTGTGTTGTTGTTGGTGAGTGGGTGGGTGTGGTGTGTAGTGTTGTGTGTGTAGTGTAGTGATTGTGTAGTGCTGTGTTGCAAAGTGAGTGAGTGAAGTGTAGTGCTGTGTTGTGTATGTTTATGAAGTGTAGTGCTGTGTAGTGTAGTGCTGTGTTGTGATGTGTAAGTGCTGTTTGTGTAGTGTTGTGTAATGAAGTGTAGTGCTGTGTCTGTGTGTAGTGTGTGTATGTAGTAGTGTTTTTGTGAAAGTGTAGTGCATGAATGTAGTGCTGTGTTGTGTAGTGTAGTGCTGTAGTGTGTTTAGAAAGTGTATTTGCTGTGTTTGAGTAAAAGTGTGTGTTTGTGAAGTGTAGTGCCATGTTTGTGACTGTGTGTTTGTCGTGGTATGTGTAGTGATGTGAAGTGTAGTGTGTGTTGTGTATGTGGGTAAGATGCTGTTTGTGTAGTGTAGTGATGTGGAAGTGTAGCGGTGTGAAAGTGTAGTGCTATGTTGTAAAAGTGTAGTGATGTAAAGTGTAGTGCTGTGTTGTGACGTGTAGTGTTTGTACTGTGTAGTGCTGTGTTGCAAACTGTAGTGCTGTGTTGTGAAGTGTGCTGCTGTGTTGTGTAATGTAGTGATGTGAAGTGTTGTGCTGTGTTGTGTAGTGCTGTGTTGTGTAATGATTTTGAAGTGTAGTGATGTGTTGTGTAGTGTAGTGATGTGTAGTGCTGTGTTGTGAAGTGTAGTGATTGTGACATGTAGTCCCTGTATTGTGTAGTGATGTGTAGTGCTGTTGTGAAGTGTAGTGCTGTATTGTGTAGTGTAGTGATGTGTAGCACTGTGTTGTGAAGTGTAGTGCTGTGTTGTGTGTAGTACTGTTATTATAATAAAAAAAACTGCTAAACCTACAAGGGTCATACAGCGCAGCAGGGCAGGGAAGGAATGCAGGGTAGTGGGTAGCAAGAGACTGAGGTAGAAAGGGCTGTGAGGAGTGCTAGAGTCATCACCATCAGAGTTTGTGCAGTAAATATCAGTTGCTGTCAAAAAGTGAATGAGGGAGTTTGGGTTAAAGGAAGGTCCATCAGCTAGAATGGAAGGTAAAATAAGGGCAGTAGAGCCGTGACGATGTTGGAGGTAAATTCTGCATGCTCGTTGATAGAAAGGATGGTCCAACAAAATGTAGCTAACAGAAACTAGAACTTGATAATTCTCAGAGTGGAACAGGGTGCCTCTCCATGAGATACCCGTAAGATGAGTGTGGCCGATGCAAAGAAGGGAGAGAGTAGTCTCCCAACCTCGACACTGATGACAAGATGATGGCCAGAAACCAATACTTGGTTTAATAGACTGGAGTTAGGTATGGAGCAGATCAGACCAACATTGTTGCCAATGGGTGCAAAGGTGGGTAGCAATTATAGCAAAATAGTCTGCAGAACTAACACCTCTATATGAAACTGGGAGGTCATGTACTGCTGACTGCGCAGCAGTGTCTGTCTGTTCCTTGCCCTGTACGTCAACATGACCAGGGACCCAACAAAAAAGCAATATCTTTGTGTTTGCTAGGGATATGGCATAACCAAAGTTGGATATGATGAGGCATATCAAATTTTCTTATAGCCTGAAATGATCACAAATGGTGACACAGGCATAGATGCAATACGGATAAGTACTACGAGAATGGCACACAATTCAGCCATAAAAATGCTAGCCGAGGATAATAAATGCCCTCGCATGACGCTGTCCGGAAAAACTGCTGTAAATCCGACGCCATCAGAAGAATTAGAACCATGGTGCACACTGTGACGGCATGAGAATGAGAGCAGAAGTTTTCAAGAAAAGGACAGTGAGAAGCCACCATAGGCAGTTGGGCTTTTGTGCATGGCAGGGGAAAAGAACAGACATGAACTGTCGGAACTTCCCAAGGGGGTAGGGAAAACTGGGATGCTACATGTACATAGAAAGGTGGTAACTGAAGAGAAGACAAGAGCAAATGTAGGCGAAGAGAAAAGGGACAGAGTAAACAGGGGCGATGAACAATTAAAGAATGTCTGCTAACATCAGTGACTATCCTATATATGGAAGGGTTGTGGCGGTCATGAGAGTGAACATAATAGGGAAGGCAATGTAGTGCTGTATTGTGAAGTCTACAAACTTGTCTACAAACCTTTGCAACTTTTCTTTAGAATCTCCCAAAAGCACAGTATCATCAGTAAAAGGTAACTGTGTCACCTCCAATTTTGTATTTGATTCCCCATAATTTAATCCCAACCATCACCCCAACACCATAGCATTTACTTCTCTTACAACTCCATCTATAAATGTGTTAAACAACCATAATGACATTACACATTCCTGTCTAAGGCCTACTTTCACTGAAAAATAATCTCCCTCTCTCCTACACATCCCATCCTGAGCCTCACTTTTTTTTTAACAAGTCAGCCGTCTCCCACCGAGGCAGGGTGACCCAAAAAGAAAGAAAATCCCCAAAAAGAAAATACTTTCATCATTCAACACTTTCACCTCACTCATAATCACTGTTTTTGCAGAGGTGCTCAGAATACAACAGTCTAGAAGCATATACATATAAAGATACACAACGTATCCTTCACTATCCTCATAAAAACTCTTTACAGAATTTAGTAACTTACTACCTATTCCATACACTTACAACATCTGCCACATTGCTCCCCTATCCACTCTATTACTTGTTTAATTACCATAACCTGTTTTAATACCACATTTACTATCTTAGAGTACTCTTAAATACCTTGTACTGCCAAATAACCTCTAGTATAACTACTAGTGCAATTTATTATTATCACACTGGCCGATTCCCACCAAGGCAGGGTGGCCCGAAAAAGAAAAACTTTCACCATCATTCACTCCATCACTGTCTTGCCAGAAGGGTGCTTTACACTACAGTTTTTAAACTGCAACATTAACACCCATCCTTCAGAGTGCAGGCACTGTACTTCCCATCTCCAGGACTCAAGTCCGGCCTGCCGGTTTCCCTGAATCCCTTCATAAATGTTACTTTGTTCACACTCCAACAGCACGTCAAGTATTAAAAACCATTTGTCTCCATTCACTCCTATCAAACACGCTCATGCATGCCTGCTGGAAGTCCAAGCCCCTCGCACACAAAACCTCCTTTACCCCCTCCCTCCAACCTTTCCTAGGCCGACCCCTACCCCGCCTTCCTTCCACTACAGACTGATACACTCTTGAAGTCATTCTGTTTTGCTCCATTCTCTCTACATGTCCGAACCACCTCAACAACCCTTCCTCAGCCCTCTGGACAACAGTTTTGGTAATCCCGCACCTCCTCCTAACTTCCAAACTACGAATTCTCTGCATTATATTCACACCACACATTGCCCTCAGACATGACATCTCCACTGCCTCCAGCCTTCTCCTCACTGCAACATTCATCACCCATGCTTCACACCCATATAAGAGTGTTGGTAAAACTATACTCTCATACATTCCCCTCTTTGCCTCCAAGGACAAAGTTCTTTGTCTCCACAGACTCCTAAGTGCACCACTCACTCTTTTTCCCTCATCAATTCTATGATTCACCTCATCTTTCATAGACCCATCTGCTGACACGTCCACTCCCAAATATCTGAACACGTTCACCTCCTCCATACTCTCTCCCTCCAATCTGATATTCAATCTTTCATCACCTAATCTTTTTGTTATCCTCATAACCTTACTCTTTCCTGTATTCACCTTTAATTTTCTTCTTTTGCACACCCTACCAAATTCATCCACCAATCTCTGCAACTTCTCTTCAGAATCTCCCAAGAGCAATACTGAATCCAAATAACTGTTCTTAAAATTTAATACTTGAAATAAACATTACTTTTTCACTTTTTTTTTGCAAATTAATTTTTTTTGTAATCATTATTATTTTCTAAAATTTTTTTAAACCCATTTTTTACACCAGTCAATTTTATTTTGACTTTTAATCATTATTTTATATTTTTTTCAAAAATTTTTTGTTCCCAAATTTTTAAAATTTTGGGTATTTTCCTCAACCTTTTATTTCCTTTTCCCGTTTTCCTGTAGTGATACGCTCCTGTGGGGAGCACACAGGATAATACGCACCACCTCTGGGGGCCCAAACAAAAACAACAGTTTTGGTGTGGGATGTTATCCTTTTATATTGGGAAAAGAAATTAAGTTTATTCGGAAACGTGGAAATTTTTTTGGGTCCCTAAATTTCCCAAACGCAGATCCGGCAGGGCCGTGATGGAACGGCTGAGCTGGGGGGCCCTTATAGCCACCCCCAAAAAAAAGGCTTCCCCCCCGAACTAAAACATTTCTCCCCCGGGTTGGCGATTGATGGTAGGCATTATTTATTTAAAATTTCCCCCTTCGGGGAAGGAGTAGGTATTTTTTACTTTAGTAATTAATATTAGGTTTACTAAGGCAACTGTAGATAAAAATAATGTAACCTAAACCCTTAACAAAGAGTAATGGGCCAAAATTGAGGCAAACACTGGGGATAATTATGGGGAGAAGGGGCACCCCCTATTTGAACAAAGAGACGAGGGTAGGAAGAGAGCCACTGTTCTTTTAAAAAAGGACACCAATGGAAAGACGGGCCGTTGCAACGGCGCCCCCCCGTGTCTTCCATCTGGGACCTGGGGAAATCTTAGAGCACCTCGATGTCCCGGTAGATGACCCCGTCGGCCCATACAGTAAGACAAACCCCATTTTTATCTCGAAATTTTTGGGCCAGTTTTTGGGGAATTGGATGGTTAAAACTGTGGGCCCGGGTGTGCAAAGGCATTGCACCCCCGTAAGTACCAGTTCTCAGAGCATCGGGAAAAGCTAGGTCCGTGTCGCATAGTATACTAGGGGATACATCCCCCTTTTGGGAAAAGGAATTTCTGGGTGCAGGCAGGACACTAATAACGATTGAAAATTGCAGGAATTTAAAGGCCCCCGGGTTTTGCCGTTTTTTTCTGGGGGGAAGCCAAAAAGGGGCTAATGTAAGCTTGGGGAATTTAAGTCGGGGATTATGTTTGCAACCCAAAAAATTTAGTCCTTATACGTGCAGCGGAGTTTTTTTGAACTCAATCATTTTGAAAATCGTCCTTAACCACTTGTGGGCCCTGAGGTACCCCCCTCAGAGCTCGGGTCAACAAGTTTGCCGGGGTAGGCACTCACTTGGAGGCAGTCCACCAATTTTTACAAAAGGGGTCCTTAAAAACCCCGTGAGGGGAATAGTGGGTTAAGTATCTTTCTAGGCCCGTTGGAAACCATTTAACGTTTTTGGTTAAGCATCATACCTGGGGCCACAGTTAGGAACCATTTTAGAGTTGGTTAAGCTATCATAGTGGCCACATTAGGAACCATTTTAAAAAAAATTTGGGTTTAATTAGCACCCCTAGTCAAAGTTAACAGGGGCTGGGCCAAGCTGATTATAACAAAATTTTTAAAATTTTGCAGTAATTACGGGCAGGCCAGGTGGGCTAGGAAGCTTTGAATTTAATTATTTACAGTGATTCAAGTAACCCCGAGTAGGAGACTGTGTGTGTTTACTTCAGTGGATTTGCAAGGTGCCACAGTTGGGGTAGGCTTGTGAAAAAATTTTTACAAAATTATGGTTATAGGACAGATTTAACCGTATTTTTTTCGGGGGTTATAAACCCAGGTTAAATTAAAAGCCATGCAGGTTGGGTTTTTTCCTTACCCAACCATCCCTGTTTGACAGGAGAAGCGGGCACAGTTGGGCCCAAGCTATTTAAATTTATTCATTACTGTTTCAAAATTGAATTTGTTGAATTTATTTTGTTTTAAAACCAAATTTTTTTTTTAAATTTTGATACGCATTTTTATGTGTATTTTCATTGTTTTTGTTCAGTTAATTGGGATTTGTGAATTGAAACCTGAGATTTTAAAAAGGGTCCTGAAATTTTTGCGGCATTGTACAGTTAAGTGCTGGGTTAAGCTTTCACATTGATAACTTTTTGATTGGGATTTGAGAGCTAACAGGATATTTTTGTTCATAGTAAGTCGTAAAAAGGGAATTGAAAATTTGTTGAGAACCAAAGACTTTTCATTCTTCCAAACACCGTGACTGCTGTGGGGTGGACGGGTAAAGTAAAATTAGTGTCACACTCCTCAAAAAACCGACAATGGCAGATGGGGGTTTCAGGAGATCGGTTCAGGTTAAAAAAAATTAAAGACAAACATGCGGCATCAAAGGGCATCTGAACAAACGCAAACGGGTGCAAGGCTACTTCCCAACGCGAAACGAGACTGCGAGATTTGCAGGACTGTGAAGATTTTTGGGGGAAAAAGGGGAACCCTAAAACAAGCATTCTCAGCATATGACAACAGGTATTGGGTGATAATCCGGGGAAGTCTTCAGAGGCTATGGACAAATTCACTAAGGATGATGTAGATTGAACGGAGATAATATGTAAAAAATAATTAAGTACATTAAGGCTAGTATTCCAAGGGGGGGGTTGAACACCGCAGTACCCCAAAAAAAACCCACACCTGTAAATTTTGTTGCCCCATTTTTTTTAACCAATGTTCGACAAAACCCTTTAAAGGTACATTGCTTTCGGGGATCATTTTTAGACCCCAGATAGAGACGGGAACAATTTGTCAGATCCGTCAAGTTGCAATTTTTGCGGTCGCGCTTAAGGGTAAAGCCTTTAAAACCGGTCCCGGGACTACCAGATTACTGACACTAATTACCAACTGTCAAAGACCAAATTAAAACATGTTTTTGGGAAAAAGAGGGTAAAGGAAAGGGGTATACTTTATCTTGTTGGATCTAGAGGCTTGCCGACATGACCTCAAAAACCTAGAGAAATTTCCCCATTGAAAATTTTAAAACTTGACAAATTTTTTCAGAGATTTTCATATGAGGGTGACCGAAAAGGGCCTTACCCAGGTGTTCAGAGGGAAATGGCTAGCAACAGTGATGTTTTTCCTTAAAATATCAGAGAATAGGTTTACGATAAAACAAATTGTTGAGGGGTTGGAGAACTCTTTTCCCTTTGAGTTTGGTGGAGAGAAAAGGGCACCCCCCGCCCCAAAAAAACCAGAAATTGCTCAAAAATCTGAGAATGTCTAAAGCCGTACACAACGTTGGAGGTACTATGGAAAAGGTGTTAAGGTAAGAACCTCTAAGCGAACCTCAAGGGACCAGCCAGAATATGGTTTCTGCGAAGGGGAACATCTTAGACGAGTTGCCCGGTATATAACAAGAGCATAGGCAACAGAGACTAAGGAGTTTAACTGCTTAAGTGTTGTGGGGAAAAATTTGGGGAGAGACTGTGGCACCCACTCAGTAGTGTCGAGTCTGTCGCAAAGGTAAGCACCTATGCCTATGTCCCAATAATTTTTAAGGGAACCCCAAGTAGTAGGATATCCTCAGGAAGATAGAAAGTAGTCGAGCCTGAAAGGGAGCCACGGATTTGGAGTGAAAATCCAATCCCAGTGAGAAAAAAAGGGGTGCTGCCCTACCTAAGTCATGGCAAAGGTTGTGAATGGGCACAGGTCCGAAGCAACCCTTATTCTTTGACCCGGAACACAATATCCTTGATAACAAAGAAGTTTTGGGGGCTAAATTAAATTTTAAGGCCCGAAAAAAAAGTGAGTATGATTTGGGAGGGCGTAAGTCAGGTCCCCACCCAATTTTATGTGGGGATGCACATCAATTAGGGACATCACAGAGACATTACACTTTGGGGGTAAGACAACCCAGGGCAAAAACAGCGAGAGGGCTTGCTGCAGCGCAAGCGATTGAAAGACCCCGACGTTTTAGCTAGCAACCAGGGGTACCCCCTGACACAGTCAGAAATGAGGGATCCTGGGAAGCCAACGTATAATGACTTCCTGTTACCACGGGCGTTTAAGGAAAGGGAAATTTGGTTTATACAGATCCCCAGTAGGAACTCAAGGGGGCAGGATTCCACCTGAATTCCCTGCCCCGCCAGATAGGGAGAAGCTGTCCCCAGATACGGGGAGTAGTGAAAAGAGTACCAGTATAAAACGTGAACCGCCCGGGAAGCTGCACCGGTTAGGTTTGACGAAAAGGGCCCCTTGGGGAAAACCTTTTACAGGGACGTAAAAAAGGAAATGATTTTCCTTTAAAAACCCGGGAAACCCGTAAAAGTGGGGGGAAACCAGGGCATGTGGGCCCTGGGGGGGAAAGTACAGAGCCGCTAGTCAAAGGGTAACACGAAAAAGTGTTAAAGTTAAGGGAAAGGGGGCTAAGACCACCGGAATCAAAAATTTTTCACCCCCAAGGGTCCACCAGGGAAAATGGCGGTTTTAAGTTAGCCGGGGGTCTGTCGCGAGAGTGGGGCCGACGGGGATGGCCCGGGTTTTCCCCCGGGGGGGCTTGGGAAGGGAACTTGATTTAGACTTAAGCCCCACCTTTCCCGGGAGGATGTTGAAATTTATTTGGCCCAAAAATTCCACAGGACAATCCCAAACATGGCCGTACGGGCGGCGCTGATGGCCCTTAACCCCCCCAAACAGGGAAGCTTTTCTTTTCGGCGTGGATTTTTTGGTAGGCATGTATTTAATTTTTTAATTTACTCTTCAGGGGAAAGGAGTAGGGGTTTTTTTCGGTAGTCACTATTTAGGTTTACTAAGGCATCTGTAATAATATAAAGTAGACCCAAGACCTAACATAGGGGATTATCCGATAATGTTGGCAAACACTGGGTAAGTTGCTAGGGAGAAATGGGGAGCCCGTTTAAGAAGGGACGAGGGTCTGGAAGGGAGACCAGCTCGTTTTCTTAAAACAGACAAACCCCCCTGGACAAGACGTGCCGTGATCAGCAACGGTGCCCCCAGGTCTTCAATTTGGAAACCCAGGGAAATCGGGAGAGGCACCCAGTACCCTGATGCCTCCTCCCAGGCCCATACAGTAAGACAAGACCTCCTTTTTTCTGTTTAAAATTTGGCCAGTTTTTGGGGGGTTGTGAGTGATTTATCTGTGGGCCGGTTTTCAGCTGGCAGAGCATGCCCGTAATACCCGTGTCTAGAGGTCTAGAAGCTAGTGTCTGAGTCTGCATAGTTTACTAGGGGGTATCCCCTTGGTTGGGAAATTTTTGGGTCAGGGAGGACACTAATTTCGATTGAATATGCAGGAATTAAAGCTACCCGGTTACTGGTTCTGAGGGGGGTCCAAAGGGGGCTAAGGGTAGTTAGGGAAGTGAAAATCGGATAAATAAATAACAAAAGGGACAATACCGGACGGAAAGATAAACAAATAACCCCACAAAAAGACAAAGTACGAAACCGTTTCGGCCGATTGGACCATTACAAGCCACTAACAAGGGGCAGGACGGGGGGGGGGTATATTAGGGGAAGGGGGGGGGTGTATGTGGTTGTTTATATATAGTACAAGAAATTGTATATAATACCGACAAGATGAAATGACACATGCACAACACCCGGGCATCCCCACCGTAGACGCTTCGCCATCCAGCCAGCCACTGGATGGCGAAACGTCCACAACAAAGACAACCAGACGCCGCACATGTGTCTAATTTCATCATTAGATGTAGTAGAAGAAGAAGAGGTAGTAGTAGTGGTAGTGGTAGAAGTGTGAAATAAGGAAGACGAGCAGTCAAATACAAAGGAAGGGGAGCACTGTAAGAGAGCTAGAAACCCACAGAGGGAGAGCAAGTGCACCGAGGTGCGTGAAAGGGGAAGTGGTGAAATAAAAAAAGAAGGAACAGAAACACGAGACAGGAGAGAGAAAGACAACCCAGAGGAGAAAAGGAGAGAGGAAAGGGGAAGAGGAAGAAGAAAAAGAAGAAGAAGAAAAAAAAATGAGGATTCAGGTTAAGTCACGGGTGTTCTGAAGTTTGGAGCATTTTACAATGTAGTGGGAGAGGAAGGCATCTACAGAGACGAAGCCAGGGCTAAGGTTCATACAAGGAAAGTTGTGTATAAGAGAGGATTCAACTAAAACGGCGACTGTTCGAGTTGGAAGTAGGGAAGACAGTTTTAGCAGAAGACCAGTCAATATGATGGCTATGATCTCTGACGTGACAGAAAAGAGCATTGTTAGTGTCGGCAAGCCTAACACTATTTTTGTGCTCCCTAAGTCTGTCAGAAAGAGATCGACCAGTTTCTCCAAAGTATTGAAGAGGACAGGAGGAGCAAGAAATAGAGTAGACACCAGGAACATCTGTAGAGGGAGGAGAGGTATGAACGAGATTAGTGCGAAGAGTGTTAGTCTGGCGGAAGGTAAGCTTGATGTCTAAGGGACGGAGAGAATTGTTGAGATTAGAAAGACCGGAAATGTAGGGAAGGCAGAGGATAGAAGAGTTCCCATGAGTAGAGAGTTTGGGAGAGAAGAAATTGCGTTTAGCACGTGAGAGGGCAGAGTCTATGAAATGGGAAGGGTAGCCAAGACGGAGAACGAATTATAAAGAGTGGAAATTTCTGCTGGAAGGAACTGAGGATCACAGATGCGGAGGGCACGGAGAAAGAGGGAGATAAGAACACTTTTCTTGACAGGGGAAGCATGATAGGAAAAGTAGTGAATGTACATGCCACTGTGCATAGGTTTACGGTAAATGGAAAAGGAAAAACCTGTATCTGAGCGGTGGACATGGACATCAAGGAAAGGAAGTAAGGAATTAGATTCCCATTCAGCTTTAAACTTAATGGAAGGGGCAAGATTGTTAAGAGCTTCAAGAAAAGGTTGGAAGAGACTGGAGTCATGAGGCCACAGAGGAAAGATGTCATCCACATAGCGGAGCCAGAGTGAAGGTTGCACATCGAGGGTAGGAAGAAGAACAGTCTCGAAGTATTCCATGTAAAGATTAGCAAGGACAGGAGAGAGAGGAGAGCCCATAGCGACACCGAAGGTTTGGGAATAATATTTCCCTTGGAAGGAAAAGGAGTTAGAGTCCACACAGAGGCGGATCAGATCAAGAAAGACATCAGTGGGGATAGGGAGATGAAGAAACCCTTCATGGGCCTTCTCTCTAAGGAAATCAAGGACATCATCAAGAGGGACATTGGTGAAGAGGGACTCAACGTCAAGACTAAGCATCTTACAGGTTGGGAGAGAGCGAACCCGTTCAATGAAGTCTTGAGAGTGACGGAGGTGGGCAGGAGAAAAAGTACCAAGAAAGGGAGTGAGGGTTTTGGCCAGCCAAGAAGCAAGAGAATAAGAGACAGAACCTCTAGAGATATGATAGGACGAAGAGGAATATCAGGTTTATGAGTTTTGGGAAGGCCATAGAAATAGGAAGAGAGGGACAGATGACACGAAACCGTTGAACAAGGTCAAAGTCAGGAGGACAGAGGTCGGAGAGAGTCCTTAGTTTTTTGTTGAAAGTTCTCTTGATGCGATCAAGAGGGTTGGAAATGAGAGGAGTGTAGGTGCGTGATCAGAAGAGAGACATACTTTACGGAGTAATCTCGGATCAAGATAAACGAATTACCTTTGTCAGAAGATAGTATGACAATGTTAGTGTTAGATTTAAGAGAAGAAAGTAAGTTAGTCCTTTATACGTGCATGCAGGCGAGGTTTCTTGCAATACCAATCATTTGTGAAAATCTGTCCTATAAGCCACTTGTGAGGCTGAGGTACCCACCTCAGAGCTCGGTGTCAACAGAATTTGCCAGGGTAGGCGACTCACTTGGAGGCACTCCACACAAATTTTCACAAATGGGGTAGCCTGCTTCCAACGAATTATGGATTCACTCATTCAGGAAGAGCAACTCATGGGAACTTATGCGTATTTAGATAATGTTACTATTTGTGGCAAGATCCAGGAGGAACATGATGCAAACCTTGATAAGTTTTTGGAAGCCGCCAAGAAGAAAAATATCAGTTACAATGAGGAAAAGTGCACTTTTTCAACTAAAAGGCTTAGCATCCCAATGGAAATAAGTCACTCAGTCTGACTTTTTTGGGTTATCCTAGGTTCTCTACACATATGCTGCTATGTATGATAATTCTATGTAACTGTATTTGTGTATACCTGAATAAACTTACTTACTTACGTAGTGGAAGGAGGTTCAATATTCCCAGACCCTGAACGACTACGACCTCTATGGGAACTTCCAATGCCTCAAGACAAAAAGTCACTCCGAAGAACTCTTGGTCTCTTTGCTTATTACTCACAATGGATCTACAACTATTCAAATAAAGTCCGCCCATTGAGTGCTACCACATTTCCTGTGACAAAGGAAGCAGAAGCCGCTTTCCATACTCTCAAACAGGACATTGAAAACTCAGTAGTTCAAGCCATTGATGAGTCCCTACCATTCGAAGTGGAAACGGATGCATATGACATTGCCGTTGCTGTAGTCTTATCTCAGGCAGGACGACCAGTAGCCTACTTTTCGAGAACTTTTCAAGGATCAGAGAAGTGTTATGCTGCTGTAGAAAAGGAAGCCCAGGCCATCATAGAAGCAGTTCGCCACTGGAGGCATTATTTAACTGGTAGACATTTCACCATAAGGACTGACCAAAGGTCCGTGATGTATATGTTCGACACGAAGCACAAAAGTAGGATAAAGAATGACAAGATATTACGCTGGAGGATGGAACTATCGTGTTATGACTTTGATATTCTGTACCGACCGGGTCAAAAGAACATCTCACCTGATGCATTCTCTAGGTCCCACTGTGGAGCAGCATGTCATGATTTGCAATCACTCTCAGCACTCCACAAGGCTTTGTGTCACCCAGGAGTTACGCGCCTGTACCATTTTGTCAAATCAAAGAACATGCCCTACTCAGTGGAAGATGTGCGACAAGTGATCAGAGCATGCAGAGTATGTGCAGAGTGCAAGCCAAACTTTCATCAGCCAGAGAAGACTCATCTCATAAAATCCACCCAGCCTTCGAGAGACTGAATATAGATTTCAAAGGACCTCTACCAAGCATAAATCAGAATAGATATTTCCTTAACATAGTAGATAAATATTCAAGATTTCCCTTTGTGTTCCCCTGTGCAAATATGACTGCTTCAACTGTTATTAGTTGCCTTTCACAGTTGTTCTCTATTTTTGGTATGCCAGCTTATATCCATTCAGACAGGGGATCCTCGTTCATGAGTAACGAACTTCAGGAGCTTTTGGCTAGCAAAGGTATTGCCTGCAGCAGAACAACAAGCTACAACCCTCAAGGCAATGGTCAAGTGGAGCGGTTCAATGGTACTATATGGAAGGCAGTTACAATGACATTGAAGTCGCGCAATCTACCTGTTCAACACTGGCAAACTATCCTACCTGATGCTCTTCACTCTATTAGATCATTGCTGTGCACAGCTACTAATGCAGCCCCTCATGAAAGACTCCTCAACTATTCACGTCGTTCCTCTACGGGAGCCTCCGTGCCCACTTGGTTATGTCATCCTGGACCCATTCTCCTGAAGAATTGCCGTAGGATGAGCAAGACGGATCCTTTAGTGGAAGAGGTAGAGTTCCTGCAAGCTAATCCACATTACGCTCACATTCGCTACCAAAATGGTGAAGAGACTACAGTATCTACAAGACATTTAGCCCCAGTTGAAATCCCCATTAGTGTGGAATCTCAAGATACACTAATAGATGCTTCGTTTTCTCCTGGAAAGCCCCTTGAGACTACCGCTACGGAAATAGAGGATTCTTTTTATTTATTTATTTATTTATTTAGTATTTGATTCTGCTCCAGCAGTTAGTCAAACCCTGCTGGAAAATATTGAACCTGGTGAAGAGGCTCAAGGGCTACGAAGGTCGGGACGTATACGTCGCCCACCTAACAGTTTGGGAGATTAGTGTCTCTGATATTTTAGAAGGGAGAGATTGTAGTGATACTGCTCCTGTGGGGAGCAGCAGCAGGATAATACTGCACCACCTCTCGGGGCCCTTAACAACAACAACAGCTTGGTGTGTGTCATGGGCGCCAACACGTGGTGTGTGATTCTCTTCTCTTATATCCATATATTAGTGATGCAGATTACATGGTGAGTTTAAATATGTGGCCTGTAGTTATAACTTTTCTCTTGACATATGCAAGACATCACCCTCCCTGTAGAAGCAGTTATTAGATGTACTAGTCATTATATTTTGTTGTTGCAGAAGTACTATGAAGATTCTATGTTCAATAAAGCCTAGATATAAGGCCTGTGTTTCTATCACAACAGTACCTGTCTACCATCTTACTATCATATTATAACCAAGTCATTGCCATTGTTATTTTTTACTTATTATTCTTTTGGTACTTTAATTTGTGAATTTTATTTTGTTAATTTAAATCTAGTTATACCCTTGATTTTGTTAACAACCTATATCAGACCCTAGTGCAATTGCAAATACCATTTTAATTTGTATTTTTATATTATAAATTTATACCTAGTTGTACTTTAGCTCATTCTAGCTCAATACTTAGAGTACAAAACAAATTCTGGCCACAAAATAGAGCGAAACACCAACGTCAAAGACCTGGGAGTGATCATGTCGGAGGATCTCACCTTCAAGGACCATAACATTGTATCAATCGCATCTGCTAGAAAAATGACAGGATGGATAATGAGAACCTTCAAAACTAGGGAGGCCAAGCCCATGATGACACTCTTCAGGTCACTTGTTCTATCTAGGCTGGAATATTGCTGCACACTAACAGCACCTTTCAAGGCAGGTGAAATTGCCGACCTAGAAAATGTACAGAGAACTTTCACGGCGCGCATAACGGAGATAAAACACCTCAATTATTGGGAGCGCTTGAGGTTCCTAAACCTGTATTCCCTGGAATGCAGGAGGGAGAGATACATATTATATACACCTGGAAAATCCTAGAGGGACTAGTACCGAACTTGCACACGAAAATCACTCACTACAGAAAGCAAAAGACTTGGCAGACGATGCACCATCCCCCAATGAAAAGCAGGGTGTCACTAGCACGTTAAGAGACCATACAATAAGTGTCAGGGGCCCGAGACTGTTCAACTGCCTCCCAGCACACATAAGGGGGATTACCAACAGACCCCTGGCACTCTTCAAGCTGGCACTGGACAAGCACCTAAAGTCAGTTCCAGATCAGCCGGGCTGTGGCTCGTACGTTGGTTTGCGTGCAGCCAGCAGCAACAGCCTGGTTGATCAGGCTCTGATCCACCAGGAGGCCTGGTCACAGACCGGGCCGCGGGGGCGTTGACCCCCGGAACTCTCTCCAGGTAAACTCCAGGTAAACACCTAAACTAACTATACCTAGTTGTACTTTAGCTCATTCTAGCTCAATACTTAGACAACACCTAAACTAACTATACCTAGTTGTACTTTAGCTCATTCTAGCTCAATACATAGACAACAATAAATTCATTATATTAGACCTTAGGGCAATTACAAGAGTGACTCTGGTGCCCTTGTAATTTTTTTTTTTTATAGTATTATTTTAAAACCTAGTTTATTTTGGCTCATTCACACAACACATTGACATATCAATTCATTATTTTTATTAGTGACTTACTCATATGACCAAAAGGGCTTTAGGGGTATACTTATCCAAACCCCAACCACACAGAAATCATATTAGAACCACCACATAATACAGGATTAAACAACCATATTTAAACCTAAAAATGAATACACGTTGACCCGATCAAACCTCCATAATCTAACACACAACAAAAATTATTGGAAAGTAACTGCCTTTATACACAGCATCACAAGCCAACAAAACCTGAACACTTCAAATCATCATTCTTAACCAACACAGGTCCTTAAGCAAACACTAAGACCTCCGGCACTCCTCGAGTCCCCCAAAGACAAACCCTTTTTCTGCATTATTCTTACTGAACCTGGCTTTTACAGGGCACAATTGATATCTACCCACACCAGGATAACGCAGTCCCCAAAAAGCAACCATCCAATTGGGGGGGGTACGCAATTAAAAACCTAACCAACATCTTGTTTGCACTAAATTTCTTTAGTGATGAATAGGGGGTACATTTTTGCTAATTTTACGTAAAAAACCTCAGGCGCCTATAACAATCGGTGCATATACCGGGTACCTCACACAAAATCCAAACTTAGTGGGAAATCGAAATCACAATAAACAAACAAAAAATGAAAAACACCACCTTCTCTTTCTGGGACCCAAATCAAACCCTTGGCCTACCAGAGATCAGACTGTAACTGATTTCATCAACAATATGAACAATGCACTTCTCATACCAACAATAACTAAACCAACCAGGCTGACTGAGACAAGTGCAACCATAATAGACCACATATGGACCAACATACTAGCCCCACTTAAATCAGGGATAATCACAGGCAGCACTACTGACCACTACCCAACCTTCCTCTTAACAAACATAGAAGCCACCACTCGAATATAACAAAGTTTCATTTAGACTCCATGACAAGGCCTCAATAAGGAATTTCACAGCAGACCTAGAGACTGTTGACTGGCCTACAGAATTCTCCAATGCCAATGGTACTGACGATTGGACAGACATTTTTCTTAACAAAATACTTAGACTATACAACAAACATTGTCCTAAAAAAACAAAACAGATCACGAATAAATGGCTTGGTTGCCCATGGCTAACCAGCAGCAATCTGAAATCCATTGATAAGAAACACCAATATGAAAAGCAATATAGACAGGGCTTAATACACAAAGATATTCTAAACAATATTCAACGGTTTCTCACCAAATTAATAAAGCCAAACAACTGTACAGTACTACTCCAGCAGATTCACTGACACAAGAGGAGATATAAAAAAGACCTGGAAAACACTTTCCCAGATTCTGCGGACCCACAAACTGAAAAAAAACGAGAATATTGTTCTAACTAAACCTCATGAAACACCACTGCATCCCACCGATACAGCTAACAAGATAAACGGCTTATTTTCAAACATAGATCTAATCTCACCAGTAAAATCCCACGTACCAATGCCCGTGCCGGGACTACCTAGATGGAAATTTCCCAAATTCCTTCTACCTTGTACCAACTGAGCCCACGGAAGTCACCGCGATCATAAAGTCACTTAAAAATAACTCAGGGAATCTGTCTCACGTCCCACCATTATTGTACAAGCGAACGGCCCATGTCCTTTCGCATGCTATTACATTACTTTTTAACAAGTCACTAGAAACTAGCACTTTCCCAACACTACTCAAGACAGCAAGGGTTACACCAATACATAAAGGTGGTGACCCTACAGACTTAAACAACTATAGGCCAATATCAAACTTACCATTGCTATCCAAAATCTTCGAGAAACTCGTGCACAGGAGACTATATTCATTTATAACGTCACAAAACATACTCAACCCCTGCCAATTTGGATTCAGGAAAAATAAAAGCACTAATGATGCAATTATAAAAATGCTAGACCTGCTTTACAACAGCATTGGAAAATAAGGAATATCCGCTAGGAATTTTTATTGACCTAAGAAAAGCGTTTGACACAGTAGACCACGGCATCCTAACTCCACAAACTTGACCACTATGGTATAAGAGCCATGTGCTTGCATATTTTAAATCCTACCTTTCTAATAGGTATCAATATGTCACCATTAAAGACACAGCCTCATCAATACAGCCACTTGATAATGGAGTTCCGCAGGGAAGTGTCCTTGGACCCCTGCTCTTCCTCATTTACATCAATGATCTTCCAAACATATCCCAACACCTGAAACCCATTCTCTTTGCTGATGACACGACTTATGTCATCTCCCACCCTAATCTTGCCACCCTCAACACCATTGTTAACGAGGAGCTGCTCAAAATATTGACTTGGGTAACAGCCAATAAACTTACACTTAACACTGGCAAAACCTACTATATTATGTTTGGTAGCAGAGCAGGTGTTGCGCAACTTAACATTAAGATTGACAAAACTCAAATTGCCAGACATAATGAGGGCAAATTCCTTGGCCTATACCTCGACAACAGCCTAAATTTCAGCACCCATATCCAACACATAACAAAAAAAGTATCCAAAACGGTGGGCATCCTCTCCAAGATACAATACTACGTACCGCAAACTGCCCTTCTCACACTACAGTGGACCCCCGCATACCGTTGGCATCACATAACGATTAATCCATACCGCTTGCTTTAACGCTGCAAAAATTTTGCCTCGCATACCGCTTAAAAACCCGCTCACGCTGTTCGTCCGAGACGCGTCCAATGTGCGCCCTCAGCCAGCCGCACATGTGCCGCCGCTGGCATTGTTTACCAGCCAGCCTCCGCGGTAACATCCAAGCATACAATCGAATATTTCGTATTGTTAACAGTGTTTTCGTGCTTTTTCTGGAAAATTAAGTGACCAATGGGCCCCAAGAAAGCTCTAGTGCAACCCTAACAGCTATAAGAGTGAGAATTCCAATAGAGATGAAGAAAGAGATCATGATAAGTATGAAAGTGGAGTGCATATCGCCGACCTGGCCAGTTGTACAAGAAACCCCAATCAACCATCGCTACTATTGTGGGCACCAGAAAGGCAATCAAGGAAGCTGTTTCTTGCCAAAGGTTTAACTTGTGTTTTCGAAACAAAGATCGCAAGTGATGGAAGATATTGAGAGACTCTTATTGGTGTGGATAAATGAAAAACAGCTAGCAGTAGATAGCGTCTCTCAAGCGATCATAAGCGAAAAGGCTAGGAAAAGTTGCATGAGGATTTAATTAAAAAAATGCCTGAAATCTAGTGATGATGTAGTGAATTTAGGCCAGCAAAGGTTGGTTTGAGAGATTTCAGAAGGTAGTGGCATACATAGTGTTGATAAGGCATGGTGAGCTGCCAGTTCAGACCACAAAGCGGCTGAAAAAATATGTGCATGAATTCAAGGAGTACATAAGGCTGAAGGACTGAAACCTGAACAAGTGTTTAATTGTGATGAAACAGGCCTGTTTTGGAAGAAAATGCCAAGCAGGACCTACATTACTGAGGAGGAAAAGGCACTCCCCAGGACATAAGCCTATGAAAGACAGGCTTACTTTGTTGATGTGTTCCAATGCTACTGGTGATTGCAAAGTTAAGCCTTTATTAGTGTATCACTCTGAAACTCCCAGACCGTTCAGGCAAAAGAATGTCCTCAAGGAGAATTTGTGTGTGCTGTGGAGGGCAAACAGTAAGGCATGGGTCACTAGGGACTTTTTTCTATGACTGGTTACACCATGCATTTGCCCCCAATGTGAAAGATTACCTAACTGAAAAGAAATTAGAACTTAAGTGCCTCCTGGTGTTAGACAATGCCCCTGGTCATCCTACAGACGTGGCAGAGCGACTTTATGGGGACATGAATTCATTAAGGTGAAGTTTTTGCCTCCTAATACCACTCCTCTCCTGCAGCCCATGGACCAGCAGGTTATTGCAAACTTCAAAAAACTGTACACAAAAGCTCTGTTTGAAAGGTGCTTTGTAGTGACCTCAGAAACTCAACTGACTCTAAGAGAGTTTTTGGAGAGAGCACTTTAATATCCTCAATTGTGTAAACCTTATAGGTAAGGCTTGGGAGGGAGTGACTAAGAAGACCTTGAACTCTGCTTGGAAGAAACTGTGGCCAGAATGTGTAGACCAAAGGGATTTTGAAGGGTTTGAGGCTAACCCTGAGAGGATTATGCCAGTTGAGGAATCCATTGTGGCATTGGGAAAGTCCTTGGGGTTGGAGGTTAGTGGGGAGGATGTGAAGAGTTGGTGGAGGAGGACAATGAAGAACTAACCACTGATGAGCTGATAGATCAACTTCAACAGCAAGAGGCCAGACCTGAGGAAACTGGTTCAGAGGAGGGGGAGAGAAAAATTGAAGAAGTTGCCTACTACAAAGATTAAGGAAATCTGTGCAAAGTGGCTTGAAGTGCAAACCTTCATGGATGAAAATCACCCTCACACAGCTATTGCAAGCCGTGTTGGCAACCTGTACACTGACAATGTTGTGAAACACTTTAGGGAAGTCATAAAGGAACGAGAGGTACAGGCCACTATGGACAGATATGTTGTGCGACAGAAGTCCAGTGACTCTGAAGCTGGTCCTAGTGGCATTAAAAGAAGAAGGGAAGTAACCCCAGAAAAGGACTCGACACCTCAAGTCTTAATGGAAGGGGATTCCCCTTCTAAACACTAACACTCTCTCTCCCCTCCTCCATCCCATCAATCATCATCACAGATCTTCAGTAAAAGTAAGTGTCATGTAAGTGTGCATGCCTTTTTCAGTTTGTGTGTATTAAAATTAACATTTCATGTGGTAAAAAATTTTTTTTTTCATACTTTTGGGTGTCTTGCACGGATTAGTTTGATTTCCATTATTTCTTATGGGGAAAATTCATTCGCATACCGATTATTTCGCATACCAATGAGCCCTCTTGCACGGATTAAAATCGGTATGCGGGGGTCCACTGTATACCATTCACTTATATATCCATACCTCACCTATGCTATCTGTGCTTGGGGTTCAACTGCAGCAACACACCTAAAGCCAATAATAACCCAACAAAAAGCCGCAGTAAGAATAATCACTAAATCCCATCCCTGGCAACACACCCCCCCCCCCCCCCCCCCCCTCTTCATAGATCTAAACTTACTCCCTGTTCAGAACATCCACACTTACTACTGTGCAATCTATATCTACAGGACCTTAAATTCCAATATTAACCTTGACCTAAAATGCTTTCTTGATAGTTGTGACAGGATCCACAGGCATAACACCAGACACAAACATCTCTATGACATTCCCCGTGTTCGACTAAACCTTTACAAAAATTCAATGTATTTCAAAGGACCTAAAATCTGGAACACCCTACCTGAAAACTCTAGAACTGCAGACACATTCATCACTTTCAAAACTACAGTTAGAAAACATCTTATCTCCCTGATCCACCCTGACAACTAAACTAACATGATAAACCACCTAGTGGTTCACAATTACACTCACTCCACCCACTGACTATAAACCCAGAAATACTAATCTTAAAATAATAAATCCTAACTAGTCATAAGTTTGCCTATGATACTCCAATATAGACACCTTGTATTGTGCCAAAACAAAAGCATTCACATTGCTAAACTCACAAATTATGATGTAGTCACTTAGCCTTAATACTATAATCTGTAAAGATTTAATGTTAAGAATTAATCTAAGTTTGCTCGAAATGCCTAGCCATGCTAGGTGTCCTAGTGGCCCCTCTGTAATTAGTATTTTATAACATGTAAACCACACAGTACCCAAAACCTGTAAACCCCACATTGTAACCATTATAGAGAATAAACTTGAATTGAATTATATGCCTTTTTTAAATTCATAAATGCAATGAAAACATCCCTACCTTTATCTAAATATTGTTCACTTATGTACTTCAATGTAAACACGATCAACACAACCCCTACCCATTCTAAAGCTTCCTACTCATTTTATGCTAAATCTGTAGTATACTCAGATTTTGCGAATGTCTTCGACAAGAGCGACCACGGTGTGATAATGCACAAAATGAGTGATAAAGGAATAACAGGAAAAGTTGGTAGACGGATCTATAACTTCCTAACAAATAGAACACAAAGAGTAATAGTAAACAGAGTAAAGTCTGAGGCAGCTACAGTGAAAATCTGTTCCACAAGGCACAGTACTTGCTCCCATCCTGTTCTTCATCCTCAAATCTGACATAGACAGATGTAAGCCATAGCTCCATGTCTTCCTTTGTGGATGATACCCGAATTGCCATGACAGTGTCCTCCATTGAAGACTCCAGGAGGACGTCAACCAAATCTTTAAATGTGCCGCAGAAAACAATTTGAAGTTCAGTGGAGAGAAACTTCAACTACTCAAAGACCTGAGAGTGATAATGTCAGAGGATCTCACCTTCAAAGACCACAACAATGTATCTACCTCATCTGCTAGAAAAATGATAGGATGGATAATGAAACCTTCAAATCTAGGGATGTCAAGCCCATGATGATTCTCTTCAAATCACTTGTTCTCTCTAGGCTGGAATACTGCTGTACACTAACTGCCCCTTTCAAGGCAGGCAAAATTGCTGACCTGGAGAATGTACAGAGAGCTTTCACAGCACACATAAGTATGATAGAGCACCTAAATTACTGGGAATGATCGAGGTTCCTTGGTTTGTATTCCCTGGAATGCAGGTGAGAAAGATACATGATAATGTACACTTGGAAAATCCTAGAGGGATTAGTACTAAACCTGCATGAGAAAATCACTCCCTACAAAAACAAAAGACTCGGCAGGAGATGCAACATCTCCTAATGAAAAGCAGGGGTGCCACAATTACACTAAGAGACAACACAGTAAGTGTCAGGGTCCCAAGACTGCCTCCCAGCTTACAAAAGGGTGGATTACCAATAGACCCCTGGCTGTCTTGAAGAAGGCACTGGACAGGCACCTAAAGTCAGTACCTGATCAGCCAGGATGTGGTTCTTACATCTGTTTATGTATAGCCAGCAATAACAGCCTGGTTGATTAGATCCTGATCCACCATGAGGGCCTGGTCTCAGATTGGGCTGCATGGGCGTTGACCCCCAAGACCCTCCCCAAGTACACTCCTGGTAGTCACACAGCACTGTGGATAGTGGTGTGTGAAGGGTAGAAGTGTGTGAGGGGGTAGGAGTGAGCAAGAGGTTGGTTAGTTCAAGTGTAAAATTTAAATTATAGTTGGTGCTAGAGGTCATTGACGAAAAAAAAAAAATGCACGCCCACTAATAAATAGGATAATCAATTTAAAGGGATGGTGAACAGACAGTGAGGCCCCAGCAGTCCTCACAGAGTGGGGCGAGTTGTTTCTCCATGTATACCTGGAGAGGGTTTCGGGGATCAACGCCCCCACAGCCCGATCTGTGACAGGTGTATGTGTACGAGTCATGCGTGTCTCACTCGTATCATAAGAGCAAAGTTTTGCAAGCCTGACAGCAGAAGGAAGATGCCCAGAATCCCAGTCATGGTTTGATGGAAAATAATTTATTTCATTCTAAACCGAGACCGATGTTACCAGTGGATATAGAGTTGCTGAGACTACTGAAGAATAGTCAGAGAAAGGAATGCCCCCAAAGGAAATTGGGAGGTTGTGAATAGCTGACCGAGTAGGCCAAATCTGCTTGGTAATTGCCCTGAACACTGGTGTGTCCAGGAGCCCAGCAAATAAAAAAAAAACTTTACAAGAAATGTGACAAGCATACAAGACAATAGGACGAGGGGAGCTTATTTCTGGATAGCTTGTAACACCTGCTGGGTAGCCAAATTATTTTGGTAATAAAAATAAGTGTTGCACACTTATCTTGTTAATCATATTGTCAGTACAGTCCTCATCTCTTTATCCAAAACTCTGAAATTCGAAAAGTTCCAAAAACCGAAGTTTTTTCTTGGAGGTGCTACTAGGTTAGATGCCGTGCTTCTTCCTTGGTTGGATAAACACATGAGTGAGAGGGGTTGGATTTGAGTGGGACTTGTACATGTTTAAATAATTTTTTTTTTCAACAGGTTGGCCGTCTCCCATCGAGGCAGGGTTACCCAAAAAGAAAGAAAATCCCCAAAAAGAAAATACTTTCATCATCATTCAACACTTTCATCTCACTCACACATAATGTAGAGTCACCCAGATACAACAGTTTAGAAGCATATAAAACATACCCCTCCAAACTGCCAATATCCCAAGCCTCTCCTTTAAAGTGCAGGCATTGTACTTCCCATTTCCAATACTCGAGTCCAGCTATATAAAAATAACTGGTTTCCCTGAATCCCTTCACTAAATATTACCCGGCTCACACTCCTACAGCTCGTCAGGTCCCAAAAACACTCGTCTCCATTCACTCCTAACACACTCACACATGCTTGCTGGAAGTCCAAGCCCCTAGCCCACAAAACCTACTTTACCCCCTCCCTCCAACCTTTTTGAGGATGACCCCTACCCCACCTTCCTTTCCCTACAGATTTATATGCTCTCCAAGTCATTCTACTTTGATTCATTCTCTCTAAATGACCAAACCACCTCAACAGCCCCTCTTCAGCCCTCTGACTAATACTTTTAGTAACTCCACACCTCCTCCTAATTTCCACACGCTGAATTTTCTGCATAATATTTACACCACACATTGCCTCAGACAGGACATCTCCACTGCCTCCAGCCACCTCCTCACTGCAGCATGTGCAACCCAGGCTTCACACCCATATAAGTGTTGGTACCACTATACTTTAGCACATTCCCTTCTTGCCACTCGCCTTTTTTCCTTCAGTTCTATGGTTAACCTCATCCTTCATAAACCCATCTTCTGACAAGTCAACTCCCAAATATCTGAAAACATTCACTTCTTTCATACTCCCTCTCTCCAATGTGATATCCAATTTTTCTTTATCTAAATCATTTAATACCCTCATCACCTTACTCTTATCTATGTTCACTATCAACTTTCTACATTTATGATGATGAACTGTACATGAATGGTATATAATACTGACAAGATGAAAATTAGACATGTGCGACATCTGCGTATCTTTAATTGTAGATGTTTTGCCAACCAGTGGCTTTATCAATACAGATTCTAGGACATAACTTGAAGATAGTAGAACTATATACAAAAAGATGAGGTAATCAGTCCCTCAGCCTTGGAGTTGGTGTGTAGAGCACCATAGTTGACGAGATTCTACCTTTACACACCCTCCCAAACTCATCCACTAACCTTTGCAACTTTTCTTCAGAATCTCCCATTAGCACGGTATCATCAGCATTGGGTAGCATTGAAAACTGGGTTGGGCAAATATTGCTAGTGGGATGGATTGTGAAGGACCTGCCTCAATAACCATGCTAGGCAGACTGTTGGCCCATACTTGGTAGGTCCTTCACAAATCCAACCCATTAACAGAATAAACACTATCCAAGCAATAAGCTTTGATAATTCTAGCTACTCATGTGCAAGCTCCACTCATATCCAACCCCTCTCACTCCTGGAGTTTACCTGGAGATGTTTTGGGGGGTCAATGCCCCCGCAGCCCAGTCTGAGACCAGGCCTCATGGTGGATCAGGGTCTGATCAACCAGACTGTTACTGCTAACCGCACACAAGCTGATGTACGAACCACAGCTCGGTTGGTTAGGTACCGAGTTTAGGTGCCTGTCCAGTGATTTCTTGAAGACAGCCAGGGGTCTATTGGTAATCCCCCTTATGGTTTAGAAAGACACGCAAGCAAACACTATGACATATTAGAAAACGTTTCGGTCCTGGGACCTTGATCACTTCTAACATACAGAGGTATCACTTCTAACAGAGGTAGAATTGAGATGCGAGTGATGCATGGTGACCTGAAGAATGCCATGATGGGATGAGGACAGGTAGACGATGAGATCACGTGACTCCTGCGTTGTTGGGTTGGTGATGCTTGAGTATCTTGTATGCTAATGTTTTAGAAATTTTGTGGTTTCCAATGTTAAGTTCTATTGTGTCGGTGACGTGATTAGCGAGGTTTGGCAGTCGGCATCTGAGGTCTGGTTCAGTGAGAACGAGTTGTGCCTATCCCAGTTCAAGTGCCGTATCCTTTATCACGCATTTTGCTATTACACCATGTCCACTTGTCAAGCTTTGCGAAGCTGTGTACACTACATCTGTATTTTGTTTCTCTACTTATTATATTTATCAGGGAAGATAACCGTAGATTATACAGCGCCTATGGGGGATGGAAGGCATTCAGGCTTATTCAGGAACTGGAGCACAGATCAATTCCCTAGTCAAGAGCCCTCACCAGCGTCAAGGAGCTTCTTGAGGGTTTATCTTCTACAGCATCCAGGACCTTGTCATAGTGGTCCAGTAGCTGGGACAGGCAGGAACAACCTGCTCTAAACCCGTGTTGCCCTGGGTTGTGTAATTGATGGGTATCTAGGTGGTTGGCTATCTTGCTTCTTAGAACTCTCTCAAAGATTTTTATGATATGGATGTTAGTGCTATCGGTCTGTAGTTCTTTGGATTGCTTTACTGCCACATTTGTGGAGTGGGGCTATGTCTGTTGTTTTTAGTGTGTTGTTTTCGTGTATTTCTCCAACCTAAATTTTAAACTACCCAAGGTTTTAGCTTCGATAGGACCTTCGGTAGCTTTAAAAAGAGATTGGACAAATGTACGAGTGGGAGGGGCTGCGTATGATTGGTGTCGTGGGTACATAAGAAAGGGGAAACACTGCAGCAGGCCTGTTGGCCCATACTTGGCAGGTCCTTCACAAATCCAACCCACTAACAAAATAAATGCTACTCAAGCAATAATCATTGACAATTCTATTTACTCAAGGCAAGCAATTGCTGGCCTTGAACACTGTGCATTTATCAATGAGCAAGGGATTATGTCAATTTACTCAGAGAGAGATTGCTTAGACAGAAACCTATGTTAATAAGACAGATGACACTTGAAGAAGTCTTTAAAAATGCCGTCTGTCAATCGTCTTCAGAATCATGTTCTGGTCTATATTTATCCCAGTATTTCATTTATCAATACATGACTCTGTAAATAAACCGTAGTAGTATTTATTTTTTTTTTTATATCACCCCGCCGATTCACCAAGGCGGTGCCCGAAAAAGAAAAACTTCACCATCATTCACTCCATCACTGTCTTGCAGAAGGTGCTTACACTACGTTTTTAAACTGCAACATAACACCCCTCCTTCAATGCAGGCACTGTAACTTCCCATCCCAGACTCAAGTCCGGCCTGCCGTTTCACTGAACCCTTCATAAATGTTACTTGTCTATCTACTCCAACAGCACTTCAAGTATTAAAAACCATTTGTCTCCATTCACTCCTATCAAACACGCTCACGCATGTGTGAGAATTCTTAGTGTGAGAATTCATGCATTTTTTGCTGCAGTGTTAATGTCTGATTATGGGGTACTGCCCTAGACCCCCACCTTCATTCCGAAATTCGAAACACTGCTGGCCCCAAGGGTTTCAGATAAAGGGATGGGGACTGTATTATATACCACCACATAATGAAGTCAACCTTGTATTGCATAGATTTATAGACAAAATAAATCCATTTTGGGCTCACTGTTTGATTTTTCAGTTGCTCTATTAGTATTTTAGCAGTATCTGGTACTGTAGTGTTATCCTTCACCTCATATATTGCTGTGCTTCCTTCACTTCTCAAAAGTTTGAGATTCAGTGCCTCATACACTGTTCTAAGTAAATATTTTAAAGTTAACTACTATAAAATAATTGCTGTCAACACATTTTATTGACAGACTGAACACACACGATTTAATTCTCTCACTGCTCTCAACATGTTACAAGAGGGAAGCGAGTAATTACTGATTGAACGCTGCAGAAATAAGCCCCTCAAGGGAGGTTCCTTGACGCTGGTGAGGGGCTGTTGATCTAGGGAATTGGATCTGTGCTCCGGTTCCCTGAATTGAGCTTGAATATCTTCCATCCCCCCACACGCGCTGTATAATCCTACGGGTTTAGTGCTTCCCTGTGATTATTATAATAATAATGCAGAAATAAGCAGCAGATCACCGACGTGATTCAGTGTGAAAGAGCAGAACCATTAATGAAAACGGTAGTCTATTGTAATATTTTCTACAGTGCAGCAACTTATGTACATATTAAATCCCAAGATGATGAAGAATATTACTAAGTTATAACTGGGCTGCATTAAAAACACTAAATGTATACAAAACATTTATTGTATGTGTGTACAGGGACATTTCCAAGATTTCCTCAGGATGACAAGAAGCACAAACTGTGTCTGTCCAGTATAAACATAAAGATAATTAACAGTCAAAATAATGTTGCTTAGGTTTTTATAATGACAGTAAAAATGTATTATTACATTTAAAATTCTTCATTTCAACACAAAATGAGATTACGGTATTTAGAATTACTCCATGTAATCTCTAAATAACCGTATCTAGTGTGAGTACATGCCCCTCAAGGAAGGTTCCTTGATGTGGTGGGGGCTCTTGATTTAGAGGAATTGGTCTGTGCTCCAGTTCCCGAATTAAGCCTGAATTCCTTCCACATCCCCCCCCAGCGCTGTATAATCCTCGGGTTTAGCGCTTCACCCTTGATTATAAATAAAAAATAGATGTGGAGTACTGACCAAAATAGTCTGTCAGAAAAGTGACAATAGTAATATACATCAAATTAGAACATACCAACATGTGCAGCTGTCATACTGAGACAAATATAAAACTCATTTTGTGTTCACAAGGTATTGGAAATAAACTGTTGTCATATAAACAAAAGTATTACATAAATAAATATTGCTTGGTTTATATGACTAAAAATGATATACATGTCTTATTAACACAAAACACAACGTATTGAGATATCCCTATCTCAAACTCTGATATCCCAAATATGTCAAAAAAAAATAGTTATATTGACTAACATTCATTCATACTAAAATAAACATTGTAAGTATGAAAATAATAACGGTTTAGATGTTAAACACCAAAGAACATTCTACAATCACAATAAAAGTAATGCTACATCTAGTTATGGGAGTAATAATAGTTGTACAATGTCAAGAAATTATTAAACATACAACCTGTATACAAGATAATTTCCACATATTATACTTCATTCACATTGCATATAAAATACATAATTACAGAAATATAAAAAGATTTTAAAATTTATTTATTTGAGCGATATATCTATTTCTATTAATGAACTAAAAAATATAAACATATGTGAAGAAAATGTTATGGAGAATGCATAATAAAAATAGACTATCTCCAGAAAACTTTTTTGATGAAGGTGAAACATTTGGCTTCTTTCATACAAAGCTACAACAAATGAGTGTGATAACACAATGAGTTAGCAAAAGAAAAAACTGAACCCAATGAGTTATTTGGGGGGAGGAAAAAAACTAGGTTGTCCTTGAGGAAAAAACAAGGTTGTCCATAAGAGAGCATTATATTTATGCCTACTGAATACCTCCTTGATATGCATGAAAATCTGCATTTTTAAGTACAATTCTAAAGTAACAAAGATGAAATTAAGGGTAACAATATTCAAGGTCACATTCTGGTTTCCTGGTTAACATTAATGGATTTATGAAAGGACACTGATACTATCACATATAAAAACTAGTTTGAGAACAGTATGTACAAAGTAACAATCACACTTTAGGCATACAGTCAACCTCAAAATGTATTCTTGGGTGTTGTCTCTTTTACCCCCAACTTAGTTGCAATGCTCTTATGTTTTATTTTCCCCTGATTTTATACTAAGAACAATGGTTCTTTATTTATTAGTGTACAGCTGACACTTGGAATGGAGTATTTTTGTAAATAATATGTTAAAAATGACTGTAGTTGATTTCATTATTAGTAAGCAAAGATATTTGGGTATTTTTCAATCGTGCAATAATTTTTATCTTATGAAATCGAGTATTATTTCCATCAATGTTAAATACTGTATATACCGTATATACTGTACCTGCAAATGAAGAAAAACAGTCGTGAACATAAACATTCCATCTTCCATATTACTTTATGAAAGAGTTGATGTTATACAAGTTCTGAGTGTTATTTTAGACTAAATACTCATTCTAAACCATAAAAAAAAAAAAAAAATAATAAACACAGCAGGCACACAATGACTGCTTCATTCTGAAGAAAAACTTTCAAGCTTCCTGTAAAGTAACTAAAATGCACTGCAAATCAGCTTTGCAATGTATTTTAACAGACTGAATGTGGCAATAACATACCAGCATTAACATAGTTAAGCAGAGCAGATCTGCCGTGGGTTTTAGGCAGGATGGTAGTCCATTAATATTTGTTTGGACTATAATTCAGAGGAAGACCCAGAATTCAATGCTTGTAGTCATTCACTGGCTACATGGCAGATTCTGAGATTCACAGTCAAAAAAGCAAGAGTAAAATAGTGACACTTTATTACTTTATGGGCCAGTAATGGATTTGCAAAGGCCACTTGTCATGATGGTAGCTTATTTAGAAATAATTTATGCCCCACAGAGCTACAACAATATGACTCAAGCTATAATGGTAGCTGTCTGACAGTTACTAAGGCCATACTGACACCATAATGTTAAAACCTTGCCTGCAGTAAGTCAATTAAGTGTTCACAAAAATCCATATTGGTGCAGTCCTGGCTATGATGGTAGTAATGGAGCTATCTGGTAGGTACTGCCAGTTAAATAAATAATTTTAGGGCTCACAGCAATAAGTCCCTTAGGTTGTTGAAAGACTTCTAGTAATTGTAAGGGCCATACTGGGATCCATAATGGTAAGGTCCTGGGTAGCCATAGCCATAAGAAGGGTACTGGGGCTTCTGCGAATAAACTGGAAGAAAAGAATGCTGTTAAATACATGAATACATCTATGAAGTCATTTCACTTATGTTCTCGTTCAAAAATTTCATTTATTTACTAAAACTATATTTTCATACTGATTTAAAACAATTTCTCAAGTCTAAACAAATAAAAATATACTGGCAAGAGTGCAACCCCCCACCCCAAAAAAAAGACCAAGATTGTACATTATACTAATACATAACCATGCAAATGGACATAATACAAAAAGTTAGTGATACTGTCATGCAATCAATATGTAAACAAATAACTAAAAGTCCATTTGTGAGATTAAACTAAGAAAAAAATATACAAAACAATGAGTCGGGAAATATATTCAGATTTCTTATAAAATAAATTAAATACCTATCAGAATAAAATGAGACTGCAAACTGAGAAAAAATCAGGAATTTTTTAAACATAATTATTTTATTATAATAGGGGAAGGTAACCCGAATTATACAGCCCTATATGTAAGATAAATTGGGGACTGGGCCTCAATTTCACCTAAACAACCCACCAAACAGATAAATTTGAAACTCAGTGTAAGAACATGCTCTTATAAATGTTCATTCACTGAAGATGACAGTTCACTACTGTCATCTACATTACTCTCAAACTAGAAATTAGCAACTAAAAACTTTCCTGGTCATTACCTTATCAGCCACTAATTGTTTCAATGTTCATGACGACAAAGCCTTTCCAGCAAGAACTGCTAGCCGCTGGCTCAGCTGTGTTATTAGCATTTAGTACTTCCAGTTAGTGCTTTAGGTGGAGTAAAATGCTCCCTGTTCCTATTACCACTTATTTTCCTCTTGAATCTTATGTCAAAATCTCCTAGAAGGATAATATATGGTTCAAGATTTTCTGATTTGCTCAGGAATTCCTTTGTAAGAGCCACTTATTTGTGGTTACCCATTTTACTTCCATAAATAAAAGTCCCAATTATAAGCAACACACTATGTCATCTTTTTTAACTCTCATGTAAACCAGAGTTCTTGCCTTTTGGAACAAGTTTTGCCAATACTCATCTTAAATTCACTATTATCATAGTTTTTTGTTTTTAAACACTGGCTATTTCCCACCAAGGTTATGAAAAAAAAAAAAAACACAGCTGTCTTCTCATAAGTGCATGAACATCACAATCCCATCAGCCACAGTAGAACAACATCCTCATTCACCTTGAAAACACAAGCACTGTAGGCATTGTATTTACCACCTTTGGAATTCAGTCTGGTCAAGTGGTTTATATGTGTACTTTCACAGCTCTTCTATTGCTCTCACTTCAATATGTCAAATACAAAAAAAAAAAAAGCACTCATTTCTGCTCAAACTGATATATGCAAGATGATCAAGCCCCTTTCTCAAAATCTCTTTCACACCCTCCTTCCAACCTTTTCAGAGATACCTTCTATGCTATCCAGCCACGGACATTTACTTTTCCTCTTGGTCACTTAATCATTTTCTACTCTATAAATGACCAAACTATCTTGACCTGTATTAAACTCCCTGACTTGTACTTTTCAATCCATTTATGCTTTAATTTATTCACTACTTATTCTCTGAATAATATTCACACCACACATTAAATTCCAACATGACATCTCTACTGTCTCCAACCTTCAAAGACCATACCTCGACTGTGTTATCACCATTATAATCAGATATGTGACAACCAGTCTTTCATTGCCTTGACTACTGCTTTCATTATACTGTTCGTTATTACCATATGTTTGCTTTGAATTTCCTTCTTTTACACATCCCATCAAAAACTCCTCCACCAACCTCAGCAACCTACCTTACAAATACAGTACTCCAAAAATGCTGTCATCAGTAACACCCTTTTATCAGATTTACTGTATTATCTACTAAATATACATGTCTCAAAATTGCTCTAGCATTCACTTCCTTTTAAAATCCATCTATAAATATAATGAACACCATGAAATCACACATATTTTTCACCTTTAATGGAAAATTCTACTACTAATCTCCTACTTGAGCCTCACTCTCCTTAAAAAACTTTTCAGCTTTATAACAATCTACCATTTATTCCATAAATTTGCAACATCTATAATGAAACTGAGACATGTGCAACATCTGGGTATCTTTATTGTAGACTGTTTCGCCATCCAGTGGCTTTATCAATACAAATTCCAGGACATAACTTGAAGACAGGAGAACTATGTACAGAAGATGAGGTAATCAGTCCCTCAACCTAGCAGTAGGTGCAAAGAACACCATAGTCCTGGAATTTGTATTGATAAAGCCATTGGATGGCGAAACGTCTACAATAAAGATACCCAGATGTTGCACATGTGTCTCAATTTCATCTTGTCGGTACTGTATACCATTCTTGTACAACATCTATAATACTGATACCTCATTCACTGCATCACATGCCTTCTCCCACATACATAACTAAAACTATCAGCTCCTTAACATTAATGAAATATTGCTCACTTTATATAATATATATTAATGTATGTGTTAATCCTAGGTAGTAGGTTGGTAGACAGCAACTGCCCAAGGAGGTACTACTGTCCTGCCAAGCGAGTGTAAAACAAAAGTCTAATTGTTTTACATCTACTTACACTTAGGTCACACTACACATACATGTACAAGCATATATATACACACCCCTCTGGGTTTTCTTCTATTTTCTTTCTAGTTCTTGTTCTTGTTTATTTCCTCTTATCTCCATGGGGAAGTGGAACAGAATTCTTCCTCCGTAAGCCATGCGTGTTGTAAGAGGCGACTAAAATGCCAGGAGCAAGGGCCTAGTAACCCCTTCTCCTGTATAAATTACTAAATTTAAAAAGAGAAACTTTTGTTTTTCTTTTTGAGCCACCCTGCCTTGGTGGGATATGGCCGGTTTGTTGAAATAAATAAATAAATTACATATATGTACATATATACATATATACACATATACATATACATACATACATACATACATACATACATACATATATACATACATACATACATTAGGATCACAGTAAACAGGCGATTTCAGAATATGCAAAACAACCACTGTGAAAGAATAAAGAAATTCCAAGTGCTATCGTGACTACTCACATTATCAAGGAACAATAAAAGTAATACATCAAAGGAAGGCATATAAAGGGTCTGGACCACACCTCACTTTCACATCCCACAACAAAGCAACACCTGACGTGCGACTCATACGAGAAGGAACAATGCAGCAGGCCCGCTGGCCCAACTAGACAGGTTCTCCACACAACCCACCAACAAACTATTCTACCCAAGATTAAGAATTTTAAAATTTATTATTTGTCCAATGTATTATTAAATTCTTCCCAAATTCTATTAATTACAAGTGGATCTAATTTATATAAACCAAAGGAAATATTCATATTATTGTCAAAACTGCTTTTTATGAAACAAGATTCAATTATATTCCTGTCGACCATGGACTTGCTTGATACAACTTTCTCGACTCTTTTAAAATCAATTGGATGGTTAAAATCTCTCACATGAATAAATAGAGCATTGGAATCTTGTCCAATTCTAATACTATATTTATGTTGTTTTAATCTTAGTTCGAGACTTTTACCAGTTCGACCGTAATAAACTTTATCGCAAATTTTACAAGGAATCTTATAGACACATCCGTCAGCATTTTGGAGGAATTCTTTATCAAAAGTTTTTTTTACTGTATCAAGATTTTTAAATACAACTTTGATATTAAAAGTCTTAAGAAGAGAAGGCATATCAACCAAGTTATGGTAAGGGAGAACCAACAAATTTTTAGTTGAATAAGGCTGGTTGTTCCTTTTTGGATTGTAAAAAGTATTTCTAGCAATTTTAAAAGATTTATCAATTACGTTTCTTGGTTATTTCAAATCATTACCTATTTCATAAATTTTGGATATTTCCTCACCTATGAACTCTGGACTACAAATACGTAAGGCTCTCAAAAATTTTGCTGTATAGCCCTTGTGGCTTAGCGCTTCTTTTTGATTATAATAATAATAATCTCAAAAATATTGATGAGAAAACAGACAGTTTAATTCCTTCTTGATGTGAAGAATAATAGTGGACATAGGAACAGTTATTTGTAGGTTTTCTGTAAATTTTAAATTTGAATTCATTATTACCCTTAATAATTAAAACATCTAGAAAGGGCAATGAGTTATTTTCTTCAAACTCAACAGTAAAGTTTATAGAATGGGCTAAGCTATTTAATTTGCCAAGGAAGTGGTGTATATCTACATTCTTGGGCATAAGACACAAAATATCAACATATCTGAACCATTTAGCTCTATTAGGGAGGATTGTGTTAAGCAGCCTTGTTTCAAACAATTCCATGTATAGGTTACTAAGAACAGGTGAAAGAGGATTTCCCATTGCCATACCAAACTTCTGAGTGTAAAACTTACCATTAAATACAAATTTTGCATCAACAATGCAAAGTTTAATAAGTTTAATGATAGTAGGAACTGGCAATGGTAAATCATAATTAACGAGTTCTTCAGAGAGAGAGTACGCTCTAGCTGCAGCCGCAGCAAGCAGCAACAAGGCTGCTCCTATATCTTGCCGTCCCCTGGGCCTATACGAACTCCAGTGATGGCCTAATTGCAAGTACTGCTGCAACAACATGCAAAGAACCTATAGTGACATGAAAACTGACGGTGACGACAACAAAATGGACTAAATATGACAAAAGAGGGACCGGCATTCAAGTACCAGACCTGCTGCCAGACGTGAACCAGACATGAGACATTTTCCACTACAATGAAATAACTGACCTCCATATCAACTGCACCAGTGTTCAACGGGAAGACAACATGGCAGAAAACCTATCACAAAACTCCAAGGAAAGACAGGTCCTGGTAGGACTTTTTTCCCTCAGTGCCAAACGCGAGGAAAAGAATGAGCATTGTAAACATGGCTGACCCGGCATCCAAACCCAGTTACCGCCAGATGCGTTACAACCAAGCGTGAGAGGCAGAGAGGGATGGACCTCATAGTGGTACTTAATATTCATGGCAGTGTAGACGTGGTCACGACGATTGATCTCTACATATCTCTGAACTGTATCCTAGCGCATGCGCTGTATCACGTCATTACGACGCTTCTTGATCATTTCTACTGCGATGGGGAGGAAAGAAAGCAATCTCGGTGGACACACCATGCAGCTAGGCAAATACAAATCTATGTCTTATTAAATTTAGTGCTCGGGTATGAGTTCGTTTAACCGCGGCTGGGAGCACTGAGGCATTGATTATGAAATGTTGTTTCACAGCTCTCTGAATAGTAAAACAGCCAAGTTTAATGTTTTTAGTACTGACCTATATCGCCGTAGCCATGTACAGTGAGAGAATTCATAGGAGAAAACACCAAATATATCTATAAACTCAAGGAAGTCAGGTTGTAGGTGGCGTTTACTTCCTCATGGTTTAAAAATGGCTGAGTCAGCAGACCAGTCAGGCAAGTCAAACAACACGACACAACCCTACGATAATGGATTGATGGGGATTTGGAAGGATAGAAAACCATTGACTAAACCTTTCTGTCGTACCAGAATGGAAAGGATTTAGAAGTTAACATAGGTGACAAAACAGACTGTGAGTGAGGCAGGAAGGGGGAGTGTGTAAATAAGAGGTTAACTGAAAGTATTGTTTGAAGTCAAGGGAAAAGTGAGCAGTGAGATGAGGGTTTTAAGAAGAAAATTTACTATAATTTCAGGGGTGATTGCTGAAAGCAGATACTAGGGTGAACTACTGTGACCTGGAAATAGAATATAATTATTAGTGTATATGAATAAAAGAGCGAAGAGTGAAAAAGATGGCAGGCATTAAGGGGGTCAGGCTGCCATAATTATATTAATCCTTTCTTCTTACAATTCCATGAAGAAAAAGAAACAGTTCCATGGAGGCTGGAAACGGTGAAGGGAGTAACAGCGCCTGACAGTAAAAGCCTAAAGTTCCTTCCCTACCTAGAATAAGTAAATTCACGCTCTCACCACAAGGTAGGCAACACCACATACCCACCGAAAACAGTGGGCACACAGCTCTTATTGTAGCACTCTTCAGTGGTGATATCCAAATTAATCCCAGGGCACCTCAAAGCTAATTGAGTGAAGAGGCACAAACAGACAGATTAATAAGGTCCTTAGTACTAGGAATGATAACCTTAACTCTCTATGTAATCATACATAAGCTCAATGTGAGACAATACAGCCATTATTATCTCAAACACCTACCAAACAGGTGCATACACTGTACTAAAGTACGCATGAAACTACAGAAAAGGACCTTAAGTCATAAAATGTGTAAAGGGGTGGTGCATGATTGGATGTTATTGTACACAATATAGAAACGTGCCAGAATTCACTTTGTATGTAACAAATGCACTTGGGCCACAGTTACCCTTTTTTTTTTTTTTGTATTTTTTTTTTTTATAAGCAATGATGATATGACTTTAACCTAATTTTAATACATAGATACCCATTGCCATATATTGATGATTATAAATTGTTTTATGAAAACATGCTTCACCTTATGTCATGTCCAATGCAAGATCACTTCTTCCTAAATTGGCAGAGATTAGGAGTCAGGCTAACAAAAGAGGGCAGGCAGTTATAACCATCTCTGAATCCTGGTTTATTGATACGGTGACTGACAACAAAGTCAAAAATAAAAGGTACAATAAAAACGCTTAGATATGAAGCAGAAAGGGTGGTGGAGTATGTGCCTACATTAGAAATGAACTTAGGCCTTACAACCCAAGACCTATTTAAATAACAATAAACTTGAGATTCTTATGGTTTAGAAGTGCTGCTTCCAAGACCAAACCCAATCTTTATAGGACTAGTTACTGCCCTCCTACCCATTACCAGTTCTTAAAAGACTTTTCCAAAAGATGAAAGGTTATTTGTCCAGACTTGAAAACAATTGCAGAGACAATATAATCTGGGAGACTTTTCAATAACTGTTTTTCAGCAGTAAATAACGGCTAATGGAGAAAAAGGTATACGCAAATTCCTAGGTTTAAATAGTTACACTCCAACAATTAATA
>NC_069405.1:82941603-82954103 GCF_026875155.1 Cherax quadricarinatus
ACATACCATCATGCACCCACCCCTTACACATTTTACATAAGGTGCCTTTTCGTTTTTCATGCGTACTTTAGTACAGTGTATGCACCTGTTTGGTGGTGTTTGAGATAATAATGGCTGTATTGTCTCACATTGACCTATGTATGCATTACATATGGAGTTAAGGTTATCATTCCTAGCTACTAGACCGTCATTATCACCGTCATTTATCTGTCTGTTTTGCCTCTGCACAATAGTTTGAGGTCCTGGATTAATTTGGATATCACCACTTAAGAGCGCTACAATAAGAGCTGTGTGCCACTGTTTTTGTTTGGGTATGCGGTGTTGCCATACCTTGCGGCGATAGTGAGATTTACTTTTCTGGTAGGATGGCAACTGTTGGGCTTTTACTGTCCAGGGCGCTGTTACTCCATTCACCTTTTCCAGCCCCCATGACTGATTTCTTTCTTCATGGAATTGAAGAAGAAAGATAAATATAATTATGGCAGCCTGTACCCCCCTAATGCCTGCCATTTTCACTCTTCGCTCTTTTACTCATATACAATAATATTTATTTCTCTTTTCCAGTCCCTAGTACACTTAGTATCTGCTTTAGCAATCACCACTGAATTACTAGTAAAATTTCCTCTTCAAAACCCTCTTCACTGCTCACTTTTCCCTTAACTTCACAAACCCCTTACAGTTAACCCCTTATTACACACTCCCCTTCCCACCTCACTTCACAGTCTGGCTTCACCAATTAACTTCTAACTCCTTTCCATTCTGGTAGACCAGAAAGGTTTAATCAATGGTTTTATCCTTCCAAATCCCCCTCAATTCCATTTATCGGGGGTTGTGTCGTGTTGTTGTCTCCTGACCTGTTCTGCTGACTCAGCCATTTTTAAAACACTGAGGGGAGTAACGCCACCTACAACCTGACTTTCCTTGAGTTTATAGATATATTTGGCTTTTTCTGCTATGATTCTCTCACTGTACACTGGTCAGCTGAATATAGGTCAGCTACTAAAACATTAACCTTGACTATTTAACTATTCACTTCTTTCCCACGACTGGCACTGAGGGATAACCGTCCTATAACCTTGGAGTTTTGTACTGATAAATTAGACACATGTGCAACTCTTGGGTATCTTTATTGAGGAAACGTTTCGCCACACAGTGGCTTCATCAGTCCATACATAGGAGAAACTTGAAGAACAGGAGGAGAATGAGGTAATCAGTCCCTCAACCTTGAGTCGATGTGTTCAGTCCATCAATCTTGAGTAGAATACTCAAGATTGATGGACTGAACACATCGACTCAAGGTTGAGGGACTGATTACCTCATTCTCCTCCTGTTCTTCAAGTTTCTCCTATGTATGGACTGATGAAGCCACTGTGTGGCGAAACGTTTCCTCAATAAAGATACCCAAGAGTTGCACATGTGTCTAATTTATCAACATGTCGGTTCTCTGAACCATTCATCTACAAAGAGTTTTGTACTGTTGATTTGACGATGTCTCCTGTGTTTCCCTCTCGTTAGCACTGGTACAGGTAATATGATGGTGGTACAGATATGATGCTACTGTCAACAGATGAACGTCAGTAAAGATGAGAATTTCGCTTCGCTAGTTGTACGTCTGGCAGTAGCTGCTGTTTGGATGCCGGTCAGCCATGTTTAAAGGCTCAATTCTTTCCCTCGTTTGGCACTGAAGAAAAAAGTCCTACAGACCTGTCATTAAGTTGATCGAGATTAAGTTGATCAGGTTTTCTGCCATGTTGTCTTCCCGTTGAACACTGGTGCAGTTGATATGGAGGTCAGTTATTTCATTGTAGTGGAAAATGTCTCATGTCTGGTTCACGTCTGGCAGCAGGTCTGGTACTTGAATGCCGGTCCCTTTTTTGTCATATTTAGTCCATTTCGTTGTCGTCACCATCAGTTTTTATGTCACTATAGGTTACTTGCATGTTGTTGCAGCAGTACTTGCAAATTTGGCCATCACTGGAGTTCGGATAGGCCCAGGGGACGGATAGGAGCAGCTTGTTGCTGCTTGCTGCGGCTGCGGCAGCTGCTACGTTAATTGATCTCAGCTCCTGGTCCTACTTCCCAAATCGTTACTATGTCAGGTTCCTTCCTGGTTGTGAACCCTATTATATTATTAAAATTATACATGGATCCTGCCTCTACCACTTTGATCACGTATGTATGTATGCATGTACATATGTGTTCTCACCTAATTATGGTCGCAGGGATCGATTCATAGCTCCTGGCCCCTCCTCTTAGCTGGTCGCTGCAAATGTAAACAGCCTGTACTGTCTGCACCCACAGCCTATGCTGTCTGCCAGCTTAATTCATATTTCGCGGCACTCAAGTGCTGCCCTCTCTAGCCTGCCCAGGTCAGTGGGACGCTGGTCCAACTCGCCCTCTCTCACTCAGCGGCCTAGAAGCAGTCAACAAGTGTACTCCCTTGCTGGGCATGGCCCTCCTGGGCCATGGGCACACAACACACAAGCCTGTGTACCCACCACGACTTTGCAAATAAAGTAAGAAGCCTCCGAAAACGTATCATTCACTCACCCGCTACCAACACCAAATAATCTCCTTCACAATGCTCCGGGCCCCTCCTCTTCACTGATCGCTACTGGGTTTCCTCTCTCTCCTCCCTCCTGGCTTTATATACATGTCTTAAAGTTCTGTAGGGTTCCTCCCTCCCACTTCCTTGCCCAGGCTAAAAAAATTTTATTCCTAGCATCTTTTTGGGTTCATTGGCCCTTCAGCCTCCCTTTCAAGGGTCCCGTCTCTGGAACATCCTGTCTCTGTCCCCCCTTATCAATTCCTCCCCGAAATTTTGTAGTTATCATGTCTCCCCAACCCCCCTGTCCTTCAGTTTCGTCGGCCGTTTTTTCCAATAAAAGTTTCTTCGTTTTAAACATTCCCCTTAGCTCTGGGGGGGGGGTTTGGCCTTGGGGGTTGAAGGGGTTGTTGTTTCCCCCCCCCCCCCCCCCCCCCCCATTTTTCCCCCCCCGGGGCCCCCCCTTTTCCCCCCCGGGCCCCCGGCCGGAGCTATGTGTGTTTAGAAATATTCGCCTCCATCCCCACTAAAAGGGGATTGGTTTTGTTTTTCAGTTGAACTCTTTCATAAAGTACTGTCTTTTTTTTTGAAAAATTTAAATTTTATTCGTTACGGGTTTCAAAAAAATTTTACAGTTCCTTTAAAATTATTCATACTTAAAAACCCATTGCAGAAAAGGAGATGCCAAATTACCCATTAAGATCGAAAAACATTTAATTCCCCAGAATATGGGGGGAAAATTTTTCCTAGGCTTATACCTTGACAAAAACCTAAATTTTAAAGCCCCCATATCCAAACACAAAACCCCAAAAAAAAACCCAAAAAAACTTTGGGACCTCCCCAAGGGATACGATACACGGCCAAAAAATCCCCTTCTCACACTATACCCCAATTTTTTACCCAATCAAACCTAGCTATTTGTGCTTGGGGTTTCAACTGCGCAACACCCTAAACCCAAATTAAAAACCAACAAAAAGCTGCAGTAAGAATAATCACAAAAATTTCCATCCCTGGAAAACCACCCCCCCCATTTTTATGTTTCTAAATTACCCCTGTTAGTACCCCCAAAAACTTACTATGGGGAAACTACATCTTGGGGGACCTTAAAACTAAAATATCAACCTTGCCCCAAAAAACGATTTTTTTTATAGTTGTGACGGGAAACCCCCACAGGCAAAACCCCAAGACACAAATTCTCTACGCATTCCCCATGCCCGATTTAAACTTTAAAAAAATTCAATGTATGTCAAAAAGGCCCCTAAAATCTGGAACACCTATGAGAACTCTAGAATTTTGCAGAAACATTCTTCCCCTTTAAAAAATACCATTGGGAAAACTTCTTTTTTCCCCCTGATAAACCCCATAAACTAACTAAAACAAATTTCCCCCTTGGGTTAACCTTTACACTCACCCCACCCTTTTGACCAAAAACAGAAATATTAAATCTCAATTTTAAAAATAATGAATCCTTTTGGAAATTTCCAATACTAAAAACTATGAAGTCCCAAAAACAAAAGCATTCACATTGCTAAATCACAAACTTTTTATTTAGTAAATTTAAGCCAAATCCCAAACTTACCTCATTTTTTGTAATATTTTAAAATAAAGAATTAGATAAGTCTGCCCAAAAAATGCCTAGCCATGCTAGGCTTTCTGTGGTAACTCTGTAATCATTATTTAACTACATGTACTGGGGGGGTCAGTCGTAAAGTGGGGGTCACAGACCCCGAGCTGTTTGGGGGGGTTTGTGTGGGGGGTTAAAAAGCTTGGCCCCTTTTTTCTGCAGTGTTTTTTAAAAAATTTAAAGGGTTTGGGGAGTTGAAGGAGGAGGTCTTGCTTCTCCAGGAGGAGATTAGGAGGCTGAAAGGGGCCACCTCAATGGGTCTGGGAGGAGTGTGAGGTGGCTGGAGTTGTGGGGAATGAGGCTTCTAGCAGTGAGGTGAGTCTTTCTCTCGCTGTGAGGAGGGGTGTAGTTGGGGGGGTAGCAAAATTTCCCCCCATTTTTTTCATTCCCCACCCCTTTTTAAAAAGGGGGGGTTTTGGGTTTACAATTTAAAAACCACCTCATTTAAAAATTTAACCCCCTTAAAATCAAATAAAATCCCCTTTTTTTTTCCTTAAATTTTCTTTCCAATATTAATTCTTACCTTTTAAAAACCCCAAAAAAAAAAAAAAACAAACCCCCCCCCCCCCCCCCCCCCCCCTAAAAAAAAAAAAAAAAACCCCCCCCTTTAAATTTTTTTTTTTTTTTTGGGGGACCCCTTGTTCAAACGGGTTGGTAAAAAAAATTCCCCCCAAAAAAATTTTACTTTCCAAAAATGTCGGTAATGGGAACAAAACCCATTTTTTGTCTCAGTGCTGGTGGGGAAAAGATATTGGGAAGGGGGGGAGGAGAGAAAAAGCTGCTAGTAAGTAAGGTCAGCTATAGAATTTTATTTTGTTAAGGGAGGGAAACCCAATCATATGTAGCATCTTGCCTAGAAGGGGGGGGTTGGAAAAAAGAAGGGTTTTCTAGGGGAATTGGTGTAAAATTGCTGGCTTTGACAAATCTTTAAGGAACTTGCAATCCATTCATTTACAAACGGGGAAAAAATTTTATGGAAACATGGTTGTATTTCAAGGGTTTGGGGACACTCTTGGGGCTGGGGTGGTTTGCACTTACCCGACTCCCATTGGAAAGGGCCCTGGTTTTTAAAAGCCCATGATTTTAAAAATGATGGAAGAAGAGGTATGGGGGTGTGTTTGGGAAAAAAAAAGCGGTTGGGAACACTTGGGTTGGAAACAGTAAAAGTATAAAAAGGGATTCAGCATGAAGTTTTCAAAAAAAGACAATAGATCAGGTCACAAAAAAAAGGGGGGGCAGAGGGGGGCAGCAAAAGGGGCTTTGCTCCCCTTTGGTTTACTATATAATGAGGAGGTAAGAAATAAGATAGATGAGCTAAGAATTTAAATTTCAAGTGCCCCGGAAAAAATTTGATATTAATTTCTTAAACAGGCCTGGCTCAATCTGAAAGTAGGAGATTTCCCTCTGAATTTTTTCACATACAAGGCTATAAATTATTCCACACTGACAGGGTCAACAGGAAAGGTGGTGGAGTAGCGATGTATATCAGAGACAATTTAAATTGTTGTGTTAGACAAGATATTAAATTAGAAGCGTCAGCCACTGAATCTGTTTGGTTACAGCTTCTCGAGGGCCGAGAAAAACTAATTTTGGGTGTGATTTACAGGGCCCCAAATTTTGATAGGGAGTGCAGTAAACTTCTATGGGACGAAATTCGTAAGGCATCTACATACGAAAATGTTGTGCTAATGGGAGATTTCAACTATAGACAGATTGACTGGAGCAATTTGACAGGAAATTTAGAGTCAGGTGACTTTCTTGATACGATCCAGGATTTGTTTTTAAAACAGTTTGTGACAGAGCCAACTAGGGGAAATAACCTCCTTGACTTGGTTCTTGCCAGTAGGGAAACACTAATTAATAATCTTGAGGTTAATGATGAGCTTGGGAAAGTGATCACAAATCATTCAGTTTTAATATATCATGGAATTCCCCTAATAATGGCAATCAAGTCTCCGTCCCTGACTTTCGCTTGGCTGATTTCATAGGACTGAAAAATTACTTAGGTGGGCTGAACTGGAATGACCTGACTAAGGGTCAGGTAGGTGGTGATGGTTGCCGATATGATGCTTTCCAGGGCATAGTTCTAGCTGCTCAGTCAAATTATGTTCCAAATAGGGAAATCAGATCAAACAATAATGATCCTAAATGGATGAACAATAGATTAAAATATCTGATTGGTCAAAAGAGAGGCATATATAGGCAAATCAAAAGAGGAGAGGGGCAATTGAGAAATCGATATATTCAGTTAAAGAGAGAAATAAAAAAGGGAATTAGAAAAGCAAAAAGAGATTATGAGGTTAAAGTTGCAAGAGAATCGAAGACTAACCCAAAAGGATTCTTTCAGGTATACAGAAGTAAGATCAGGGACAAGATAGGCCCACTCAAAAGTTCCTCGGGTCAGCTCACTGACAGTGATAAGGAAATGGTAGAATTTTAAACCACTTACTTCCTCTCAGTTTTTACACAGGGAGGAGACCAGCGATAATTCCAGTAATGATAAATTATATAGAACAGGAGATAATAAAACTGTGCACTATTAGGGTCACAAGTGACTTGGTCCTTAGGCAAAATGATAAATTAAAACCTAACAAATACCCAGGGCCCTGATGATCTGTATGCAAGGGTTCTAAAGGATGTAAAGAGGTGCTTAGCTAACACACCTTTGGCTAATCTTTTCAACATATCACTACAAAAACTGCATGGTGCCAGATAAGTGGAAAAATGGCAAATGTGATAACCTATTTTCAAAAACAGGTGACAGTCCTTAGCTTCGAACTATTAGACCAATTATGCCTAACCTCCATAGTGAGAAAATTTTATGGAATCAATAATTGCGAAGGATCAGTTCGTAGCCACCTTGATAAGCCTAAATTAATCAAATCGAATCTCCGCATGTTTACAAAGGGGCGTTCATGCCTTACGAATTTATTAACTTTTTTCACAATAAGGTATTTGAGGAGGTTGATCATGGTAATGTATATGATTTGTGTATATGGACCGTTCAGCCGTAAGGCTTTTGACAGGGTCCCACATCAGAGACTATGAGGAAAATTAAAAGCACAATGGAATAGGAGGAGAGATTTTTTCCTGGTTTGAGGCATGGTTGACAAATAGGCAGCAGAGAGTTTGCATAAATGGGGAGAAATCAGAAAGGGGGTGTGGGGAAGCGTCACGAGCGGTGTTCCACAGGGGTCAGGTGTTGGGCCCCCTGCTGTTCAACATCTACATAACGACATAGATGAGGGCATAAGAGCGACTCGGCAAGTTTGCCGATGACACAAAATAGGCCGTCGAATTCATTCTGACGAGGGCATTCGAGCACTCAGGAAGATTTGATAGACTGATGCAGTGGGTCGGAGAAGTGGCAGATGGCAGTTTAAATATAGACAAATGCAAAGTTCTAAATGTTGGACAGGGGACTATTACCATGCACATATATAACTAAATAATGTAGATCTTAATTATTACGGATGCGAAAATAGATTTAGGAGTTCTGGGTAGCTGTCAATCTGGAAACCAAGGACAACAGTGCATAAGTGTTCGCAATACAGTAATAGAATCCTTGGCTTCATAACAAGAGCATAAATAATAGGAGTCCTCAGGTTGTTCTTCAACTCTATACATACCGTGGTTAGGCCTCATTTAGATTTTTGTGCCACAGTTTTGGTCACCTTATTACAGAAATGGATAAAAATCTCGGAAAATGTACAAAGAGGTGGACCAATGTTGATCCCATGTGATCAGAAACCTTCCCTATGAGGATCGAATATGGGCCCTGAACTGCACTCCTCTAGAAAGACGCCCCCCCCCCCCCCCCCCCCCCCCCCCCCCCCCCCCCCCCCCCCCCCCCCCCCCCCCCCCCCCCCCCCCCCCCCCCCCCCCCCCCCCCCCCCCCCCCCCCCCCCCCCCCCCCCCCCCCCCCCCCCCCCCCCCCCCCCCCCCCCCCCTTAGAATTAGGGGGGATATGATTGAGGTGTATAAATGGAAGAACGGATTAAAAATAAAGGGGATGTAATAGTGTGCTGAAAAATATTCTAGCCTAGACAGGACTCGCAAGCAATGGTTTCAAGTTGGAAAAATTCAGATTTCAGGAAGGATTTAGGAAAGTACTGTTTGGTTAATAGAGTGATGGATGTGTGAAACAAACTCCCAAGTACCGTTATAGAGCCCAGAAGTTGTGTAGCTTAAAAATAGGTTGGATAAATACATGAGTTAGAGGTGGGTGGGGTGTGAGTTAGACCTTGATAGCTTGTGCTAAACAAGGTCGGTTGCCGTGTTCCTCCCTTAAGTCATGTGCTGACCAGACTAGGTTGGGGTGCATTTGGCTTAGAGCCGGTAGGAGACTTGGACATGCCTGCATGGGCCGTAGGCCGTTGCAGTCGTTCCATCGTTCTTATGTTTTTTGTTTTATGTAAACCATCTACCACAACCAAATTCTGGTAATATCAACATTTTGTATATCTTTATTAGAGAATAAACTTTGAATGTGAATTGATATTTGAATATATGTACATTACCTAGGATAAACAACAGAAACTGTTTGTCCTGACAATGTGGACTTATTTCTATTGGGGTCCTTGTAATATATAATTATTTATACCTTAAAAGTTACAATAGCCAAGTAACTCAACTATGTGAAAAGCAGTTATTGTAACAAGGAGATATACTAGAAATAAGGTAAACTGACTTATTTAGTGTGTTGTATTTCTTGATCCATTACACTGGTGTCACTACGGTCAGAACACCTGCCTCCCTCGTCGCTACGGTCAGAACACCTGCCTCCCTCGTCGCTACAGTCAGAACACTGCCTCCCTCGTCGGACGGTGCAGAACACTTGCCTCCCTCGTCGCTACGGTCAGAACACCTGCCTCCCTCGTCGCTACGGTCAGAACACCTGCCTCCCTCGTCGCTACGGTCAGAACATGCCTCCTCGTCGCTACGCGTCAGAAAACACCTGCCTCCTCGACGATCGGTCTGAACACCTGCTCCCTCGTCGCTACGGTCAGAACACCTGCCTCCCTCGTCGCTACGGTCAGAACACCTGCCTCCCTCGTCGCTACGGTCAGAACACCTGCCTCCCTCGTCGCTACGGTCAGAACACCTGCCTCCCTCGTCGCTACGGTCAGAACACCTGCCTCCCTCGTCGCTACGGTCAGAACACCTGCCTCCTCGTCGTTACGCGTCAGAACCTTGGCCTCCCTCGTCGCTTCGGTCAGAAACACTTTGGCCTCCCTCGGTCGCTACGGTCAGAACACCTGTCTCCCTCGTCGCTACGGTCAGAACACTTGCCTCCCTCGTCGCTACGGTCAGAACACTTGCCTCCCTCGTCGCTACGGTCAGAACACCTGTCTCCCTCGTCGCTACGGTCAGAACATGTCTCCCTCGTCGCTACGGTCAGAACACTTGCCTCCCTCGTCGCTACGGTCAGAACACCTGTCTCCCTTGTCGCTACGGTCAGAACACTTGCCTCCCTCGTCGCTACGGTCAGAACACCTGTCTCCCTCGTCGCTACGATCAGAACACCTGCCTCCTTCGTCGCTACAGTCAGAACACTTGCCTCCCTCGTCGCTACGGTCAGAAAACCTGCCTCCCTCGTCGCTACGGTCAGAACACCTGCCTCCCTTGTCGCTACAGTCAGAATACCTGACTCCCTCTCGCTACTCGGTTCAGAATCCACCTGTCTCCCTTGTCCCTACGGTCAGAACACCTGCCTCCCTCGTCGCTACAGTCAGAACACTTGCCTCCCTCGTCGCTACAGTCAGAACACCTGCCTCCCTCGTCGCTACAGTCAGAACACTTGCCTCCCTCGTCGCTACAGTCAGAACACCTGTCTCCTCGTCGGCACGGTTCAGAACACTGCCTCCTCGTCGCTACGGTCGACACCTGCCTCATCGTTGTACGGTTCAGAACACTTGCCTCCTCGTCGATACGTCAGAACACTGACTCCCTCGTCGCATACGGTCAGGATCACTGTATTACTGTCGCTACGGTCAGAACATGTCTCCTCGTCGTACGGTCAGAACATCGTGCCTTCCCTCGTCGCTATGGTCAGAACACCTTTCTACCTCGTCGCTACGGGTCAGAAACATGTCTCTCGTCGCTACGGTCAGAACACTGGCCTCCCTCGTCGCTACCGGTCGAACACCTGTCTCCCTCGTCCTACGGTCAGAAACCACTGACCTCTCGTCGCTACGGTAGAACACTTGCCTCCTCTCGTCGCTACGGTAGAACAAACTAGTCTCCCTTCGTCGCTACGGTCAGAACATGTCTCCCTCGTCGCTCGGTCAGAACACTTGCCTCTCGGCTAGCTTATGTCGGTGACTCTGGCTACGGTCAGAACACCGTCTCCCTCGTCGCTACGGTCAGATCACCTGCCTCCTTCGTTCGCTAACAGGTCAGAACACTTGCGTCCTCGCGCTACGGTCAGAAACACTGCCTCCTCGTCGCTACGGTCAGAACACTGCCTCCTCGTCGCTACAGTCAGAATACCTGCCTCCTCGTCGCTACGGGTCTGAACACCTGTCTCACCTCGTCGCTACGTCAGTACCTGCCTCCTCGTCGACTACAGTCCAGAAACAACTTGCCTCCCTCGTCGCTCTACAGTCAGCCAACAACAACAATATCCCATGCCTCCCTGTCGCTACAGTCAGATACAATTGCTCCCTCGGCGCTACAGTCAGAACACCTGTTTCCTCGTCGCTTCGGTAAGAACACCTGCCTCCCTCGTCGCTACGGTCAGACACCTGCCTCCCTCGTCGGACGTCAGTAACACTTGCCTCCCCGTTGTACGGTCAAGAACACTTGCCTCCCTCGTCGCTTACGGTCCGAAACACCTGCCTTCCTCGTCGCTACGGTCAGAACATGTTCCTCGTTCGCCCCCCTCTACGGTCAGAACACTTGCATCCCTCGTCGCTACGGTCAGAACACCTTTCTCCCTCATCGCTACGGTCAGAACATGTCTCCCTCGTCGCTACGGTCAGAACACTTGCCTCCCTCGTCGCTACGGTCAGAACACCTGTCTCCCTCGTCGCTAGGGTCAGAACATGTCTCCCTCGTCGCTACGGTCAGAACATGTCTCCCTCGTCGCTACGGTCAGAACACTTGCCTCCTTCGTCGCTACGGTCAGAACACCGGTCTCCCTCGTCGCTACGGTCAGAACACCTGCCTCCTTCGTCGCTACAGTCAGAACACTTGCCTCCCTCGTCGCTACGGTCAGAACACCTGCCTCCCTCGTCGCTACGGTCAGAACACCTGCCTCCCTCGTCGCTACAGTCAGAATACCTGCCTCCCTCGTCGCGCTCGGTCCGGTCAGACACTGTCCCCCTCGTCGCTACGCGTCAGAACACTCCTGCGCCTCGGTCGTCAGTCAGAACACTTGCCTCCCTCGTCGATACAGGTCAGTACTACCTGCACTCATCGTGCTACAGTCAGAAGACTTGCCTCCCTCGTCGCTACTCAGTCAGACACCTGTTCCCTCGTCTGCTACGGTCTGGAACACCTGCTCCCTCGTCGCCTACGGTCTGACCAAATGCTCCCTCGTCGCTACTGTCCAGAAACATCTTGCCTCCTCGTCGCTACGGTCAGACACTTGCTCCCTCGTCGCTACGGTCAGAAAACCTGTTTCTCCCCTCGTCCGTACTCGGTCAGCATAAAAAACCCATTTGGTCTCCTCGTCGGCTGGTCAGGACACTTACCTCCCTCGTCGCTACGGTCAGAACACCTGTCTCCCTCGTCGCTACGGTCAGAACATGTCTCCCTCGTCGCTACGGTCAGAACACTTGCCTCCCTCGTCGCTACGGTCAGAAACATATACCCCCACAACAAATACACCTGTCTCCCTCGTCGCTATGGTCTGAAAGGCTCCTCGTCGCTACGGTCAGAACACTTGATCCACGAGTCATACGGTCAGAACACCTGCCCTCCCCGTCGCTAGGCAGAACACCTGCCTCCTTCGTCGCTACAGTCAGAACACTTGCCTCCCTCGTCGCTACGGTCAGAACACCTGCCTCCCTCGTCGCTACGGTCAGAACATGTCTCCCTCGTCGCTACGGTCAGAACACTTGCCTCCCTCGTCGCTACGGTCAGAACACCTGTCTCCCTCGTCGCTACGGTCAGAACATGTCTCCCTTGTCGCTATGGTCTTAACACTTGCCTCCCTCGTCGCTACGGTCAGAACACCTGTCTCCCTCGTCGCTACGGTCGAACACTGCCTCCCTCGTCGCTTTCAGTCTGAACACTTGCTCCTCGTCGCTACAGTCGGTAACACCTGCCTCCCTCGTCGTACAGGTCAGGAAAACACTTGCCTCCCTCGTTCGCTTCAGTCTGAAC
>NC_069405.1:82959103-82963397 GCF_026875155.1 Cherax quadricarinatus
GATAAAAATTTTGTAAAAAGATAACTATAAAGCACAAATGAGTATTACAAAGACAGGTTTGGTTGATGCATTGCTGTTACATTCAGTCGAATGGAGTATTTGTTAGGTAGTGTTTTAAAAAATAACAAAGTTAGATTGGGTCTTAGGTTTATCATTTGTGTGACTATATAATTGTGGTAACATTTAGGATATACAATGTAAAGGTTCAGTTATTCAGAAACAATATTTATTTGTTTTGAGTGAATAAGTGATCTTGAGAAGAGACTTGAATTAATAAACAGGTAGTGTTTCTTTTATATTTACAGGTAATGAATTCCAGAATTTTAGGGCCTTTTATGTGCATTGAGTTTTTTGCATAGCTTGAGATGGACACGAGGAACATAAAGAGTGATCTATGCCTTGTGTTATGGTCATGTGTTCTGTTGAGTTTGGCAAGAGATGTTTGAGGGGAGGGTTAATATCAGAGTTAAGTGTTCTATGTAGTAATAGGGTGCAGTACATAAGTATGGTTGTTTTGTCTGGTGAGTAGGTTGAGTGTTTTGGATATGGTGGGTGTGCTGCTGTAGTGAGAATTTGTTATCATTCTAACTGAGCCTTTTGTTGGGTAATTAGTGGTCTGAGATGGTAATTGTTGTTGAGCCCCATGCACAAATTCCATAGGTGAGATAGGAGTAATAGTGAGTGATTATTGGGCCAGGAGGGCTGACTGTGGAAACATAGTACCGTATCTTCGATAGTAGGCCTACAGTCTTGGAAAATTTTCTTAGAAATTTGTTGTTATATGTGTATGAAATTTGAGTCTATTATCAAGGTGGATTCCTAAGAATTTTCCTCCCGGTGCTTTGTGATAGGTGATCCGTTTATTCATTATGTTAAGAGGCGACATCTGTAAGCTCTGTTACCAAATTGAATGAAGTAGGTTTTGTCAATGTTTTGTGTAAGTTTGTTAGGCCTCATCCAGGTGATATTTTCTGGTTTTTAAAAATTCGGTGTTTACAGTATTGGCTAGGTGGACTGGGCTCGGTGAGACAAGACGTATGTAGTGTCATCTGCAAAAGTGTGGGTTTGAGTAATTGCGAAGGGGGCATTTTTTTTTGGGGGTTTTTTTTCGGTAGGTTCATTTTGTGTATAGGAGAAAAAGAAGAAGGGCCAAGGACACTTCCCTGTGGGACACCAACTGATTTTGGTTGAGAAGAAGAGCTTGCCCCATTTGCGTTCCACATATTGGCTGTCTGTTGCTGCAGGGACTTTAGGCATATTGAACCTTCATGTGGTTAAAGTTGCAGCAAGATCGTCCATTAAATAAAGTTATAAAAAATAAAAAATGTGAAACAAATTTGGACATGGCAACACTTATAGCAAAAAAAAAAATAAAAAAATCAATATTGGCAATCTCGAAATCATGGTGATAATACAAATGATAATAGTAATGCCAATTGACCATCGAAACATTTTTAATATAATGTAATAACATGTTTTGGTACCCAAAAAAAATATTATGTCTTGAGCTTGATTTTTGTTTTTTTTTGCACTTTACTATCAATTTAAGCAAAAACGAAGGATTATTACCCATGACAACTCCGTTTACAAATTCAACAGGGTCCCCTGAAAACTTTTTGTAAATTTCAGAATGATCGGTTCATACTAATGGTTCAGGACTCAAAAAAAATACAATTATAAATGCACTTTTGAAAAAAATCAACAAATACATTGAACATTACTATACAGTGGGTAAAAATACTCTCCAGGTAAACTCCAGATAATACGTTTATTGAGAGTAGAACTGGTTATATAGACATTATTCCTGAAGTTCCATGAAGATCCCTTTATCCTGAAGTTCTCTGGTGGCCGGCCAATCATAAAAATCCATCCCAATCAATCTGAAAAGAAAGAAATGAATTCTCAAAATCCTATTCCCAGTGATTATGTACAGATACATGTAATTGCATCCATATATGATATTTATACACATAACAATATAAAAATATACCAAAAAAACACTAATAATTACGTACCTTTGACTGGATGTTGGTGGACACATGATTATCTATGTACTCCAGGCTCGTAGGACGTGTCCACCTCCCTTTTCCTCTTCTTTCCACCTCGGTTCCGTTTTTCCTTCATCTGCTTCTCCATTAATTCAAGTTGTGCTTGAGTCACTGCTGAACGTCTGTAGCCCAGTGCTGTGTCCAGACAGCTCCTCACATATACACTATTGTAGTCAGCAACAGCATGGCTGACTGCGAAATCAGCATGCCTCTTGGTTTGATATTTGGCTTTATTGCTGTAAGACCATATGCGGTGATGCAGACTTTCATTCGAGTTTTGCGTTCTGCCTTTTATACAACGCTGCATCATTTTATCTGATGTTAGGTCTTTGTAGACATTATGCACCTCCTCCATGTATGCAGGTTCAAGTTGGAAGTGCACTTTCATCTTGGTGTGAGATGGTGGAGGAAGGTCTGCTGCTGCTGCTGCTTTCTGGTAGAAACACCAGGATTTATCACCTGTTGGGCAAAGGTGATGCTCCTATATTTTGTCTTCCTTGTTTCTGAACATGAAATATCCAATAGTTCAGTAGCAGTGAACAAGGACAGTCTTCAGAGGAGGGTGGTGGTACTAGCATGGTGGTGGCGTCACCAACCACAGCAGCTGCTCTCTTTGCTTGTTTAGCCCTTATCATTGCTTCTATGTTCCTTCTCCTCTTACTGCTAATGTTATAGGCAAACTGTTTCTTCTTTGCAGGCATTGTGTACCAAAAATGTATACAATGAAAGGCGAAAAGTAACGTCCCAAGGGTAGTCAGCTGTCAGACAAAGTGACACACCCCATCTCTCTTCAGACTTCCAGTCGGCACTGACTTGAGATGGTGTGAGCAGCTCCTTCTCACAGCTAACCTACTGTATAGTCCTTGTGGCTTAGCGCTTCTTTTTGACTATAATAATAATCACAGCTAACCTGATGGTTGCCAGTTACTATTTAGAAGATCTAGCTCAAAAATACACACAAAAAAAGGAAAAAAAATACCTGTGATACTGTTTTATGAAGCGAGTCGCGCTGGAGCACGTGGTATTGTTATGACGTTAGCTGGGCCGCGCTGATGACGTAGTTACCATTGTTATAATTACGATAGCTTTTCATGTAATTATCGTACAGAGACCATACCCCCGGCCGGGATTGAACCCGCGGTCATAGAGTCATTACGATTTCTTAAGTCATGTGAGTACAGAGACGAGACGCCACCAAAATGTTTGCCAATCTTGCTCTATTTTTTTTTTCGGTAGATTAACTCATTTGTATATTATTTCGATTTTTGTGGTGTATCTAGGCTCAGACTTGGCGGTTCTCCCCTCAAAGAGTGTTGCAGAGATTGGTGATAGTACTTGTGACACTTTTTGTATTAAGGTTGTAAGGAGAAAAATTTAATCTCCTGCCTTGTTTTTAGTTGCGTTGATAATAAGGAGAGACTTCGTATGGTTATTCGGAGCTAGGAAAGTTTGTTCGGGTAGTTGCCGTGAGGTTAGTCATTTGGTGGGGTATCTGAGCTTGGATTTTTTATTGGCAAGGTTTTGTTCCTATAGTGAGAGAGAAATCATTGAGTCTGTTTTGCCGTTTTCTGTTGGTGGAGTTGGGTTCATTGATTTTGATTAAATTTTGTTTCGCTTACTTAGTGATATCTTTTTTGTTCCAGAATTTTCTGATAGGGTCTTCCGGTCTTTTTTATATCACCTCGTAAGTTGATAGTCTGTTCTTCATAATACAGTTTTTTGCCTTCTTATCAAGGCTGGTTAGGATTGAGGAGTAACGTTAACGTTTTGTTTGGTCTTGGGTATGTGACCCATTCTGTACTGTTTTTAATACGGTGTGTTGTATTGTATATGGATTTGAGAATGCTGGGTGTTAGCCAGAGGAACTGTTCAGTCTCTCTTAGCTGTACATCGTTTAGTTTTTTTTTTAGGGCAGGTGCTTGTTATAGAGGTATTGGGTCCTGTTTAGAAAATTATTAATCATTCGTCAATATCTGTTAGTTTTCTAGCTCAGTGTGCGGGAATCAATGTTGTTACTGCGTTGTGAAGTTATTAATGGCTGCTCATTGTGAAGTTGAAGGTGACTTAGTAGGTGTCTTGGGGTATTTTACCAGGTTGTTATGAGGAAAGTGGGTAGTGGTTGTGGTTTTTCTGTAATTATGCCTGATTTGAAGGGGATATGGGGTTTTTCAGATGTGGGCAAATAGGGAAACACAGTTCTGTAAAATCGTAGGTTTTGTTACTTTGGTGCAAAACCCTTTCCCGTT
>NC_069405.1:82963897-82989420 GCF_026875155.1 Cherax quadricarinatus
AAACCACTTTAAGTTTTTTGGTTGTTCTGGGTTATATTGGAAAACAAGGGTTATTAATTAGCCACGAGGAAATAAATGTCATTGACTTAATTAGGTCATCTTAGGTAAATCTATATAATGTACTTTATATAGATGTCAAGAACATCTTTGTAAAGAAGAGAAGAAAAAGTCACATTAGGACATTTAAGAAGAGGCACCATAAAGGTCTGGAGCGGAGAGTGAGTCGACCTAGTAGACACCAGCGAAGAAACGGGACAAGGAACTGTGAATCGACCCATGCAACCACGTACACGTAAGTATACATACACATACACACACCTTACACATATACTGCTATGTATAATAATCTATGTAACTGTATTTGTGTATACCTGAATAAACTTACTTATTTACTGAGAGAGAGAGAGAGAGAGAGAGAGAGAGAGAGAGAGAGAAGAGAGAGAGAGAGAGAGAGAGAGAGAGAGAGAGAGAGAGAGAGAGAGAGAGAGAGACTTTTTACAATTTATACACAGACTACCAAGGTTGCATTCCTAGACTGCATCATGTTTGTTTCTAAGAATTACGATGTAATATATACAGGCTTTGCAAAAGCCTTCGGACAAGTGTGACCATGGCGTAATAGCGCACAAAATGCGTGCTAAAGGAATAACAGGAAAAGTCGGTCGATGGATCTATAATTTCCTCACTAACAGAACACAGAGAGTAGTCGTCAACAGAGTCAAGTCCGAGGCAGCTACGGTGAAAAGCTCTGTTCCACAAGGCACAGTACTCGCTCCCATCTTGTTCCTCATCCTCATATCCGACATAGACAAGGATGTCAGCCACAGCACCGTGTCTTCCTTTGCAGATGACACCCGAATCTGCATGACAGTGTCTTCCATTGCAGACACTGCAAAGCTCCAGGCGGACATCAACCAAATCTTTCAGTGGGCTGCAGAAAACAATATGAAGTTCAACGATGAGAAATTTCAATTACTCAGATATGGTAACATGAGGAAATTAAATCTTCATCAGAGTACAAAACAAATTCTGGCCACAAAATAGAGCGAAACACCAACGTCAAAGACCTGGGAGTGATCATGTCGGAGGATCTCACCTTCAAGGACCATAACATTGTATCAATCGCATCTGCTAGAAAAATGACAGGATGGATAATGAGAACCTTCAAAACTAGGGAGGCCAAGCCCATGATGACACTCTTCAGGTCACTTGTTCTATCTAGGCTGGAATATTGCTGCACACTAACAGCACCTTTCAAGGCAGATGAAATTGCCGACCTAGAAAATGTACAGAGAACTTTCACGGCGCGCATAACGGAGATAAAACACCTCAATTATTGGAGCGCTTGAGGTTCCTAAACCTGTATTCCCTGGAACGCAGGCGGGAGAGATACATGATTATATACACCTGGAAAATCCTAGAGGGACTAGTACCGGAACTTGCACACGAAAATCACTCACTACGAAAGCAAAAGACTTGGCAGACGATGCACCATCCCCCAATGAAAAGCAGGGGTGTCACTAGCACGTTAAGAGACCATACAATAAGTGTCAGGGGCCCGAGACTGTTCAAATGCCTCCCAGCACACATAAGGGGGACTACCAACAGACCCCTGGCAGTCTTCAAGCTGGCACTGGACAAGCACCTAAAGTCAGTTCCGGATCAGCCGGGCTGTGGCTCGTACGTTGGTTTGCGTGCAGCCAGCAGCAACAGCCTGGTTGATCAGGTGCTGATCCACCAGGAGGCCTGGTCACAGACCGGGCCGCGGGGGCGTTGACCCCCGGAACTCTCTCCAGGTAAACTCCAGAGGCAACTGAGATATTAGAAAAGATTCTTTTACGGACAAGTAGAATAAAATGTAATAATAAACACCTTTTATTTATTTATTTAGTAATTTTAGCATACATACAGAGGTACAAAAAAAATACAGGTAAGAGCAGTATGCCAAAGCCACTTATATGCATAGCATTACGGGCTGGCTTAAAATTAACTTAAGATTAACTAAGCAATGATGAAATCAGTGATAAAACATTATTGTAAACAGATAACTATAAAGCACAAATGAGTATTACAAAGACAGGTCATATGGTTGCATGCATTGCTGTACATTCAGTCGAATGGAGTATTCTGTTAGGTAGTGTATTTAAAAAATAACAAAGTTAGATTGGGTCTTAGGTTTAACATTTGTGTGATATAATTGTGAGTAACATTTAAGATATACAATTTATAAGGTTCAGTTATTCAGTATTTATTTGGTTTGAGTGAATAAGTGATCTTTGAGAAGAGACTTGAATTTATAAACAGGTAGTGTTTCTTTTATATTTACAGGTAATGAATTCCAGATTTTAGGGCCTTTTATGTGCATTGAGTTTTTGCATAGCTTGAGATGGACACGAGGAACATCAAAGAGTGATCTGTGCCTTGTGTTATGGTCATGTGTTCTGTTGAGGTTGGCAAGGAGATGTTTGAGGGGAGGGTTAATATCAGAGTTAAGTGTTCTATGTATGTAATAGGTGCAGTAATAAGTATGGATGTTTTGTATGGTGAGTAGGTTGAGTGTTTTGAATATTGGTGGAGTGTGCTGCCTGTAGTGAGAATTTGTTATCATTCTAACTGCAGCCTTTTGTTGGGTAATTAGTGGTCTGAGATGGTTAATTGTTGTTGAGCCCCATGCACAAATTCCGTAGGTGAGATGGGAGTAAATAAGTGAGTGATATAGGGCCAGGAGGGCTGACTGTGGAGCATAGTACCGTATCTTCGATAGTATGCCTACAGTCTTGGAAATTTTCTTAGAAATTTGTTGTATATGTGTATGAAATTTGAGTCTATTATCAAGGTGGATTCCTAAGAATTTTCCCTCTGTTAGCTTTGTGATAGGTGATCTGTTTATCGTTATGTTAAGAGGTACATCTGTAGCTCTGTTACCAAACTGAATGAAGTAGGTTTTGTCAATGTTTAGTGTAAGTTTGTTAGTCCTCATCCAGGTAGATATTTTCTGTAATTCGGTGTTTACAGTATTGGCTAGCGTGACTGGGCTCGGGTGAGACAAGACGTATGTAGTGTCATCTGCAAAAAGTGTGGGTTTGAGTAATTGCGAAGCATTTGGTAGGTCATTTATGTATAGGAGAAAGAGAAGAGGGCCAAGGACACTTCCCTGTGGGACACCAACTGTAATTGGTTGAGAAGAAGAGCTTGCCCCATTTGCGTACACATATTGGCTTCTGTTGCTGAGACTTTAGGCATATTGAACCTCATGTGGTTAAAGTTGCAGCAAGATCGTCCAATAAATAGTTATAAAAAATAAAAATGTGAAAAATTGGACATGGCAACACTTATAGCAAAAAAAAAAATCAATATTAGCAATCTCGAAATCATTGGTGATAATCACAAATGATAAAGTAATGCCAAATTGACCATCTAACATTTTTAAATAATGTAATAACATGTTTTATGGTACCCAAAAAAAAATATTATTATGTCTTGACTTGATTTTATTTTTTTTTGCACTTTACATCAATTTATGCAAAATAAAGGGATTATTACCCAAACAACTCTTTACAAATTTCAACAGGGTCCCCTGTAACTTTTGTAAATTTCAGAATGATGGGTCATAATAATTTTTGGATCAAAAAAATAAAATAAATGCATTTTGAAAAAAAATCAAAAATCATTGAACTTACTTACAGGGGGTAAAAATCCCTTTAGTGCCTTTTACTTTTTTGAGAAAAAAGGGTTATTAGAAATTTTTCCTGAATTCCATGAAATCCCTTTGTCCTAAGTTTTTGGTGGCCGGCCAATATAAAAATCCACCCCAATAAATCAAAAGAAAAAATAAATTTCCAAATCCTTTCCCCAGTATATTCCGTGTTTATGTAAGTACATGTAATTGATCCATATATGTATTTTACACATAACAATAAAAAAAATTAAAACCAAAAAAAAACCTTAATTAGTCCCTTTTGCTGGTGTTGGGGGAAACTGATTTCAAATGTCCTCCGGCTCGTAGGACGTGTCCACCTCCCTTTTCCTTTTTTCCCCTGGGTTCCTTTTTTTCCTCATCGCTTCTCCTTAATTCAGTTGTGTTGGTCACGGAAACGTCTGAGCCCAGTGCTGTGTCCAGACACTCCCCACATATAAATATTGCGTCAGAAACAGCATGGCTGACTGCAAAATCACTGCCTTTTGGGTTTTGATTTTTGGGTTTTATTGCTGAAAGCCATATGGGGGTTAAAACTTTCTTAGTTTTGCTTTCTCCCTTTTATACAACGCTGCTTTTTTTTATCTGTGTTGGTCTTTGTAACATTATGCCCCTCCTCCATGTATGCGGGTTCAATTAAGTGCACTTTATCTTGGTGTGAGATGGTGGGGGAAGGGTTGCTGCTGCGCTTTCTGGTAAAACCCCAGGATTTATAAAAACCTGTTGGGAAAAAGGTGATGCCCTTATTTGTCTTCCTTTTTTCAAAACATAATACCCAAATATTCAGTAGCATGAACAAGGACATCTTCAGAGGAGGGGGGTGGTACTAGCTGGTGGGGGCTCACCAACCAAGCAGTGCTCTTTTGTTTGTTTCCCCTTTTTTTGTTCTATGTTCCCTTCTCCTCTTATGCTAATGTTTAGGAAAAATGTTCTTTTTTGAGGCATTGGTCCCAAAATGTTACAAAAAGGCAAAAAGTACGCCCAAGGGGTGCACGTCAACAAATGACACACCCCATTCCGACTTCCAGTGGGAGATTTAGATGGGGGGGGCCCTCGTTCTCACAGCAACCACTGTAAGCCTTGTGGCTTAGCTTTTCTTTTTGATTTAAAAAAACACAGCTCCTGAGGGTTGCATTTAAAATTTTTAAAGATCTAGCTCAAAATAACAAAAAAAGGAAAAAAAAATACCTGGAAAATGTTTTATAAAGCGAGTCGCGCTGGAGCACTTTTTTTTATGCGTTAGGGGGGCCGCGCTGATGACGTATTTTACCTTTTGTTATATTACATAGCTTTTCATTATTATCTACAGAGACGAGCGACACCAAAAATGTTGCCAGTCTTTGTTTTTTTTTTTGGGTAAGATTAACCTTTTTTATTTTTTCGTTTTTGGATCTGGGTCATTTGGCGTCCCCCCCTCAAAGATGTTGCAATTTTGGGGGTGATAGTTTGTGACACTTTTTTTTAAAAAGGGGGGGTTAAGGTTTTAAATTCCTGCCTTTTTTTTTTAGTGCTTGATAAAAAGGGGAGACTTCGTAGGGGTTATCGGGCTGGGAACGTTGTTCGGGTATTTGCCGGGAGGTGTCTTTGGTGGGGTTTTTGAGTTTGGGTTTTTTTGGCAAGGTTTTGTCCAAGTGGAGAAAAATCATTGAGTCTTTTCCCGTTCTGTTGGGGGGTTTTGGGGTTCATCTGATTTTGCAAATTTTTTTTCGCTTTCTATACTTTTTTGTTCCCCAAATTTCTGATGGGTCTTCCCAGGTTTTTTTTTATTCACTCGTAATTTTGGATAATCTGTTCTAAAATATTTTTTTTCCCCTTTTTTATGGGGGTTTTGGATTGGGGAAAAAGTTTTTTTTGGGTCTCTGGTTATGGACCTTTCTGTACTGTTTTTCAAGGTGTTTTGTATTTAGGGATTTGAGAAGCGGGGGTGTTACCAGGGACTGTTCTTCTTTTTAGCTGTCACTTTTAGTTTTTTGGGCGTGCTTGTTTTAGAGGTTTTGGGTTTTTTTAGAAAAATTAAAAAAACATTCGTCAATATCGTATAGTTTTCTAGCTCAGTGTCCCAGTAAAACAATTTTTTGTTACTGCTGTTTGAATTTTAATGGCTCCCTCATTTTAAGTTAAAGGGTGACTTTATAGTGTTTTGGGGGTTTTTTTTTCCAAGATTTTTTTTATGAAAAGTGGGTAGGGGTCTGGTATTACGAAATTATCCCTGATTTTTAAAGGGGATTTGGTGTTGGTCCGATTGGCAAGTAGGAAACCGTCTCTGTACTCTTGTGGTTTTGTTAGTTGGTACAAAATACAGTTAAATTGTTTTTGGAAATTCATAACGTGGGGCCCTGGTCTTGCAGGAGTTTTTATACTGAAGTCACCTGAGAGTGAAAAGTGATCTTGTTCTGCTCATCATTATCTATTTCCCTGGGTTTTTGAAAAAATTTGGCTAATTTTTGTTTGGGGAAACTCTGTAATGTTTATCACGTGAGATTTTTTTGTGGGTTTTGGATTTGAATTATTTTTATTATTCCCCTTTTCTCCTTGTGCAAGTGAGTGAAATTCTTTTGGGTCTGGTAGTATATGGCTGTCCCACCCCCCTTGTTTTTCGGGCCCACAGTTGTTAGGCTTTTAAAAACAGGAATGGCATAGAATCTGTACTATCAGGCTTTCCCGGGTTTCATTGGAAAAGTGGACATTTGGGCATTAAAGGGGAATTTAGAAAATGCTTGGGTCATCGAAATGCTTGCTTAAGACTGTTATGTATTTTTAAAGATATTAGTTTTTGGGGGGGCACTGAGAAGTCCCTTTGATTTTCTGCAGTGTAGAAATTTACAGTAACTGTTTGATTCATTTAATCTTTTAATAAGGGGTTTGGGTATAGGATCAATGTTGAAACTAGATTTGTGTAAAATCTATAGTTGAATTAAGTATAAAACAAAATAAAATTTCAAAGCAAAAAAAATAGACCGAATTATTTAACAAATGTTAAAAAAAATGGAAGGTGTTTTTTTAAAACTAAAATAAGGAGAAATTAAAAGGGGCAAAAAAATTGTGGTGACAAATAAAAATGATATCAAATAAAGGAGCTTGGGATATGATAGAGGTATACTTTAAAGGGAATTCTTAAAATTAGAATTTTAATATAAATTTAAATATAAAAGGGACTAATTAAATTTTTGGAAAAATAAAAATGGTTTCAAATAAAATTTCACTAAGGGTTTAAAATAATGACTTTTTTGGGTCTATGTTTTGAGCTAGAAAGATTAAATTCAACTAGATTTAACTAATAAAATAAAAATACAAATTAAAAATACACCTCTCTCCTAGTAATTGCAAAATGGCTAAATAAAAGAATTTGGTATTGCTATATACAAGATTTAATCTAAAAATATAAAAAAGGGACAAGACTCTTTTAATTGCATAAGGGTTATATAATTTTTTACAAAAATTTTAAAAATAATAGATTTTAAAATTTACAAAAAAAATTACAAGTTAAAATAGCAAAAGAAAAAAAAAAGTGAAAAAAAATTATTATTACATGAGGGATTGGTACTGTTAGCAAAAAATGTTAAGGGCCCGAAAAAAAATATAAATTTAAATTTCACTAATTGCCACCAATATATCATAGAAAGAAAACATCTTAGGTAGGAATTTTAAAAATAAATTTTTAATATAAAAAATCAAAAATTTAAATGGTATTGCAATTCACAAGCCTGTATAGGTTTTTGACAGATCGGGGATAATGATTTAAATTGAAAAATATAATTCACAATTAAAGTACAAAATATTTAATTGTAAAATATAAATTAGTTACATTTTATTTTTGGTATTTATACAAGTGTATTTCGTCAGTGGGGAAAGCGCTATAATATTTTTCCCTTTATTATAAAATTCATAATGCTGATAATGATAAATTCAACTTTAATTTCAACCGGAAACTTTTTTTTTTCCTCTATATTTTTTTTTGTAGGGTAAAACCTTTAATGGGGGTAACATGCACAAGCGTACTGGAGGGGGGATCGAAGAGGGAAAGTTTTTAGTGTGGTGTGCGGGGCCTGTAAAACACTATCCACAAGGATGGGGGCGCTCCAAAAACGAAAAAACCCTTTTTTTGTTTGGGTTCTTTCCCTCACTGAGCTCTTTCTCTTTAGGAAATTCCTGTTAATAAGCATGCAGGGTAATGTGTACAAAAGGGTAAAATATGTTTTTTTTAAACTATCTCTTCTTCTCTTTCGAATTATATATAATATAATATTAAATTTTTATATATATAATTTTTTTTTATAATATATTATTTATATATTTAATTTTTTAAATTTTTTATTGCAAAAAAGCACGTAAAAAGGGGTTTAGAATAGCAAAACAACACTTGAAAAAAATTTTTATTATATATATATATATTTATATATATATATATATTTATAATAATATTATATTTATATATATATTTGTCGTGCCGAAGCGAATTTCGTCTTTTAAATAGCAAGTTTATCTTGCCTTTAGACAAAGAAAATTTTTGGTATCAAAAATTTGCCAAAAACATTTGCCTAAAAGAAAAAAAAAAATTTCCCCTTGTTTGTTTAGTATTAAATTATTGTAAAAAATATAAAAAAATTTTTGTTTGGGTTTGGCTAAAATAAAATTGTTCTTGTTATAATAAGGTTGGGAATTTTCTAAAATTCTTTTTGGGGAAAAATTAAAAATTTTTTTTCTTAACATTAATGAAAAAATATTCTTTTTTTTGTTAAAAGAAAATTTTGAAAGGGTTTAATTTTTAAAATTTCTTGCAAATTTTGTTTTCAAATTTGGATTTATAATTTATATATTATATAATAAAATTTTTTTTATATATTTATAATTTATATTTATATATATATTTATATTTGTGTGTGTGAACATACATTCAACACCGAGAAGCACATTTAAGTGGAGATTTTCTTAATCCATTACTTTAGGAAATTAAAAAATTCTTTGGTTTGCAGTTGGGGCACCTTAATGCCTAGCAAGTCGATAGAATTTAAAATCCATTAAACAACCCTTGATCAGAGTATAAAAGGGGATTCAAGATGGGACACTCACCTAATTGTTGTTGAAGGGTCGGTCAAAGTCATTCACTGTCCTAAAGGTCCACTCTCTTCCTGCTCCATGAACTTTTCATACCTTTCTTTAAAACTTTGTATGGGTCCCGCCCCCCACATCATCCCGACTGGCCCCTTCCTGACAACCTTTTACTGTGAAGTACTTCCTAACATCCTATGATCATCTGAGTTTTCAAAAAGGTTGTGACCCCCTTTTTGTTTGTCTCTCTCTGAAACATTGTACCTTCTACCTTATCGTTCCCTTTTTATTTTATGTTTTTAATTCCCCCCCCCCCCTTTCTTCCTTGTTCTAGAGATGTGGGGACTATCAAAGAAATGCCTTTGACAAAAGGGGAAACATGGTGTAATGTGGGGCGTAGAAGACGGATACGCCACCACTACATCCTGCGAAAAAAAAAAAAAGCATTATCGTTTAACTAAAAATTGTTTTTTTTTTTTTTTTTTTGGGGGGGGGGGGGGGGGACGTTGCGCTCTACTTTTGTTTCTTAACGTCTCCATTTAATCAAATGTATTTCATTAAATTTTAAATATTTTAAGTTAAATTTGGTGAGGGAGGGTTTTTTACCAAAATGTCACAAGGGGGAATACGTAGGCAACGGGTGACACACACCACACCCACACACACACACACAGGCGGGGGGCCCGGAAACTAGGACTGACCCCTGCAACCCAAATAGGTAGAACACAAAAACCACCCCCCCACACCAACACAACCAGTACGTCAGTGAAGAGGCCCGGGGCCCGGGCGAGCCGACCCCTGCAACACAATTTGGGAGTACACACACCACAATTAAACGTTCAGTGGGGGTAATTTTGCGAAAATTCGCCCATGGAAAAAAAAAACTCAAAGCAGGTAAGTTAGCGTTTTTTGACTCGCCGGTTTTCCATTGGAAGAAACCCAGAGGGGGGGTAGCACCGGGGATCCTACTTGAAGAAATTTTTCCCCACACGTAGGCTTTTCACCCCCCAGTGGTCTTCACCCAACGAATTTTTCACCCCACAAGGCTTTATCAACCACACAGTTTGGGTTTTTCACCCCCACAGTAAGCTTTTACCCCCAAAAGTGGCTCTATCACCCCACAGTAAGCTTTTTCACCCCCCAGTAGGTTTTCAAACCCCCAGTAGGCTTTATCCCCAACAGAAAAATTTTCAACCACACAGTAGGGTTTTCACCCCCCAGAACTTTATCACCCAACAGTGGCTCTTACCCCCCACGTAAGCTTTTTCACCCACACAGTAGGCTTTACAAACCCCAAGTAAGCTTTTCACCCAACAGGGCCTATCCCCACAAAATAACTTTCCCCCACCAGTGGCTTTTTCAAACCCAAATAGGTTTTTTACCCCACTTTTTTTTTACCCAACAGAAAGCTTTATCACCCCCCAGTAGGGTCACACCCCCACAGTAGGCTTTTCACCCCCCGTAAGCTTTATCCCCCAAAAAGTAGGGTCTATCACCCCCCAGTAAACTTTTCACCCCCAAAAAGAGGTTTTTAACCACCAGTAGGTTTTTTCACCCCCCAATAAGCTTTGTCACCAGCAAAAAGCTTTATACCCCACACAGTGGCTTTATCACCCCCCAGTGGCTTTACACCCAACTAGCTTATCACCCACAAGTGGGTTTATCACCCCCAAAAGTAGGGTCGTCACCCAACAGTACTTTTTCACCACCAAAAAGCTTTAACCCACACAGTAAGCTTTCACCCACCGCAGGCTTATCCCCACACATGCTTTATCATCCCCCAGTAAGCTTTATCCCCCACACAGTAACCTTTATCACCCACACAGTAGGTTTTAAACCCCCAAACAGTGGGTTTTATCACCCCCACAGAAATTTTATCCCCAAAAGAAGTTTTATCCCCCACCAGAATTTTTCCCCCACACATAAGCTTTCACCCACACAGAAATTTTATCCCCCACCAGTAAGCTTTATCACCCACACAGTAGGCTTTTATAACTCACAAGTAGGCTTTATTTTAATCACCCACCCCAGTAAGCTTTATCACCCACACGTAAGGCTTTATCACCCACACAGTAAGCTTTATCACCCACACAGTAAGCTTTATCACCCACACAGTAAGCTTTATCACCCACACAGTAGGCTTTATCACTCACACAGTAGGCTTTATCACCCACACAGTAGGCTTTAAAATCACCACACAGCAGGCTTTGTCTAAATGTCAATTTTACAGATCAAAAATCAAGTATCATGGTCATGTAGTCACTCCTAGAAGGGTTACGACTGACCAAAGTAAGGTAACTGCAGTACTAAATTTTCCATCTCCCAAAACTGCTGATGCTGTAAGATCCTTTATGGGCTTAGCAGGTTTTTATAGATCTTTCATTGCCAATTTTTCTTCCATAGCAGCTCCTCTAACTGAGTTGCTTAAGAAAGAAACTCCTTTCGTTTCGACCTTCCGTCAGAAAGAGCATCCAACTTCTAAAAAAAGCTAACATCTGCTCCATTTTGAATTTCAGATTTTTCTAAGCCCTCTAATCTGACTACTGATGCTATTCAGCTGGCAATAGGTGCCGTACTAGCTCAGAAGACTGACAGCAAGTAAACGCAGTTTGTCATTTTCTAGCCGATCCTACGAAAGCTGAACGTAATTATACTGTAAATGAGCCAAGAATTTTAGCAAATATAATGGTCTTTAAAAGCACTTCCCGAGACCTTATCAGTAACCCCGTTCATGTCTTACAGACCACGCCTCCACTGATACCCTTTATTCCAGAACAAACAACCTTCTGGAAGGTTACCATGGACCCTGACTATCCAAAGTTCAATCCTACCTACCTTTGAACACATACCTGGCAAGTCAAATGATAGTCGCAGATGCAATTTATCACATGTTAGTATAGTAAAATGCAGACCCCCATTTAGTGCCGAGGGATGTAAAGTTTGCCTAAAAAGAACGATCCCATGTGGTCTGTGTGATTCGATTCCAGCTCAGAAGAATCCTTATACCCTGACTGTTAAGCCACCAAACCCATCAATGACATTGTGATGAACAAAGAATTATCTTCTCGAACGTCCCGATTAGTACTCCTAGCAGAAGGGTATAACCAGTTAGTAATTCCACAGTCACTATTGAATTACCTTACAGCTATTCACGATGTACTAGTGTTGCGCACCCTGGTATAGATCGTTCAGTAAAACAAGCAATTGGAATACTTTTGCCTCGATGGCAACCTGATATTTCCTGAGTATGTTTAAGAAATGTAGTGTCTGCATGCAACATAAAGGTAATGTTAATGGTCCTAATTCCATCCACGTGTATCCACACTACTGGCGAACCGGCGACCGTGGCAGTTCACTAGATTTGCTAACTACTTTCCAAAGTCCAGGCAACAAACATCTGGTGTGTTATGGTAGACCATTCACCAGAATTGTGAGTTAGTCCAATAGCAATAAGACTGCATGAACATCGCTATAGCGTTAAAGAACACATATTTATCTGCAGGTATACCACCCCTAAGTCCCTAGTAACAATAATGGAGGAAGTCGTAAGAAATTCTTTGAAAATTATGTGTACCTTGTACAAGAACTCTAAATCCACAACCATTGTTCCCACATCCTGCCGCAATGGGTTTAGCAGAATGGAACAATAAGAAAGTACTTAGATGTCTTGAGAGCCACTATCAATCCCAACAGTGAATTTGGGACGAAGATTATACCTGATGTTCAGTGTGCCATAAATTCTCCTTATACAATGTTTCCTTATCGGTGACACTCCACATTAATGCATTTAACGGAGTAGATAAACGTTTTCCTTATATTGTTATAACTCTAACCCGAAAAAAATTACAACCCGATGATTTCCATCATAGCAACTCGTACCAGCTTAGCTCAAAAGTTGCTTTAAAGAATCCGTAAACACTTCATAAATCAACAGCAAATTTACAAGATTCGCAACAAAAACACTCGAGCAAAGCCGTCCAAAATTACAGTAGTTCGAGAGTTAATGCTGACTAACAAAACATCGGCAATGCCTAAGCATATCAAAAATTTTGTTGGACTTATCTAGTAGTTGAACATATTAATGACAATAGATAAGGTTAGAGAACAATTAGTACTGGTCCTGTATGAAAATCGCATTTAGATCATTGAAGTTATATGTGATGAGAATATGTTCCCCAACTCAGACGAAATGTGACAAACTCTGACAATCCCTCCTGTTCCTGTACTCCGTCTACCTCTAATACCAGTCAGACATCATCTGAATGTCGTTATTCCCTACGTACACGACAGGTATTGAAAACCGCATATCATTGTATCTTCTAATTCAGATTTTGCTCTAACATGCCATGATTAGCCAGTGCAACAGAGTTTGAACTCCCAAGTACACCCATCTGCATATGTCAATCTCACCCTAGCAGAGTTGGGTAAATGTAAATGAACCTGTATAAGATGAATAATTAAACAGCATCAACTTATAATATTCAAGAATTTTTTTTGGTTTTCACGTTCTCTCCGCATTCTGAAGGTTTAACAGTCTAGATTTGAGTGCACCAAGTCTGGCCTTTTCAGTTAACACTTCTGCTTTGTATATATTCCTTCCTCAGAATCCATAGATCACAGAATACAGATCGAATCGATCAATTTTTTTATTACACTTCTATTGTGAAATCCCATTTTGAGTCCTCAGTTTTGAGTGTGCTTTAACATACCTTGTAACATTCCATTAAGTTACGTAGCTTCTATTCCAATATTCTCCCTTATGTATGTTATATGTTTTCAATTTGTTTTTGTACTTTGACATTGTATAGGATCAGCCCAAGCCATATGCCTCCGTCTCTAGTTTGTATTAGCTGTATGTCGGTACGACAGACGTTAAGCGTCGCACGAGCCTCAGTAGTACCTTACAATAACCAGTTACCAGGTCATAGTGACTCACTACAACCGTCGTGTGAATCACTGTTATTCACTGTTACCAGCTGACCTTACCAAATGTTTTTGAACCCACTCACCCCTAGGAACCAACTTGGTGAGTAGTCTAAAGATAGGGAGTGGAGACGTAGGTCAGGCTGGGCGCTTCCCATATATTCCGTTTTAATTATACTCCATTATTGCCTATGTGAATCTCCTTTATCCAATCCACGTTACCGAACCCACAGGACATTGTCGCCCACATGGTAGGCTTTATCATCCACAAAGTAGGCTTTATCGCCTACACAGTAGGCTTTATCACCCACACAATAGGTTTTATCACCCACACAGTAGGCTTTATCACCCATACAGTAGGCTTCATCACCCACACATTAGGCTTTATCACCCACACAGTAGGCTTCATCACAAATACAGTAGGCTTTATCACCCACACAGGCTGTATCACCCATACAGTAGGCTTCATCACTCACACAGTAGGCTTTATCATCAACACAGTAGGCTTTGTCACCCACACAGTAGGCTTTATCACCCATACAGTAGGCTTTATCACCCACACAGTAGACTTTATCACCCACACACTGGTAAAATAGTCACAACTTCAATGTGAAATACTTACATGTGGTAAGAAGAATGTGCAAAGAAACAAAGATACAGAAAGCAGAGAAAAAAGAGAACACCAAGAGAGGCAGAAAAATCATGCATTGAGGTTGAGAGACCAGGCAGACAAACAATACGAAAATGATCAAGCAGCGAAATTAACATCAAGACTGAACCTGATACATTGCCAAAAGAAATAAATAAAAAGCAATTTATAGGAAAATTGAAGAGGAATTATAAAATAAATGACAAGAAGACTATGCGGATCTAACAAGCGGAGATTAGTCGCAAAATAAAAGAATACTAACAAAAATAACATAGAAACTAAAACCTATACAACTCCACATAAACCAAGGAACACAAGAACCGCAACATACATGGTACTCGAAGACGAGTACTTGCAGTCATACCATGGTATCGCCGAGAGACAGAGTAACATGCAGTCATACAGGTACTCGAGAGACAGAGTATTTTGCATCATCCAATGGTACTCGAAGACAGATACTGCGTCATATATGTACTCGAAGAATATGCATCCATACATGGTACTCGAAGACAGTACTTGCAGTCATACATGTACTCGAAAGAACAGTAACTTGTAGTCATACCTGGTACTCAGAGACAGAGTACTTGCAGTCATACATGGACTCGAGAGACAGAGTTACTATTGCAGTCAAATATGGTACTCGAGAAATTGCAGTCAGACATGGTACTCGAGAGACAGAACTTGCATTTATAACATGTACTCGAGAGACATACTGGCAGTCATACATGACTCGAGAGACAGACAACTTGCAGTTCATACATGGTAACTCAGAGTACAGAGTAGCTTGCAGACATACATGGTACCGAGAACAGACGTACTTGCAGTCAACATGGACTCAGAGACAGAGTACTTGCAGACCAAACATGTACTCGAGAGAGACAGACTACTCATGCAGTCCATACATGGTACTCGAGAGAGAGATACTCCACATACATGTACTCGAAGAGAGAGTATTTGCGAGTCATACTGTACTCGAGACAAGTGCTTGCATCATACATGGTACTCGAGACAGAGTATTTGCAGCATACATGGTAACTCGAGAGACAAATACTTGCAGTCATACATGGTACCGAGAGACAGAAGTACCTTGCAGCCATACATGGTACCTCGAGAGTTTTAGTTTAATAGTTTATTATGCACCCCATACCCATCCTGTGGCGGTATCAAAAGAATACAGGTACATAAAGGTCCAGGACTGAACTCCCAAAGTTTTGATACTGAGCATTACAAACAAAGTAATGACAGCTAGATCTGTCATAATCAATGACCAAGTACAAAGGTAATGAGCTCCGGTAGAGCTGGTTCACACTCATGAATAATTGCAAAGGTAATGAACAAACACATTAATCATGAGAATTTACAAAGTAATGACTCCAGTAGAGCCGGTCCACAATCATGACAAGTTTTTCAAAGGTAATGAATGAGTAACCACGTTATGACAGATTACAATCATAGCAAATTACAAGTAATGTAGCATTAACAAACATAGTTAGGGAATTCATTCAATGCCCCGAACAACAGATGTTGGTACGAGTGACCTGTCTCTCCTCGTCAGACCGCCATTTGCAGGAGCCGATCGGAGCAAGGTTAGCCCGGGAACTGCTGTTTGGCGACGATCACCATCGACCCCCTTCCCCAAGAGGTCCAAGAATCCAGTGAACTCCGTAGCGCCCCAATGGAGAGCTGCCCGATGACATGTCCCAGCATCTTGGTGACGCCAAGTTGATTGAATATCCAATATCCCAGTCCCTCGTGTGCAAGGATTTGAAGCCATGAGGAACAGATTACAACAAACGTGGCAACAACCTGGCAGCTGCCTCGGCGGTCGAAACTCCAACACATGCTGTCCCTGTTAGTAGAAGTTTCCTGTGAGCCCAGCACTTCCCTCAGTGCCATCGCTGACATCGTGGGTTTAGTGGAGAAGTACCCTCTACAGCTGGGGTGGCGCAGGTAGTTGGGGGGAGGAGACGGGGAGACGGACAGGGTGAGGCGTTATGAGAGGGTGGTGAAGGTGGGGAGACGGCAGGGGTGAGGCGTTATGAAGGGTCACTGTTTACTACACAACGACACGACCCCTCCCCCTCCCCCTCCCCCCCAGCATAGAGGGTGGTAGCCGCTGGACAGGTCCTGACTCCTACAACACCAAACCCTCTAAAACTGCACAACACTTCAACTAATTATGCTGAAACGAGCACTGGGATGTCCGTTCGCTGCATGGTATCTTCTCAAAGCATTCACACTGAGTACTTTAAGTAGGACCTGTCAGCCTCTTTGACCAGGAGCATCCCTTGAAAATCCCGCTGTCTAGCCCGCTACAACAACCTCCGCTCGCCATGATGCTCGATCTTGGTGGTACTACGAGATAGAAGTATTGCAGTCATACATGGTACTCGAGAGAGAGAGTATTTCCCAAATCATACTTAGTAACTCGAGAGACAGAGTATATGCATCATATATGGGTACACGAGAGAGGTAGTTTGCAGTCCATACATGGTACTCAGAGACAGAGTAACTTGCAATCATACCTCTGGTGCCGAGAGAATACTCGCAGTATACATGGTACTCCGAGAGAGAGTACTTCTCATGCAATCTTACATGGTACACTAGAACTGAGTACTTCAGTCATACATTGTACTCGAGAGTTTTTTAGTTTAATATGTTTATTATGCACCCATAGGTTATTAACAGAATATTCAAGCGGTTGCTAGTAGAATTGCATAAATCAACCATTCAAAACAGTATGCCTGTGTTAGTCTGTGGTCAGTCAAACAAACGGCTTCCAATGGATAATTGTCATTCTGTGGAAATTGGTGTCACCTCCTTGTCAGAATATTCCAGAACTACTACAAGCAGTATAAATACCAAGAAGTGTTTTAGGGTATGCCCAAATGAGGAAAACTGTGCTAAAATCACAAGGGTATTAAAAAGAGGACAACATCAAAGCTGCCTTTCATAGAAAAACCTGGAATCTTTCTACAACAGATGGGAACATAAAAAAGTCTGGCTGAATGGAACTGCTCCTTGATACTGGCCATTAGACACAAACTGTAAGGCTGAGTGATGTCCCTGTATTCAGTAAATGTGGGGCTTGATAGTGCTGTCCTGGGAACGTAATGGTGAAGCTGGAGGTGCTGTCCTGGGAGACGTAATGGTGAAGCTGGAGAAATGTCTGGGCAGTAAGGGTGAAGCTGGAGATTTTGTCCAGGAGTCGGGAATTTATCGCAGGAAGGAATACTATAAATGCCCTCATAGGGGAAAGGGCATAGTAGGGAAACAAGTGTAGTCAAAAAAAGATAAAACCAATATTGCAAATGAAAACCGCGAATAGCAAAAAGAGGACCCAATAGCATAGTGAGGAAAAATTACCAAAAAACGGGGGGAGCTCCATTTTTGGTGCTAGGGAGGATAGAAGTAAGACGGGGAAACATGACCAACAGGGAAACAGCACAGAAACCCAGGCAAGGGGAAAACCAAGCCTGTGCAATACTGCACTTGGTATCTACTGGCATGGGAAATCGGAAAAACAGATGGGACATGCAACTATGACCACCCTAGAAAATCCCATGCCATATGAAAACAGGAAAATGCAACCCCCTTTCCTGTAAGTTTTTTTCACCCTTAAAGTGTACCTTTTCAGTACGGGAAAGACTGTGCAAAACTTAAATTCCAGGAAACCATCAAAAGGGGAAAAAAAGATAAAAACACCCAGGCCTGGGAAACCGGGGTACCACAGCCACTAAGAGGAGAAGTTTTTTAGTCCCGGGAAGGAAAAAAAAAAAACTGGCGGGGAAATGCAGAAATCGTACCCCAAACCCATCTTTCCCTGGAGTGGAACCATAGTAAAAGGGCCCCCACTCCAAACCCAAAAGATACAGATGCTAAAGCCCGGAAAAAAAATCCCCCCCCGTACCAACAATACCACCAGTCCGATAACATTCTTCTTTTCAATATACGGGGCTAAAGCCAGCAACAAAAAAACAAAATACCTTCATCCGTGGGGTGCTTGCAAGGCAAAAGGGAATGTTTTGGGGTTTTAGAGACCCCCAAAAAAGGATACTTGGACAACGAAATAGGATCCCAGGTTACAACCTATACAGATGTGACAGAGTGAACAGGCAAAAGGGGGGGGTTGGCCTGTACATTGCAGAGTCATTGTTTGCACAAACTGCTTAATGCCTCAAATGATGTAGTGGAAGTTTTAGCAAAAAGGTCGAAAACCCAAAAACCCAAAGTCATTGTGGTAGTCTACAAGCCTCCGGATGCAACATCCAGCAATTCCAGGAACAGCTTTTAAAAAATTTGGGACCACTGTCTGGAAAATGTTCCAGCTCCTGCACCAACTCTTGCTCCTGGGGGATTTAAAACTTAAGGCACCTAAAATGGAGGAATATAGCAAATAATATTGTTGCAGTAAAAACACCAGGAGGCAGCTCTGATAAAAACTCACACTCACACGAGCTTTTAAATCTCTGCACAAAATTCAATTTAAACCAGCAAATAATAGAGCCTACTAGACTGGAGAATACACTAGACCTCATCTCACTTAACAATGATGATCTGATAAGAAATGTCACCATATCAAAAACAAATATACTCAGATCACAACATAATTGAGGTGCAGACATGTATGGTGGAGCCCCAGACCGACAAAATGAGACTAGTCACGAGGGAGCATTCACCAAATTCAACTTCAATAACAAAAAACATAAAGTGGGACCAGGAAAAACCAAGTCCTAACCGATAAAGCTGGGAAGATATACTAAGCAACACAGACTCCAACTTATGCCTAGAACAGATTAACTCGGTGGCACTCGATGTATGCAAAAGGCTTATTCCTCTAAGAAAAAGGAGGAGTAGATGTAAAATAGAAAGAGACAGGCGCTCCCTTTACAGGCGAGGGAAAAAGAATAACAGAGCGGCAAAAAGAGGTCAATATATCTGAAATGCGTAGGGGGACACTGGTCAGAGAAATAGCAAGCATCGAACTTAAGCTAAAAAAAATCCCTTTAGAAGTCAGGAATCGCGGGAAAAAACTAAAAAGCCATAAATGAATCGAAAGAAAAACCCAAAGTATTTCTTCTCCTATGCCAAATCAAAATCGAGAACAACGTCCAGTATTGGGCCCCTACTTAAACAAGTTGGGCCTACACAGATGACAGCAAGGAAATGAGTGAGCTACTCAAGTCCAATATGACTCAGTTTTTAGCAAGCCCCTAACCCGACTGAGAGTCGAAGATCAAAATGAATTTTTTATGAGAGAGCCCCAAAATTTGATTAACACAAGCCTATCCGATGTTATCTGACGCCAAATGACTTCGAACAGGCGATAAATGACATGCCCATTTCACTCTGCCCCAGGGCCAGACTCATGGAACTCTGTGTTCATCAAGAACTGCAAGAAGCACCTATCACGAGCCTTTTCCATCCTATGGAGAGGGAGCATGGACACGGGGGTCGTCCCTCAGTTACTAAAAAAACAGACATAGCCCCACTCCACAAAGGGGGCAGTAAAGCAACAGCAAAGAACTACAGACCAATAGCACTAACATCCCATATCATAAAAATCTTTGAAAGGGTCCTAAGAAGCAAGATCACCACCCATCTAGAAACCCATCAGTTACACAACCCAGGGCAACATGGGTTTAGAACAGGTCGCTCCTGTCTGTCTCAACTATTGGATCACTACGACAAGGTCCTAAATGCACTAGAAGACAAAAAGAATGCAGATGTAATATATACAGACTTTGCAAAAGCCTTCGACAAGTGTGACCATGGCGTAATAGTGCACAAAATGCGTGCTAAAGGAATAACAGGAAAAGTCGGTCGATGGATCTATAATTTCCTCACTAACAGAACACAGAGAGTAGTCGTCAACAGAGTAAAGTCCGAGGCAGCTACGGTGAAAAGCTCTGTTCCACAAGGCACAGTACTAGCTCCCATCTTGTTCCTCATCCTCATATCCGACATAGACAAGGATGTCAGCCACAGCACCGTGTCTTCCTTTGCAGATGACACCCGAATCTGCATGACAGTGTCTTCCATTGCAGACACTGCAAGGCTCCAGGCGGACATCAACCAAATCTTTCAGTGGGCTGCAGAAAACAATATGAAGTTCAACGATGAGAAATTTCAATTACTCAGATATGGTAAACATGAGGAAATTAAATCTTCATCAGAGTACAAAACAAATTCTGGCCACAAAATAGAGCGAAACACCAACGTCAAAGACCTGGGAGTGATTATGTCGGAGGATCTCACCTTCAAGGACCATAACATTGTATCAATCGCATCTGCTAGAAAAATGACAGGATGGATAATGAGAACCTTCAAAACTAGGGAGGCCAAGCCCATGATGACACTCTTCAGGTCACTTGTTCTATCTAGGCTGGAATATTGCTGCACTCTAACAGCACCTTTCAAGGCAGGTGAAATTGCCGACCTAGAAAATGTACAGAGAACTTTCACGGCGCGCATAACGGAGATAAAACACCTCAATTACTGGGAGCGCTTGAGGTTCCTAAACCTGTATTCCCTGGAACGCAGGAGGGAGAGATACATGATTAAATACACCTGGAAAATCCTAGAGGGACTAGTACCGAACTTGCACACGAAAATCACTCACTACGAAAGCAAAAGACTTGGCAGACGATGCACCATCCCCCCAATGAAAAGCAGGGGTGTCACTAGCACGTTAAGAGACCATACAATAAGTGTCAGGGGCCCGAGACTGTTCAACTGCCTCCCAGCACACATAAGGGGGATTACCAACAGACCCCTGGCAGTCTTCAAGCTGGCACTGGACAAGCACCTGAAGTCAGTTCCTGATCAGCCGGGCTGTGGCTCGTACGTTGGTTTGCGTGCAGCCAGCAGCAACAGCTTGGTTGATCAGGCTCTGATCCACCAGGAGGCCTGGTCACAGACCGGGCCGCGGGGGCGTTGACCCCCGGAACTCTCTCCAGGTAAACTCCAGGTACCGGTAGCTAACACACCAACGGTAGTTAACACACACCACCGGTAGCTAACACACACCATCGGTAGCTAACACACACCACGGGTAGTTAACACGCACCACCTGCAGCTAACACACACCACTGGTAGCTAGCACACACCACTGGTAGCTAACACACGCTACCGGTAGCTAACACACATCACCGGTAGCTAACACACACCACCTGCAGCTAACACACACCAGTGGTAGCTAACACACACCACCGGTAGCTAACACACACCACTGGTAGCTAACACACACCACTGGTAGCTAACACACACCACCGGTAGCTAACACACCATTAGTAGCTAACACACACTACCGGTAGCTAACACAAACCACCGGTAGCTAATACACACCACTGGTAGCTAACACACACCACCGGTAGCTAACACACACCACCGGTAGCTAACACACCACTGGTAGCTAACACACACCACCGGTAGCTAACACACATCATTAGTAGGTAACACACACTACCGGTAGCTAACACAAACTACCGGTAGCTAACACACACCACTGGTAGCTAACACACACCACCGGTAGCTAACACACACCACCGGTAGCTAACACACACCATTAGTAGCTAACACACACTTCCGGTAGCTAACACAAACCACCGGTAGCTAACACACACCACTGGTAGCTATCACACACCACCTTAGCTAACACACACACCACCGGTAGCTAACACACACCACCGGTAGTTAACACACACCACTGGTAGCTAACACACACACCACTGGTAGCTAACACACACCACCGGTAGCTAACACACACCATCGGTAGTTAACACACACCACCGGTAGCTAACACACACCACCGGTAGCTAACACACACCACCGGTAGCTAACACACACCACCGGTAGTTAACACACACCACTGGTAGCTAACACACACCACTGGTAGCTAACACACACCACCAGTAGCTAACACACACCACCGGTAGCTAACACACACCACCGGTGGTTAACACACACCACTGATAGCTAACACACACCACCGGTAGCTAACACACACCACCGGTAGTTAACACACACACCTCTGGTAGCTAACACACACCACCGGTAGCTAACACACTCCACCGGTAGTTAACACACACACCACTGGTAGCTAACGCACACCACTGGTAGCTAACACACACCACTGGTAGCTAACACACACCATCGGTGTGTTCAGTGGTCAGTCGTCACGTGAGGTCACAGACCCTGAGCTGCTTTGGGGATTAGCGTGGACGGTTACAAAGCATGGCTTGCTTCTGCAGTGTTTTAAAAACTGAGTTTGGAGAGTTGAAGGAGGAGGTCTTGCTTCTCCAGGAGGAGATTAGGAGGCTGAAGGTCCACCTCAATGGGCCTGGGAGAGAGTGTGAGGTGGTTGGAGATGTGGGGAATGAGGCTTCTAGCAGTGAGGTGCAGTCTGTCTCTCACTGTGAGGAGGCTGTAGGTGGGGAGGTAGCAACGGGTACCAGCAGTGAGGTGCAGCCCAGCACCTGCTACAAGTGGCGAGTTGTTCACAGTAATGGGAGGCGCATCAGAGTAAGGAAAGTTAAGAGTGAAGATCTGAAGGTAGGAAATCGCTTCTCTGTTCTCCAGGATGAATGTACTTCAGTGGCCAGTGAAGGTAAGGGTACTACTGCCCCTGCTAATGAAGGTAAGCGCATTCTTGTGGTTGGGACTCTCAGGTAAGATATGTTGACCGTGCTTTTTGTAATAGGAATAAGAAGATGAGAGATAGAGTGTGCTTCCCTGGAGCTGGTGTTGGGGACATTGTCAACAGACTGGATAATATCATGTCAGGTAATGGGAACAAGCCCATTATCTGTCTCAGTGCTGGTGGAAATGATATTGGGAAGGGTAGGAGAGAAGAGCTGCTAGATAAGTACAGGTCAGCTATAGATTTCATTAAGTCTAAGGGGAGGGATCCCAATCATATGTAGCATCTTGCCTAGAAGGGGGGGTAGGAAATGAATGGTTGTCTAGGGCAATTGGTGTAAATTGCTGGCTAGACAGATACTGCAAGGAACTTGCAATCCCATTCATTGACAACTGGAACAACTTTTATGGCAAACATGATATGTATGCAAGGGATGGGGTTCATCTCTCTGGGGCAGGGGTGGTAGCACTTGCAGACTCGATTGAGAAGCCATTGGTGAAATGCCTATGATTTTAAAACTGATGGAAGATAGAGGTATGGGTGTGTGTGGGAAACAAGCAGGTTGCAACACTAGGGTTGGAAACAGTAAATGTATAAAAGGCATTCAGCATGAATTTAAATAAATAAAGACAATAGAACAGGTCAGAAAACAAAGGGGGACAGCAAGAGGGCAGCAAGGGACTAGCTCCCTTAAGGTTTACTATACTAATAGCAGGAGTGTTAGAAATAAGATAGATGAGCTAAGATTAATTGCAAGTGCGGAAACATAGATATTATTGCTAATAACAGAGACCTGGCTCAATCTGAAAGATAGAGAGATCCCCTCTGAATGTCACATACAAGGCTATAAATTATTCCACACTGACAGGGTCAACAGGAAAGGTGGTGGAGTAGCGATGTATGTCAGAGACAATTTAAATTGTTGTGTTAGACAAGATATTAAATTAGAAGCGTCAGCCACTGAATCTGTTTGGTTACAGCTTCTCGAGGGCCGAGAAAAACTAATTTTGGGTGTGATTTACAGGGCCCCAAATCTTGATAGGGAGTGCAGTAAACTTCTATGGGACGAAATTCGTAAGGCATCTACATACGAAAATGTTGTGCTAATGGGAGATTTCAACTATAGACAGATTGACTGGAGCCAATTTGACAGGAAATTTAGAGTCGGGTGACTTTCTTGATACGATCCAGGATTGTTTTTTAAAACAGTTTGTGACAGAGCCAACTAGGGGAAATACCTCCTTGACTTGGTTCTTGCCAGTAGGGAAACACTAATTAATAATCTTGAGGTTAATGATGAGCTTGGGGAGAGTGATCACAAATCACTCAGTTTTAACATATCATGGAATTCCCCTAATAATGGCAATCAAGTCTCCGTCCCTGACTTTCGCTTGGCTGATTTCATAGGACTGAAAAATTACTTAGGTGGGCTGAACTGGAATGACCTGACTAGGGGTCAGGTAGGTGGTGATGGTTGCCGATATGATGCTTTCCAGGGCATAGTTCTAGCTGCTCAGTCAAATTATGTTCCAAATAGGGAAATCAGATCAAAAAAAAAATGATCCTAAATGGATGAACAATAGATTAAAATATCTGATTGGTCAAAAGAGAGGCATATATAGGCAAAACAAAAGAGGAGAGGGGCAATTAAGAAATCGATATATTCAGTTAAAGAGAGAAATAAAAAAGGGAATTAGAAAAGCAAAAGAGATTATGAGGTTAAAGTTGCAAGAGAATCGAAGGGCTAACCAAAAGGATTCTTTCAGGTATACAGAAGTAAGATCAGGGACAAGATAGGCCCACTCAAAAGTTCCTCGGGTCAGCTCACTGACAGTGATAAGGAAATGTGTAGAATTTTTAACACATACTTCCTCTCAGTTTTTACACAGGAGGATACCAGTGATATTCCAGTAATGATAAATTATGTAGAAAAAAGGACGATAATAAACTGTGCACTATTAGGGTCACAAGTGACATGGTCCTTAGGCAAATAGATAAATTAAAAAACCCAACAAATCCCCAGGCCCTGATGAACTGTATGCAAGGGTTCTAAAGGAAAAGTAAAGAGGAGCTTAGCACACCTTTGGCTAATCTTTTCAACATATCACTACAACTGGCATGGTGCCAGATAAGTGGAAAATGGCAAATGTGATACCTATTTTCAAAACAGGTGACAGGTCCTTAGCTTCGAACTATAGACCAATAAGCCTAACCTCCATAGTGGGAAAATTTATGGAATCAATAATTGCCGAGGCAGTTCGTAGCCACCTTGAAAAGCATAAATTAATCAACGAATCTCAGCATGGTTTTACAAAGGGACGTTCCTGCCTTACGAATTTATTAACTTTTTTCACTAAGGTATTTGAGGAGGTAGATCATGGTAACGAATATGATATTGTGTATATGGACTTCAGTAAGGCTTTTGACAGGGTCCCACATCAGAGACTATTGAGGAAAATTAAAGCACATGGAATAGGAGGAGAAATTTTTTTCCTGGATTAGAGGCATGGGTTGACAAATAGGCAGCAGGAGTTTGCATAAATGGGAGAAATCAGAGTGGGAAA
>NC_069405.1:82989920-83012420 GCF_026875155.1 Cherax quadricarinatus
AGGGTTTGTTTTTGGGGAAAACAGTAGTCTCGCTGTGCAGCAAAGAAAAAGGGACATGGGATCTGACAAAAACTTCTTCAACACTTTGCCCAATTTGGGGACACGACCATTTACAATTGCGGGCCCTTTGGATCCCGTCTCCTCCTGCTTCGACTCCCCTAGACTGCAGTATATAAGCCACCTCTCTGGCCCTATGCTGTACTTCCTACAAGAGTGATGGACTGAACACATCGATTCCAGGCTGAGGAACTGATTTCCTTAATGTCCTCCTCCTCCTTACCCATTTCTACTTTGTATTGGACTGATAAAGCCACTGTGTGGCGAAACGTTTCTTTAACAAAGATTCCCATATGTTACTTGACTTAAGAAATCGTAATGACACGATTGCAAATAAACCATACCCCCGTCCGGGGGTTCAATCCCGGCCGGGGGTATGGTTTATTCCCATATGTTGCATAAGTGTCTCAATTCTTCAACTCATTTGCTTCTAATTTGTATTTTGTTTATAGACCATAAGGGGGTCGGTCACATCGTTAATGAATTCCAGGTAGTCCATCACATTTACAGTGAAACACCAACGTTTCAGCATCATTAGTGTGTCCCAAGTATTCACTAAATTGTATCAATACAGACTCGGGGGTCCTCCGGGAAGGAGCCGGGAAATATGGTTTGCTCCCGCTGCCCTCATAAATCCTAACGGGAACACCAACCACTGTTTCCTTCCTTATTGCTAAGATTATTCGGGGAACAACGGTCAGGATAACAGTGACGGGTCCTTAATAAAGGTCCTTGAAAAAAAAGGTTGTCCTGCGCTCGGTCATGAGTCATAAAATAAGTCAGGATGAAGAAAGGAAGAGTTTTTGTATAAGGTCAATGATCTTTGTTAAAACCTGTTTTAGTGCTTCCATACTTCCCATCCGAATTTTCCAATACAGTATAATTAGCCTCCTTGAGACTTTTATCTTGGGTCCTGTCTCGTATACTATCCTCTGCACCAATTACCAGGTTCAAAGTAGTTTACACCTTTGGTTCTATATTAGCTTACATAATCTAACTCATTTTCCTTGTACTGGGGCTCTCAGCCCAATATCAAATGTGCTCTAAAATCCTTCGTTTTCTGGTTGTGAGGAAGTTGAATTAATATTTTGGGTGGAGTTAAATTCATTAGCAATTAAGTAAACAACTTTTGTAATTAGATTTTTTCTTACTGTAAAGATATTATTAGTTTGGGTGATATATAGCATATCAGCGTGTGGTGAGCCACTGTGTGAAGTACGCATGTCTTCCTCTGTGGATCAAAAGCACAATGATCACAGCACCACGAACAAGACAATGTAACAAGTCTAGACCATGTTTTAAATAATCGACCTTCAAATATTTCTTAGTAATATCACATTGTTTTCCATTGTCATTTGTTTATCAACCCTTTAAAAGTTTTGTAAGCAGGCAAAAAACAAGTATTACACCTGCATTGATAAGTAATATAGTACCTGCGTTGATAAGTGTTACACCTGCGTTGACATCGCTGCTACAGGTGTTTCTAACGGTACTTCTGAGATTATATATTTGCCATTTTTATTTGCTTTTTATGTTAAATTTAAGATATCTGGAGTATATGCCCTACCGACAGCTGTTGGTACCAGAAACACGTGTGACCTTGAAAATATATATTTATTAACTTAAATAAGGCTTTTTCCTTTTTCGGGTCACCCTGCCTTGGTGGGAGACGGCCGACGTGTTAATAATAAAAATTAAATACTGATGGACGGAACAAGTATTTTACTGTGTAATGAGAGTAACAATTTATCTACACTCTTGTGCAGATTGTTGTCCCGTGGGTATGACTCCGGATTACAAGGACGCCAGGGGTATGGCCCCGGACTTACAAGGACGCTAGGGGTATGGCCCCGGACTTGCAAGGACGCTAGGGGTATGGCCCCGGACTTACAAGGACGACAGGGGTACGATCCTGGACTTACAAGGACGCCAGGGGTATGACCCCGGATTTACAAGGACGCCAGGGGTACGATCCTGGACTTACAAGGACGCCAGGGGTATGACCCCAGACTTACAAGGACGCCAGGGGTATGACCCCAGGCTTACAAGGACGCCAGGGGTATGACCCCAGACTTACAAGGACGCCAGGGGTATGACCCCGGACTTACAAGGACGCCAGGGGGAACGACCCCGGACTCACAAGGACGCCATTATATATATATATATATATATATATATATATATATATATATATATATATATATATATATATATATATATATATATATACATGTATATATATATATATATATATATATATATATATATATATATATATATATATATTGTGTGTGTGTGTGTGTGTGTGTGTGTGTGTGTGTGTGTGCAAGGAATTCGCGAGAGCAGGCGAAATATACACAAACACTGATCTCTGGCTGAAGGAGACTCGAACCTACGAACCTTAGGACAAGGTACGCAGTGCTTTACCAATCTACCCACACTGGACAATACCTTGGCGTGTAGCTTGCGCTACACGTTTTGATCCAAGGCAGCCAGCTGTAAGCCTTCTCCCTGAAAGCTGGCTGCCTTGGATCAAAACGTGTAGCGCAAGCTACACGCCAAGGTATTGTCCAGTGTGGGTAGATTGGTAAAGCACTGCGTACCTTGTCCTAAGGTTCGTAGGTTCGAGTCTCCTTCAGCCAGAGATCAGTGTTTATATATATATATATATATATATATATATATATATATATATATATATATATATATATATATATTTATTTATTTATTAACACACTGGCCGATTCCCACCAAGGCAGGGTGGCTCGAAAAATAAAAATTTTCATCATCATTCACTCCATCACTGTCTTGCCAGAGTGGTGCTTTACACTACAGTTATAAAACTGCAACATTAACACCCCTCCTTCAGAGTGTAGACACTGTACTTCCCATCTCCAGGACTCAAGTCCAGCCCGAAGGTTTCCCTGAATCCCTTCATAAATGTTACTTTGCTCACACTCCAACAGCACGTCAATTTTTAAAAACCATTTGTCTCCATTCACTCCTATCAAATACGCTCATGCACGCTTCCTGGAAGTCCAAGCCCCTCACACACAAAACTTCCCTTACCCCCTCCCTCCAACCCTTCCTAGGCCAACCCCTACCCCGCCTTCCCTCCACTACAGATTTATACACACTCGAAGTCATTCTGTTTTGTTCCATTCTCTCTACATGCATTGTATTCACACCACACATTGCCCTCAGACATGACATCTCCACTGCCTCCAGCCTTCTCCTCGTTGCAACATTCATCACCCATGCTTCACACCCATACAAGAATGTTGGTACAACTATACTCTCATACTTGCGATTTTGGCTTAAATAACAACGTTCTTCCTGCCGAATAAAGCAAGCGAAAATTTGTTTATGCAATAATTTCGCAAAAATCATTCTGAACCTAACGAAAAAAATATATTTCATTGTGTTTATTATTAAATTATTGTAAACTTATCTAAATTATATTTAGTTGTATAGGGCTAAATTAAATTGCGCTAGTTATAAGATTAGGTAAGTTCTCTAAGATTCTTTTGGGACAAAATTATTAATTTTTACATTAACATAAACGAAAAAAATGTATCTTTAAACGTATAAGAGTAATTTTTAGAAAGGACTTAATTTTAAACGGGCTCTTGCTGACCAATTTTACCTATTCAGCACGACCGACCGACCCCCTTCCCCGCCCACACACACACACACACACACACGAGTAAAATCAGCTCATTCCAACAGCCACTGACCAAACCATTAAACTAACACAGGAGTTCATTTGAGTCCTGGGAAAGACAGAGAGCAGAAGAATTGGAAGTTCACACCGAGGCTATGTACTAAGAAGAATTACCTACTTCTGTCTATATTAAGGACTATCTTGTATTATGTAGATGAATGAGACAATGATAGAAAAGTAGAAGTTTTTCACTACAACCCTCCACGCCTTCCGCCCACTTCTCGTCATGTCAACGAGGACAAATATGCTATACCATAGTGAAAAAAAATGAATGGAATTTACAGGAAATAATGGAACTGATTGGAAGACGTGGTCTACTAAATTAACACTGTTTTTTTTTATCCTAAATACTACTCGTGTTACTCTACTGCCATTCACAGACCTGCGCGTACTAGTGGTTCTACTTCTATCTAAATCACTCACTGTAATCACCTCCCTTATAAGAACCACAACAAGACTGACGACGAAAATTCAGGGCAACGAGATGAGATGCCGGTCGCTGGTGCCACTAATACTTACCAGCAGACAAATGAACGCTAACCACACCATGTGTCACACACGATGTCCTAGAAAATCCCACTCTACACTGTCCTTTACCACAAGACAACTTTGCAACCTACAAACTACAAGTGAAACAACAGTAAGAGACATGGCAGTAATGGTGACAGTGCCCAAGTTTCGAGTTCCCCAGGACCCAGCCTTAAAACACGCGTCTTCCCCAGGACCCAGCCTTAAAACACGCGTCTTCCCCAGGATCCAGCCTTATCCACGCGTCTTCCCCAGGATCCAGCCTTATCCACGCGTCTTCCCCAGGACCCAACCTTATCCAAGCGTCTTCCCCAGGATCCAGCCTTATCCACACGTCTTCCCCAGAATCCAGCCTTATCCACGCGTCTTCCCCAGGACCCAGCCTTATCCACGCGTCTTCCCCAGGACCCAGCCTTATCCACGCGTCTTCCCCAGGACCCAGCCTCATCCACGCGTCTTCCCCAGGACCCAGCCTTAAACACGCGCCTTCCCCAGGACCCAGCCTCATCCATGCGTCTTCCCCAGGACCCAGCCTTCAACACGCGTCTTCCCTAAGACCCAGCCTTAAACACGCGCCTTCCCCAGGACGCAGCCTTCAACACGCGTCTTCCCCAAGACCCAGCCTTCAACACGCGCCTTCCCCAGGACCCAGCCTTCAACACGCGCCGTCCCCAGGACCCAGCCTTCAACACGCGCCTTCCCCAAGACCCAGCCTTCAACACGCGCCGTCCCCAGGACCCAGCCTTCAACACGCGCCTTCCCCAAGACCCAGCCTGCAACACGCACCTTCCCCAGGACCCAGCCTTCAACACGCGCCTTCCCCAAGACCCAGCCTTCAACACGCGCATTCCCCAGGACCCAGCCTTCAACACGCGCCTTTCCCAGGACCCAGCCTTCAACACGCGCCTTCCCCAAGACCCAGCCTTCAACACGCGCTTTCCCCAGGACCCAGCCTTCAACACGCGTCTTCCCCAGGACCCAGCCTTCAACACGCGCCTTCCCCCAGGACCAGCCTTATCCACGCGCCTTCCCCAAGACCCAGCCTTCAACAAGCGTCTTCCCCAGGACCCAGCCTCATCCACGCGCCTTCCCCAGGACCCAGCCTTATCCACGCGCCTTCCCCAGGACCCAGCCTTATCCACGCGCCTTCCCCAAGACCCAGCCTTCAACAAGCGTCTTCCCCAGGACCCAGCCTCATCCACGCGCCTTCCCCAGGACCCAGCCTTATCCACGCGCCTTCCCCAGGACCCAGCCTTCAACACACGCCTTCCCCAAGACCCAGCCTTCAACACGCGCCTTCCCCAGGACCCAGCCTTCAACACGCGCCTTCCCCAGGACCCAGGCTTCAACACGCGCCTTCCCCAGGACCCAGCCTTCAACACGTGACTTCCCCAGGATCCAGCCTTCAACACGCGTCTTCCCCAAGAACCAGCCTTTAACACGCGTTTTCCCCAGGACCCAGCCTTCAACACGCGCCTTCCCCAAGACCCAGCCTTCAACACGCGCCTTCCCCAGGACCCAGCCTTCAACACGCGCCTTCCCCAATACCCAGCCTTCAACACGCGTCTTCCCCAGGATCCAGTCTTATTCACGCGTCTTCCCCAGGACCCAGCCTTATCCACGCGTCTTCCCCAGGATCCAGCCTTATCCATGCGTCTTCCCCAGGATCCAGCCATATCCACGCGTCTTCCCCAGGCCCCAGCCTTATCCACGCGTCTTCCCCAGGACCCAGCCTTATCCACGCGTCTTCCCCAGGACCCAGCTTTATCCACGCGTCTTCCCCAGGATCCAGCCTTATCCATGCGTCTTCCCCAGGATCCAGCCTTATCCACGCGTCTTCCCCAGGATCCAGCCTTATCCACGCGTCAATCACCTAGTAGAAAGCAGCTAAAGCTGGGTTTCAGTTACCTAGTAAAAAGTAGATAAAGGTAGGTGGAATCACCGAGAAGAAAGCAGATGATGCTGGGCGTCAATGCTGAGTTAATGTAGCAGCTGTGAAGCTTGACCAAGCTTGTGGTTCCTGAGCCTCCATGACTTTACTTACAGTGGTAAGCACTCAGCTCCTGAGGACCCGACATCACCTGGGGAATGAGAGGTGAAGGTAACTAACTCCATGTCTTCGAAACAACAACCCTTCCCGAGCATCAAACTATATTCTTTATTCGTAGCTTACATCAAATATAAGTCAAGGGCTTCAATTATTATTATTATTATTATTATTATTATTTTTATTATTATTATTGATCCCCTGAAATGGGGCAAAATATTGATTGCCGAAATTGATTTCTTCGTCCAATATTTCCGATAGATAACTCGATAACGCCTGACCTGCTCCAACCCGAACACCAGCGCGCCGAACACCAGCGCGCCGAACACCAGCGCGCCGAACACCAGCGCGCCGAACACCAGCGCGCCGAACACCAGCACGCAGAACACCAGCGCCCCGAACACCAGCACGCAGAACACCAGCGCCCCGAACACCAGCACACAGAACAGCAGCGCCCCGAACACCAGCACGCAGAACACCAGCGCCCCGAACACCAGCACACAGAACAGCAGCGCGCCGAACACCAGCGCGCAGAACACCAGCGAGCAGACCAGCACGCAGAACACCAGCACGCAGAACACCAGTGCGCCGAACACCAGCGCGCAGAGCACCAGCGCGCAGAACACCAGCACGCAGAACACCAGCACGCAGAACACCAGCGCGCCGAACACCACCGCGCAGAATACCAGCGAGCAGAACACCACCGCGCAGAGCACCAGTGCGCAGAACACCAGCGCGCAGAGCACCAGCGCGCAGAGCACCAGCGCGCAGAACACCAGCGCCCCGAACACCAGCGAGCAGAACACCAGCGCGCCGAACACCACCGCGCAGAACACCAGCGAGCAGAACACCACCGCGCAGAGCACCAGTGCGCAGAACACCAGTGCGCAGAGCACCAGCGCGCAGAGCACCAGCGCGCAGAACACCAGCGCCCCGAACACCAGCGCCCCGAACACCAGCGAGCAGAACACCATCGCTCAGAACACCAGCGCGCACAGCACCAGCGCGCAGAACACCAGCGAACAGAACACCAGCGCGCAGAACACCAGCGCACAGAACACCAGCGCGCAGAACACCAGCGCTCAGAACACCAGCGCGCAGAACACCAGCACGCAGAACACCAGCGCGCATAACATCAGCGCGCAGAACACCAGCGTACTGAACACCAGCGTACTGAACACCAGCGTATTGAACACCAGCGTACTGAACACCAGCGTACTGAACACCAACGTACTGAACACCAGCGTACTGAACACCAACGTATTGAACACCAGCGTACTGAACACCAGCGTACTGAACACCAGCGTACTGAACACCAGCGTACTGAACACCAGCGTATTGAACACCAGCGTACTGAACACCAGCGTACTGAACACCAGAGTACTGAACACCAGCGTACTGAACACCAGCGTACTGAACACCAGAGTACTGAACACCAGCGTACTGAACACCAGCGTATTGAACAGCAGCGTACTGAGCACCAGCGTACTGAACACCAGCGTACTGAACACCAGAGTACTGAACACCAGCGCATTGAACACCACCGTACTGAACACCAGCGTACTGAACACCAGCGTACTGAACACCAGCGTACTGAACACCAGCGTATTGAACACCAGAGTACTGAACACCAGCGTACTGAACGCCAGCGTACTGAACACCAGTGTATTGAACACCAGCTTATTGAACACCAGCGTACTGAACACCAGCGTACTGAACACCAGCGTATTGGACACCAGCGTACTGAACACCAGCATACTGAACACCAGCGTATTGAACACCAGCGTATTGAACACCAGCTTATTGAACACCAGCGTACTGAACACCAGCGTACTGAACACCAGCGTACTGAACACCAGCGTACTAAACACCAGCGTACTGAACACCAGCGTATCGAACACCAGCGTATTGAACACCAGCGTACTGAACACCAGCGTACTGAACACCAGCGTATTGAACACCAGCGTACTGAACACCAGCGTACTGAACACCAGCGTACTGAACACCAGCGTACTGAACACCAGCGTACTGAACACCAGCGTATTGAACACCAGCTTATCTTGGATACAGATACAAATACATGTGCGTAACATTAATAAAGATTCTGGGTACACAGCATATTCATGGTGTGGGTATTTCATACCCTTCCACCCCCCCCCCCTCCTACTGGGCATCAAGAGGGCGGTGACAGTCAGTTACATTAAAAAAACTGTCCTGTTTTTTCCCGGTGGTACGAGACTGGTTCTTCTCAACTACTTTAAAAGATGATGCGTCTTACGAGGAAGATGATTCACAGTTTTAGGCTGTATAATTATTAGTCATGGGGAACACTAAACCCATAGAGGTCATATAGTGCCTCGGGGACTGGAAGGCATTCAGGCGTGATTCATGGAATTGGAGCAGTGGTGAGCTGAGAGCGCAACAACCGAGCTATGGGTCATTTTCAAGCAGCCTTTGAATCCAGTCTAATTATAAAAGCAGTGATACATGTAAACTGAAACAGACGAAGATGAATCGAGTATCTCTAATGGCGAGTCATGTATTTGGGACGTCGTCTGCTCTCAGGGCAGCTTGTATACTCGCAGGAGAGAGTAGTGATGCGCAGTGAACTTGTCCCTTGAGGTCAATTATCAAGAACCGTGCGAACCTTGAGTTCATATGAATAATACTCACAAAACACAGAGTGCTCCGTGAGTGTTCAAAATCACAAGTGCAGCAGCACAGTGTTCAACATCACAAGTGTAGCAGCACAGTGTTGAACATCACAAGTGTAGCAGCACAGTGTTGAACATCACAAGTGTAGCAGCACAGTGTTGAACATCACAAGTGAAGCAGCACAGTGTTGAACATCACAAGTGTAGCAGCACAGTGTTCAACATTACAAGTGTAGCAACACAGTGTTCAACATCACAAGTGTAGCAGCACAGTGTTCAACATCACAAGTGTAGCAGCACAGTGTTGAACATCACAAGTGTAGCAACACAGTGTTGAACATCACAAGTGTAGCAACACAGTGTTGAACATCACAAGTGTAGCAACACAGTGTTGAACATCACAAGTGTAGCAACACAGTGTTGAACATCACAAGTGTAGCAACACAGTGTTGAACATAACAAGTGAACCAACACAGTGTTGAACATCACAAGTGCACCAACACAGTGTTGAACATCACAAGTGCACCAACACAGTGTTGAACATCACAAGTGTAGCAACACAGTGTTGAACATCACAAGTGCACCAACACAGTGTTGAACATCACAAGTGTAGCAACACAGTGTTGAACATCACAAGTGTAGCAACACAGTGTTGAACATCACAAGTGTAGCAACACAGTGTTGAACATCACAAGTGCACCAACACAGTGTTGAACATCACAAGTGCACCAACACAGTGTTGAACATCACAAGTGCACCAACACAGTGTTGAACATCACAAGTGTAGCAATACAGTGTTGAACATCACAAGTGCACCAACACAGTGTTGAACATCACAAGTGTAGCAACACAGTGTTGAACATCACAAGTGCACCAACGCAGTGTTCAACATCACAAGTGTAGCAACACAGTGTTGAACATCACAAGTGCACCAACACAGTGTTCAACATCACAAGTGTAGCAACACAGTGTTCAACATTACAAGTGTAGCAACACAGTGTTGAACATCACAAGTGTAGCAACACAGTGTTGAACATCACAAGTGTAGCAACACAGTGTTGAACATCACAAGTGCACCAACACAGTGTTGAACATCACAAGTGTAGCAACACAGTGTTGAACATCACAAGTGTAGCAACACAGTGTTGAACATCACAAGTGTAGCAACACAGTGTTGAACATCACAAGTGCACCAACACAGTGTTGAACATCACAAGTGTAGCAACACAGTGTTGAACATCACAAGTGCACCAACACAGTGTTGAACATCACAAGTGTAGCAACACAGTGTTGAACATCACAAGTGTAGCAACACAGTGTTGAACATCACAAGTGCACCAACACAGTGTTGAACATCACAAGTGCACCAACACAGTGTTGAACATCACAAGTGTAGCAACACAGTGTTGAACATCACAAGTGTAGCAACACAGTGTTGAACATCACAAGTGCACCAACACAGTGTTGAACATCACAAGTGTAGCAACACAGTGTTGAACATCACAAGTGCACCAACACAGTGTTGAACATCACAAGTGTAGCAACACTGTGTTGAACATCACAAGTGCACCAACACAGTGTTGAACATCACAAGTGTAGCAACACAGTGTTGAACATCACAAGTGCACCAACGCAGTGTTCAACATCACAAGTGTAGCAACACAGTGTTCAACATTACAAGTGTAGCAACACAGTGTTGAACATCACAAGTGTAGCAACACAGTGTTGATCATCACAAGTGTAGCAACACAGTGTTCAACATCACAAGTGTAGCAACACAGTGTTCAACATTACAAGTGTAGCAACACAGTGTTGAACATCACAAGTGCACCAACACAGTGTTCAACATCACAAGTGTAGCAACACAGTGTTCAACATTACAAGTGTAGCAACACAGTGTTGAACATCACAAGTGCACCAACACAGTGTTCAACATCACAAGTGTATCAACACAGTGTTCAACATTACAAGTGTAGCAACACAGTGTTGAACATCACAAGTGTATCAACACAGTGTTCAACATTACAAGTGCACCAACACAGTGTTGAACATCACAAGTGCACCAACACAGTGTTGAACATCACAAGTGCACCAACTCAGTGTTGAACATCACAAGTGTAGCAACACAGTGTTGATCATCACAAGTGTAGCAACACAGTGTTGAACATCACAAGTGTAGCAACACAGTGTTGAACATCATAAGTGCACTAACACAGTGTTGAACATCACAAGTGTAGCAACACAGTGTTGAACATCACAAGTGTAGCAACACAGTGTTGAACATCACAAGTGTAGCAACACAGTCTTGAACATCACAAGTGTAGCAACACAGTGTTGATCATCACAAGTGTAGCAACACAGTGTTGAACATCACAAGTGTAGCAACACAGTGTTGAACATCACAAGTGTACCAACACAGTGTTCAACATCACAAGTGTAGCAACACAGTGTTGAACATCACAAGTGTAGCAACACAGTGTTCAACATCACAAGTGCACCAACACAGTGTTCAACATCACAAGTGTAGCAACACAGTGTTGAACATCACAAGTGTAGCAACACAGTGTTGAACATCACAAGTGCACCAACACAGTGTTCAACATCACAAGTGTAGCAACACAGTGTTGAACATTACAAGTGTAGCAACACAGTGTTGAACATCACAAGTGTAGCAACACAGTGTTGAACATCACAAGTGCACCAACACAGTGTTCAACATCACAAGTGTAGCAACACAGTGTTCAACATCACAAGTGTAGCAACACAGTGTTGAACATCACCAGTGTAGCAACACAGTGTTGAACATCACAAGTGTAGCAACACAGTGTTGATCATCACAAGTGTAGCAACACAGTGTTGAACATCACAAGTGCACCAACACAGTGTTCAACATCACAAGTGTACCAACACAGTGTTGAACATCACAAGTGTAGCAACAGTGTTGAACATCACAAGTGTAGCAACACAGTGTTGAACATCACCAGTGTAGCAACACAGTGTTGAACATCACCAGTGTAGCAACACAGTGTTGAACATCACAGTGTAGCAACACAGTGTTGAACATCACCAGTGTAGCAACACAGTGTTGAACATCACCAGTGTAGCAACACAGTGTTGAACATCACAGTGTAGCAACACAGTGTTGAACATCACCAGTGTAGCAACACAGTGTTGAACATCACCAGTGTAGCAACACAGTGTTGAACATCACCAGTGTAGCAACACAGTGTTCAACATCACCAGTGTAGCAACACAGTGTTGAACATCACCAGTGTAGCAACACAGTGTTGATCATCACAAGTGTAGCAACACAGTGTTGAACATCACCAGTGTAGCAACACAGTGTTGAACATCACCAGTGTAGCAACACAGTGTTGAACATCACCAGTGTAGCAACACAGTGTTCAACATTACAAGTGTAGCAACACAGTGTTGAACATCACAAGTGTAGCAACACAGTGTTCAACATCACAAGTGTAGCAACACAGTGTTGAACATCACAAGTGTAGCAACACAGTGTTGAACATCACAAGTGTAGCAAGACGGTGTTGAACATCACCAGTGTCGCAACACAGTGTTGAACATCTCCAGTGTAGCAACACAGTGTTGAACATCACCAGTGTAGCAACACAGTGTTGAACATCACCAGTGTAGCAACACAGTGTTGAACATCACCAGTGTAGCAACACAGTGTTGAACATCACAGTGTAGCAAACACAGTGTTGAACATCACCAGTGTAGCAACACAGTGTTGAACATCACCAGTGTAGCAACACAGTGTTGAACATCACCAGTGTAGCAAACACAGTGTTGAACATCACCAGTGTAGCAACACAGTGTTGAACATCACCAGTGTAGCAACACAGTGTTGAACTCACCAGTGTAGCAACACAGTGTTGAACATCACCAGTGTAGCAACACAGTGCTCAACATCACCAGTGTAGCAACATAGTGTTGAACATCACCAGTGTAGCAACATAGTGTTGAACATCACCAGTGTAGCAACACAGTGTTGAACATCACCAGTGTAGCAACACAGTGCTCAACATCACCAGTGTAGCAACACAGTGTTGAACATCACCAGTGTAGCAACATAGTGTTGAACATCACCAGTGTAGCAACACAGTGTTGAACGTAAGTATAGCAACAGTTAAGGAACATCAAAGGAAACTTCGATATAAGACAAGAACGTAACAATTAAAGGAGACATAACTAAACAATCTCTGAATTAAACCAAAATATGTCATAGATAACGTAAGTTTTCAAGAACTTTCGCTCAGAGACGTCAGAGTGAACACAGTAAGAGCGTCCAACCACAAGCTGAAAACGTATGTGATAAACATTTAGATAAAGACAGAGATGTTATAAAAATAATTCTTGACAGTGAATGTGACATGGAGAACCTAGTAGCGTTGCACAACACAGTCACATAATATCACTGCTTAGACGGGTTCACTGTTAAGCCAGTGAAAGGTTTCGAGCAGATGACCGAAAGGTCCAGTGGCGGGGCATCATGTGACTAAGACGACCGTCAAGAAATACGTGTCCTGTTTCCTGACATATGTTACCCAACCTAACCAGACCATGAGACACTAGCATGTCCTGGCTTGTTGACGCGAGACAAGTGTCTCCCTGAGCACCAGCGAGGTGAGGGACAAAGGCACAAACGTAAATATATAGAAAAATCTGGTGTTAGTGATGAACACAGAGCAGCATCGCTGCCACACGTCTGAAGCTAAACTTCTCAGTGCTCAGATTCCGCGAGATTCCTAAATTTGTTTCCCAGAATACCAGAATTCGACTTTCGATCAAGAAAATAAATTTTCTTCGTCTACTAAAGATGCAATGAAGCCAGCGAACATACTAGGCACAAGGGACCAGCATCAACCTGACAGATTTATAACTTGAAATACCTGTGATATAAGAAATAATCAGGTGTACATGTAGTAGGTGAAATAAAAAGTCAAAGCAGAAACCAGATGTGTGAGAGGAGAAACAAACATATGAAAATACGGATTTTCCAAAGGCAGGAGTAAGAATTACGTCATGATAAAGAATATGAAGACAATCTACAAGATTTGAAATGTGTTCTTTAAAGTGCCGAAATAGAAAAAATAAAAACTATAACCTTTCAGCCTATCAAGTGTAAGCAGTCCGTAGATTGTGTCAGCATAAAAAAAGAAATATCAAGCATCAGAGTGAGGGAGGAGGTAATGATGCCGACACTGCAGTAAGTGACACAAGACACCAGATAAAGTTTCTCTATAGGACTTGGTGGAGGTCATCAAGCCTGGAGAGGGAAGTAGAATACAATTGGTCTTAAAAAACGAATGTGACACCTCGAGCATAGCTCTGGTCCGGAAGCTGTAAACTCTGCTTGGAAGAAATCGAAGCCGAATACAGGTGACGAAGCATGTGCGCGGTCTGCTTACCTGCAAACAAAAAAAATCCTGATCCAAAAAATCACTGTGAAAAAAATACGCTTAAACTTTAAGAGAGTCTGCCGTATTTCCGTGAAAATGCCGATGCAAACGACAAGACAATAATCGACTAATTATAAGATCCACTTGTAAAACAGGTGAATTTAAGCGAGAGATTCTGAACGAAAGTCAAAAACTAAAACCTGGTAAGACCAGAGTGAAATAATCGACCATACACTCCTACCGAGGAGAGTCTCCTGCACCACCATATCAGTAATGGCACTAAGCATCCCCCACAGTACCTGTTATGGCACCGAGCACCACCACGGTACCAACAATAGCACCAAGCACCCCCTCAGTACCAGTAATGGCCCCCCAGCACCATCACAGTACGGTCAAGGGAGCAGCAAAGTACACATTACAATGTCCCCCAGGTGTGTGGAGCAGCATATCAGCGGTGGGAGAGTCAAGAGGGAAGAGAGCGATGTGACGCAGAGAGAAACCACTCAGCACATTTTAACTAATGATTCCCACCATGTTCTAAACACGTGAGAATCAAACAGTGGCTGGGAAATGTAAGGCATTCAGGTTTGATCTAAGGACAAGCTTGCCAATTTAAATAGCCAAGTAACCTATTTCGAGTAAGGAAGAAAAGAGTTTGAAGACCATCTACAGACGATGGCTCGAGGGAGAGGTGTACAAAAAACAGATAGTATGCTATTACAGTAAATGACCTCAGCTACAATGTAGCGTCCCGATGTGTGACCATAAAAGGCGAAGGAATTACTTTAAAAGTACTTTCAATAACCTTTAAATACCGCACTTGGGGAATAGAAAGTAATCAGGTTTGATACAAACGGGAGGACAACCTCAATTAATTGGATCGAAAGTGCTTCCCTTGGAGCGGAAAGTCAGCTAAAATTGCACCCTCTAGCTGGAGGACAAAGTTAGTGTGCAAAGCATCCCTGTTATCTGAGCCCAGCCACTGAGCTCTTCACAGTGACAAGAGCCGTGAAGCCCACTAAGTGCTCACAAACTCTGCAGTCAAACTCACTCACCGCCCCACCAATAACTTTTCTTCCACAACTGAAACTTACTAACTGAAGCCCTGTTAATCGTCTCTCAGCTCATATCAAAGAACAGACTTAGTTCTAGAAGACTATTGTGAGTGGCATCCTGGTGGGTGGCATCCTGGTGGGTGCCACCCACAACATTCTGCCAACACACAGATAGCTACTGAGTTGAACAAGACTAGAAGCAAGTGCTAGGGTATTAAGAGCGCTTAGCTCTGGTAGATTACTCAACCGTCTTGGCAGTAAAACAAAACAAGTACAAGGTACACATAAGAACCAAAGCAAAACTAAATAAAATAACTAAAGCACACACAACACAATCATTATTGCACTAATTTAAAATACAAGATGAACAAGGAGAAGAGGGGTAAGGAATCATGCTTAATATCTCCACTCGTCCCAGGGTAGGACCCGAGCACTTCGGGTTGTAAACTGGAGGTACAGCCACTGGGCTTCCAGAACCACTGAACAGCGCAATCACTAACCTCCAAGCTTCTCTAGTTTACACACACACACACACACCCACACACACAGTGGTCAGTCCTAGGACTGGTGCTGTTTCTGGTACATATGAATGACTTGACGGAAGGAATAGACACAGAAGTGTCCCTGTTTGCAGACGATGTGACGTTAATGAGGAGAATTCAATCGGAGGGGGATCAGGCAGGACTACAAAGGTATCTAGACAGGCTGCAGGCCTGGCCAGTAACTGGCTTCTGGAGTTCAACCCTACCAAGTGCAAAGTCATGAGGATCGGGAAAGGGCAAAGAGGACCCCAGATGGAGTGCAGTCTAGGGGGCCAGAAACTATAAACCTCACTCATGGAAATGGATATTGGGGTGAGTATAACACCGAGCACATATGAGCCGCACATCAACCAAATAACTGCTGCAGCATATGGGCGCCTAGCAAACCTAAGAGTAGCATTCCAACATCACTGTAAAGAGTCGTTCAGGACTCTGTACACCGTGTACATCAGGCCCATATTGGAGCATGCAGCGCCAGTTTGGAACCCACACCTGACCAAGCATGTCAGGAAATTAGAGAAAGTGCAAAGGTTTGCAACGAGACTTGTCCCGGAGCTAAGGGGTATGTCCTACGAGGAGAGGTTAAGGGCAATTGACTTGACGACACTGGAGGACAGGAGGGACAGGGACGACATGATAACGATGTATAAAATACTGAGAGGACTCGACAAGATGGACAGAGACAGGATGTTCCAGAGATGGGACACAGCAACGAGGGGTCACAACTGAAAGCTGAAGATCCAGATGAAGTCAGGAATTATTTCTTCATAGTTGTCAGGAGATGGAATTGTCTGGAAAGTGATGCAGTGGACGTAGGATCCATACACAGCTTTAAGAAGAGGTATAATAAAGTTCATGGAGCAGGGAGACTGTATACCTAGTAGAGACCAGTGAAGAAGTGGGGCCAGGAGGTATAACTCGACCCCTGTAACCACAATTAACTGAGTACAATTAGGGGGAGGGCGCACTCGCGCTCCCGCACACACACACACACACACACACACACACACTAGTGGTCCAGCCATGGACACTTTTAATCTATGCATCACACAAATTACCATAAAAAATTAATTATTTAATAGTAAAAATATAGTATTTTATTGTGTGTTAGAGTGGAAGCTATAGTGTCCATGTAGTGTCCATATAGTGTCCATGTAGTGTCCATATAGTGTCCATGTAGTGTCCATGTAGTGTCCATGTAGTACTTTGATATTACGAAATAAACTTCCGTAAGTTACAACTAAAATTATATTTTTCTAATTCACTATAAATAATAAAATATCTAAATGCGGTTAATTCCCACGAGCCCCCCTGGGGTGGGGAAGGTGCCAGAGCCAGAGCTTGCTACTGTCTGTAGCTCACAAGACTGCCATTCCCACGAGCTCCACTGGGTTGGGGAAGATGCCAGAGCCAGAGCTTGCTACTGTCTGTAGCTCACAAGACTGCCATTCCCACGAGCCCCCCTGGGGTGGGGAAGATGCCAGAGCCAGAGCTTGCTACTGTCTGTAGCTCACAAGACTGCCATTCCCACGAGCTCCACTGGGGTGGGGAAGATGGCAGACCAAAGGCCTAGCTTCTCCCTACGAGCCCCGTGAGGGCGGAGAATGGGACTAGGCCTGGGGACAGTTGGTCCCAGATGAGGAGGTACTTGTACCTCCTCCCATGGCAGACATAGGTCTCAGACACTCCCATGACAGGGAGCCAAGGCCGGGTCACCATCTGGCAACAACCCGGGCCGGAAGAGTACCGGCGAATTTAAAAAAAAATACGGTTATAATTATAACCGTAATTTTTAAAGGGGGGGACCAGTAAGCCAGCGGAAGGTCTCTGTCAGATGACCAAAAGCTCCAGCTGCAGGTCATCATATAACTAAGACCCACGCCAGGAGGCATTAGTTCTGTTTCTTAACAATCCTACAAAAGCAATAAAGGCATAATTTTTTGTGAAATATTTTGTCCTAGGTAAGGAAAATTAATCCAGAATATTTCAACATTTTACAATAACTAATATACCCGGCGCTGCCTGGTATGTTCTATTTTTCTCTCAATCTATAAAAATTAACATGAAAAAGTTCCAAATGTTTTTAAAATTTCCCTCACACTGGCCTTGTCAAGAGGCAGGTGTGTGGGACTCACACCCCCTACACACACACACATCCTCCTCATTTTTTTTAACTGGATGCATCCGCATTGTGCTGCTGCTCTGTTCTATGTGATAATTACACAGTGGAAACAAACCTCTGTTTTCCTGTCATATATTCCGTCACTCAGGATGGGGCTCATACAAGGTGTTGAAGTTTCAGCCTGAACTGGGAGATTTCAATGGAGAAAATCTTACCAAGGGATAGGTGATGGGGGTCACCCACACCCCCTAACCGTCAGGAGGTACTGGTGGGGATTCCCTCTCCCCCTACACACCCGCCTTTCCAGGGGACAGGTGTGGGGGAGTTATATCACGAAATTTTATTAAAAAATTATTAATTTTTTAAATCTGTATTAAAAGTTAAGGTTTGCTACTCAACATAGTGCAGAAAATACCTCACACCAGGATGAGGCCAAAACTCTTAAATACATTTCATTAATTGGAGGGGAAGCACCAAAATCGTAGGGGTCATGGATTGCCTAGGTTAATGGGAGGCAAACAGGCTCGATCCAAGTCCAATTCCTTGGGAACTCACTAGCATGAAGGAACCTCCCTTAACGGGACACAAGTTACGGTTTAGAAACGCCGCAGGAGTTAAAAAATCAGCATAAGCAAACCTTAAAATGTACCACGAACCTAGTATAAACATAAAGAAAATGTCCCATCCCCCCGAAAAAAATTAAGTACTATATATGCTTTTGAAATCTGTATAAAAACTGGGTCACTCAATAGCCGAAATCCTAATACTGGGTTCAAGAACGTCCGTGACACAGCTTGGTTGAGCCGGCTCTCACGGGAGCGAGTTGTAGAAACAACCTGTAAACTCGCTTGTACTCGCTCGCTTACACACTTATCCTAACAACGACGTCTTACTAGGAGTATCCCAGTGACCTACTGGCAACAACAGAGAGTAATAACCACGTTGAAAAACAAGCTTTTGTTAAACCACACCCCGGCCTGGAGTTTTGAGACTCTATGACCGCGGGGTCAATCCCGGCCGGGGTATGGTTTGTTTGCAATCGTGTCATTACTGCAGGACCAGACTGCGATACTGCAGGACCAGCCTGCGATACTGCAGGACCAGCCTGCGATACTGCAGGACCAGACTGCGATACTGCAGGACCAGCCTGCGATACTGCAGGACCAGACTGCGATACTGCAGGACCAGACTGCGATACTGCAGGACCAGACTGCGATACTGCAGGACCAGCCTGCGATACTGCAGGACCAGCCTGCGATACTGCAGGACCAGCCTGCGATACTGCAGGACACCTGCGATACTGCAGGACCAGCCTGCGATACTGCAGGACCAGACTGCGATACTGCAGGACCAGACTGCGATACTGCAGACCAGACTGCGATACTGCAGGACCAGACTGCGATACTGCAGACCAGACTGCGATACTGCAGGACCAGCCTGCGATACTGCAGGACCAGCCTGCGATACTGCAGGACCAGCCTGCGATACTGCAGGACCAGACTGCGATACTGCGGACCAGACGCGATACTGCAGGACAGACTGCGATACTGCAGGACCAGACTGCGATACTGCTAGGACCAGCCTGCGATACTGCAGGACCAGCATGCGATACTGCAGGACCAGACTGCGATACTGCAGGACCAGCCTGCGATACTGCAGGACCAGCCTGCGATACTGCAGGACCAGCCTGCGATACTGCAGGACCAGCCTGCGATACTGCAGGACCAGACTGCGATACTGCAGGACCAGACTGCGATACTGCAGGACCAGACTGCGATACTGCAGGACCAGACTGCGATACTGCAGGACCAGCCTGCGATACTGCAGGACCAGCCTGCGATACTGCAGGACCAGACTGCGATACTGCAGGACCAGCCTGCGATACTGCAGGACCAGCCTGCGATACTGCAGGACCAGCCTGCGATACTGCAGGACCAGCCTGCGATACTGCAGGACCAGACTGCGATACTGCAGGACCAGCCTGCGATACTGCAGGACCAGCCTGCGATACTGCAGGACCAGCCTGCGATACTGCAGGACCAGCCTGCGATACTGCAGGACCAGACTGCGATACTGCAGGACCAGACTGCGATACTGCAGGACCAGACTGCGATACTGCAGGACCAGACTGCGATACTGCAGACCAGCCTGCGATACTGCAGGACCACCTGCGATACTGCAGGACCAACTGCGATACTGCAGGACCAGCCTGCGATACTGCAGGACCAGCCTGCGATACTGCAGGACCAGCCTGCGATACTGCAGGACCAGCCTGCGATACTGCAGGACCAGCCTGCGATACTGCAATCAATGTGAAGTAACAATTTAGGTTACTACCAGCTGATTATTACAGCAACAATGTATATACACAGACGGATATATCTCAATGTATGTACAGAGGTATATGGAGCAATGTATGTACGTAAATATGAATCTAATGGTATGCACTATGATGTGCATCTCTCAGGGTATATACAATTTATATCTGAATATATACACAGGTTTATATATATATAATTATATATATATAATATATATATATATATATATTATATATATATATATATATATTATATATATATATATATATATATATTTTTTTTTTTTTTTTTTCAACAAGTCGGCCGTCTCCCACCGAGGCAGGGTGACCCAAAAAAAAGAAAGAAAATCCCCAAAAAGAAAATACTTTCATCATCATTCAACACTTTCACCACACTCGCACATTATCACTGTTTTTGCAGAGGTGCTCAGAATACAACAGTTTAGAAGCATATACATATAAAGATACACAACATATCCCTCCAAACTGCCAATATCCCAAACCCCTCCTTTAAAGTGCAGGCATTGTACTTCCCATTTCCAGGACTCAAGTCCGACTATATATATATAATATATATATATATATATATATTATATAATATATATATATATATAATATATATATATATATATAACATATATACACACACACACACACACACATATCAGTGGTTAATTCCAGGGTCAGATCCTCTGGGGTCAACAGAACCTCCGAGATGAAAAGAACCTCTGGGATGAAAAAAACTTCCAGGGGTCAACAGAACCTCCCGGGGTAAACAGAGCCTCCCGGGGTCAACAGAGCCTCCAGGGGTCAACAGAGCCTCCCGGGGTCAACATAGCTTCCCGGGGTCAACATAGCCTCCAGGGGTCAACAGAGCCTCCAGGGGTCAACATAGCCTCCCGGGGTCATCATAGCCTCCCGGGGTCAACAGAGCCTCCCGGGGTCAACATAGCCTCCAGGGGTCAACATAGCCTCCAGGGGTCAACATAGCCTCCAGGGGTCGACAGAGTCTCCAGGGGTCAACAGAGCATCCAGGGGTCAACAGAGCCTCCAGGGGTCAACATAACCTCCAGGGGTCAACATAGCCTCCCGGGGTCAACATAGCCTCCAGGGGTCAACAGAGCCTCCAGGGGTCAACATAGCCTCCCGGGGTCAACATAGCCTCCCGGGGTCAACAGAGCCTCCCGGGGATCAACATAGCCTCCCGGGGTCAACATAGCCTCCACGGGTCAACAGAGCCTCCAGGGGTCAACATAGCCTCCCGGGGTCATCATAGCCTCCCGGGGTCAACAGAGCCTCCCGGGGTCAACATAGCCTCCAGGGGTCAACATAGCCTCCAGGGGTCAACATAGCCTCCAGGGGTCAACAGAGCCTCCAGGGGTCAACATAGCCTCCCGGGGTCAACATAGCCTCCCGGGGTCAACAGAGCCTCCCGGGGTCAACATAGCCTCCAGGGGTCAACATAGCCTCCAGGGGTCAACATAGCCTCCAGGGGTCGACAGAGTCTCCAGGGGTCAACAGAGCATCCAGGGGTCAACAGAGCCTCCAGGGTCAACTAACCTCCAGGGGTCAACATAGCCTCCCGGGGTCAACATAGCCTCCAGGGGTCAACAGAGCCTCCAGGGGTCAACATAGCCTCCCGGGGTCAACATAGCCTCCCGGGGTCAACAGAGCCTCCCGGGGATCAACATAGCCTCCCGGGGTCAACATAGCCTCCAGGGGTCAACATAGCCTCCAGGGGTCAACATAGCCTCCAGGGGTCAACATAGCCTCCAGGGGTCAACATAGCCTCCAGGGGTCAACAGAGCCTCCAGGGGTCAACATAACCTCCAGGGGTCAACATAACCTCCAGGGGTCAACATAGCCTCCAGGGGTCAACATAGCCTCCAGGGGTCAACAGGACTCCAGGGGTCAACAGTGCCTCCAGGGGTCAACATAGCCTCCAGGGGTCAACAGAGCCTCCAGGGGTCAACAGAGCCTCCAGGGGTCAACATAGCCTCCAAGAGTCAACAGAGCCTCCAGGGGTCA
>NC_069405.1:83017420-83018843 GCF_026875155.1 Cherax quadricarinatus
CCCTCCCCTTGCATTTTGTTTTCTCATAGTCCATCATTCTTTTCTGGTTTTCCTGTCAGTTCCCTCTCCCAGAAGTCTTGAAGGAAAGTTCCATGCCTGGTAGTTCCCCCTTTTGTAGTTTGGTTTTTTTCCCCCCTATTCCCGCTATCCTCCACTTGGAGCTCACTAGTTGTCGAAGCACAGAACCCATGATCACTGCCCCAGGGGCCTTTTAACATGATACCCCCGTGTTGAATATCATGGTGAAAACAAGGTCCAAAATTGCTGGTTTTTTCCCCTCCTTCTCTTGGTTTTTTGTCTCTAACATGTTTATGCATGAGGTTCCCAGTACCCATCCATATCTTTCTTCCATGTTTCGGGGGCCCCCATGGGGGTCCAGGTTTTCCCCCGTCAATCTCCTTGTGATTGAAATCACCCCTAAAATAGTAACTTTTCTCCCCCATGTGTGCTCTCCTGGGCCCCCTCGGTAGTGTGTTGATCATTTCTTGTTGCTTCCCTCGTATTCTTCTCTTGGCCCCCTGCAGTTCGTGGTGGGTTTTTAATTACTGCATTATCACCTTATGTCCCGACTGGAGTTCCTACAAAATAGTCCCTTTCGCCCCCGCCCTCCATTTCCCTTTCCCTTTTTCTCAAAAACCCCCCTGGTTTTTAATGAGCAGTTTTCAATCCTCCCCCCCCCTCCCCCCCTCTGTCTTTCCTGAAAATTTTATATCGGGGTGGAAAGATTTAATCTGTTTTTATTCTGGTGAGTTTTGTTTTTGGAGTGCTATTTTGTCTGGGGAGTCTCTTTGATTCTTTTGTGCCACTCCCCTACTTGTTTGTTTTTCCTCTGCATTTTTTATACCCCCTTCAACTTCTTTTCTAAGACTGTGGGTTGGAAGTATATTGGGGTTGGGGAAGTGGGAGACCTGGGGAGGAACTATGGGTTGTTGCTGTGGGGGTGAAGTTTTAATGTGTGGTGGGGGATTGTGTGTTGTGTGTGGTGTGTGTGGTGTGGGGGGGTTCCATTTTGTCCCAGGCACATGTCGATTTGACCAGGGCCGTTGAAGATTTAGAATTATGCGATATCGCATAAGTTCTCAAACTTCAATTGTCGGGTTTTTTAAACCAATTTATCACAACTAGGCCTGTTATGGTGTCTGTGTGGTGTGTAGGGTGTAGGTGTTGTGTTTTTGGGGTGTGGTGTGTGGTGTGTGTGTGGTGTGTGTGTGTGTGTGTGTGGGTAGGGGTAAGGAGGTAAGTGCGACAGTGTCCTTTCCAAAAATATTTATATAAATATCAAAAAACGGCGTAGGAACACTGTTGGGAGAATGTGCTGAGTTGCACACCTGTTTTCTTAACCCGTAAGAGCCACAAAATTTGTCACGTACAAAAAATGAAAAAGGTGCACATATGCCTTTCAGTATTTGCACTTATTGAGAAA
>NC_069405.1:83019343-83131843 GCF_026875155.1 Cherax quadricarinatus
TGATATCCCTGATTTAAGGGGGGCTAGTATATTGGTCCCTATGTGGTCTATTATGGTTACACTTGTCTCAGTCATCCTGGTTGGTTTAGTTATTGTTGGTAAGAGAAGTGTGTTGTTCATATTGTTGATGAAATCAGTTACAGTCTGATCATCTGGTAGGCCAAGGTTGATGTTGAAGTCTCCAGCTAAGAGAAGGTGGTGCTTGTTCATTTGTCTGTTTGTTATTAGTGACTTTAGATGCTCACTGAAGTTTGGGATGTTTGTGTGAGGTATCCGGTATATGGCACCGATTGTTATAGGTGTCTTGAGGTTTTTTACAGTAAAATTGGCAAAAATATATTCCCCATATTCATCACTAAAGCAATTAGTGCTAATACAAGATAGTTGGTTAGAGTAATAGATTGCAAAACCACCCCCAACTTGGTATGGTCTGCAGTTGTGAATTGCTGTGTATCCTGGTAGAGGGTAGATATCTATTGTGTCCTGCTTAAGCCAGGTCTCAGTAAGAATAATGCAGGAGAAGGGTGTCTTTAGTGATTCAAGGAGTGCCAGGAGGTCATCATAGTGTTTGCTTAAGGACCTGATGTTGTAGATAAGTACTGATAGACTTTTAGCATTGTTTAGGATAGTGCTGGCTTATGATGCTGTGTAATAAAGGCAGTTACTTATAGACACATCCGTCAGCATTTTGGGGGAATTCTTTATCAAAAGTTTTTTTTACTGTATCAAGATTTTTAAATACAACATTGATATTAAAAGTCTTAAGAAGAGATGGCATATCAACCAAGTTTTCATGGTAAGGGAGAACCAATATATTTTTAGTTGAATAAAGCTGGTTGTCCCTTTTTGGATTGCAAAAAGTATTTCTAGCTATTTTAAAAGATTTTTCAGTTACGTTTCTTGGGTATTTTAGATCATTAGCTATTTCATAAATTTTGGATATTTCTTCATCTATAAACTCTGGACTACAAATACGTGAAGTTCTCAAAAACATTGATGAGGAAACCAACAGTTTAACTCTATCTTGATGTGAAAAATAATAGTGGACATAGGAACAGTTATTTGTAGGTTTTCTGCAAATTTTAAATTTAAATTCATTGATACCCTTAATAATTAAAACATTTAGAAAAAGCAATGAGTTATTTGCTTGGAATTCAACAGTAAAGTTTGTAGAACAGGCTAAGTGCACAGCCTATATGCCTTCCTTTGATGTTTTGTTTTTATAGTTCTTTGATAATGTGAGAAGTCACGAAAGCGCTTGGAATTTCACTATTCTTTTACTGTGGTTGTTTTGCACATTCTCATATCACCTGTTTACTGTGATCTTATTGCATACGTGAGTATACAATTTTATTAATGAATTTACCGCCTAGTTTAATTATATTATTATTTATTGATGAGTCAGCCACATAGAAGAATACTAGAGGATTCTGAAAACTTACGTACTTTTTATATAATAAATTCTGAGGAAAATATCTGCAACACATTCATCTTATTTCTGAGAATGCCTTCATGCTGGTGATTGGCTCTTGATCCATGAAAATGGACCTAGCCTCCCATTGCTTGGATCGAACTTGATTACATTTTGTTCCCTAGCCTTTGCATGACTTGTAATGGAGCAGCGCTTCCCCATGAATATAATACAAATAGATTTAGATTTTGCCACTGAAGTGGCTAGTTTATTGTGCATCTCATATCCATCCTGTGGACGGTAGCGAGAGTATATGGATACACAAAAGGCCTAGGAACTAGTCCCCAAAAGGGTTAACATACATACATACATATATTCTAGGTAAGACCCCAAGAGGGGTGAGTGGGGAAGTGGGGATAGAGGAAGAGTAGGTTGGTTAGAGGAAGGTTTTTTGTATGAGGGAAAGAACCAGGGCTTAACCCAGTAGCTGAGCAGATGGTGATTCAGGAGGTCGTGCGCATCTTCGGGACTGTAGGGGGGACGGGGGGGGGGGGGAAAGCGTGAATCGCAGGTACATGGGCAATATTAAAGGTCCATATCTGTGAGTTACAGGTTAGTGAGTCAAGATTTCAGCAAGGTTATTTGTATAAAGGAATTGGGTCAGGAGCTAGTAGAGAGTAGAAGAGGTTGTGTGTGTTTGCGGGTCTGCGTATTTCGTCGTCTAAGTAGTCATGTCGGGTCTCTAATCTGTCTATTTGTTTGTCACTGAGCAGTTTCCAGTACACTTTTAGAGCAGGGATGTTCGCACGGGCGTGGATGGACTCGTGATGAATTCATCCCAGCGGGTGTCGAACACCCAGCCTAAGGCTTTGTTCTGGATGCGTTGCAGTTTAAGTTGGTTTGTTACAGCTGCTAGGGAGAGGGCGAGTGGGCAGTAAGTTATTAGTGGACGAATGAGGGCTTTGTATAGGTGAAGTTTTGTTTGTGTGGAGGCTTGCCATAGTTTGGATAGCCCGATAGGGCCTTGGATGTGTATTCGCAGGTTGTAGTCTAAATTAACTCCTAAGACGTTGGTTGTCTGTGAGACAGGGATGTTTGTGTGGGTATCAGCTATCCTGAGTACTACTAGAGGAGGTGGTTCACGTTTCCTGTAGTGGAAGTAGGTGATTTTGGATTTTGCAGGGTTGGTTTTAATTCTCCATTTTTGTTCCCAGCGTGTAATCTGGTCTACTTCAACTTGTGTTCTGCGGGCTAGTGTGGTTATTTGTCTATGGGTGGTGAGTTGGGTGATGTCATCTGCGTATGCAAGTGTGATGGTGGAGTCAAAGGCTGGTGTTGGGATGTCATTGGTATAGAGGATGTAGAGGGTGGATGAAAGGACTGAGCCCTGTGGAACTCCAGCATGTAGTGGGAAGTGCTGAGAAAAGCATCCTTGGAACTTTATCCTCATAGTCCTACCATCGAGGAAGTTCCAGAGTAGTTTGCAGATAGTCCGAGGGAGGTCGAAGTTGGAACATAGCTTAAACTTTAAGCCGTTGTGCCACACTGTGTCAAAGGCTTTCTCAACATCTTTGGCTACTAGGGCTGTCTTTTTTCCCTGGTATTTGTTTATGTGGATGTAGTTTAGAATTAAGTTGAGTGCGTCTTGAGTGGAACTGTTTGATCTGAAGCCAAATTGGCCATTATATAAGAGGGAGTTTGTTTCAAGATATCTACGTAGGGGTGAGTTTATGATTTTTTCATAGATCTTTCCCAGTACTTCGAGCAAGCTGATGGGCGGTAGTTTTTTGGGTCAAAGTGGTCTTTGTTGGGTTTTGGGATGAGGATAGCGGTGGCTGCTTTGAAGAGAGTGGGGAAGTAGCCGGATGCTAGTGATGCATTGAGGAGGTTGGTGAAGGCTGAGATGATAGAGTCAGGGAGGTGTTTTAGGATGATGTGGTTGATGCCGGAGGCTCCTGGGGCTTTTGGAGGGAGGCGCTGAATGAGAGTTTTAATGTCACTGGCTGTGATGGGGGTGTCCAGTTCCTGAGTGGAGTGAGTGAGTCAAGTTGTATGTACCTGTCAGGTGCCGTTAGGTGTACGTGTTCAGTGTTCCATTGGTCTATTTGTTGTGTGTGTGGCAGAGTGTGTGGTAGTGGAGGGTGTGGGCGGAAAATATTCTCCCATATATTCTTGAAGATGTTTGTTGCTGTTTGTGGGTCGGTGATGTTTCTGTTGTCGTGGGTGATGTGTTCGAATTTGTTGTTGTTGTTGTTACCTCGGATTCTGTTAATGAAGTTCCAGAAAGTTTTGGGGTCTTTTATGCGTTGCTCATTTGCCTGATGCATGAGTCCAGCCCAATGGGTGTTGTGGTCCTGCTCTAGGCTATGAAGTATGTTGTTCCTGAGGTATGTAAGGTCCTGTCTTACCTGGTTGAATCTGTGTGTGTTGAGGTGGAAGCGGTTGTGGTAGCAATGAGGAGTCTTTTTGTTCTGATTGAGGGAGAAAATGAGTATCTTATGGTGTGTGTTTTTGTGGGTAATGCAGTGTTAGTTGCGCGTTTTATTGTCTCAAGGAAAATGTCAAGTTGTGTGTCAATATCTGTGGTTGGTTTGGTGTTGTAGTCGTAGTTCAGGTTGGTGTTGTTAATGGTGTTTTGGAAGGACTCCCAGTCGGCCTTCTTGTATGCTGGTGTTGGTGGTGTAGGAATACAAATTGGGTTTGTCGAGATATGTAGGATGATGGAAATGTGGTCAGATCCAGTGATGGGGCCAGGAGCTACGTAGTGTTGGAGGAGAGTGTTCGCTCTGTTTGCGAGTATTATGTCAGGCTTTCCTTATCCTTGGTGCCCATAGGTGTTGAAGTGAGGACCTAGGTGCCTTAGATGTTTGTGGTTTGAGAAGTTATGTAGTTGTGTGCCTATTTGGTTGGTGGTGTTGTGGTAAAAAGCTGGGTGTTTTGCATTCATGTCTGCCAGCAGGTAGGAGGGGATGTTGGTGTGGCTGAAGACGAGAGATAGGTCGTGTACACTGAGGGCCGTGTTGGGCCTTGCGTATGTGGTGAAGAATATGAGGGGTCCTAGTTGAGTGTGTAGTCTGACAGCAAGGAAGTGTTGGTGTGTGAAGTGGAGTGGTAGGAATTCGTGTCTTATGGTGAAATTGACCAGGATGGCAACTCCATCATGTGGGTCACGTGGGTCATTTGGATTTATATCTACAAGCAAATTTAGGAAATTTACTTAGTATATCTGGTTATTATACTATCTCTATATTTCTCAATAAGTGCAAATACTGTAAAGGCACATGTGCACCATTTTCTATTTTTTTGTACGTGACAAATATTTGTGGCTCTTACAGGTGTTAAGAAAACAGGTGTGCAGACTCAGCACATTCTGCCAACAGTGTTCCTACGCTCGTGTTTTGATATTTATATAAATATCTTGGCAAGGACACTGTCGCACTAGTACCTCCATTACCCCTACCCACACACACACACACACACACACAGACACACACACCACACACACACACACACACACACACACACACACACACACACACACACACACCACACACACACACACACACACACACAAATGCTAAGACAAATGTACAAGCATAGGAGCTTCCATAGCACTCACACCAGTGACACTTTGTCTACTAACATGAGTAACTTTCCGCATGTTTACCATTAATCCAAAGTTGATGCAAAATGGAAATAAGGTGTGAGTATCGCACTCTGTGTGTGACGTGCGTCTCAAACAGCTTTTCATTTCAAATATCGATGAAATAATGGAATTGATAAAATAATGTAACTTGTGATGACAGATAAACTAAGAGCGTCAGAGGTCATTATACGCCAACTGATGTATATCTCAAAATGTATGTACATAGTGAGTTAACGTTAATCTCTATTTTAGGCAGTAAAACGTTCTTGAGGTTACCGAAGGTTGCATTGAAGCATTATTGACCCACAAACAGCAGATAACTTTAAACCTCATAAAATAGTGAGGGAGGTGTGTGGCAGCGGGGTTGACGGGGGTGCCAGCCTTGTGGCAGCCCCTGACACAGTTGGGGTTTGGTGGTGGTGAGAGCGGTTGACGGCCGCACAGCACGCGAGCCGCACCATCACAATTCTAGGATTTTACCATTAGCAGCAGCGCCCTGCTGCAGGGATACCCGGGGCACCGACACCATCATGCCCTTCCTGAGACCATGTTCCTGTGTGCCCTCGCTATACCCTTCTGCTAGCTATCTGCAGTATGTAAGTTGAAGTTTTATGACTTAGTTTTTTGACGTTTGTTTTACTATCACAAATGCGATAGTTTGATAATCTTTCGTAATTGTTTTTGACCAAATATATCAGTGTATTTGAAACAAAATATGAATTATCAAAACAATGTGAAGAAAAACTTAAATTTGGAAATTTCATCTCTCCCACAAACAATGTTTTATATATATATATATATATATATATATATTATATATATTTTTATTATATATATATTTTAAAATATATTATATATTTTATATTTACCATTAGATGTGTATGCGCTCTGTGTATATATAAACGTAGATAGGTCTGCCTACGCCAAAAGATATATAACAAAAACAGAATGAGCACAAAAAAAAAAAATTTCAATAGAAATATGATTTTACATGTATATAAACAGTTTACTTTCATCTTTCTTAAGATTCCCGAGACGTGAGGAATAATTTTTTTACTATTAGTGACAACATTAATTACCCATAATTACCTCTTCGTGCAGCTGATAACATTTAAACCCGAAAAAACACCTTAACAAAGGGACGCAGCTGCGGGAAGAACAAAAAGTATATTATACTTTCATAATATATTAGTTATTCAATGTTGTTTACAGTTAAAAGTTTAAACTTTTGTTAAGAATCCAAAAATAAATCCAAAAATATCGAGAAATACTTGTATAACCTTTACGAAAGGTAGTTTCTATTGCTAAGATGGAGGTTAATTTTCCTGCCAGGGGCGTGCCTCGATGCTGGCGAAGGGCTCTTGATTCGGGGCATTGGGGGGGGGAGCAGACAAGTGGAGGGTAAGGTAGTGTAATGAATAAGATGTGAGAAAACTGTTCAGTGAGAGGAGTGATCAAGGCGGTGGAAGACTCCGGAGGTTCTGTTGGCCCCTGGAGGCTCTGTTGACCCCTGGAGTCTCTGTTGCCCCCTGGAGGGCTCTGTTGGCCTGGAGGCTCTGTTGACCCTGGAGTCTCTGTTGACCCCTGGAGGCTCTGTTGACCCTGGAGTCTCTGTTGACCCTGGAGGCTCTGTTGACCCTGGAGTCTCTGTTGACCCCTGGAGGCTCTGTTGACCCCTGGTGTCTCTGTTGACCCTGGAGGCTATGTTGACCCCTGGAGGCTAGTTGACCCCTGGAGGCTATGTTGACCCTGGAGGTTTTTTTGCCCCCTGGAGGCTCTGTTGACCCCTGGAGGCTCTGTTGACCCCTGGAGGCTATGTTGCCCCCTGGAGGCTATGTTGACCCCTGGAGGCTTATGTTGACCCTGGAGGTTTGTTGACCCCTGGAGGGCTATTTTGACCCCGGGAGGCTATGTTGACCCTGGAGGCTATGTTGACCCCTGGAGGCTATGTTGACCCTGGAGGCTATGTTGACCCCTGGAGGTTATGTTGACCCCGGGAAAGTCTCTGTTGACCCCTGGAGGCTATGTTGACCCCGGGAGGCTATGTTGACCCCCGGGAGGCTATGTTGACCCCGGGAGGCTATGTTGACCCCTGGAGGCTCTGTTGCCCCTGGAGGCTATGTTGACCCCTGGAGGCTATGTTAAACCCTGGAGGTTATGTTGACCCTTGGAGGCTCTGTTGACCCCTGGAGGCTCTGTTGACCCCTGGAGACTCTGTTGACCCCTGGAGGCTATGTTGACCCCTGGAGGCTATGTTGACCCCTGGAGGCTCTGTTGACCCCTGGAGGTTTATTTTGACCCTGGAGGCTATGTTGACCCCTGGGGTTATGTTGACCCCGGGAGGCTCTTTTGACCCCGGGAGGCTATGATGACCCCGGGAGGCTATGTTGACCCCTGGAGGCTCTGTTGATCCCTGGGGGCCCTATGTTGCCCCCGGGAAGCTATTGTTGACCCGGGAGGCTCTGTTGACCCCTGGGGCTCTGTTGACCCTGGAGGCTATGTTGACCCCTGGAGGCTATGTTGCCCCCTGGAGGCTATGTTGACCCGGAGGCTATGTTGACCCTGGGGGTCTCTGTTGCCCCCTGGAGGCTTTTTGGGACCGGGAGGCTATGTTGACCCGGGAGGCTATGTTGCCCCCGGGAGGCCTCTGTTGCCCCCGGGAGGCTTGATGACCCCGGGAGGCTATGTTGACCCTGGAGGCTCTGTTGACCCTGGGGCTATGTTGACCCCGGGAAGCTATGTTGACCCCGGGAGGCTCTGTTGACCCTGGAGGCTCTGTTGACCCCTGGGGCTATGTTGCCCCCTGGAGGCTATGTTGACCCCTGGAGGCTATGTTGACCCTGGAGGCTATGTTGACCCTGGAGTCTCTTTTGACCCCTGGAGGCTCTGTTAAAACCCCGGGAGGCTATGTTGACCCCGGGAGGCTCTGTTGCCCCCGGGAGGCTATGATGCCCCCGGGAGGCTATGTTGACCCCTGGAGGCTCTGTTGACCCTGGAGGCTATGTTGACCCCGGAAGCTATGTTGACCCGGGAGGCTCTGTTGACCCCAGGAGGCTCTGTTGCCCCCTGGAGGCTATGTTGACCCTGGAGGCTATGTTGACCCCTGGAGGCTATGTTGACCCTGGGGTTTATGTTGACCCCGGGGAGTCTCTGTTGACCCTGGAGGCTCTGTTGACCCCGGGAGGCTATGTTGACCCCGGGGGCTATGTTGACCCTGGAAGGCTTGTTGACCCTGGAGGCTATGTTGACCCTGGAGGCTATGTTGACCCCTGGAGGTTATGTTGACCGGGAGGCTCTGTTGACCCAGGAAGTTTTTTTCATCCAGAGGTTCTTTTCATCTCGGAGGTTCTGTTGACCCAGAGGATCTGACCCTGGAATTAACCACTGATATGTGTATGTGTGTGTGTGTGTGTATATATATATATATATATATATAATATATATTTATATATAAAATAAAATTATATAATATATATATTATATATATATATATATATATATATATATTATATATAAACCTGTGTTATATTCAGATATAAATTGTATTATACCTGAGAGATGCACTTCATAGTGCATACCATTAGATTAAAATTTACGTACATACATTGCTCCATTACCTCTGTACATACTTGAGATAAAATCGTCTGTGTATATACATTGTTGCTGTAATAATCAGCTGGTAGTAACCTAAATTGTTACTTCACATTGATTGCAGTATCGCAGGCTGGTCCTGCAGTATCGCAGTCTGGTCCTGCAGTATCGCAGTCTGGTCCTGCAGTATCGCAGTCTGGTCCTGCAGTATCGCATGCTGGTCCTGAGTTTTCGGGAGGCTGGTCCTGCAGTTTTGCAGTCTGGTCCCCGCAGTATCGCAGTTGGTCCTGCAGTATCGCAGTCTGTCCGGGAGTATCGCAGTTGGTCCTGCGTATCGCAGTCTGGTCCCGCAGTATCGCAGTCTGGTCCTGCAGTATCGCAGGCTGGTCCTGCAGTATCGCAGGTGGTCCTGCGTTTTCGCAGGTGGTCCCGCGTATCGCAGGCTGGTCCTGCAGTATCGCAGGGCTGGTCCTGCAGTATTTGCAGTCTGGTCCTGCAGTTTATCGCATGCTGGTCCTGCAGTTTTCGCGTCTGGTCCTGCAGTAATGACACGATTGCAAACAAACCATACCCCGGCCGGGATTGAACCCGCGGTCAGAGAGTCTCAAAACTCCAGGCCGGGGTATGGTTTAACAAAAGCTTGTTTTTCAACGTGGTTATTACTCTCTGTTGTTGCCAGTAGGTCACTGGGATACTCCTAGTAAGACGTCGTTGTTAGGATAAGTGTGTAAGCGAGCGAGTACAAGCCCTGAAACTGCACTCTCTAGAAAGACGTAGAATTAGGGGGACTATGATTGAGGTGTATAAATGGAAGACAGGAATAAATAAAGGGGATGTAAATAGTGTGCTGAAAATATCTAGCCTAGACAGGACTCGCAGCAATGGTTTTAAGTTGGAAAAATTCAGATTCAGGAAGGATATAGGAAAGTACTGGTTTGGTAATAGAGTTGTGGATGAGTGGAACAAACTCCCAAGTACCGTTATAGAGGCTAGAACGTTGTGTAGCTTTAAAAATAGGTTGGATAAATACATGAGTGGATGTGGGTGGGTGTGAGTTAGACCTGATAGCTTGTGCTACCAGGTCGGTTGCCGTGTTCCTCCCTTAAGTCAATGTGACCTGACCTGACTAGGTTGGGTGCATTGGCTTAAGCCGGTAGGAGACTTGGACCTGCCTCGCATGGGCCAGTAGGCCTTCTGCAGTGTTCCTTCGTTCTTATGTTCTTATGTTCTTATGAGTTTACAGGTTGTTTCTACAACTCGCTCCCGTGAGAGCCGGCTCAACCAAGCTGTGTCACGGACGTTCTTGAACCCAGTATTAGGATTTCGGCTATTGAGTGACCCAGTTTTTATACAGATTTCAAAAGCATATATAGTACTTAATTTTTTTCGGGGGGATGGGACATTTTCTTTATGTTTATACTAGGTTCGTGGTACATTTTAAGGTTTGCTTATGCTGATTTTTTAACTCCTGCGGCGTTTCTAAACCGTAACTTGTGTCCCGTTAAGGGAGGTTCCTTCATGCTAGTGAGTTCCCAAGGAATTGGACTTGGATCGAGCCTGTTTGCCTCCCATTAACCTAGGCAATCCATGACCCTACGATTTTGGTGCTTCCCCTCCAATTAATGAAATGTATTTAAGAGTTTTGGCCTCATCCTGGTGTGAGGTATTTTCTGCACTATGTTGAGTAGCAAACCTTAACTTGTGAGCTACAGACAGTAGCAAGCTCTGGCTCTGGCATCTTCCCCACCCCAGGGGGGCTCGTGGGAATGGCAGTCTTGTGAGCTACAGACAGTAGCAAGCTCTGGCTCTGGCATCTTCCCCACCCCAGGGGAGCTCGTGGTAATGGCAGTCTTGTGAGCTACAGACAGTAGCAAGCTCTGGCTCTGGCATCTTCCCCACCCCAGGGAAGCTCTTGGGAATGGCAGTCTTGTGAGCTACAGACAGTAGCAAGCTCTGGCTTCGGGCATCTTCCCCCACCCCAGGGGAGCTCGTGGGTAATGGCAGTTTTGTGAGCTACAGACAGTACAAGCTCTGGCTCTGGCACCTTCCCCACCCCAGGGGGGCTCGTGGGAATTAAAACCGATTTAGATATTTTATTATTTATAGTGAATTAGAAAAATAAAATTTTTTAGTTGCAACTTACGGAAGTTTATTTCGTAATATCAAAGTACTATATGGACATTATATGGACACTACATGGACACTACATGGACACTACATGGACACTACATGGACACTACATGGACACTACATGGACACTACAGGGAAAATATAGCTTCACTCTAACACACAATAAAATACTATATTTTTACTATTAAAATAATTAATTTTTTTGGTAATTTGTGTGATGCATAGATTAAAAGTGTCCATGGCTGGACCACTAGTGTGTGTGTGTGTGTGTGTGTGTGTGTGTGTGTGTGTGTGTGTGTGTGTGCGGGAGCGCGAGTGCGCCCTCCCCCTAATTGTACTCAGTTAATTGTGGTTACAGGGGTCGAGTTATACCTCCTGGCCCCATTTCTTACTTGTCTTATTAGGTATACAGTCCCCCCCTGCTCCATGAACTTTATTAACCTCTTTTTTAAAGCTGTGTATGGATCCTACGTCCACTGCATCACTTTCCGACAATTCCATCTCCTGACAACTATGAAGAAATAATTCCTGACTTCATCTGGGTCTTCAGCTTTTTAGTTGGACCCCTCGTTGGATGTGTCCCATCTCTGGAACATCCTGTCTCTGTCCACCTTGTCGAGTCCTCTCAGTATTTTATACATCGTTATCATGTCGTCCCTGTCCCTCCTGTCCTCCAGTGTCGTCAAGTCAATTGCCCTTAACCTCTCCTCGTAGGACATACCCCTTAGCTCCGGGAAAGTCTCGTTGCAAACCTTTGCACTTTCTCTAATTTCCTGACATGCTTGGTCAGGTGTGGGTTCCAAACTGGCGCTGCATGCTCCAATATGGGCCTGATGTACACGGTGTACCGAGTCCTGAACGACTCTTTACAGTGATGTTGGAATGCTACTCTTAGGTTTGCTAGGCGCCCATATGCTGCCCGCAGTTTTTTGGTTGATGTGCGGCTCATATGTGCTCGGTGTTATCTCACCCCAATATCCATTTTCCATGAGTGAGGTTTATAGTTTCTGGCCCCCTAGACTGCACTCCATCTGGGGTCCTCTTTGCCCTTTCCCGATCCTCATGACTTTGCACTTGGTAGGGTTGAACTCCAGAAGCCAGTTACTGGCCAGGCCTGCAGCCTGTCTAGATACCTTTGTAGTCCTGCCTGATCCCCCTCCGATTGAATTCTCCTCATTAACCTCACATCGTCTGCAAACAGGGACACTTCTGTGTCTATTCCTTCCGTCAAGTCATTCATATGTACCAGAAACAGCACCAGTCCTAGGACTGACCACTGTACTCACCTATTTGTGGTTGCAGGGGTCGAGTCCTAGCTCCTGGCCCCGCCTCTTCACCGGTTGCTACTAGACCCTCTCTCTCCCCGCTCCATGAGCTTTATCAAACCTCGTCTTAAAACTGTGTATGGTTCCTGCCTCCACTACGTCATTTTCTAGGCTATTCCACTGCCTTACAACTCTATGACTGAAGAAATACTTCCTACTATCTCTCTGACTCATTTGTGTCTTCAACTTCCAATTGTGGCCTCTTGTTTCTGCGTCCCCTCCCTGGAACATCCTGTCCTTGTCCACCTTGTCTATTCCACGCAGTATTTTATATGTCGTTATCATGTCTCCCCCGACCTCCTGTCCTCCAGTGTCCGGGCAGGCCGATTTCCCTTAAACTTACTTCATAGGACATTCCCCTTAGCTCTGGAACTAACCTTGTTGCAAACCCTTTTTACTTTCTCTAGTTTCTTGACGTGCTTTATCAAGTGCGGGTTCCAAACAGGTGCTGCATACTCCAGTATGGGCCTGACATACCCCGGTGTACAGTGTCTTGAATGATTCCTTACTAAGGTGTCGGAAGCTGTTCTCAGTTTTTCCAGGCGCCCATATGCTGCAGCAAATTATCTGATTGATGTGTGCTTCCGGAGACATGCTCGGTGTTATACTCACCCCAAGATCTTTCTCCTTGAGTGAGGTTTGCAGTCTTTGGCCACCTAGCCTATACTCTGTCTGTGGTCTTCTGTGCCCTTCCCCTATCTTCATGACTTTGCATTTGGCAGGATTAAATTCGAGAAGCCATTTGCTGGACCAGGTGTCCAGTCTGTCCAGGTCTCTTTGAAGTCCTGCCTGGTCCTCATCAGAGGGTGTGGTGAGGGTGTGGAGGGTGGGTGTGTGTGTGTGTGTAAACTAGAGAAGCTTGGAGGTTAGTGATTGCGCTGTTCAGTGGTTCTGGAAGCCCAGTGGCTGTACCTCCAGTTTACAACCCGAAGTGCTCGGGTCCTACCCTGGGACGAGTGGAGATATTAAGCATGATTCCTTACCCCTCTTCTCCTTGTTCATCTTGTATTTTAAATCAGTGCAATAATGATTGTGGGTTTTGTGTGCTTTAGTTATTTTATTTAGTTTTGCTTTGGTTCTTATGTGTACCTGTACTTGTTTTGTTTTACTGCCAAGACGGTTGAGTAATCTACCAGAGCTAAGTGCTCTTAATACCCTAGCACTTGCTTCTAGTCTTGTTCAACTCAGTAGCTATCTGTGTGTTGGCAGAATGTTGTGGGTGGCACCCACCAGGTTGCCACCCACCAGGATGCCACTCACAATAGTCTTCTAGAACTAAGTCTGTTCTTTGACATGAGCTGAGAGACGATTAACAGGGCTTCAGTTAGTAAGTTTCAGTTGTGGAAGAAAAGTTATTGGTGGGGCGGTGAGTGAGTTTGACTGCAGAGTTTGTGAGCACTTAGTGGGCTTCACGGCTCTTGTCACTGTGAAGAGCTCAGTGGCTGGGCTCAGATAACAGGGATGCTTTGCACACTAACTTTGTCCTCCAGCTAGAGGGTGCAATTTTCGCTGACTTTCCGCTCCAAGGGAAGCACTTTCGATCCAATTAATTGAGGTTGTCCTCCCGTTTGTATCAAACCTGATTACTTTCTATTCCCCAAGTGCGGTATTTAAGGGTTATTGAAAGTACTTTTAAAGTAATTCCTTCACCCTTTATGGTCACACATCGGGACGCTACATTGTAGCTGAGGTCATTTACTGTAATAGCATACTATCTGTTTTTTGTACACCTCTCCCTCGAGCCATTGTCTGTAGATGGTCTTCAAACTCTTTTCTTCCTTACTCGAAATAGGTTACTTGGCTATTTAAATTGGCAAGCTTGTCCTTAGATCAAACCTGAATGCCTTACATTTCCCAGCCACTGTTTGATTCTCACGTGTTTAGAACATGGTGGGAATCATTAGTTAAAATGTGTTGAGTGGTTTCTCTCTGCGTCACATCGCTCTCTTCCCTCTTGACTCTCCCACCGCTGATATGCTGTTCCACACACCTGGGGGACATTGTAATGTGTACTTTGCTGCTCCCTTGACCGTACTGTGATGGTGCTGGGGGGCCATTATTGGTACTGAGGGGGTGCTTGGTGCTATTGTTGGTACCGTGGTGGTGCTCGGTGCCATAACAGGTACTGTGGGGGATGCTTAGTGCCATTACTGATATGGTGGTGCAGGAGACTCCCCTCGGTAGGAGTGTATGGTCGATTATTTCACTCTGGTCTTACCAGGTTTTAGTTTTTGACTTTCGTTCAGAATCTCTCGCTTAAATTCACCTGTTTTACTAGTGGATCTTATAATTAGTCGATTATTGTCTTGTCGTTTGCATTGGCATTTTCACGGAAATACGGCAGACTCTCTTAAAGTTTAAGCGTATTTTTTTAACAGTGATTTTTTGGATCAGGATTTTTTTTGTTTGCAGGTAAGCAGACCGCGCACATGCTTCGTCACCTGTATTCGGCTTCGATTTCTTCCAAGCAGAGTTTACAGCTTCCGGACCAGAGCTATGCTCGAGGTGTCACATTCGTTTTTTAAGACCAATTGTATTCTACTTCCCTCTCCAGGCTTGATGACCTCCACCAAGTCCTATAGAGAAACTTTATCTGGTGTCTTGTGTCACTTACTGCAGTGTCGGCATCATTACCTCCTCCCTCACTCTGATGCTTCACATTTTTTTTTTATGCTGACACAATCTACGGACCGCTTACACTTGATAGGCTGAAAGGTTATAGTTTTTATTTTTTTCTATTTCGGCACTTTAAAGAACACATTTCAAATCTTGTAGATTGTCTTCATATTCTTTATCATGACGTAATTCTTACTCCTGCCTTTGGAAAATCCGTATTTTCATGTTTGTTTCTCCTCTCACACATCTGGTTTCTGCTTTGACTTTTTATTTCACCTACTACAGGGTACACCTGATTATTTCTTATATTCAGAGGTATTTCAAGTTATAAATCTGTCAGGTTGATGCTGGTCCCTTGTGCCTAGTATGTTCGCTGGCTTCATTGCATCTTTAGTAGACGAAGAAAATTTATTTTCTTGATCCCAAGTCGAATTCTGGTATTCTGGGAAACAAATTTAGGAATCTCGCGGAATCTGAGCACTGAGAAGTTCAGCTTCAGACGTGTGGCAGCGATGCTGCTCTGTGTTCATCACTAACACCAGATTCTTCTATATATTTACGTTTGTGCCATTGTCCCTCACCTCGCTGGTGCTCAGGGAGACACTTGTCTCGCGTCAACAACCAGGACATGCTAGTGTCTCATGGTCTGGTTAGGTTGGGTAACATATGTCAGGAAACAGGACACGTGTTTCTTGACGGTCGTCTTAGTCACATGATGCCCCGCCACTGGACCTTTCGGTCATCTGCTCGAAACCTTTCACTGGCTTAACAGTGAACCCGTCTAAGCAGTGATATTATGTGACTGTGTTGTGCAACGCTACTAGGTTCTCCATGTCACATTCACTGTCAAGAATTATTTTTATAGCATCTCTGTCTTTATCTAAATGTTTATCACATACGTTTTCAGCTTGTGGTTGGACGCTCTTACTGTGTTCACTCTGACGTCTCTGAGCGAAAGTTCTTGAAAACTTACGTTATCTATAACATATTTTGGTTTAATTCAGAGATTGTTTAGTTATGTCTCCTTTAATTGTTACGTTCTTGTCTTATATCGAAGTTTCGTTTGATGTTCCTTAACTGTTGCTATACTTACGTTCAACACTGTGTTGCTACACTGGTGATGTTGAACACTGTGTTGCTACACTTGTGATGTTGAACACTGTGTTGCTACACTTGTAATGTTGAACACTGTGTTGCTACACTTGTGATGTTGAACACTGTGTTGCTACACTTGTGATGTTCAACACTGTGTTGCTACACTTGTGATGTTGAACACTGTGTTGCTACACTTGTGATGTTGAACACTGTGTTGGTGCACTTGTGATGTTCAACACTGTGTTGCTACACTTGTGATGTTCAACACTGTGTTGCTACACTTGTAATTGTTCAACACTGTGTGCTACACTTGTGATGTTGAACACTGTGTTGGTGCACTTGTGATGTTCAACACTGTGTTGCTACACTTGTGATGTTCAACACTGTGCTGCTACACTTGTAATGTTCAACACTGTGTTGCTACACTTGTGATGTTGAACACTGTGTTGGTGCACTTGTGATGTTCAACACTGTGTTGCTACACTTGTGATGTTCAACACTGTGTTGCTACACTTGTGATGTTCAACACTGTGTTGGTGCACTTGTGATGTTCAACACTGTGTTGCTACACTTGTGATGTTCAACACTGTGTTGGTGCACTTGTGATGTTCAACACTGTGTTGGTGCACTTGTGATGTTTCAAACACTGTGTTGCTACACTTGTGATGTTTCAACACTGTGTTGCTACACTTGTGATGATCAACACTGTGTTGCTACACTTGTGATGTTCAACACTGTGTTGCTACACTTGTGATGTTCAACACTGTGTTGGTGCACTTGTGATGTTCAACACTGTGTTGGTGCACTTGTGATGTTCAACACTGTGTTGCTACACTTGTGATTGATCAACACTGTGTTGCTACACTTGTGATGTTCAACACTGTGTTGGTGCACTTGTGATGTTCAACACTGTGTTGCTACACTTGTGATGTTCAACACTGTGTTGCTACACTTGTGATGATCAACACTGTGTTGCTACACTTGTGATGTTCAACACTGTGTTGCTACACTTGTGATGTTCAACACTGTGTTGCTACACTTGTGATGTTCAACACCTGTGTTGCTACACTTGTGATGTTCAACACTGTGTTGCTACACTTGTGATGTTCAACACTGTGTTGGTGCACTTGTGATGTTCAACACTGTGTTGCTACACTTGTGATGTTCAACACTGTGTTGGTGCACTTGTGATGTTCAACACTGTGTTGCTACACTTGTGATGTTCTACACTGTGTTGGTGCACTTGTGATGTTCAACACTGTGTTGCTACACTTGTGATGTTCAACACTGTGTTGCTACACTTGTGATGTTCAACACTGTGTTGGTGCACTTGTGATGTTCAACACTGTGTTGGTACACTTGTGATGTTCAACACTGTGTTGGTACACTTGTGATGTTCAACACTGTGTTGGTACACTTGTGATGTTGAACACTGTGTTGGTGCACTTGTGATTTCAACACTGTGTTTGCTACACTTGTGTTTGTTCAACACTGTGTTGCTACACTTGTGATGTTCAACACTGTGTTGGTGCACTTGTGATGTTCAACACTGTGTTGCTACACTTGTGATGTTCAACACTGTGTTGCTACACTTGTGATGTTGAACACTGTGTTGCTACACTTGTGATGTTCAACACTGTGTTGCTACACTTGTGATGTTGAACACTGTGTTGCTACACTTGTGATGTTAAACACTGTGTTGCTACACTTGTGATGGTTGAACACTGTGTTGCTACACTTGTGATGTTCAACCTGTGTTGGTGCACTGTGATGTTTCAACACTGTGTTGCTACACTTGTGATGTTCAACACTGTGTTGCTACACTTGTGATGTTGAACACTGTGTTGGTGCACTTGTGATGTTCAACACTGTGTTGCTACACTTGTGATGTTCAACACTGTGTTGCTACACTTGTGATGTTCAACACTGTGTTGCTACACTTGGTGATGTTCAACACTGTTTGCTACACTTGTGATGTTGAACACTGTGTTGCTACACTTGTGATGTTCAACACTGTGTTGCTACACTTGTGATGTTCAACACTGTGTTGGTGCACTTGTGATGTTCAACACTGGTTGCTACACTTGTGATGTTCAACACTGTGTTGGTGCACTTGTGATGTTCAACACTGTGTTGGTGCACTTGTGATGTTCAACACTGTGTTGGTGCACTTGTGATGTTCAACACTGTGTTGCTACACTTGTGATGTTCAACACTGTGTTGGTGCACTTGTGATGTTCAACACTGTGTTGCTAACTTGTGATGTTCAACACTGTGTTGCTACACTTGTGATGTTGAACACTGTGTTGCTACACTTGTGAGTTCAACACTGTGTTGCTACACTTGTGATGTTGAACACTGTGTGGCTACACTTGTGATGTTCAACACTGTGTTGGTGCACTTGTGATGTTCAACACTGTGTTGGTGCACTTGTGATGTTCAACACTGTGTTGGTGCACTTGTGATGTTCAACACTGTGTTGCTACACTTGTGATGTTCAACACTCGTGTTGCTACACTTGTGATGTTGAACACTGTGTTTGCTACACTTGTGATGTTCAACACTGTGTTGCTATACTTGTGATGTTGAACACTGTGTTGCTACACTTGTGATGTTCAACACTGTGTTGGTGCACTTGTGATGTTCAACACTGTGTTGCTACACTTGTGATGTTCAACACTGTGTTGCTACACTTGTGATGTTCAACACTGTGTTGGTGCACTTGTGATGTTCAACACTGTGTTGCTACACTTGTGATGTTCAACACTGTGTTGGTGCACTTGTGATGTTCAACACTGTGTTGCTACACTTGTGATGTTGAACACTGTGTTGGTGCACTTGTGATGTTCAACACTGTGTTGGTGCACTTGTGATGTTCAACACTGTGTTGCTACACTTGTGATGTTCAACACTGTGTTGGTGCACTTGTGATGTTCAACACTGTGTTGCTACACTTGTGATGTTCAACACTGTGTTGGTGCACTTGTGATGTTTCAACACTGTGTTGGTGCACTGTGATGTTCAACACTGTGTTGGTGCACTTGTGATGTTCAACACTGTGTTGCTACACTTGTGATGTTGAACACTGTGTTGGTGCACTTGTGATGTTCAACACTGTGTTGCTACACTTGTGATGTTCAACACTGTGTTGGTGCACTTGTGATGTTCAACACTGTGTTGCTACACTTGTGATGTTCAACACTGTGTTGGTGCACTTGTGATGTTCAACACTGTGTTGCTACACTTGTGATGTTCAACACTGTGTTGGTTGCACTTGTGATGTTCAACACTGTGTTGGTGCACTTGTGTGTTGAACACTGTGTTGGTGCACTGTGATGTTCAACACATGTGTTGCTACACTGTGATGTTCAACACTGTGTTGGTGTCACTTGTGATGTTCAACACTGTGTTGCTACACTTGTGATGTTCAACACTGTGTTGGTGCACTTGTGATGTTCAACACTGTGTTGGTGCACTTGTGATGTTGAACACTGTGTTGGTGCACTTGTGATGTTCAACACTGTGTTGCTACACTTGTGATGTTGAACACTGTGTTGGTGCACTTGTGATGTTCAACACTGTGTTGCTACACTTGTAATGTTGAACACTGTGTTGCTACACTTGTGATGTTGAACACTGTGTTGCTAACACTTGTGATGTTCAACACTGTGTTGCTACACTTGTAATGTTGAACACTGTGTTGCTACACTTGTGATGTTGAACACTGCGTTGGTGCACTTGTGATGTTCAACACTGTGTTGCTACACTTGTGATGTTCAACACTGTGTTGGTGCACTTGTGATTGTTCAACACTGTGTTGCTACACTTGTGATGTTGACACTGCGTTGGTGCACTTGTGATGTTCAACACTGTGTTGCTACACTTGTGATGTTCAACACTGTGTTGGGCACTTGTGATGTTCAACACTGGTTGCTTACACTTGTGATGTTCAACACTGTGTTGGTGCACTTGTGATGTTCAACACTGTGTTGGTGCATCTTGTGATGTTCAACACTGTGTTGCTACACTTGTGATGTTCAACACTGTGTTGGTGCACTTGTGATGTTCAACACTGTGTTGCTACACTTGTGATGTTCAACACTGTTGTTGCTACACTTGTGATGTTCAACACTGTGTTGGTGCACTTGTGATGTTCAACACTGTGTTGCTACACTTGTGATGTTCAACACTGTGTTGGTGCACTTGTGATGTTCAACACTGTGTTGCTACACTTGTGATGTTCAACACTGTGTTGGTGCACTGTGATGTTCAACACTGTGTTGGTGCACTTGTGATGTTGAACACTGTGTTGGTGCACTTGTGATGTTCAACACTGTGTTGCTACACTTGTGATGTTCAACACTGTGTTGGTGCACTTGTGATGTTCAACACTGTGTTGCTACACTTGTGATGTTCAACACTGTGTTGGTGCACTTGTGATGTTCAACACTGTGTTGGTGCACTTGTGATGTTCAACACTGTGTTGCTACACTTGTGATGTTGAACACTGTGTTGCTACACTTGTGATGTTCAACACTGTGTTGGTGCACTTGTGATGTTCAAACACTGTGTTGGTGCACTTGTGATGTTCAACACTGTGTTGTGCACTTGTGATGTTCAACACTGTGTTGCTACACTTGTGATGTTCAACACTGTGTTGGTGCACTTGTGATGTTCAACACTGTGTTGCTACACTTGTGATGTTCAACACTGTGTTGCTACACTTGTGATGTTCAACACTGTGTTGGTGCACTTGTGATGTTCAACACTGTGTTGGTGCACTTGTGATGTTCAACACTGTGTTGCTACACTTGTGATGTTCAACACTGTGTTGCTACACTTGTGATGTTCAACACTGTGTTGGTGCACTTGTGATGTTCAACACTGTGTTGGTGCACTTGTGATGTTCAACACTGTGTTGGTGCACTTGTGATGTTCAACACTGTGTTGCTACACTTGTGATGTTCAACACTGTGTGTGGTGCACTTGTGATGTTCAACACTGTGTTGGTGCACTTGTGATGTTCAACACTGTGTTGGTGCACTTGTGATGTTCAACACTGTGTTGCTACACTTGTGATGTTCAACACTGTGTTGGTGCACTTGTGATGTTCAACACTGTGTTGCTACACTTGTGATGTTCAACACTGTGTTGCTACACTTGTGATGTTCAACACTGTGTTGGTGCACTTGTGATGTTCAACACTGTGTTGGTGCACTTGTGATGTTCAACACTGTGTTGCTACACTTGTGATGTTCAACACTGTGTTGCTACACTTGTGATGTTCAACACTGTGTTGGTGCACTTGTGATGTTCAACACTGTGTTGGTGCACTTGTGATGTTCAACACTGTGTTGGTGCACTTGTGATGTTCAACACTGTGTTGCTACACTTGTGATGTTCAACACTGTTTTGGTGCACTTGTGATGTTCAACACTGTGTTGCTACACTTGTGATGTTGAACACTGTGTTGCTACACTTGTGATGTTCAACACTGTGTTGCTACACTTGTGATGTTCAACATGTGTTGGTGCACTTGTGATGTTCAACACTGTGTTGCTACACTTGTGATGTTCAACACTGTGTTGCTACACTTGTGATGTTCAACACTGTGTTGGTGCACTTGTGATGTTCAACACTGTGTTGCTACACTTGTGATGTTCAACACTGTGTTGCTACACTTGTGATGTTCAACACTGTGTTGGTGCACTTGTGATGTTCAACACTGTGTTGGTGCACTTGTGATGTTCAACACTGTGTTGCTACACTTGTGATGTTCAACACTGTGTTGCTACACTTGTGATGTTCAACACTGTGTTGGTGCACTTGTGATGTTCAACACTGTGTTGCTACACTTGTGATGTTCAACACTGTGTTGCTACACTTGTGATGTTCAACACTGTGTTGGTGCACTTGTGATGTTCAACACTGTGTTGCTACACTTGTGATGTTCAACACTGTGTTGGTGCACTTGTGATGTTCAACACTGTGTTGGTGCACTTGTGATGTTCAACACTGTGTTGCTACACTTGTGATGTTCAACACTGTGTTGCTACACTTGTGATGTTCAACACTGTGTTGGTGCACTTGTGATGTTCAACACTGTGTTGCTACACTTGTGATGTTCAACACTGTGTTGCTACACTTGTGATGTTCAACACTGTGTTGGTGCACTTGTGATGTTCAACACTGTGTTGGTGCACTTGTGTGTTCAACACTGTGTTGCTACACTTGTGATGTTGAACACTGTGTTGGTGCACTTGTGATGTTCAACACTGTGTTGCTACACTTGTGATGTTCAACACTGTGTTGCTACACTTGTGATGTTGAACACTGTGTTGCTACACTTGTGATGTTCAACACTGTGTTGCTACACTTGTGATGTTCAACACTGTGTTGGTGCACTTGTGATGTTCAACACTGTGTTGCTACACTTGTGATGTTCAACACTGTGTTGGTGCACTTGTGATGTTCAACACTGTGTTGCTACACTTGTGATGTTCAACACTGTGTTGGTGCACTTGTGATGTTCAACACTGTGTTGGTGCACTTGTGATGTTCAACACTGTGTTGCTACACTTTGTGATGTTCAACACTGTGTTGGTGCACTTGTGATGTTCAACACTGTGTTGCTACACTTGTGATGTTCAACACTGTGTTGGTGCACTTGTGATGTTCAACACTGTGTTGCTACACTTGTGATGTTCAACACTGTGTTGCTACACTTGTGATGTTCAACACTGTGTTGGTGCACTTGTGATGTTCAACACTGTGTTGGTGCACTTGTGATGTTCAACACTGTGTTGCTACACTTGTGATGTTCAACACTGTGTTGGTGCACTTGTGATGTTCAACACTGTGTTGGTGCACTTGTGATGTTCAACACTGTGTTTGCTACACTTGTGATGTTCAACACTGTGTTGCTACACTTGTGATGTTCAACACTGTGTTGGTGCACTTGTGATGTTCAACACTGTGTTGGTGCACTTGTGATGTTCAACACTGTGTTGCTACACTTGTGATGTTCAACACTGTGTTGGTGCACTTGTGATGTTCAACACTGTGTTGCTACACTTGTGATGTTCAACACTGTGTTGGTGCACTTGTGATGTTCAACACTGTGTTGGTGCAATTGTGATGTTCAACACTGTGTTGCTACACTTGTGATGTTCAACACTGTGTTGGTGCACTTGTGATGTTTCAACACTGTGTTGCTACACTTGTGATGTTCAACACTGTGTTGGTGCACTTGTGGTGTTCAACACTGTGTTGCTACACTTGTGATGTTCAACACTGTGTTGCTACACTTGTGATGTTCAACACTGTGTTGGTGCACTTGTGATGTTCAACACTGTGTTGCTACACTTGTGATGTTCAACACTGTGTTGGTGCACTTGTGATGTTCAACACTGTGTTTGCTACACTTGTGATGTTCAACACTGTGTTGCTACACTTGTGATGTTCAACACTGTGTTGGTGCACTTGTGATGTTCAACACTGTGTTGCTACACTTGTGATGTTCAACACTGTGTTGGTGCACTTGTGATGTTCAACACTGTGTTGCTACACTTGTGATGTTTCAACACTGTGTTGGTGCACTTGTGATGTTCAACACTGTGTTGGTGCACTTGTTATGTTCAAACATGTGTTGCTACACTTGTGATGTTCAACACTGTGTTGGTGCACTGGTGATGTTCAACACTGTGTTGCTACACTTGTGATGTTCAACACTGTGTTGGTGCACTTGTGATGTTCAACACTGTGTTGGTGCACTTGTGATGTTCAACACTGTGTTGCTACACTTGTGATGTTCAACACTGTGTTGGTGCACTTGTGATGTTCAACACTGTGTTGCTACACTTGTGATGTTCAACACTGTGTTGCTACACTTGTGATGTTCAACACTGTGTTGCTACACTTGTGATGTTCAACACTGTGTTGCTATACTTGTGATGTTCAACACTGTGTTGGTGCACTTGTGATGTTCAACACTGTGTTGCTACACTTGTGATGTTCAACACTGTGTTGGTGCACTTGTGATGTTCAACACTGTGTTGGTTCACTTGTTATGTTCAACACTGTGTTGCTACACTTGTGATGTTGAACACTGTGTTGCTACACTTGTGATGTTGAACACTGTGTTGCTACACTTGTGATGTTCAACACTGTGCTGCAACACTTGTGATGTTCAACACTGTGCTGCTACACTTGTGATGTTGAACACATGTTGTTGCTACACTTGTGATGTTCAACACTGTGTTGCTACACTTGTGATGTTCAACACTGTGCTGCTACACTTGTGATGTTCAACACTGTGTTGCTACACTTGTGATGTTCAACACTGTGCTGCTACACTTGTGATGTTGAACACTGTGCTGCTGCACTTGTGATTTTGAACACTCACGGAGCACTCTGTGTTTTGTGAGTATTATTCATATGAACTCAAGGTTCGCATGGTTCTTGATAATTGACCTCAAGGGACAAGTTCACTGCGCATCACTACTCTCTCCTGCCAGTATACAAGCTGCCCTGAGAGCAGACGACGGCCCAAATACATGACTCGCCATTAGAGATACTCGATTCATCTTCGTCTGTTTCAGTTTACACGTATCACTGCTTTTACAATTAGACTGGATTCAAAGGCTGCTTGAAAATGACCCATAGCTCGGTTGTTGCGCTCTGAGCTCACCACTGCTCCAATTCCACGAATCACGCCTGAATGCCTTCCAGTCCCCGAGGCACTACATGACCCCTATGGGTTTAGTGTTCCCCATGACTCTAATAATTATACAGCCTAAAACTGTGAATCATCTTCCTCGTAAGACGCATCATCTTTTAAAGTAGTTGAGAAGAACGAGTCTCGTACCACCGGGAAAAAACAGGACAGTTTTTTTAATGTAACTGACTGTCACCGCCCTCTTGATGCCCAGTAGGAGGGGGGGGGGTGGAAGGGTATGAAATACCCACACCATGAATATGCTGTGTACCCAGAATCTTTATTAATGTTATGCACATGTATTTGTATCTGTATCCAAGATAAGCTGGTGTTCAATACGCTGGTGTCGTACGCTGGTTCAGTACGCTGGTGTTCAGTACGCTGGTGTTCAGTACGCTGGTGTTCAATACGCTGGTGTCCAGTACGCTGGTGTTCAGTACGCTGGTGTTCAATACGCTGGTGTTCAGTACGCTGGTGTTCAGTACGCTGGTGTTCAGTACGCTGGTGTTCAGTACGCTGGTGTTCAGTACGCTGGTGTTCAATACGCTGGTGTCCAGTACGCTGGTGTTCAGTACGCTGGTGTTCAATACGCTGGTGTTCAGTACGCTGGTGTTCATACGCTGGTGTTCAGTACGCTGGTGTTCAGTACGCTGGTGTTCAGTACGCTGGTGTTCAGTACGCTGGTGTTCAGTACGCTGGTGTTCAATAAGCTGGTGTTCAATACGCTGGTGTTCAATACGCTGGTGTTCAATACGCTGGAGTTCAATACGCTGGTGTTCAATACGCTGGTGTTCAGTAACGCTGGTGTTCAGTACGCTGGTGTTCAGTATGCTGGTGTTCAGTACGCTGGTGTCCAATACGCTGGTGTTCAGTACGCTGGTGTTCAGTACGCTGGTGTTCAATAAGCTGGTGTTCAATACACTGGTGTTCAGTACGCTGGTGTTCAGTACGCTGGTGTTCAGTACTCTGGTGTTCAATACGCTGGTGTTCAGTACGCTGGTGTTCAGTACGCTGGTGTTCAGTACGCTGGTGTTCAGTACGCTGGTGTTCAGTACGCTTGTGTTCAATGCGCTGGTGTTCAGTACTCTGGTGTTCAGTACGCTGGTGTTCAGTACGCTGGTGCTCAGTACGCTGGTGTTCAATACGCTGGTGTTCAGTACGCTGGTGTTCAGTACTCTGGTGTTCAGTACGCTGGTGTTCAGTACGCTGGTGTTCAGTACTCTGGTGTTCAGTACGCTGGTGTTCAGTACGCTGGTGTTCAGTACGCTGGTGTTCAGTACGCTGGTGTTCAGTACGCTGGTGTTCAGTACGCTGGTGTTCAGTACGCTGGTGTTCAATACGCTGGTGTTCAGTACGCTGGTGTTCAGTACGCTGGTGTTCAGTACGCTGGTGTTCAGTACGCTGGTGTTCAGTACGCTGGTGTTCAGTACGCTGGTGTTCTGCGCGCTGATGTTATGCGCGCTGGTGTTCTGCGTGCTGGTGTTCTGCGCGCTGGTGTTCTGAGCGCTGGTGTTCTGCGCGCTGGTGTTCTGTGCGCTGGTGTTCTGCGCGCTGGTGTTCTGTTCGCTGGTGTTCTGCGCGCTGGTGCTGTGCGCGCTGGTGTTCTGAGCGATGGTGTTCTGCGCGCTGGTGTTCTGCGCGCTGGTGTTCTGCCCGCTGGTGTTCTGCGCTCTGGTGCTCTGCGCGCTGGTGTTCTGCTCGCTGGTGTTCGGGGCGCTGGTGTTCGGGGCGCTGGTGTTCTGCGTGCTGGTGCTCTGCGCGCTGGTGCTCTGCGCACTGGTGTTCTGCGCACTGGTGCTCTGCACGGTGGTGTTCTGCTCGCTGGTGTTCTGCGCGGTGGTGTTCGGCGCGCTGGTGTTCTGCTCGATGGTGTTCGGGGCGCTGGTGTTCTGCGCGCTGGTGCTCTGCGCGCTGGTGCTCTGCGCGGTGGTGTTCTGCTTGCTGGTGTTCTGCGCGGTGGTGTTCGGCGCGCTGGTGTTCTGCGTGCTGGTGTTCTGCGTGCTGGTGTTCTGCGCGCTGGTGCTCTGCGCGCTGGTGTTCGGCGCACTGGTGTTCTGCGTGCTGGTGTTCTGCGTGCTGGTCTGCTCGCTGGTGTTCTGCGCGCTGGTGTTCGGCGCGCTGCTGTTCTGTGTGCTGGTGTTCGGGGCGCTGGTGTTCTGCGTGCTGGTGTTCGTGGCGCTGGTGTTCGGGGCGCTGGTGTTCGGCGCGCTGGTGTTCGGCGCGCTGGTGTTCGGCGCGCTGGTGTTCGGCGCGCTGGTGTTCCGCGTGCTGGTGTTCAGGTTGGAGCAGGTCAGGCGTTATCGAGTTATCTATCGGAAATATTGGACGAAGAAATCAATTTCGGCAATCAATATTTTGCCCCATTTCAGGGGATCAATAATAATAATAATAATAATATTAATAATAATAATAATAATAATAATAATAATTGAAGCCCTTGACTTATATTTGATGTAAGCTTCGAATAAAGAATATAGTTTGATGCTCGGAAAGGGTTGTTGTTGCGAAGACATGGAGTTACCTTCACCTCTCATTCCCCAGGTGATGTCGGGTCCTCAGGAGCTGAGTGCTTACCACTGTAAGTAAAATCATGGAGGCTCAGGAACCACAAGCTTGGTCAAGCTTCACAGCTGCTACATTAACGCAGCATTGACGCTCAGCATCATCTGCTTTCTTCTCGGTGATTCCACCTACCTTTATCTACTTTTTACTAGGTAACTGAAACCCAGCTTTAGCTGCTTTCTACTAGGTGATTGACGCGTGGATAAGGCTGGATCCTGGGGAAGACGCGTGGATAAGGCTGGATCCTGGGGAAGACGCATGGATAAGGCTGGATCCTGGGGAAGACGCGTGGATAAAGCTGGGTCCTGGGGAAGACGCGTGGATAAGGCTGGGTCCTGGGGAAGACGCGTGGATAAGGCTGGGGCCTGGGGAAGACGCGTGGATATGGCTGGATCCTGGGGAAGACGCTTGGATAAGGTTGGGTCCTGGGGAAGACGCGTGGATAAGGCTGGATCCTGGGGAAGACGCGTGGATAAGGCTGGATCCTGGGGAAGACGCGTGTTTTAAGGCTGGGTCCTGGGGAAGACGCGTGTTTTAAGGCTGGGTCCTGGGGAACTCGAAACTTGGGCACTGTCACCATTACTGCCATGTCTCTTACTGTTGTTTCACTTGTAGTTTGTAGGTTGCAAAGTTGTCTTGTGGTAAAGGACAGTGTAGAGTGGGATTTTCTAGGACATCGGGTGTGACACATGGTGTGGTTAGCGTTCATTTGTCTGCTGGTAAGTATTAGTGGCACCAGCGACCGGCATCTCATCTCGTTGCCCTGAATTTTCGTCGTCAGTCTTGTTGTGGTTCTTATAAGGGAGGTGATTACAGTGAGTGATTTAGATAGAAGTAGAACCATTAGTACGCGCAGGTCTGTGAATGGCAGTAGAGTAACACGAGTAGTATTTAGGATAAAAAAAAAACAGTGTTAATTTAGTAGACCACGTCTTCAAATCAGTTCCATTATTTCCTGTAAATTCCATTCATTTTTTTTCACTATGGTATAGCATATTTGTCCTCGTTGACATGACGAGAAGTGGGCGGAAGGCGTGGAGGGTTGTAGTGAAAAACTTCTACTTTTCTATCATTGTCTCATTCATCTACATAATACAAGATAGTCCTTAATATAGACAGAAGTAGGTAATTCTTCTTAGTACATAGCCTCGGTGTGAACTTCCAATTCTTCTGCTCTCTGTCTTTCCCAGGACTCAAATGAACTCCTGTGTTAGTTAATGGTTTGGTCAGTGGCTGTTGGAATGAGCTGATTTTACTCGTGTGTGTGTGTGTGTGTGTGTGGGGCGGGAAGGGGGTCGGTCGGTCGTGGTGAATAGGTAAAATTGGTCAGCAAGAGCCCGTTTAAAATTAAGTCCTTTCTAAAAATTTCTCTTATACGTTTAAAGATATATTTTTTTCGTTTATGTTAATGTAAAAATTAATAATTTTGTCCCAAAAGAATCTTAGAGAACTTACCTAATCTATAACAAGCGCAATTTAATTTAGCCCTATACAACTAATATAATTTAGATAAGTTTACAATAATTTAATAATAACACAATGAAATATATTTTTTTCGTTAGGTTCAGAATGATTTTTGCGAAATTATTACATAAACAAATTTTCGCTTGCTTTATTCGGCAGGAAGAACGTTGTTATTTAAGCCAAAATCGCAAGTATGAGAGTTATAGTGTACCAACATTCTTGTATGGGTGTGAAGCATGGGTGATGAATGTTGCAACGAGGAGAAGGCTGGAGGCAGTGGAGATGTCATGTCTGAGGGCAATGTGTGGTGTGAATACAATGCATGTAGAGAGAATGGAACAAAACAGAATGACTTCGAGTGTGTATAAATCTGTAGTGGAGGGAAGGCGGGGTAGGGGTTGGCCTAGGAAGGGTTGGAGGGAGGGGGTAAGGGAAGTTTTGTGTGTGAGGGGCTTGGACTTCCAGGAAACGTGCATGAGCGTATTTGATAGGAGTGAATGGAGACAAATGGTTTTTAAAAATTGACGTGCTGTTGGAGTGTGAGCAAAGTAACATTTATGAAGGGATTCAGGGAAACCTTCGGGCTGGACTAGAGTCTTGGAGATGGGAAGTACAGTGTCTACACTCTGAAGGAGGGGTGTTAATGTTGCAGTTTTATAACTCTAGTGTAAAGCACCACTCTGGCAAGACAGTGATGGAGTGAATGATGATGAAAATTTTTCTTTTTTGAGCCACCCTGCCTTGGTGGGAATCGGCCAGTGTGTTAATAAATAAATAAATATATATATATATATATATATATATATAATATATATATATATATATATATATATATATATATATATATATATATATAAACACTGATCTCTGGCTGAAGGAGACTCGAACCTACGAACCTTAGGACAAGGTACGCAGTGCTTTACCAATCTACCCACACTGGACAATACCTTGGCGTGTAGCTTGCGCTACACGTTTTGATCCAAGGCAGCCAGCTTTCAGGGAGAAGGCTTACAGCTGGCTGCCTTGGATCAAAACGTGTAGCGCAAGCTACACGCCAAGGTATTGTCCAGTGTGGGTAGATTGGTAAAGCACTGCGTACCTTGTCCTAAGGTTCGTAGGTTCGAGTCTCCTTCAGCCAGAGATCAGTGTTTGTGTATATTTCGCCTGCTCTCGCGAATTCCTTGCACACACACATATATATATATATATATATATATATATATATATATTTATATATATATATAATATATATATATATATATATATATATATATATATATATATATATATATATATATATATATATATATATATATATATAATGGCGTCCTTGTGAGTCCGGGGTAGTTCCCCCTGGCGTCCTTGTGAGTCCGGGGTCATACCCCTGGCGTCCTTGTAAGTCTGTGGTCATACCCCTGGCGTCCTTGTAAGCCTGGGGTCATACCCCTGGCGTCCTTGTAAGTCTGGGGTCATACCCCTGGCGTCCTTGTAAGTCCAGGATCGTACCCCTGGCGTCCTTGTAAGTCCGGGGTCATACCCCTGGCGTCCTTGTAAGTCCAGGATCGTACCCCTGGCGTCCTTGTAAGTCCGGGGTCATACCCCTGGCGTCCTTGTAAGTCCGGGGCCATACCCCTAGCGTCCTTGCAAGTCCGGGGCCATACCCCTAGCGTCCTTGTAAGTCCGAGGCCATACCCCTGGCGTCCTTGTAAGTCCGGAGTCATACCCACGGGACAACAATCTGCACAAGAGTGTAGATAAATTGTTACTCTCATTACACAGTAAAATACTTGTTCCGTCCATCAGTATTTAATTATTATTATTAACACGTCGGCCGTCTCCCACCAAGGCAGGGTGACCCGAAAAAGGAAAAAACCTTATTTAAGTTAATAAATATATATTTTCAAGGCCACCGTGTTTCTGGTACCAACAGCTGTCGGTAGGGCATATACTCCAGATATCTTAAATTTAACATAAAAAGCAAATAAAAATGGCAAATATATAATCTCAGAAGTACCGTTAGAAACACCTGTAGCAGCGATGTCAACGCAGGTGTAACACTTATCAACGCAGGTATATTACTTGTTTTTTGCCTGCTTACAAAACTTTTAAAGGGTTGATAAACAAATGACAATGGAAAACAATGTGATATTACTAAGAAATATTTGAAGGTCGATTATTTAAAACATGGTCTAGACTTGTTACATTGTCTTGTTCGTGGTGCTGTGATCATTGTGCTTGTGATCCACAGAGGAAGACATGCGTACTTCACACAGTGGCTCACCACACGCTGATATGCTATATATCAACCAAACTAATAATATCTTTACAGTAAGAAAAAATCTAATTACAAAAGTTGTTTACTTAATTGCTAATGAATTTAACTCCACCCAAAATATTAATTCAACTTCCTCACAACCAGAAAACGAAGGATTTTAGAGCACATTTGATATTGGGCTGAGAGCCCCAGTACAAGGAAAATGAGTTAGATTATGTAAGCTAATATAGAACCAAAGGTGTAGCTACTTTGAACCTGGTAATTGGTGCAGAGGATAGTATACGAGACAGAACCCCAAGATAAAAGTCTCAAGGAGGCTAATATACTGTATTAGAAAAATTCGGATGGGAAGTATGGGAGCACTAAAACAGGTTTAACACGATCATTGACCTTATACAAACTCCTTCCTTCTTCATCCTGACTTATTTTATGACTCATGACCGAGCGCAGGACAACCTTTTCTTCAAGGACCTTTATTAAGACCAGTCACTGTTATCCTGACCGTTGTCCTGAATAATCTTAGCAATAAGGAAGGAAACAGTGGTTGGTGTTCCCGTAGGATTTATGAAGGCAGCGGAGCACCATATCCTGGCTCCTTCCCGGAGACTCCGAGTCTGTATTGATACAATTTAGTGAACTACTTGGGACACACTAATGATGCTGAAACGTTGGTGTTACACTGTAAGTGTGATGGACTACCTGGAATTCATTAACGATGTGACGGACCACTTATGGTCTATAAACAAAATACAAATTAGAAAGCAAATGAGTTGAAGAATTGAGACACTTATGCAACATATGGGAATCTTTGTTAAAGAAACGTTTCGCCACACAGTGGCTTTATCAGTCCAATACAAAGTAGAAATGGGTAAGGAACGGAGGAGATTAAGGAAATCAGTCCCTCAGCCTGGAATCGATGTGTTCAGTCCATCACTCTTGTAGGAAGTACAGCATAGGGCCAGAGAGGTGGCTTATGTACTGCAGTCAGGTGAGGTGAAGCAGGAGACGGGATCACAATGGGACCTGCCACTAGTGTAAGTAGGTCGTCGTCCAAATGCTGGACAAGTGTTGAAAAAGTTTTTGTACCAAGATCCCATGTCCTTTGTCTTTGCTGCACAGCGAGACTACTGTTTTCCGAAAGACAAACCGTGTGACATAATTATTCCTAAGTCTTTTAACTTTATGTTCTAATATAGGGTCTCTAAACTGAGCTCGTTTTGAGATCATAGTTCCTTTCATATCTAAACAGTTCAAATTTGTCACCATTGAACATCATATTTTCTATTGCCCATAACATTGTTGAGATTCCTCACCCCCCCCCCAGGTGACTTTCAAATTTTATCTTCTGCGAAAGATAAGCTGTGGTTAGTGTCCTTATCTATGTGTCTTACCAGCACAGGAAAGTAATGGTGCTAGGACCGTGTCTTGGGGACTGAAATTTTTACTTTGCTGAGATGGGACTGTTTACGAACACACTTTGTGGTCTGTTAGAAATTTTAATATCCATTGTCTTGCTAGTAAAGTTATATCTATTGACCTAATTATTTGAGCAATTACTCAGTGGTCGCCTTTGTCAAATATCCTTGCAAAATCTACGAAGATTACATTACCGTTTTGTTTTCCTTCGAAGGCTTCTGTAATTTTGTAGATGATATAATAGTACCTAGACAAGGTCTTCCTGCTCTAAAACCATCCTAACTTAGCTTGATTAACCCCTAATTTGTTTAGTCCTAATTCCCTGTCTCGAGTCGCGTTCAAACATTAAGCTGGTTGTTTTACTGCTACTGGTCTGGTTGTTTTACTGCTATTGGTCTGGTTGTTTTACTGCTACTGGTCTGGTTGTTTTACTGCTACTGGTCAGGTTGTTTTACTGCTACTGGTCTGGTTGTTTTACTGATACTGGTCTGGTTGTTTTACTGCTACTGGTCTGGTTGTTTTACTGCTACTGGTCTGGTTGTTTTACTGCTACTGGTCTGGTTGTTTTACTGCTACTGGTCTGGTTGTTTTACTGCTACTGGTCTGGTTGTTTTACTGCTACTTGTCTAGTTGTTTCACTGCTACTGGTCTGGTTGTTTTACTGCTATTGGTCTGGTTGTTTTACTGCTACTGGTCTGGTTGTTTACTGCTTCTAGTCTGGTTGTTTTACTGCTACTGGTCGGGTTTGTTTTTACTGCTACTGGTCTGGTTGTTTTACTGCTACTGGTCTGGTTGTTTTACTGCTACTGGTCTGGTTGTTTTACTGCTTCTAGTCTGGTTGTTTTACTGCTATTGGTCTGGTTGTTTTACTGCTTCTAGTCTGGTTGTTTTACTGCTACTGGTCTGGTTGTTTTACTGCTACTGGTCTGGTTGTTTTACTGCTACTGGTCTGGTTGTTTTACTGCTACTAGTCTGGTTGTTTTACTGCTACTGTCTGGTTGTTTTACTGCTTCTAGTCTGGTTGTTTTTACTGCTACTAGTCTGGTTGTTTTACTGCTACTAGTCTGGTTGTTTTACTGCTACTGGTCTGGTTGTGTTACTGCTACTGGTCTGGTTGTTTTACTGCTACTAGTCTGGTTGTTTTACTGCTACTGGTCTGGTTGTTTTACTGCTTCTAGTCTGGTTGTTTTTACTGCTACTAGTCTGGTTGTTTTACTGCTACTGGTCTGGTTGTTTTACTGCTACTGGTCTGGTTGTTTTACTGCTACTGGTCTGGTTGTTTTACTGCTACTGGTCTGGTTGTTTTACTGCTACTAGTCTGGTTGTTTTACTGATACTGGTCTGGTTGTTTTACTGCTACTGGTCTGGTTGTTTTACTGCTACTGGTCTGGTTGTTTTACTGCTACTGGTCTAGTTGTTTTACTGCTACTGGTCTGGTTGTTTTACTGCTACTGGTCTGGTTGTTTTACTGCTACTAGTCTGGTTGTTTTACTGATACTGGTCTAGTTGTTTTACTGCTACTGGTCTGGTTGTTTTACTGCTACTGGTCTAGTTATTTTACTGCTACTGGTCTGGTTGTTTTACTGCTACTGGTCTAGTTGTTTTACTGCTACTGGTCTGGTTGTTTTACTGCTACTGGTCTAGTTGTTTTACTGCTACTAGTCTGGTTGTTTTACTGCTACTGGTCTGGTTGTTTTACTGCTTCTGGTCTGGTTGTTTTACTGCTACTGGTCTGGTTGTTTTACTGCTACTGCTCTAGTTGTTTTACTGCTACTGCTCTAGTTGTTTTACTGCTACTGGTCTGGTTGTTTTACTGCTACTTGTCTGGTTGTTTTACTGCTACTGGTCTGGTTGTTTTACTGCTACTGCTCTAGTTGTTTTACTGCTACTGGTCTGGTTGTTTTTACTGCTACTAGTCTGGTTGTTTTACTGCTACTGGTCTGGTTGTTTTACTGCTACTAGTCTGGTTGTTTTACTGCTACTGGTCTGGTTGTTTTACTGCTACTAGTCTGGTTGTTTTACTGCTACTGGTCTGGTTGTTTTACTGCTACTGGTCTGGTTGTTTTACTGCTACTAGTCTGGTTGTTTTACTGCTACTGGTCTGGTTGTTTTACTGCTACTGGTCTGGTTGTTTTACTGCTACTAGTCTGGTTGTTTTACTGCTATTGGTCTGGTTGTTTTACTGCTACTGGTCTGGTTGTTTTACTGCTACTGGTCTGGTTGTTTTACTGCTACTGGTCTGGTTGTTTTACTGCCATTGGTCTGGTTGTTTTACTGCTACTGGTCTGGTTGTTTTACTGCTACTGGTCTGGTTGTTTTACTGCTATTGGTCTGGTTGTTTTACTGCTACTGGTCTGGTTGTTTTACTGCTACTAGTCTGGTTGTTTTACTGCTACTGGTCTGGTTGTTTTATTGCTACTGGTCTGGTTGTTTTACTGCTACTAGTCTGGTTGTTTTACTGCTACTGGTCTGGTTGTTTTACTGCTACTAGTCTGGTTGTTTTACTGCTACTGGTCTGGTTGTTTTACTGCTACTGGTCTGGTTGTTTTACTGCTACTAGTCTGGTTGTTTTACTGCTACTAGTCTGGTTGTTTTACTGCTATTGGTCTGGTTGTTTACTGCTACTGGTCTGGTTGTTTTACTGCTACTAGTCTGGTTGTTTTACTGCTATTGGTCTGGTTGCTTTACTGCTACTGGTCTGGTTGTTTTACTGCTACTGGTCTGGTTGTTTTTTACTGCTACTAGTCGGTTGTTTTAACTGCTATTGGTCTGGTTGTTTTACTGCTACTGGTCTGGTTGTTTTACTGCTACTGGTCTGGTTGTTTTACTGCTACTGGTCTGGTTGTTTTACTGCTACTGGTCTGGTTGTTTTACTGCTACTGGTCTGGTTGTTTTACTGCTATTGGTCTGGTTGTTTTACTGCTACTGGTCTGGTTGTTTTACTGCTACTAGTCTGGTTGTTTTACTGCTACTGGTCTGGTTGTTTTATTGCTACTGGTCTGGTTGTTTTACTGCTACTGGTCAGGTTGTTTTACTGCTACTGTCTGGTTGTTTTATTGCTACTGGTCTGGTTGTTTTACTGCTACTGGTCTGGTTGTTTTACTGCTACTGGTCTGGTTGTTTTATTGCTACTGGTCTGGTTGTTTTACTGCTACTGGTTTGGCTGTTTTTACTGTACTGGTCTGGTTGTTTTACTGCTACTGGTCTGGTTGTTTTACTGCTACTGGTCTGGTTATTTTACTGCTACTGGTCTGGTTGTTTTTACTGCTACTGGTCTGGTTGTTTTACTGCTACTGGTCTGGTTGTTTTTACTGCTACTGGTCTGGTTATTTTTACTGCTACTGGTCTGGTTGTTTTACTGCTACTGGTCTGGTTGTTTTACTGCTACTGGTCTGGTTGTTTTTACTGCTACTGGTCTGGTTATTTTACTGCTACTGGTCTGGTTGTTTTTACTGCTACTGGTCTGGCTATTTTACTGCTACTGGTCTGGTTGTTTTACTGCTACTGCTCTGGTTGTTTTACTGCTACTGGTCTGGTTGTTTTACTGCTACTGGTCTGGTTGTTTTACTGCTACTTGTCTGGTTGTTTTACTGCTACTAGTCCGGTTGTTTTACTGCTACTGGTCTGGTTGTTTTCCTGCTACTAGTCTGGTTGTTTTACTGCTACTAGTCTGGTTGTTTTACTGCTACTGGTCTGGTTGTTTTACTGCTACTGGTCTGGCTATTTTACTGCTACTGGTCTGGTTGTTTTACTGCTACTGGTCTGGTTGTTTTACTGCTACTGGTCTGGTTGTTTTACTGCTACTGGTCTGGTTGTTTTACTGCTACTGGTCTGGTTGTTTTATTGCTACTGGTCTGGTTGTTTTACTGCTACTGGTCTGGTTGTTTTACTGCTACTGGTCTGGTTGTTTTACTGCTACTGGTCTGGTTGTTTTTACTGCTCCTGGTCTGGTTGTACTGCTACTGGTGTAGTTGTATTGCTACTGGTGTACTTGTATTGCTACTGGTGTAGTTGTACTGCTACTGGTGTAGTTGTACTACTACTGGTGTAGTTGTACTGCTACTGGTGTAGTTGTACTACTACTGGTGTAGTTGTATTGCTACTGGTGTAGTTGTATTGCTACTGGTGTAGTTGTACTGCTACTGGTGTAGTTGTACTACTACTGGTGTAGTTGTACTGCTACTGGTGTAGTTGTACTACTACTGGTGTAGTTGTATTGCTACTGGTGTAGTTGTATTGCTACTGGTGTAGTTGTACTACTACTGGTGTAGTTGTACTGCTACTGGTGTAGTTGTACTGCTACTGGTGTAGTTGTATTGCTACTGGTGTAGTTGTACTGCTACTGGTGTAGTTGTATTGCTACTGGTGTAGTTGTACTGCTACTGGTGTAGTTGTACTGCTACTGGTGTAGTTGTACTACTACTGGTGTAGTTGTACTACTACGGGTGTAGTTGTACTACTACTGGTGTAGTTGTACTACTACTGGTGTAGTTGTACTACTACTGGTGTAGTTGTACTACTACTGGTGTAGTTGTACTGCTACTGGTGTAGTTGTACTACTACTGGTGTAGTTGTACTACTACTGGTGTAGTTGTACTGCTACTGGTGTAGTTTTACTGCTACTGGTGTAGTTGTACTACTACTGGTGTAGTTGTACTACTACTGGTGTAGTTGTACTGCTACTGGTGTAGTTGTACTACTACTGGTGTAGTTGTATTTCTACTGGTGTAGTTGTACTACTACTGGTGTAGTTGACTGCTACTGGTGTAGTTGTACTACTACTGGTGTAGTTGTACTACTACTGGTGTAGTTGTACTACTACTGGTGTAGTTGTACTACTACTGGTGTAGTTGTACTGCTACTGGTGTAGTTGTACTACTACTGGTGTAGTTGTACTACTACTGGTGTAGTTGTACTACTACTGGTGTAGTTGTACTGCTACTGGTGTAGTTTGTACTACTACTGGTGTAATTGTACTACTACTGGTGTAGTTGTATTTCTACTGGTGTAGTTGTACTACTACTGGTGTAGTTGTACTGCTACTGGTGTAGTTGTACTGCTACTGGTGTAGTTGTACTACTACTGGTGTAGTTGTACTGCTACTGGTGTAGTTGTACTACTACTGGTGTAGTTGTACTACTACTGGTGTAGTTGTACTACTACTGGTGTAGTTGTACTGCTACTGGTGTAGTTGTACTACTACTGGTGTAGTTGTATTTCTACTGGTGTAGTTGTACTACTACTGGTGTAGTTGTACTACTACTGGTGTAGTTGTATTTCTACTGGTGTAGTTGTACTACTACTGGTGTAGTTGTATTTCTACTGGTGTAGTTGTACTACTACTGGTGTAGTTGTACTACTACTGGTGTAGTTGTACTACTACTGGTGTAGTTGTATTGCTACTGGTGTAGTTGTACTACTACTGGTGTAGTTGTACTGCTACTGGTGTAGTTTTTACTACTACTGGTGTAGTTGTACTACTACTGGTGTAGTTGTACTACTACTGGTGTAGTTGTACTACTACTGGTGTACTTGTACTACTACTGGTGTAGTTGTACTACTACTGGTGTAGTTGTACTACTACTGGTGTAGTTGTACTACTACTGGTGTAGTTGTATTGCTACTGGTGTAGTTGTACTGCTACTGGTGTAGTTGTACTACTACTGGTGTAGTTGTATTGCTACTGGTGTAGTTGTATTGCTACTGGTGTAGTTGTACTACTACTGGTGTAGTTGTACTACTACTGGTGTAGTTGTACTGCTACTGGTGTAGTTGTACTACTACTGGTGTAGTTGTACTACTACTGGTGTAGTTGTACTACTACTGGTGTAGTTGTACTACTACTGTGTAGTTGTACTGCTACTGGTGTAGTTGTACTACTACGGGTGTAGTTGTACTGCTACTGGTGTAGTTGTACTACTACTGGTGTAGTTGTACTACTACTGGTGTAGTTGTACTACTACTGGTGTAGTTGTACTACTACTGGTGTAGTTGTACTACTACTGGTGTAGTTGTACTACTACTGGTGTAGTTGTACTACTACTGGTGTAGGTGTACTGCTACTGGTGTAGTTGTACTACTACTGGTGTATTTGTACTGCTACTGGTTGTTATAAAATACGCCATGTATTAAGAAAAGATATCCCCAGAGGACAGCAGAAGGTTATCTTACTGAACATCCTCTGGTGTCTAGCCTGTTTCTGGTTTCGTAACAGTTTGTCAGAATATACTCTAGTCCAGTTATCCTGTAAAATTAGGTGACTTCTCAATAGCGCTTTTTGGATAGCAACTGGATGAATATAACCCAACCAAATACAAGTTAAGATCTTTAATTACAAAGGTGTTTAGGTGGTAATATTTACAGTTAATGTAAATTGAGAAATTAAGGAAATGAGCTCCTACACAAATCTTGGAGTATAGCTTTTTATGCTTTTAGACTTATTCTTAATCTGTACTTATAAGCATAAGGTTCTATAAACAGGTTAGATAATATATAGTACACAATACTCTAATGAATATTTACCATCTGGTACGTTGCTATGATGAGATGTCCTCATCAGTACAACGTGACTGACAGCAATAAGTCCCTACACAACCTAACTTCTGGACCATCGAGGCAATCAAATGCCTTGAACAATACGGCGACCAGTTCGCCAAACAGCAATAATGCTCGAAGCAACAGTGAACAGCACAGCGTCAGCTAAGGAATCAAGGAGAGGAAAACGACCGTAAATGTGGACCGTCTGCAGATCCTCCACAAAGGCATAAAACTCCCTTATTACTGAAACCGAGTTCAGCGATTCCACTTTCCTGACTATGGCAGTGCGTAGATTCCAGAACTGTGAAGGTTGAGAGTTGAACTAGGGACTAGAGATATGAAGAGTGTCTCAAGACACACAGCCCCTGAAAGCGTCAAATATCACCAAGTCTAAATAATGCTCTGTGAACTGAGTTGCACAGAGTTACAAGAAGTATGTTCCGGCTCACCAGTGGAGACGTACTTTACCAAAAACAGAGTCTAAAAACAAGCTGAGGAGAACAATATTCTCCCAGACAGAACAGAGAGATGTTTCCCTCTGTGAGGAACAGCTAGGGAGAGGGAGAGAGAGAGAGGGAGGGAGAGGGATTGAGGGAGGGAGGGACAGGAATAGAGGGAGGGAGGGAGGGACAGGAATAGAGGAAGGGAGGGACAGGAATAGAGGAAGGGAGGGACAGGAATAGAGGAAGGGAGGGACAGGGATAGAGGAAGGGAGAGAGAGGGGGGAGGGAGAAGGAGATAGTGATTGTTCCACAGGGAAGCGTGCTTGGGTCATTGTTGTGGAATGTCTACTTGAATGACCTTCATCTCATCCCAGAATCACATGCATATGCAGACGACTGTACTCTGACATTTACTTATCCAGGAGAGCAAATGCCAGCTGCTCCAAGCTACATCAATCACCAGCTAAGAGCTATATCAGCCTGGGAAAACCGACGGTAGCAACATTTGCACCTGAGAAAACAAATGATGATGGTCTCTAGGCACCATGATGTTAATACTGGAGCAATAGAAAGTTGAATGGGAGAGTGTTGGTACCTGGGGAAGAAGTTGATATACTTGGGGTGAAATTCGACTGCAAACTGACCATGAAGAACCACGTTGTAAATCTTGCAAACAAGGCAGCCAAGAAGCTTAGAGCACTTCGACGTATCTCGCATCTGCTTGACAGTAGGTGTTGCAAGATTCTGTACGAGGCACAAGTACGTTCACACCTTGAGTACGCTCCACTTTTCCACTTTCTTGGCTGTCTGTACCCCATCTCATCTGCGACTGCTTGACAGAGTAGAGAACAGAGCAAGATGCTTCGTCTCTCGCCTGGACCCATCTTGGATAGATCTGTCATTTTAGCAGAGCCTTCAACACCGGAGGGATGTGGGTGGATTTACTGTTATGTACAAGGCCAATATTGTCAAGGTACCACACTTGGCTCCAATCCGAGGACAGCGAGAAGCGAACTTCTACACAACAAGACGGGCAGAAAGCAACAACTTCACTCTGACTTTACCCTTCTCCAGAACATTACTTCATCTGAGATCATTTATTCCTAGGATGACTCGAGTCTGGAACATGTTCGTACAGCATGATGATATCAACGATATAAAGTCAGTTGATCAAATGAAAATGCTGGCCCACAGATAGCTCCAACTTCATCCTGTTCTCTACTTGTATGTCCCATAACAATAACAAGGCTTTTAAATGAGCTGATGTAGGTAACGGCTCGTATTTTGTCAAAGTTAGAAATCCATAGCCTGTCAGTAAAGTTAGGAATCCATAGCTTGTCAGTAAAGTTAGGAATCAATAGCTTGTCAGCAGTTAGGAATAAATAGCTTGTCAATAAAGTTAGGAATCCATAGCTTGTCAATGAAGTTAGGATTCCATAGCTTGCCAGTAAAGTTAGGAATCCATAGCTTGTCAATAAGGGTTAGGAATCCATAGCTTGTCAATGAAGTTAGGAATCCATAGCTTGTCAGTAAAGTTAGGAATCCATAGCTTGTCAATAAAGTTAGGAATCCATAGCTTGTCAGTAAAGTTAGGAATCTATAGCTTGTCAATAAAGTTAGAAATCCATAGCTTGTCAATAAAGTTAGAAATCCATAGCTTGTCAATAAAGTTAGGAATCCTTAACCTTGGCACGAACTGGGAAACAAGCCAGCAGGTTTGCAGCATGCTGGCAACCAGTCAAAACTCTCCATCCTACCTGCGTACACAAGCTAACAACAGTAGTTCCATCCTACCGGCGTACACAAGCTAACAACAGTAGTTCCATCCTACCGGCGCACACAAGCTAACAACAGTAGTTCCATCCTACCGGCGTACAAAAGCTAACAACAGTAGTTCCATCCTACCGGCGTACACAAGCTAATAAATCAAATAAAAACTTAAAGCATGAAATTTTAGCTTTAGCTCTTAACGAAAAACTCGACAATTTAAAATTATATGAATAAGCAATATGTACATAATATTTATTGCATCATTTTTTAAGGGCGCAACACTGCTCTAGTTTTTGCTAGTACTTGTTCTCTATTTGTAATTTCTCGGCTTAGATTTATTTCTTTGTTGTGATATTGCTTATTAAGCAGTTCATCAAGTTCCTTCCTATAAATACTTCCACGATAACATGCTCATTCAACTTCTCCATGTACTGGATGAAGGGCCACTCCCCTGAATGTCATCTGAGTGGCGGCTCCATGTACTGGATGAAGGGCCACTCCCCTGAATGTCATCTGAGTGGCGGCTCCATGTACTGGATGATGATCATTGCAACACCGGGGCACCAAGTGTCCATGTGAATGATTCTGATATGAAATTGACCGCGAATTTGCTCTACCGAAGATCAGCGTTAACTCAGTTCCAGCTTAGGTAAGGTCGGTCGGTTTCTCTCCATCCCTCCCAACCCCATCCCCCCTATCTCTCTCCTCTCTCACTCTTTTCCTCTTCTTTGTTCCCGTCACCCCATCTTCCCTTGTTTCTCCCCTCTCTCCATCTCTTACCCTGTCTCTCCTCCTCCTCTCTCTCTCTTTCTTCACTCTCTCCCCCTCTCTCTTCTTTCTCTTCAGTACAATAAACGGGGCATCACATAGGAATAGTCTACGAACTATACATGGAGCAAGTCGTATACTACATGCTGTAAAAGATCAACCTCAATCTTGCATATTTATACAAGATCATCCTCCACACCTCTGATGTTCTATTAGGGTAGCAATGTTGCCGGGGAAGATGAGAAGGGTAGGTGGTTCTGCAGTGTGTTTCAGAGGACGCCGCTGCAGTGTGTTTAAGTGGGGTGGCTCTCCAGAGGGTGGTGGTCCAGGGGGCGGCGCTGCAGAGATTCTAAATACACTGCCCCCTGACACGGCACCTCTGCCTCCTGACACGACACCTCTGCCCCCTGACACGGCACCTCTGCCCCCTGACAGGGCACCTCTGCCTCCTGAGACGGCACCTCTGCCCCCCTGACACGGCACCTGTGCCTCCTGACACGGCACCTCTGCCCCCTGACACGGCACCTCTGCTCCCTGACACGGCACCTCTGCCTCCTGACACGGCACCTCTGCCTCCTGACACGGCACCTCTACCCCGTGACACGGCACCTCTGCCTCCTGACACGGCACCTCTGCCCCCTGACACGGCACCTCTGCCCCCTGACACGGCACCTCTGCCTCCTGACAGGGCACCTCTGCCTCCTGACACGGCACCTCTGCCCCCTGACACGGCACCTCTGCCCCCTGACACGGCAAATCTGCCCCCTGACACGGCACCCCTGCCCCCTGACACGGCACCTCTGCCTCCTGACACGGCACCTCTGCCTCCTGACACGGCACCTCTGCCCCCTGACACGGCACCTCTGCCCCCTGACACGGCACCTCTGCCACCTGAGACGGCACCTCTGCCCCCTGACACGGCACCTCTGCCTCCTGAGACGGCACCTCTGCCCCATGACACGGCACCTCTGCCCCCTGACACGGCCCCCCGGCCTCCTGAGACGGCACCTCTGCCTCCTGAGACGGCACCTCTGCCCCCTGACAAGGTACCTCTGCCCCCTGACACGGCACCTCTGCCTCCTGACAGGGCACCTCTGCCTCCTGACACGGCACCTCTGCCCCCTGACACGGCACCTCTGCCTCCTGAGACGGCACCTCTGCCTCCTGACACGGCACTCTGCCCCCTGACACGGCCCCAAACCTTCTCCTCCTGAACGGCACCTCTGCCTCCTGACACGGCACTTCTGCCTCCTGACAGGGCCTTTTCGCCCCCGACACGGCACTTCTGCCCCTGACACGGCACATCTGCCCCCCTGACACGCACTCTCCCCTCCTGAAAACGGCACTTCTCCCTCCCTGACAGGCACTTCTGCCTCCTGAAAAGGCACTTCTGCCCCCTGACACGGCCCCATCTGCCCCTGACACGGCCCCATCTGCCTCCTGCAGGGCACTTCTGCCTCCTGACAAGGCACTTCTGCCCCTGACACGGCATTTCTCCCTCCTGAAAAGGCACTTCTGCCTCCTGCAAGGCACTTCTGCCCCCTGACACGGCCATCTGCCTCCTGAACGGCACTTCTGCCTCCTGACAAGCACTTCTGCCTCCTGACACGGAACATCTGCCTCCTGACAGGGCACTTCTGCCTCCTGACAAGGCACTTCCCCCTGACACGGCACTTCTGCCTCCTGAAAAGGCACTCTGCCCCTGACAAGGCCCCTCTGCCCCCTGACAACGGCACTCTGCCTCCTGACACGGCACTTCTGCCCTCCTGAAAAGGCCCCTTCGCCTCCTGAAAACGGCACCTCTGCCTCCTGGCACGCAACCTTTCTGCCCCTGACAAGGCCCCTCTGCCCCCTGACACGGCACCTCTGCCCCTACACGGCACCTCTGCCCCTGAAACGGCACCTCGGGCCCCTGAACGGCCCTCTGCCCCTGAACGGCACCTCGCCCTGACACGGCACCTCTGCCTCCTAAAGAGGCACCTCTGCCCCCTGACACGGCCCCCTCCTCCTAAACCCGGCACCTCTGCCTCCTAAACACGGCACCTCTGCCCCCTAAAAGGTACCTCTGCCCCTGACCGGCACCTCTGCCCCTGACACGGCACCTCTGCCTCCTGAAACGCACCTCTGCCTCCTGAACGGCCCCTCTGCCCCTGACACGGCACCTCTGCCTCCTGAACGGCACTTTGCCTCCTGAACGGCACCTCTGCCCCCTGCACGGCACCTTTTCCCCCGGGCAGGGAAACCTCTGCCCCTGACACGGCACCTCTGCCCCCCTGACAAGGCCCCTTCTGCCCCCTGACACGGCCCCTCTTCCCCTGACAGGGCACCTCTGCCTCCTGAACGGCACCTTGCCTCCTGAACGGCACTCTGCCCCCTGACACGGCACCTCTGCCTCCTGACACGGCACTTCTGCCTCCTGACACGGCACCTCTGCCCTGACACGCCCCTCTCCTCCTGACACGGCACTCTGCCTCCTGACAGGCCCCTTCTGCCTCCTGACACGGCACCTCGCCTCCCTTGACACGGCACATCTGCCCCCTGACACGGCCCCCTTTCCTCCCTCCTTGAAACTGCAAACCTTCTGCCTCCTGAAAAGGCACTTCTGCTCCTGACAAGGCACTTCTGCCCCCGACACGGCACTTTCTGCCTCCTGACACGGCCCCTTTCTGCCCCTGACAAGGCACTTTCTGCCTCCTAAACACGGAAACTTCTGCCTCCTGAAAAGGCACTTCTGCCTCCTGAAAAGGGCACTTCGCCCCCTGACACGGCACATCTGCCTCCTGACACGGCACATCTCCCCTCCTGACACGGCACTTCTGCCTCCCTGACAGGCATTTCTGCCCCTAAACACGGCACCTTCTGCCTCCTGACAAGGCACTTCTGCCTCCTGACAAGGCACTTCTGCCCCCTGACCGGCCCCCCCAAACCCCCCCTGCCTCCTGACAAACGGCACTCTGCCCCTGCCCAGGCACTCTGCCTCCTGACACGGCACATCTGCCTCCTGACAGGGCACTTCCTGGCCTCCTGACAAGGCACTTTCCTGCCCCCTGACACGCACTTCTGCTCCTGAAACCACTTCTGCCTCCTGAAAAGGCCCCTTTTCCCCTGACCCCCCCGGCACATTCTGCCTCCTGACACGGCACTTCTGCCCCTGACAAGGCCCTTCTGCTCCCTGACACGCACATCTGCCTCCTGACACGGCACTTCTGCCTCCTGACAAGGCACTTCTGCCCCCTGACACGGCACATCTGCCTCCTGACACGGCACATCTGCCTCCTGACACGGCACATCTGCCTCCTGACACGGCACTCTGCCTCCTGACAAGGCACTTCTGCCTCCTGACAAGGCACTTCTGCCCCCTGACACGGCACATCTGCCTCCTGACACGGCACTTCTGCCTCCTGACACGGCACTTCTGCCTCCTGACAAGGCACTTCTGCCTCCTGACAAGGCACTTCTGCCTCCTGACAAGGCACATCTGCCTCCTGACACGGCACTTCTGCCTCCTGACAAGGCACTTCTGCCTCCTGACAAGGCACCTCTGCCTCCTGACAAGGCACTTCTGCCTCCTGACACGGCACTTCTGCCTCCTGACAAGGCACTTCTGCCTCCTGACAAGGCACCTCTGCCTCCTGACAAGGCACCTCTGCCTCCTGACATGGCACTTCTGCCTCCTGACAAGGCACTTCTGCCTCCTGACAAGGCACCTCTGCCTCCTGACAAGGCACTTCTGCCTCCTGACACGGCACTTCTGCTTCCTGACAAGGCACTTCTGCCTCCTGACAAGGCACCTCTGCCTCCTGACAAGGCACTTCTGCCTCCTGACAAGGCACATCTGCCTTCTGACAAGGCACTTCTGCCTCCTGACACGGCACCTCTGCCTCCTGACGAGGCACATCTGCCTTCTGACACGGCACTTCTGCCTCCTGACAAGGCACATCTGCCTCCTGACGAGGCACATCTGCCTCCTGACACGGCACTTCTGCCTCCTGACGAGGCACATCTGCCTTCTGACACGGCACTTCTGCCTCCTGACGAGGCACATCTGCCTTCTGACACGGCACTTCTGCCTCCTGACAAGGCACATCTGCCACCTGACAAGGCACATCTGCCTCCTGACAAGGCACATCTGCCTCCTGACAAGGCACATCTGCCTTCTGACACGGCACTTCTGCCTCCTGACGAGGCACATCTGCCTCCTGACAAGGCACATCTGCCTCCTGACGAGGCACATCTGCCTCCTGACAAGGCACATCTGCCTTCTGACAAGGCACATCTGCCTCCTGACAAGGCACATCTGCCTTCTGACAAGGCACATCTGCCTCCTGACAAGGCACATCTGCCTCCTGACAAGGCACTTCTGCCTCCTGACGAGGCACATCTGCCTTCTGACACGGCACTTCTGCCTCCTGACAAGGCACTTCTGCCTGCTGACGAGGCACATCTGCCTTCTGACAAGGCACTTCTGCCTCCTGACAAGGCACATCTGCCACCTGACAAGGCACATCTGCCTCCTGACAAGGCACAACTGCCTCCTGACAAGGCACATCTGCCTTCTGACAAGGCACATCTGCCTCCTGACAAGGCACATCTGCCTTCTGACAAGGCACATCTGCCTCCTGACAAGGCACATCTGCCTCCTGACAAGGCACATCTGCCACCTGACACGGCACCTCTGACTAACAAAGTACAGAGCTCTCCAGCGAATTTTCACAAAGTATACATCTTTCCTGTTACTTCTATATTTTATAAACACATTAATACATCAAGTTTTATTTACAACGAAATTGTTTCTTCAGCCGTTAGGGTAAAGTCTGTTACGTTCTTGGGAGAGAGAGAGAGAGAGAGAGAGAGAGAGAGAGGAGAGAGAGAGAGAGAGAGAGAGAGAGAGAGAGAGAGAGAGAGAGAGAGAGAGAGAGAGAGAGAGAGAGAGAGAGAGAGAGAGGTGGGAAACCAGAGTACTTTAAAATCCTCACCGAAGTTGTCTTTAATGACTAAATATTTTTATCTAGATTGTGAACTATCATGTATCACTAAATATTCGAAGCAAGAATAGTAAAGCAGTAGGCTCTCTCCCCACCTTCCACTCTCTCTGCCCAATGCCGGCATGAAACGGGGGAAGGTGCGGGCGGGGGACAATATACAATACCATATTAAAAAATGGTATGGGATTTACAGGAAAGACAGAAGGTGGAAGGCACAGGTTGCATAGTACCTTTATCCTTCACTACTCTCCCCACCACAGCTTCTCGTGTTACTCCACCACTGACCAGAGTGTTAATGTAATAGTGGAGGATATTCTGAAGAGCTTTGTAGCAAATACCAAGACACTGGTGGGTCACAGCACAACCACTATTATTATTAACTTGGTTGGCTCACTGTTAATCGTCTTGATGCAGCTGCTCGACTGACCTCGGGAATCCATTGATTATAATTTGACCAACTATAGTATCTAATTGAATCCTATATTTACAAAGTGCTTGTCCAGCTGGTTTTTAAAGGTGTGTTTATAAGTAATGATACGAGTGTAATTGCCCTTATCTGTACTCTCCTCAGTTTGTCTTTTACATAATTTGGAGACGAAAATTGGACCGCGTGTTCAAGATGCGGTCTGGTGTTCTATACTCGAAATTTCTAGCTGTGAAACTTTTGTTAGCTTTGCTGCTCACATATATAAATTGTCTGACACTTTTCGTGGTCGTTACTTATAATTATTCCAAGGAATGTTTCTTCTTTCGTTTGGGTTAATTTAGTGTGAAACATTTTGTATTCATATCTGAGATTGCGCCCAAAATGCATTACCTTGCACTTGTCAACATGACAACTTATCTTCAACGTCTCTGACCGCAGCGCCAGCCTATCCAGATCACTCTGAATACTGTCTGCTTTGTATGCTGCATTTATCTACTCCATCTTCCCCAAGTGTATGTCACCTGTAAATTTTACTATCTTGCATGTTACCCGCATCTCAGGATCATTTATGTACATTGTGAAAACAAGTGGTCCAAGAACCGATCCCCGAGGCAGTGAGCTCTTCACGTCTAACCACAGAGTCACCTCCCAGTTCAGTACCACTTGCTGTTACCTGTCTCTGTGCTACTAGTCAGTACCACTTGCTGTTACCTGTCTCTGTGCTACTAGTCAGTACCACTTGCTGTTACCTGTCTCTGTGCTACTAGTCATTAACCCAGGCAGGAGGCAAATTTGTCTCCTGCATTATGTGCTATCATCATGGCTAGAAATCATCAATGAGGTACCTTGTCAATTTTTTTCTGGAAATGGAAGTATACTTCATCTGATCATGGTGGGAGTTTTTCGTGATGTATATATTATGAACATTCGTGCCAAAAGCAAAATGATCTAATTCAGCTGAACTGTTCTGCGAGTTGAGACTATTTTAAATTCGTGGTCTCACTGGTCACCTGACCAGCCACGACAGTGTCCACCAAACCCCCCCCCCCCCAACCTGTCACCACCTCATTTCTTATATTCTCTTTCACCTCATTTAGTCTTTGTTGACTCCCTCACAATCTTGTGTTACCCAAGACGCTCATGTGGACTCCATCTTAAACAAGCTTGTGTGTTGTTGTTGTTGCCCGCCAGGTTTATATAACCAAGATACCACATCACCCATCAGTAAAATGGGTACCTGGGTATTAGTCGACTGGTGTGGGTCGCATCCTGGGACAAAATTGACCTAGTTTGCCCGAAATACTCTGCATAACAAGCGACTTTCTGTATACTAGTATGTCATGATGTATACCTGTATACCTTGTACATGTACTTGTAGTAATAGAAATATTATTATTAATCCTTATGTCCCCAATACATATCCATGGTTTGTCAGAGAGGAGAGAGAGAGGAGAGAGAGAGAGAGAGAGAGAGAGAGAGAGAGAGAGAGAGAGAGAGAGAGAGAGAGAGAGAGAGAGAGAGAGCTGAAGAAAGAAAAAAAGGGGAAAAATAGCAAAAAAGTAAAGAGTACAACAACGTCCTTCTTAAATCGCTTGACCAAGAAAAGGCTGTGGGCCCAGACAAGTTGAGCCCAAGATTGCTGAGAAGATGTGCAGACCAGCTAGCAGCACCTCTAACTCGCATCTTTCAGCACTGCCTAGTACAGTGTAAATGGCCCTCTCTATGGAAAGAGACAAATGTAGTCCCTGTTCACAAAAAGAAGAGCAGAGCAGAAATCAGCAACGACAGACCAGTGTCACTCCTGTCAATCACTGGTAAGATCCTTGAGACAATAATCTCAAGACAATTGAGAGAGTTTTTTGACTATCACTCACTACTTTGTGATCGTCAATATGGCTTCAGGAAAGGTTACTCTGCTGCTGATCTGTTGTTAAGCCTCTCCACTAAGTGGCACCAGTCACTGGATGAATCCAAAGTCAGCTGTGTGGTAGCACTGGACATTGCTGGCGCATTCGACCGGGTGGGGCACCAGGGCCTCTTAGCAAAACTTAAAGCACTGGGAATTGCAGGCTCTACGCTATGTTTCCTCAGTGATTACCTTCATGGTAGATCTCTAAGTGTAGTTCTCAATGGAACGGAATCAGCAAGACATCCTATTGGGGCAAGTGTCCCACAAGGAAGCGTGCTGGGACCATTGTTATGGAATGTCTACTTCAACGACCTTCTTCATCTCATCCCAGAATCACATGCATATGCAGACGACTGTACAATGACATTCAATTATCCAAGAGAAGTAATGCCAGCTGCTCTAAGCTACACCAATCACCAGCTAAGAGCTATATCAGCTTGGGGAAATAGATGGCAAGTAACATTTGCACCTGAGAAAACGCAAATGATGATCGTCTCTAGGCACCATGATGGTAATGCTGGTGCAGTAGTAAGGATGAATGGGAGGGTGTTGGCACCTGGAGAAGTTGATATCCTTGGGGGGAAATTTGACTCCAAACTAACCATGAAGAACCACGTTGTAAATCTTGCAAACAAGGCAGCCAGGAAGCTTAGAGCACTTCGCCGTATCTCGCATCTGCTTGACAGTAGGGGTTGCAAGATTCTGTACTAGGCACAAGTACGCTCACACCTTGAGTATGCTCCACTTTCTTGGTTTGCCTGCACCCCCTTTCATCTGCGACTGCTTGGACAGAGTAGAGAACAGAGCATGACGTCTCATTTCTCGCCTGGACCCATCCTGGATAGATCTGTCATTTCAGCAGAGCCTTCAACACAGGAGGGATGTGGGTGGCCTTACTGTTATGTGCAAGGCCAATATTGTCAAAATACCACACTTGGATCCACTTCGAGGACAGCGTGAAACAAGCTTTTATGCCACAAGACGGGCAGAAAGCAGCAACTTCACTCTGGCTGTACCCTTCTCCAGAACATCACTCCATCTGAGATCATATATACCCAGGAAGACTCGAGCATGGAACACATTCGTACAGCATAATGATGTCAACGAGATAAAGTCAGTTGATCACATGAAAATGCTGGCCTACAGATGGCTCCAACTTCATCCTGTTCCCTACTTGTAAGTCTCATAACAATAAAAATGCTTTCAAATGAGCTGATGTAGGTAACAGCTCTTAGCTTGCCAATAAAGTTAGGAATCCTTAACCTGTAAATAGCTTGTCAATAAAGCTAGGGATCCTTAACCTTGTCAAACCCTGTGTTAAAAAATATATATTATAATATATATATATATATATATATATATATATATATATATATATATATATATATATATATATATATATATATATATATATATATATAAAAGGGTGAAAGTGAAAAACAGGCGAGAGGCGAGAGATGAAAGGGAAGTTGCCTCTCCATTACCACCATGGTGTTGGAAGTGAGCCCATCTCTCTCGGCGACGTCTACACATGAACACAAATTGTTCATAACACTAGGCTGTTGAAGAGTCTTCGGCACCAGACACACTTGTGCTCGCTCGCTCTAACATTTTTTACATTTATATTTGTTTACTAACTGCTTCTAAGATGCAAGTGAAAAAGCACTGACCAGCTGCTGTTTACTGTATCGTTATTTGTGGTCTGAATAAGAGGTCTGGAGGTATACTCGTAGACCGAGGTTATCCGTGTATGATGAGAGTATAAACACTATTCTAGGGATTAAAGTACAGGCAGACCTCGCTTTACAGCGTTTCGCTAATAGTGGATTTTAATTATACCCATTCTTCATTTATTCGGTCTTCCTATAATACATATATTAAACCATACCACGGGCGGGATTTGAACCCGCGGTCAGAGACTCTCTGACCGCGGGTTCAAATTCCGCCCGTGGTATGGTTTATTTGCAATTGTGTCATTAAGATTTCGTGAGTCATACATATATCACTACTCACTATCAGCTGACAAATATTTTAAGTGATGTGTGTACTGTATATGCATTTTTTAGGCCTAGCTGTATCGCTCACTTAACATATGATCATGCTATCAGGCTTTGATATGCATTTGAATATTAAAGTGTGTTTCACTTTACAGCAGTAGCCCGGAACCTGTGTATATAAGCGAGGCTTTTGTATACTCTTGTCTGGTGGTGAACAGATAATATGCGGCTTTAATGAACCTCGTGTACTGATAGGCTTACTTTAATTAACCAACGATAAAATGGTTTATTAGGATAGCTTAACAATGGTGAAATTAGGTATGTAAAGATTTTACGAGAGGTCTGAGAGTTAATTTAAATGAAGCTATAAACCAAGATATAACCTAGCGCAATGATACCACATAATTTTGTAACATTGTCCAACTGGCAACTGTACAGCCGCAACCAATCTAGAGTTTGCTTCAAGATAAACCATCGTCGAAAGTTTGAAGTCTATCTGAAAATTCATCTTTTAAGTTATCGTACGGAAGCCAACATTCCAATTTCTGTCAGGAAAAGAATTCCTGTTGCCCTCAGGAATACAGAGAAAATTGACCATGTTGAGTGTCTGTCAACAGGACCATGCACTTCAGCCAGTTATAGTGTAACATTGCTTGTTACCAGATGTTGATGTGTAAAATGGTCCTGTGATTACAACCTGGTGTGTCGCATCCTGGGACACTGACCACAGTTTGGCCTGGAGATAACAAGGACGGTTTCTATAAGTATCACATGTTTGTCATGCTAGCCACGTATAACTAATGTATGGTGTATGTCACTGTGTCGCGGACGTATCCTGGACATGCTAATTTGCGTAATGTTGAGTACAGCGGACTTTCTGTACAGATAGTAGTATGTCACTGATGTCAGCTAGGACTGTATACCTTGTACATGTACCTGTAGAAATAAACACATTATATTATTATTACCAATGTTTAGTTCCAGTGGTGAAGTATCCGCTGACTTGCCAGAGTTGCATTCACAAACACTTTGAAAATGGCATTCTCTTGTTGCATGGAAAAAATACCACACAATTTTGAGAAGAATATTGTCGAATTGACACCTATACATTTAATAATAAACTCGACCCTTACTCAAAGTAAGATACACTAATAATGAAAGTAATAATGAGGACGATACCAAGATTTTTGTCGATATCGATACCAAGTTTAGAGCCGATGGTGATACTTTTCCTATATTTCTTATATATAAAATTATGATCATGTTCAGTATTTAAGGAATGTTTATTGACAAAGGGCATTAAATAACACAGGAAGATTCAATATTAAATAACTTAATTTCTCTGACATATAATTTATTATTGACCTGTTGTGCTAGTTACTGGTTGTAAAGGCACTTGTCAATAGTGTATAAGAGTAACTCTCACAATTGTGACGTAGCCTCAATGTCGATATTTTTAAGCACACATATAGTATTAATATTTTAAAAAGTATCAGCTGGTGTCGGTCGTTTTTTAACCGATACCGTAAACATGCCAATACCGATTACTTTGGCACTCCCTAATTGAAAGTTTGAAGCCGACAAAGAGAGGCGTTCTCAAGTTCTCCCACGGAAGCCTCAGAGAGGAGGAAAAAAATAAGAGAATCCATATAGTTTAGTCCCCTGGCGGCCGACTTAGTCATCACGATGATCATTTAAGATCTCTTCTTAAAAGAGATGTAAAAATGTCTACAGTAAAGCCAGTGTGTGAGGGTGATGTCTTGAGGTCCGTAAGGAAACTAAGAAGCTACTGGTAGATTTTAAGAGTCTGCAAGTACGATCTGAATGTCTATGACGTCTGAGGGTATAATGTAAGTCTAAGGGTACAATGTAAATCTAAGGGATTTAAGGTTACACTGTAGTTGTAAGGTGTTTGCAGGAGTGTGAGCAGTGGAAGGCGACGAGGGGCCAATCCTCTCGCCTCACTCAACAAAGGCTTCATTACACGCCAAGACTCCCTCGTATCCCCTTGTCCCTTTGTGTGTGCCTGTGTGCATTGATGCATGCATGAGTGTGTGTGTGTGTGTGTGTGTGTGTGTGTGTGTGTGTGTGTGTGTGTGTGTGTGTGTGTACACGTATGTAAATAAGTTCTTAGTACTTGCTTTGTTGACTGAGTTGTGTTTGCAGGAGTCGAAACACTGTTCCCTCCTTGTCTCTTGAGTTTCCTTGGAAGACATTTAGTGGACCGTCTACCGAGCTCTTGTCATACCTGTTCTTGATGCGGTGAATGAAAGGAGCCTCCTCCATTTCGTTTGACTCGCTCGATCCTTCAGTTACCCTAAGATTAAATGCATTCTGACATCCCTTTGATTCATTTGTGACGTCAGCTTCCAGTTGGGATCCTTGACTTTGGTCGTCTCTTTTCTCGAAGATCCTGTGTTTGTCTGCTCTGTCTATGCCTCGTATAATTTTTTATACGTTGTGATCATGTTCTCTTCCTGGTTTTTCTCGTAGCTTCCAGGTTCGTCAGATTATTTTCATATTCTCTCTTGATTATGTATTAATTTCATATCTGGGACAAGCCATGTTGCAAGACTTCCTATCTATTTTAGCTTTTGCACATGTTTGATCAAGTGAGGGCTCCATGTAGTGGCTACTGGACTAAGTGCAGTGGCTACTGTGCGCCATACAGTGGCTACTGTACCACCTGCAGTGGATACTGTACTACATGCAGAGGCTACTGTACTACATGCAGTGCTTACTGTACTACATGCAGTGGCTACTGTACTACATGCAGTGGCTACTGTACTACATGCAGTGGCTACTGTACTTAATACAGTGGCTACTGTACTACATGCAGTGGCTACTGTACTACATGCAGAGGCTACTGTACTACATGCAGAGGCTACTGTACAAATTTGCAGAGGCACCTGTACTACATGCAGAGGCTACTGTACTACATGCAGTGGCTACTGTACTACATGCAGTGGCTACTGTACTACATGCAGAGGCTACTGTACTACATGCAGAGGCTACTGTACTACATGCAGAGGCTACTGTACTACATGCAGTGGCTACTGTACTACATGCAGAGGCTACTGTACTACATGCAGTGGCTACTGTACTACATGCAGAGGCTACTGTACTACATGCACAGGCTACTGTACTACATGCAGAGGCTACTGTACTACATTGGCTACTGTCTACATTGCAGTGGCTACTGTATACATCCGGGGCTACTGTACTACATGCAGTGGCTATTTGTAACTACATGCAGAGGCTACTGAAACTAATGCAGTGGCAAACTGTATACATGCAGTGGCTACGTAATACATGCACAGGCTACGTAACTACATGCAGTGGGCTACGTAACTACATCACAGGTACTGTACTACATGCAGTGGTATGTACTACATGCGGGTGGCTCCCTGTACTACATGCAGTGGTACTGTACTACTTTGCAGGGGTACTGTAACTACATGCAAGGCTACTGTACTACATTCAGAGGCAAACAGTAACTACTTGCAGTTGGCTACTGTACTTAATACATGGCTACTGTATACATGCAGTGGCTACTGTACTTAACACAATGGCTGCTGTAACAAGCGTGGCTACTGCACTTAAACAGTGGTTACTGTACTACAATGCAGTGGCTTGCTGTACTTAATACAGTGGCTGCTGTACTACATGCAGTGGCTACTGCACTTAACACAGTGGCTACTGTAATACATGCAGTGGCTACTGTACTTAATACAGTGGCTACCGTACTACATGCAATGGCTACTGTACTTAATACAGTGGCTACTGTACTACATGCAGTGGCTACTGCACTTAATACAGTGGCTACTGTACTACTTGCAATGGCTACTGTACTACATGCAGTGGCTACTGTACTTAATACAGTGACTACTGTACTACATGCAGTGGCTACTGTACTACATGCAGTGGCTACTGTACTTAATACAGTGACTACTGTACTACATGCAGTGGCTACTGTACTACATGCAGTGGCTACTGTACTACAGGCTGTGGCTACTGCACTTAATACATTGGCTACTGTACTACATGCAGAGGCAACTGTGCTACATGCAGTGACTACTGTACTACATGCAGAGGCTACTGTACTACATGCAGAGGCTACTGTACTACATGCAGTGACTACTGTACTACATGCAATGGCTACTATACTTAATACAGTGGCTACTGTACTACATGCAGTGGCTACTGTGCTACATGCAGTGGCTACTGTACTACATGCAGTGGCTACTGCACTTAATACAGTGGCTAGTGTTCTACATGCAGTGGCTACTGTACTACACGCAGTGGCTAGTGTACTACATGCAGTGGCTACTGTACTACATGCAGTGGCTACTGTACTACATGCAGTGACTACTGTACACAGGGGCAGAGGCTATTTGTACTACATGCAGTGCCCTACTGTACTACATGCAGTGGTTTACTATACTTAAATACAGTGGCTACTGTACAAACATGCAGTGGCTACTGTGGCTACATGCAGTGGCTACTGTACTACATGCAGTGGCTACTGCACTTAATACAGTGGCTACTGTTACTACATTGCAGTGGCTACTGTACTAAGCTAGTGGCTAGTGTACTACATCCCAGTGGTTCGAAATACATGCAGTGGCTTACTTGTACTTAATACAGTGGCTACTGTACTACACGCAGTGGTTTACTGTACTAACATGCAGTGGTTTTACTGAACTACATGCAGTGGTTTACTGTACTACTTTGCGGGTGGCTACTGTACCTAATAAAGTGGCTACTGTACTACATGCAGGAGGCAACTGTACTACATGCAGAGGCTACTGTACTACATGCAGAGGCTACTGTAACTACATTGCAGAGGCTACTGTACTACACGCAGAGGCTACTGTGCAAACATGCAGAGGCTACTGTACTACATCCCAGTGGCTACTGTACTACATGCAGAGGGCTACTGTACTACATGCAGTGGCTACTGTACACATGCAGAGGCTACTGTACTACATGCAGTGGCAAACTGAACTCCATGCAGAGGCTACTGTTACTACATGCAGTGGCTACTGTACTACATGCAGTGGCTACTGTTACTTACATGCAGTGGCTACTGTACTACATGCAGAGGCTACTGTACTACATGCAGTGGCTACTTTTAACTACATGCACTGGCTACTTTTTACTCCATGCAGTGGCTAACTGACTAAATGCATGGTTTAACTGTATACATGCGTGGTTACTGTACTCCCATGCAGAGGCAACTGTACTACATGCAGAGGCTACTGTACTACATGCAGTGGCTACTGTACTACATGCAGAGGAAACATGTACTAATGCACTGGCTACTGTTACTACATGCAGAGGCTACTGTACAACATGCAGTGGCTACATGTACTACATGCAATGGCTACTGTACTACATGCAGAGGCTACTGTACTACATGCAGTGGCTACTGTACTACATACAGTGGCTACTGTACTACATGCAGTGCCTACTGTACTACATACAAGTGGCTACTGTACTCACATAGCAGTGCCTACTGAAACTACATGCAGTGGCTATTGTACTAAAATGCAGTGGCTATGTACTACATGCAGAAGCTACTGTACTAACATGCATTTGGCTACTGTTTTTACATGCAGTGGCTCCCTCAAACTACTTGCAGTGGTACTGTATACATGCAGGGCTACTGTACTACATGCAGAGGCTACTGTACTACATGCAGTGGCTACTGTACTACATGCAGTGGCTACTGTACTACATGCAGTGGCTACTGTACTTAATTACAGTGGCTACTGAAAACTACATGCACTGGCAAAGTATACATCCCCAGTGGCAAACTGTACTACTTTGCAGTGGCTACTGTACTACAAGCAGTGCCTACTGTACTACATGCAGTGGCTACTGTACTACATTCAGAGGCTACTGTACTACTTGCAATGGCTACCGTAGTACATGCAGTGGCTACTGTACTACATGCAGAGGCTACTGTACTACATGCACAGGCTACGGTACTACATGCAGAGGCTACTGTACTACATGCAGTGGCTACTGTACTACATGCAGTGGCTACTGTACTACATGCAGTGGCTACTGTACTACATGCAGTGGTTACTGTACATGCAGAGGCTACTGCACTACATGGTGGCTACTGCACTTAATACAGTGGGCTTTACTGTACTACAGCAGTGGCTACGTCCACTTTGCAGTGGCTACTGTATTAACGTGCAGTGGCTACTGGTATACATGCAGTGGCTACTGTACTACATGCATTGGCTACTGTACTACATGCAGTGGCTACTTTTACTACATGCAGTGGTTTACTTGTACTTAATACAGTGGCTCCCTATACTACATGAAGTGGCTACTGTACTACATGCAGTGGCTACTGTACCACATGCAGTGGCTACTGTATTACGTGCAGTGGCTACTGTACTACATGCAGTGGCTACTGTACTACATGCAGTGGCTACTGAAATTACATGCAGTGGCTACTGTACTACATGCAGAGGCTACTGTACTACATGCAGAGGCTACGGTACTACATGCAGAGGCTACTGTACTACATGCAGTGGCTACTGTACTACATGCAGTGGCTACTGTACTACATGCAGAGGCTACTGTACTACATGCAGTGGCTACTGTACTACATGCAGTGGCTACTGTACTACATGCAGTGGCTACTGTACTACATGCAGAAGCTACTGTACTACATGCAGTGGCTACTGTAATACATGCAGTGGCTACTGTACTAATGCAGTGGCTACTGTACTACATGCAGTGGCTACTGTACTACATGCAGAGGCTGCTGTACTACATGCAGTGGCTACTGTAATACATGCAGTGGCTACTGTACTACATGCAGTGGCTACTGTACTTAATACAGTGGCTACTGTACTACATGCAGTGGCTACTGTACTACATGCAGTGGCTACTGTACTACATGCAGTGGGTACTGTACTACATGCAGTGGCTACTGTACTTAATACAGTGGCTAATGTATTACATTCAGAGGCTACTGTACTACTTGCAATGGCTACTGTACTACATGCAGTGGCTACTGTACTACATGCAGAGGCTACTGTACTACATGCACAGGCTAGGGTACTACATGCAGAGGCTACTGTACTACATGCAGTGGCTACTGTACTACATGCAGTGGCTACTGTACTTCATGCAGTGGCTACTGTACTACATGCAGTGGCTACTGTACTACATGCAGTGGCTACTGTATATGCAGAGGCTACTGCACTACATGCAGTGGCTACTGCACTTAATACAGTGGCTACTGTACTACATGCAGTGGCTACTGTACCACATGCAGTGGCTACTGTATTACGTGCAGTGGCTACTGTACTACATGCAGTGGCTACTGTACTACATGCATTGGCTACTGTACTACATGCAGTGGCTACTGTACTACATGCAGTGGCTACTGTACTTAATACAGTGGCTACTGTACTACATGCAGTGGCTACTGTACTACATGCAGTGGCTACTGTACTACATGCAGTGGCTACTGTACTCCATGCAGTGGCTACTTGTAAAAACATGTAGTGGGCTACTGTACTACATGCAGTGGCTACTGTATTTCATGCAGAGGCTACTGTACTTACATGCAGTGGTACTGTCACATGCAGTGGCTACTGTACTAAATGCAGAGGCTACTGTACTACATGCAGTGGCTACTGTACTACATGCAGAGGCTACGGTACTACATGCAGAGGCTACTGTACTACATGCAGTGGCTACTGTACTACATGCAGTGGCTACTGTACTACATGCAGTGGCTACTGTACTACATGCAGTGGCTACTGTACTACATGCAGTGGCTACTGTACTACATGCAGAGGCTACTGTACTACATGCAGTGGCTACTGTACTACATGCAGTGGCTTAACTGCCACTACATGCAGTGGCTATTTTTACTACATGCAGTGGCTACTGTACTACATGCAGAGGCTACGGTACTACATGCAGTCGGCTACTGTATTACATGCAGTGGCTACTGTACTCCATGCAGTGGCTACTGTACTACATGCAGTGGCTACTGTACTACATGCAGTGGCTACTGTACTACATGCAGAGGCTACTGTACTACATGCAGTGGCTACTGTACTACATGCAGTGGCTACTGTACTAAATGCAGAGGCTATTTGTACTACTGCAGTGGTTTACTGTACAACATGCAGAGGCGGGCTGTACTACATGCAGTGGCTACTGTACTACATGCAGTGGCTATTGTACATGAAGTGGCTACTGTACTACATGCAGAGGCTACTGTACTACATGCAGTGGCTACTGTACTACATGCAGTAGCTACTGTACTACATGCAGTGGCTACTGTACTACATGCAGTGGCTACTATACTACATGCAGAGGCTACTGTACTACATGCAGTGGCTACTGTACTACATGCAGTGGCTACTTTTACTACATGTAGGGCTACTGTACTACATGCATTGGCTACTGTACTACATCCCAAGTGGCTCTGTACAAACATGCAAAAAGGCTACTGTACTACATGCAATGGCTACTGTACTACATGCAGAGGCTACTGTACTACATGCAGTGGCTACTGTACTACATGCAGTGGCTACTGTACTACATGCAGTGGCTACTGTACTGCATGCAGTGGCTACTGTACTACATGCAGTGGCTACTGTACTCCATGCAGAGGCTGCTGTACTGCATGCAGAGGCTACTGTACTACATTGCCTTGGCTACTGTGACAACATGCAGAGCTACTGTACAACATGCATTGGCTACTGTGCTACATGCAGAGGCTACTGTACTACATGCAGAGGCTACTATGCTACATGCAGTGGCTACTGTACTACATGCAAAGGCTACTGTACTACATGCAGAGGCTACTGTACTACATGCAGTGGCTACTGTACTACATGCAGAGGCTACTGTACTACTGCATTATTTATTATTATAATCCAAGGGGAAGCGCTAACCGGAGGATTATACAGCGCCCTGGGGGGGGGATGGTGGAAGGCCATTCAGGCTTATTTCGGGAACCTGGAGCCACAATCCAATTCTCTAAATCAAGAGCCCCTCACCAACATCAAGGAACCTTCCTTGAGGGGTGTACTACATGCAGAGGCTACTGTACTCCATGCAGTGACTACTGTACTACATGCAGAGGCTACTGTACTACATGCAGAGGCTACTGTACTCCATGCAGTGACTACTGTACTACATGCAGAGGCTACTGTGCTACATGAAGAGGCTACTGTACTACATGCAGTGGCTACTGTACTACATGCAAAGGCTACTGTACTACATGCAGAGGCTACTGTACTCCATGCAGTGACTACTGTACTACATGCAGAGGCTACTGTACTACATGCAGAGGCTACTGTACTCCATGCAGAGGCTACTGTACTCCATGCAGAGGCTACTGTACTACATGCAGTGGCTACTGTACTACATGCAGAGGCTACTGTACTCCATGCAGTGACTACTGTACTACATGCAGTGGCTACTGTACTACATGCAGTGGCTACTGTACTACAATGCGAGGCTACTGCACTAACATGCTGAGGCTTACTGGGTACTACATGCAGTGGCTACTGTTTCTACATGCAGAGGCTACTGTACTCTATGCAGAGGCTACTGTACTACATGCAGAGGCTACTGTACTACATGCACTGGCTACTGTACTACATGCAGGGGCTACTGTACTCCATGCAGAGGCTACTGTACTACATGCAGAGGCAACGTAACTACATGGCAGTGGCTACTGACTACATGCAGGGGCTACTGTACTCCATGCAGAGGCTACTGTACTACATGCAGAGGCTACTGTACACATGCAGTGGCTACTGTACTACATGCAGTGGCTACTGTACTCCATGCAGAGGCTGCTGTACTGCATGCAGAGGCTACTGTACTACATGCATTGGCTACTGTACTACATGCAGAGGCTACTGTACTACATGCAGAGGCTACTGTACTACATGCAAAGGCTACTGTACTACATGCAGAGGCTACTATGCTACGTGCAGTGGCTACTGTACTACATGCAAAGGCTACTGTACTACATGCAGAGGCTACTGTACTACATGCAGTGGCTACTGTACTACATGCAGAGTCTACTGTACTACATGCATTATTATTATTATAATCAAGGGGGAAGCGCTAAACCCGGAGGATTATACAGCGCCTGGGGGGGGGGATGTGGAAGGCATTCAGGCTTAATTCGGGGAACTGGAGCACAGATCCAATTCTCTAAATCAAGAGCCCCTCACCAACATCAAGGAACCTTCCTTGAGGGGTGTACTACATGCAGAGGCTACTGTACTCCCATGCAGTGACTACTGAACTACATGCAGAGGCTCTGTACTACAGTTCAGAGCTACTGTACTCCATGCAGTGACTACTGTACTACATGCAGAGGCTACTGTGCTACATGAAGAGGCTACTGTACTACATGCAGTGGCTACTGTACTACATGCCAAAGTCCTACCTGTACTAAGCTGCAGAGGCACTGTACTCCATGCAGTGACTACTGTACTACATGCAGAGGCTACTGTACTACATGCAGAGGCTACTGTACTCCATGCAGAGGCTACTGTACTCCATGCAGAGGCTACTGTACTACATGCAGTGGCTACTGTACTACATGCAGAGGCTACTGTACTCCATGCAGTGACTACTGTACTACATGCAGTGGCTACTGTACTACATGCAGTGGCTACTGTACTACATGCAGAGGCTACTGTACTACATGCTGAGGCTACTGTACTACATGCAGTGGCTACTGTTCTACATGCAGAGGCTACTGTACTCTATGCAGAGGCTACTGTACTACATGCAGAGGCTACTGTACTAACATGGCACTGGCTACTTCACTACATGCAGGGCTAAAAAAAAACTGTACTCCATGCAGAGGCTACTGTACTACATGCAGAGGCTACTGTACTACATGCAGTGGCTACTGTACTACATGCAGGGGCTACTGTACTCCATGCAGAGGCTACTGTACTACATGCAGAGGCTACTGTACTACATGCAGTGGCTACTGTACTCCATGCAGAGGCTACTGTACTACATGCAGTGGCTACTGTACTACATGCAGTGGCTACTGTACTACATGCAGAGGCTACTGTACTACATGCAGTGGCTACTGTACTACATGCAGAGGCTACTGTACTACATGCAGAGGCTACTGTACTACATGCAGTGGCTACTGTACTACATGCAGAGGCTACTGTACTACATGCAGTGGCTCCTGTACTACAATGCTGTGCTACTTAACTACATCAGAGGCTACTTACTACATGCAGAGGCTACTGTACTACATGCATGGCTACTGTACAACATGCAGGCTACTGTACGACATGCAGTGGCTACTGTACTACATGCAGTGGCTACTGTACTACATGCAGTGGCTACTGTACTACATGGTGGACCTAACGAATTCAGGTTCCTGAATACTGTTAACGTGGGTTAGATAAGGTTCGTCAGGAAACAGGACAAGTGTTTCCTGACGAGGGTCGCAGTCATATGATGGCACTCAGCTGGAGCTTTTAGTCATCTGACAGAGGCCTTCCACTCGCTTATCTGTCCACCCATTAAAAAAATTAGTTATAATTATAACCATTAATTGCATATTGTGCTGTTAAAGAGGTTGGTTAGTCCCAAACATAATGTCTCTTATACAGTGTGTCTGCATCTCTAGGGATTATTATATTCATGGTGGTGCTGATTCACTGGCTCGTTTCTTTCTTGTATAATATTTAATTTCTGGTATTCATTATCCTTCTGACTCTCATTACCTTTCATTTGTTAGAGTTGAATAGCCATTTGAGTGTTTTCCACCCTGGCCAGTACTTCTTAGTTTTCCCATTTACTTGTTTTCTTTATTCATCTCATTAGTTTCACATCGTCTGTGAACTGGCACACAAGAATCTAAGCCATTTAGATATATTAGAAACAGGAGCCCCAATACTGAACCTGCTGATACTTCAGTAGTTATACTCGCTCATTCTGGAGACACCTCGATGCACTTAGTATTTAATTATTATTATTATAATCAAGGGGGAAGCGCTAAACCCGGAGGATTATACAGCACTTAGTATTTAAGCACTTCCTGTTTCAGGAATTGCCTGAAACAGTTGAAATATTTTTATTTATTCCAGCATTTTGAGGTAAAGTTAATGCAGTCTTAGTGCTTTCGCATACTCCTCGTTAGGTTCTCGTGGTCTGCAAACGATGACATGCTTGATTGAGTCATTCTTGGGTTGTCGTATATACACACCAGGAAGAATTTGAGTCCCAGGATAGATCCTTGTGTGACCCCGCTGGTTTCCATTGTCTTTCTCAATTCTCCGACTTTCACCATGAGTGTATTGGGACTCGGCTAATCCTTCATACATTCATAACATTTTCCCAGTTACCCTCGTTCTAGTTATCAGTCTTTGCGGTACTGTGTTTAATGGCTTCTTTCTGTTTGCTTTCTCCGTTTAAAATGTATTTTTTGGCTCCTGTCCACGCTTCTTAAGCTACTTTATTCGGCATTACTTTTTTTTGGCCTTGTGCCTCTGAACATACCTACTTTTGAAACTCTTCTAACATTCTTAGACTAAATTAGAACTTTTAACATTTCTCTGACTCATCTAAGTTTTCAAGTTCCAACAATGTACATTCGTCCTTAGTTATTTGTATTCAAATATCCTTCCAGTTTTGTACGTCGTGGTTATCTACCCATCAGTCCCCACCGCAATATTCTTCGGCTTTCGCTCCTTCAGCGTGTCCTCATATTGCATTCCTCTCAGTTCTGGGAATAGCTGGTTGTAAACCTTTGGATCTTTTAGAGTTTCTGCCTGTCACTGACTAGATGCCTCTACACTGGGGCCACATACTCGATGCTGGGGGTACAACTTGCACATACTGTTGAAAATACGTAGTTTAAGTACACTTCCAGTGATATTTGGTGTGAATTTTACTATTTTTTTCTTCTTGTAATGTCTGGGATCTTCACTCTCTTCCCTAATCCATATGACCTTTCATTTGTTTTATAATGTACTCGAGCAAACCACCTGTTAGACCACATGTGCAGCCTGGTCCAAGTCTTCCCGGAATATATTCGTCTCTTCTACTGACCTTGTCCATCTCATTAGTTTTACATCGTAAGCAACCATACATGCAGGAGACTCAAGCTCTTTGGTAAGTCGTTTACATATATTAGAACCCCCCTGCCATAGGTTCGAGTCCTACTCGTTCTTTAATTAGGAACAGTAGGGATGAGATCTAAATACTGATGCTTGTGGGGGCCCCATATTCTCAAATTTTGAAGTCTCGTCCACTAGTGTTACTGTCTTCAGATGATCTTGGCTCCCTCATCCACTGAAGCATTTTACCTTTTATATCTGATTGCTCTTGTTTCTGAACCGATCACTGGTGAGAAATTGTTTGAGATGCTTTATGACCGTCAAGGACGACGCTGTCCATTCATGTCTTACGTGATTTATTTTTGTGACTATTATGAAATTCCTGTAAGAATATATCCCATCTATAAATCCGTGCTAGTTTTCTCTGGTAAATCTTCTCCAGATCCTCCAGTACCCTTTTTCTTACATTTTTGCATGTTAAAGATAACTGTCGTATTGTTCAGTATCTCCTGTCAGTGTCTCAATATATATGTGAATGTCATTGGCTTTTTTTTTTAGTTTTCTGGCAGCTGTCCTACCTGGATCATCTGGGTGAAGACTCGTACGTGCCCAGGCACACGTGTACGTAGTGTACGTAAACATAAGCAATGTACACATTTAGTAGCTTGTATTTAGTAGCTTGTATTTGGTGGTTGAGTCATGTTTCCCAAGCTCCGTCGAGCGGCATTAATACTTTTCTGGCCTCATGAACTCTATCATAACAATCTTAAAACTGTATGGAATTTGTCTCCACCAGATCCACATTAAATTCATTTCACTTCCCTGATATCCTGAGACTGGAATTTCCTGGCGTCTTGGGGATTCTTGTGTTTTTGTGTCGGTATTCTTGATCATCGTATTTCAAACAGATTTTATACATCTTCAGATAGGCTAAAGTGTTTGTCGTAATCGTATCTTCATTAGTCATCTCTAAGAAATGTCAGGTTCAGTCTCTGCTCAAAGTGAACTTTCAGGGACTAGTCTGGTTGTTGACTCTGACGTTTTAAAGTTCCTAAACGTGTTTGATCAAGAGTTGGCTCCAGGCTGTTGCAGTATGGTACAGAACGGGCGTGACACACGTTGTGTACAAAACCTTAAACGATTCTTCATTGAGATTTCTAATATTCGCAGTCGTTCGGTTGATGGGGTTCCTCCAGCGATATGTTCGGTTGATGGGTGTTGCGAATAAGAATTTTTTTAAAGAACTTCAGAATGTGGCCTGTTACCATTTATTTCTTATGCAACAAGATTTTTGGATCCGAGTTCTTTAAAGGTCTTTTAGAGTCTAGGGGAAATAATTTCAACTGGGAAACTCCATAGAATAATATTCAAATTTATTAAAGTATTTAAATACAATACTTTATCTTATCTTTGTAGTTAATTTAACTTAATGCTTTGTACAATAAATTTACCATATACATTTAGTTCAAAATCATGGAAATGTCACATTAATAAGGAAGTTTAATTATTCTTCCTGTATCTAAGTCCTCATTAATATTTACGTCTCTTTCTTAACAAGACTGTAGACTCAAAATACAAAAGGTACAAGATTTAACAAGACCTTTGAATCTGGCCGTAAAGTATCTATGGATTACTGAACTGACCAAGAATATAAATATCAAAAGAATCTTTCAAAGTAATGAGGATCAAAGTGAGTCAGCTCTATAGTCCAATTCCCAAAACCATTCAACTGTACACCGTAAGAGCCAATATACGATCAGGTGTCAGGGCTAGAGCTGGGAGCAGACTGACTACTTGCCAGTCTGTTGACGTGTCGTAAGGTTGGATCAGCTGAGCCACGTCAGCCAGCCGGACATAAACAACTGAACAATTCACCGGATGGTTCAGAGACTTAAACTCTACTCTATATACACAAGAAATCCTACCTAACAATAATAGTAAAATAATAGTGATAATACCAAAATAGTGATAATAACAAAATAGTGATAATAGTGATAATAGTGATAATAACGATAATAGCGATAATACCATGGTATTTTTCATATATTAACAAACAATAATATAACGCCGAAAGTCTCTATTTTAGCTATAAACGGGGACTTTCGCGCTATAATATTAAGTGATGAACATATTCTCTTACAATAGTTAAATAACACAGGATGACCAATTTCGAAGATATAACAATGGGTTCCTCCAGTGATATGTTCGGTTGATGGGTTGCTCCAGTGATATGTTCGGTTGATGGGTTCCTCCAGTGATATGTTCGGTTGATGGGTTCCTCCAGTGATATGTTCGGTTGATGGGTTCCTCCAGTGATATGTTCGGTTGATGGGTTCCTCCAGTGATATGTTCGGTTGATGGGTTGCTCCAGTGAATATGTTCGGTTGATGGGTTCTCCAGTGATATGTTCGTTGATGGGTTCCTCCAGTGATATGTTCGGTTGATGGGTTGCTCCAGTGATATGTTCGGTTGATGGGTTGCTCCAGTGATATGTTCGGTTGATGGGTTGCTCCAGTGATATGTTCGGTTGATGGGTTCCTCCAGTGATATGTTCGGTTGATGGGTTGCTCCAGTGATATGTTCGGTTGATGGGTTGCTCCAGTGATATGTTCGGTTGATGGGTTGCTCCAGTGATATGTCGGTTGATGGGTTGCTCCAGTGATATGTTCGGTTGATGGGTTGCTCCAGTGATATGTTCGGTTGATGGGTTCCTCCAGCGATATGTTCGGTTGATGGATTCCTCCAGTGATATGTTCGGTTGATGGGTTCCTCCAGTGATATGTTCGGTTGATGGGTTCCTCCAGTGATATGTTCGGTTGATGGGTTCCTCCAGTGATATGTTCGGTTGATGAGTTCCTCCAGCGATATGTTCGGTTGATGGGTTCCTCCAGCGATATGCTAGGTTGATGGGTTGCTCCAGTGATATGTTTGGTTGATGGGTTGCTCCAGCGATATGTTCGGTTGATGGGTTGCTCCAGCGATATATTCGGTTGATAGGTTCCTCCAGTGATATATTCGGTTGATAGGTTCCTCCAGTGATATGTTCAGTTGATGGGTTCCTCCTGCGATATGTTCGGTTGATGGGTTCCTCCAGTGATATGTTCGGTTGATGGGTTCCTCCAGCGATATGTTCGGTTGATGGGTTCCTCCAGCGATATGCTAGGTTGATGGGTTGCTCCAGTGATATGTTCGGTTGATGGGTTGCTCCAGCGATATGTTCGGTTGATGGGTTGTTCCAGCGATATATTCGGTTGATAGGTTCCTGCAGTGATATATTCGGTTGATAGGTTCCTCCAGTGATATGTTCAGTTGATGGGTTCCTCCTGCGATATGTTCGGTTGATGGGTTGCTCGAGTGATATGTTCGGTTGATGGGTTCCTCCAGCGATATGTTCGGTTGATGGGTTGTTCCAGTGATATGTTCGGTTGATGGGTTGCTCCAGTGAGATATGTTCCGGATTGATGGGTTGCTCCAGCGATATGTTCGGTTGATGGGTTCCTCCAGCGATATGTTCGGTTGATGGGTTGCTCCAGTGATATGTTCGGTTGATGGGTTCCTCCAGCGATATGTTCGGTTGACGGGTTGCTCCAGTGATATGTTCCGTTGATGGGTTGCTCCAGCGATATGTTCGGTTGATGGGTTCCTCCAGCGATATGTTCGTGTTGATGGTTCCTCAGCTAGTTCGTTGATGGGTCCTCGTGATAGTCGTTGATGGGTTCTACCAGTGATATGTTCGGTTCATGGGTTCCTCCAGTGATATGTTCGGTTGATGGGTTCCTCCAGTGATATGTTCGGTTGATGGGTTCCTCCAGTGATATGTTCGGTTGATGGGTTGCTCCAGTGATATGTTCGGTTGATGGGTTGCTCCAGTGATATGTTCGGTTGAAGGGTTCCTCCAGTGATATGTTCGGTTGATGGGTTGCTCCAGTGATATGTTCGGTTGATGGGTTGCTCCAGTGATATGTTCGGTTGATGGGTTCCTCCTGCGATGTTCGTTGATGGGTTCTCCGTGATATGTTCGGTTTGATGGGTTTCCTCCAGCGATATGTTCGGTTGATGGGTTCCTCCAGTGATATGTTCGGTTGATGGGTTGCTCCAGTGATATGTTCGGTTGATGGGTTGCTCCAGTGATATGTTCGGTTGATGGGTTCCTCCAGTGATATGTTTCGGTGATGGGTTCCTCCAGTGATATGTTCGGTTTGATGGGTTCCTCCAGATGATATGTTCGGTTGATGGGTTGCTCCAGTGATATGTTCGGTTGATGGGTTCCTCCAGTGATATGTTCGGTTGATGGGTTCCTCCAGTGATATGTTCGGTTGATGGGTTGCTCCAGTGATATGTTCGGTTGATGGGTTCCTCCAGTGATATGTTCGGTTGATGGATTGCTCCAGTGATATGTTCGGTTGATGGGTTGCTCCAGCGATATGTTCAGTTGATGGGTTCCTCCTGCGATATGTTCGGTTGATGGGTTGCTCCAGTGATATGTTCGGATTGATGGGTTCCTCCAGCGATATGTTCGGTTGATGGGTTCCTCCAGTGATATGTTCGGTTGATGGGATGCTCCAGTGATATGTTCGGTTGATGGGTTGCTCCAGTGATATGTTTGGTTGATGGGTTCCTCCAGTGATATGTTCGGTTGATGGGTTCCTCCAGCGATATGTTCGGTTGATGGGTTGCTCCAGTGATATGTTCGGTTGATGGGTTCCTCCAGGATAGTTCGGTTGATGGGTTTCCCAGTGATTTTCGTTGATGGGTTGCTCCAGCGATATGTTCAGTTGATGGGTTCCTCCTGCGATATGTTCGGTTGATGGGTTGCTCCAGTGATATGTTCGGTTGATGGGTTCCTCCAGCGATATGTTCGGTTGATGGGTTGCTCCAGTGATATGTTCGGTTGATGGGATGGTCCAGTGATATGTTCGGTTGATGGGTTGCTCCAGTGATATGTTCGGTTGATGGGTTGCTCCAGTGATATGTTCGGTTGATGGGTTCCTCCAGCGATATGTTCGGTTGATGGGTTGCTCCAGTGATATGTTCGGTTGATGGGTTCCTCCAGTGATATGTTCGGTTGATGGGTTCCTCCAGTGATATGTTCGGTTGATGGGTTCCTCCATGCATATGTTCGGTTGATGGGTTGCTCCAGTGATATGTTCGGTTGATGGGTTCCTCCAGCGATATGTTCGGTTGATGGGTTCCTCCAGTGATATGTTCGGTTGATGGGTTCCTCCAGCGATATGTTCGGTTGATGGGTTCCTCCTGCGATATGTTCAGTTGATGGGTTCCTCCAGTGATATGTTCGGTTGGTGGGTTCCTCCAGTGATATGTTCGGTTGATGGGTTCCTCCAGCGATATGTTCGGTTGATGGGTTCCTCCAGCCATGTGTTCGGTTGATGGGTTCCTCCAGTGATATGTTCGGTTGATGGGTTCCTCCAGTGATATGTTCGGTTGATGGGTTGCTCCAGTGATATGTTCGGTTGATGGGTTGCTCCAGCGATATGTTCGGTTGATGAGTTCCTCCAGCGATATGTTCGGTTGATGAGTTCCTCCAGCGATATGTTCGGTTGTTGGGTTCCTCCAGCGATATGTTCGGTTGATGGGTTTCTCCAGCGATATGTTCGGTTGATGGGTTCCTCCAGTGATATGTTCGGTTAATAGGTTTCTCCAGCGATGTGTTCGGTTGATGGGTTCCTCCAGCGATATGTTCGGTTGATGGGTTCCTCCAGATGTTCGGTTGATGGGTTCCTCCAGTGATATGTTCGGTTGATGGGTTCCTCCAGTGATATGTTCGGTTGATGGGTTCCTCTCAGATCTATTATTTCACTGATGTTTGCAGCTTCTCTTCCGTCAAACTGTCCTTGGTTTCTGACTTTTTCTGGACAATAATCATGACTTTCCACAATCTCTAAGCTCTCACCCGCTCACTTGACCACTCCTACATATTATTTACTCTTCCTGGGGGCCGTCTATCCTCTTCTGAACATATTCTTAACAGATTTACACCTAACAAACACGTAAGATTCGATCCCCATCGGCGGGTTATTTACTTACATCAGGAACAGCATTGGCCTGAACACTCTACCTTGTGGGACACTAACTTATTCTCGTTCAATGTGTTGGGTGGCAGCCTGAGCAAGGAAATTGGCAGGATACCTTAGATCAAGGCTTGGAAATGATCTGAGGTAGGATAACAGCTCTTAATAAATGCGTATCCTTTCACTTTAAGACACAAAAGGACTGAGTTATCCATTTGCAGCATTGTGTGCCCATGTATATGTGTGTACTCACCTACTTGTGATTGTAGGGTCGTGTCGCAGCTCGCAGCTTGTGAGGTTATGGTGCCGCCTCCAGCCTATAATCGGTGTCGTCATACAACTATTTAGTAAAAGCCTAAAATGATTGAAAAAAACGTTGCCTGATAAATCTCACTCCCACTCTCCTTACTGACCTCCCACTCTCCTTATTGACTCCCACTCTCCTTACTGACCTCTCACTCTCCTTATTGACCTCCCACTCTCCTTATTGACCTCCCACTCTCCTTACTGACCTCCCACTCTCCTTATTGACCTCCCACTCTCCTTACTGACCTCCCACTCTCCTTACTGACCTCCCACTCTCCTTATTGACCTCCCACCTTCCTTATTGACCTCCCACTCTCCTTATTGACCTCCACTCTCCTTACTGACCTCCCCACTCTCCTTATTGACCTCCCACCTCCTTATTGACCTCCCACTCTCCTTACTGACCTCCCACTCTCCTTATTGACCTCCCACTCTCCTTATTGACCTCCCACTCTCCTTACTGACCTCCACTCTCCTTATTGACCTCCCACTCTCCTTATTGACTTCCCACTCTCCTTAAATTGACCTCCCACTCTCCTTACTGACCTCCCACTCTCCTTATTGACCTCCCACTCTCCTTACTGACCTCCCACTCTCCTTACTGACCTCCCACTCTCCTTATTGACCTCCCACTCTCCTTATTGACCTCCCACTCTCCTTACTGACCTCCCACTCTCCTTACTGACCTCCCACTCTCCTTACTGACCTCCCAATCTCCTTATTGACCTTCCCACTCTCCTTATGACCTCCCACTCTCCTTACTGACCTCCCACTCTCCTTATTGACCTCCCACTCTCCTTATTGACCTCCCACTCTCCTTATTGACCTCCCACTCTCCTTACTGACCTCCCACTCTCCTTATTGACCTCCCACTCTCCTTACTGACCTCCCACTCTCCTTATTGACCTCCCACTCTCCTTATTGACCCTCCACTCTCCTTACTGACCTCCCACTCTCCTTATTGACCTCCCACTCTCCTTACTGACCTCCCACTCTCCTTATTGACCTCCCACTCTCCTTATTGACCTCCCACTCTCCTTATTGACCTCCCACTCTCCTTATTGACCCCCACTCTCCTTAATGACCTCCCACCCCCTTATGACCTCCATCTCCTTATTACCCCACTCCCTTATTGCCCTCCACTCTCCTTATTGACCTCCACTCCCTTATTGCCCTTTCCCCCCCCTCCTTACGACCCCCCATCTCCAAAGACCTCCCATCCCCCTTTTTACCCCCACTCTCCTTATTGCCTCCACTCTCCTTATTGCCTCTCACTCTTTTATTGACCCCCCACCCCCTTTTGACCCTCACCTCCTTATTGACCCCCCATTCCTTATTGACCTCCCCCCTCCCCTTTTTGACCTCCCATTTCCCCTTATGACCCCCCACTCTTTTATTGCCCTTTCCATCCCCCTTATTACCTCCACTTCCTTATGACCCCCCCACTCTCCTTATTGACCCCCACTCCCTTATGACTTCCATCTCCTTTTTGCCCTTTCCACCTCCTTATACCCCCACTCTCTTATTGACCTCCCACTCCCCTTTATTGACCCCACCCCCCCTTACTGACTTCCACTCCCCTTATTCCCCTTTCCACTCCCCTTATTGACCTCACTCCCCTTATTGACCTCCCCTCCCTTTATGACTTTCCCACTCTCCTTATTGACCTTCCCTCCCCTTTATTGACCTTCCCACTCCCCCTTATTCCCCTTCCACTCTCCTTTTTTCCCCTTTTCCACTTCCTTATTGCCCTCCCCTCTCCTTATTGCCCCTCCCACTCTCCTTATTGACCCCTACTCTCCTTATTGACCTCTCACTCTCCTTATTGACCCCCCCCTCCCCTTTATTGATTCCCCCCCCTTTTTGACCTTCCCTCTCCTTATTGACCTCCCCCTTCCTTATTGACCTCCCCATTTTCCCCTTATTGACTCCCACTCTCCTTTTGCCTCCCACTCCCTTATTGCCTCCCTCCCCTTTTTGCCCTCCCTCTCCTTATTGACCTCCCACTCCCTTATTGACCTCCACCCTTTTTGACCCCCCTCTCCTTTTGACCTCACTCTCCTTATTGACCCCCCATTTCCCCCTTTATTGCCCTCCCACTCCCCTTTATTGACCTCCCACTCTCCTTTATTTGACCTCCACTCTCCTTATTGCCCTCCACTCTCCTTATTGACCTCCACTTCCTTTTTGATTCAACTCCCCTTATTGCCCTCCACTCCCTTTTTGACCTCCCACTCCCTTATTGACCCCCCACTCTCCTTATTTGACCTCTCACTTCCTTTTGCCCCTCAACTCTTTTTATTGCCCTTTCCCCTCCTTATTGACCCCCACTCCCTTATTGCCTCCCACTCTCCTTATTCCCTTCACTCCCTTATTACCCCCACTCTCCTTTTTGACCTCCCAAATCTCCTTATGACCTCCCACTCCTTTGACCTCCCATCCCCTTTATTGCCTTCCACTCCCTTATGACCCCCACCTCCTTATTGCCCTCCCATTTCCCCCTTATTGACCTTCCCCCCCTTATTGACCTCCCACTCCCTTATTGACCCCCACCCCCTTTAGACCCCACTCTCCTTATTCCCCCCTCCCATCTCCTTATTGACCTCTCACTCCCCTTATTGCCCCTTCACCTCCTTATTGACCCCCCACCTCCTTTTTGACCTCCCACTCCCTTTTTTGACCTCCCACTCTCCTTATGACCTCTCCTCTCCTTTTTGACTCTAACTCTCCTTAGCCCTTTCCACTCCCCTTTATTGACCTCCCACATCCATATTGACCCCCCACTCTCCTTATTGACCTCCCTCTTTATTGACCTTCCACCTCCTTTTGGACTTCCCCACTCCCCTTTATTGCCTTTCCCCACTCCCCTTTATTGACCTCCCCTTCCTTATTGACCTCTCACTCTCCTTTTGACCCCCCCAACTCTCCTTATTGCCTTTCCCACCTCCTTATTGCCCTCCCACTCTCCTAGACCTCCACTCCTTATTGACCTCCCTTTCCCCTTTATGCCCTCCCCTCCCTTATGACTTCCCACTCCCCTTAGCCCTTCCCACTCACTTATTGACCCCACTCTCCTTTTTACCCCCCACCTCCTTATTGACCCCCACTCTCCTTATTGACCCCCCTCTCCTTATTGACCTCCACTCTTTTTTTTTTGACCCCCACCCCTTATGACCTCCCACTCCCTTATTGACCCCCCACTTCCCCTTATAAACCTCCCACTCTTTTATTGACCCCACTCCCCTTTTGCCCTTCCACTTTCCCCTTTGACCCCCAAATCTCCTTATTGACCTCCCACTCTCCTTTTTGACTTCACCTCCTTTTGACCTCCCATCTCCATTCCCTCCACCCCTTAGACTCCACTCCCCTTATTGATTTTCTCCCTTTTTGACCTCCACCCCTTATTGACCCCACTTCCTTATTGACCTCCCAACCTCCTTATTGACCCCACTTCCTTATTGACTTCAACTCCCTTATTACCTCCACTCTCCTTATTGCCCTTCCCACTCCCCTTATTGACCTCCCACTCCCTATTGCCCCCCCCATCTCCTTTACCTCCCAACTCTCCTTTTTGGGGCCTCCCCTCTCCTTATTGCCTCCCACTCTCCTTATTGACCCCCCACTTCCTTATTGACTCCACTCTCCTTATTGACCTCCCATCTCCTTATTGACCCCCCTTTCCTTTTTTACCTCCCACTCTCCTTATTGCCCTCCCACCTCCTTATTGACCTCCCACTCTCCTTATTGACCCCCCCCACTCCCCTTTATTGACCTCCCCACCCCCTTATTGCCCCCCACTTCCTTATTGACCTCCCCCTCCTTTTTGCCCTTTTCCACTTCTTTTTGGCCTCCCACCCCTTAAATTGACCCCCACTCTCCTTATTGACCCCCCACCTCCTTATTGACCCCACTCCCTTATAAAACTCCACTCTCCTTTTGCCCTCCCCTCTCCTTATTGCCCTCCCACCTCCTTATACCTCCACTCTCCTTATTGACCCCCACTCCCTTTTGACCTCCCACTCCCCTTATTGCCTCCCACTCTCCTTATTGACATCCCACTCTTTTTAAATTGACCTCCCATTCCTTATTGACCCCCACTCCCCTTTATTGACCTCCCACTCCCCTTTATTGACTCCCACTCTCTTTATTGACCTTCCCCCCTTATTGACCCCCACTCTCCTTATTCCCCTCCCCCCCTTTATTGACCTCCCACTCTCCTTATTGACCTCCCACTTCCTTATTGACACCCCATCTCTTTATTGCCCTCCCATCTTTTTTTGACCTCCCACTCCCTTATTGACCCTCCCCCTCCTTTTTGACCCTTTCCCCTCTCCTTTTTTGACCCCCCACCCCTTTTATTGCCCCCCACTTCCTTTTGACCTCCCACCCCCTTTTATTGACCTCCCACTCTCCTTTTTGACCTCCCCTCCCCCTTATTGACTCCCACCTCTTTTTGACCCCCCTCCCCTTATTGACCCCCCTCCCCCTCCTTATTGACCTCCTCCCAACCCCTTTCCCTTATTGACCTCCTACTCTCCTTATTGTCCCTCCTCCCACTCTCCTTATTGCCTCCTCCCACTTCCCTTTATTGACCTCCCCTCCCAAATCTCCTTATTGACCCCCCCTCGAACGATTTTAAAATCGGAATATCACGTATTTTGTCAGATTAAAGTCCTCCGAGTTCACTATCCTCCCATATATTTGTTATCAGATATGCATTATTACTTGTAATAGGGAGATGCACATCTCATGGTGTATATACCCTGAAGATACGCAACTCAGAGTGTATATACAGTGAGAGATGCACATCTCAGGGTGTATATACCCTGAGAGATACGCAACTCAGGGTGTATATACCCTGAGAGATGCACATCTCAGGGTGTATATACCCTGAAGATACGCAACTCAGGGTGTATATACCCTGAGAGATGCACATCTCAGGGTGTATATACAGTGAGAGATGCACATCTCAGGGTGTATATACAGTGAGAGATGCACATCTCAGGGTGTATATACCCTGAAGATACGCAACTCAGGGTGTATATACCCTGAGAGATGCACATCTCAGGGTGTATATACCCTGAAGATACGCAACTCAGGGTGTATATACCCTGAGAGATGCACATCTCAGGGTGTATATACAGTGAGAGATGCACATCTCAGGGTGTATATACAGTGAGAGATGCACATCTCAGGGTGTATATACCCTGAGAGTTTCACATCTCAGGGTGTATATACCCCGAGAGATGCACATCTCATGGTGTATATACCCTAAGAGATGCATTACTCTGAGTGTATATACCATGACATACACAGCTCTGGGTGTATATAACCTGACATACACAGCTCTGGGTATATATACTGTAGGTAATGACAGTTGTTGACAAGTGTTTACACTGCGGCTGCCAGATGTAGGATGACTAGTGCTGCATGTCAACGGTACGGCAGACGTCTGCTGGTACAGCAGTCTCTGGTTGGCACAGCAGCAAATGGTTTGTACAACAGCTTGTCTGTACAGCAGCTTCTGGCTGGTACAGCAGCTCTTAGTTGGTACAGCAGCTTCTGGCTGGTACAGAAGCTTCTGGCTGGTACAGCAGCTTCTGGCTGGTACAGCAGCTTCTGGCTGGTACAGCAGCTTCTGGCTGATACAGCAGCTTCTGGCTGGTACAGCAGCTTCTGGCTGGTACAGCAGCTTCTGGCTGGTACAGCAGCTTCTGGCTGGTACAGCAGCTTCTGGCTGGTACAGCAGCTTCTGGCTGGTACAGCAGCTTCTGGCTGGTACAGCAGTCTTCTGGCTGGTACAGCAGCTTCTGGCTGGTACAGCAGTTTCTGGCTGGTACAGCAGCTTCTGGCTGGTACAGCAGCTTCTGGCTGGTACAGCAGCTTCTAGCTGGTACAGCAGCTTCTGGCTGGTACAGCAGCTTCTGGCTGGTACAGCAGCTTCTGGCTGGTACAGCAGTTTCTGGCTGGTACAGCAGCTTCTGGCTGGTACAGCAGCTTCTGGCTGGTACAGCAGCTTCTAGCTGGTACAGCAGCTTCTGGCTGGTACAGCAGCTTCTGGCTGGTACAGCAGCTTCTGGCTGGTACAGCAGCTTCTGGCTGGTACAGCCGTTTCTGGCTGGTACAGCAGCTTCTGGCTGGTACAGCAGCTTCTAGCTGGTACAGCAGCTTCTGGCTGGTACAGCAGCTTCTGGCTGGTACAGCAGCTTCTGGCTGGTACAGCAGCTTCTGGCTGGTACAGCAGCTTCTGGCTGGTACAGCCGTTTCTGGCTGGTACAGCAGCTTCTGGCTGGTACAGCAGCTTCTAGCTGGTACAGCAGCTTCTGGCTGGTACAGCAGCTTCTGGCTGGTACAGCAGCTTCTGGCTGGTACAGCAGCTTCTGGCTGGTACAGCAGCTTCTGGCTGGTACAGCCGTTTCTGGCTGGTACAGCAGCTTCTGGCTGGTACAGCAGTTTCTGGCTGGTACAGCAGCTTCTGGCTGGTACAGCAGCTTCTGGCTGGTACAGCAGCTTCTGGCTGGTACAGCCGTTTCTGGCTGGTACAGCCGTTTCTGGCTGGTACAGCAGCTTCTGGCTGGTACAGCAGCTTCTGGCTGGTACAGCAGTTTCTGGCTGGTTACAGCAGCTTCTGGCTGGTACAGCAGCTTCTGGCTGGTACAGCAGCTTCTGGCTGGTACAGCAGCTTCTGGCTGGTACAGCAGCTTCTGGCTGGTACAGCAGTTTCTGGCTGGTACAGCAGCTTCTGCTGGTACAGCCGTTTCTGGCTGGTACAGCAGCTTCTGGCTGGTACAGCAGTTTTCTGGCTGGTACAGCAGCTTCTGGCTGGTACAGCAGCTTCTGGCTGGTACAGCAGCTTCTGGCTGGTACAGCAGCTTCTGGCTGGTACAGCAGTTTCTGGCTGGTACAGCAGCTTCTGGCTGGTACAGCCGTTTCTGGCTGGTACAGCAGCTTCTGGCTGGTACAGCAGCTTCTGGCTGATACAGCAGCTTCTGCTGTACAGCAGCTTCGGCTGGTACAGCAGCTTCTGGCTGGTACAGCAGCTTCTGGCTGGTACAGCAGTTTCTGGCTGGTACAGCAGCTTCTGGCTGGTACAGCCGTTTCTGGCTGTACAGCAGCTTCTGGCTGGTACAGCAGTTTCTGGCTGGTACAGCAGCTTCTGGCTGATACAGCAGCTTCTGGCTGGTACAGCAGCTTCTGGCTGATACAGCAGCTTCTGGCTGGTACAGCAGCTTCTGGCTGATACAGCAGCTTCTGGCTGGTACAGCAGCTTCTGGCTGGTACAGCAGCTTCTGGCTGGTACAGCAGCTTCTGGCTGATACAGCAGCTTCTGGCTGGTTACAGCAGCTTCTGGCTGGTAACCAGCTTCTGGCTGGTACAGCAGCTTCTGGCTGGTACAGCAGCTTCTGCCTGGTACAGCAGCTTCTGGCTGATACAGCAGCTTCTGGCTGGTACAGCAGCTTCTGGCTGATACAGCAGCTTCTGGCTGGTACAGCAGCTTCTGGCTGGTACAGCAGCTTCTGGCTGGTACAGCAGCTTCTGGCTGGTACAGCAGCTTCTGGCTGGTACAGCAGCTTCTGGCTGGTACAGCAGCTTCTGGCTGGTACAGCAGCTTCTGGCTGGTACAGCAGCTTCTGGCTGATACAGCAGCTTCTGGCTGATACAGCAGCTTCTGGCTGGTACAGCAGCTTCTGGCTGATACAGCAGCTTCTGGCTGGTACAGCAGCTTCTGGCTGGTACAGCAGCTTCTGGCTGGAACAGCAGCTTCTGGTTGGTACAGCAGCTTCTGGTTGGTACAGCAGCTTCTGGCTGGTACAGCAGCTTCTGGCTGGTACAACAGCATCTGGTTGGTACAGCAGCTTCTGGCTGGTACAGCAGGCCGTGGCCGGTACAGCAGGCCGTGGCCCGTACAGCAGGCTGTGGCCGGTACAGCAGGCTGTGGCCGGTACAGCAGGCTGTGACCGGTACAGCAGGCTGTGGCCGGAACAGCAGGCTGTGGCTGGTACAGCAGGCTGTGGCTGGTACAGCAGGCTGTGGCCGGTACAGCAGGCCGTGGCCGGTACAGCAGGCCGTGGCCGGTACAGCAGGCTGTGGCCGGTACAGCAGGCTGTGACTGGTACAGCAGGCTGTGGCCGGTACAGCAGGCTGTGGCCGGTGCAGCAGACTGTGGCTGGTACAGCAGGCTGTGGCCGGTACAGCAGGCTGTGGCCGGTACAGCAGGCTGTGGCCGGTACAGCAGGCTGTGGCCGGTATAGCAGGCCGTGGCTGGTACAGCAGGCTGTGGCCGGTACAGCAGGCTGTCTCTGGTACAGCAGGCTGTGGCCGGTACAGCAGGTTGTGGCCGGTACAGCAGGCCGTGGCTGGTACAGCAGGCTGTGGCTGGTACAGCAGACTGTGGCCGGTACAGCAGGCTGTGGCCGGTACAGCAGGCTGTGGCCGGTACAGCAGGCTGTGGCCGGTACAGCAGGCTGTGGCCGGAACAGCAGGCTGTGGCTGGTACAGCAGGCTGTGGCTGGTACAGCAGGCTGTGGCCGGTACAGCAGGCCGTGGCCGGTACAGCAGGCCGTGGCCGGTACAGCAGGCTGTGGCCGGTACAGCAGGCTGTGACTGGTACAGCAGGCTGTGGCCGGTACAGCAGGCTGTGGCCGGTGCAGCAGACTGTGGCTGGTACAGCAGGCTGTGGCCGGTACTGCAGGCTGTGGCCGGTACAGCAGCTGTGGCCGGTACAGCAGGCTGTGGCCGGTATAGCAGGCCGTGGCTGGTACAGCAGGCTGTGGCCGGTACAGCAGGCTGTGGCTGGTACAGCAGACTGTGGCCGGTACAGCAGGCTGTGGCCGGTATAGCAGGCCGTGGCTGGTACAGCAGGCTGTGGCTGGTACAGCAGACTGTGGCCGGTACAGCAGGCTGTGGCCGGTTACAGCAGGCTGTGGCCGGTACAGCAGGCTGTGGCCGGTACAGCAGGCTGTGGCCGGAACAGCAGGCTGTGGCTGGTACAGCAGGCTGTGGCTGGTACAGCAGGCTGTGGCCGGTACAGCAGGCCGTGGCCGGTACAGCAGGCCGTGGCCGGTACAGCAGGCTGTGGCCGGTACAGCAGGCTGTGACTGGTACAGCAGGCTGTGGCCGGTACAGCAGGCTGTGGCCGGTGCAGCAGACTGTGGCTGGTACAGCAGGCTGTGGCCGGTACAGCAGGCTGTGGCCGGTACAGCAGGCTGTGGCCGGTGCAGCAGACTGTAGCTGGTACAGCAGGCTGTGGCCGGTACAGCAGGCTGTGGCCGGTACAGCAGGCTGTGGCCGGTACAGCAGGCTGTGGCCGGTACAGCAGGCTGTGACTGGTACAGCAGGCTGTGGCCGGTACAGCAGGCTGTGGCCGGTGCAGCAGACTGTGGCTGGTACAGCAGGCTGTGGCCGGTACAGCAGGCTGTGACCGGTACAGCAGGCTGTGGCCGGTGCAGCAGACTGTGGCTGGTACAGCAGGCTGTGGCCGGTACAGCAGGCTGTGGCCGGTACAGCAGGCTGTGGCCGGTACAGCAGGCTGTGGCCGGTATAGCAGGCCGTGGCTGGTACAGCAGGCTGTGGCCGGTACAGCAGGCTGTGGCTGGTACAGCAGGCTGTGGCCGGTAAAGCAGGTTGTGGCCGGTACAGCAGGCCGTGGCTGGTACAGCAGGCTGTGGCTGGTACAGCAGACTGTGGCCGGTACAGCAGGCTGTGGCTGGTACAGCAGGCTGTGGCCGGTACAGCAGACTGTGGCTGGTACAGCAGGCTGTAGCCGGTACAGCAGGTTGTGGCCGGTACAGCAGGCTGTGGCCGGTACAGCAGGCCGTGGCTGGTACAGCAGACTGTGGCCGGTACAGCAGGCTGTGGCTGGTACAGCAGGCTGTGGCCGGTACAGCAGACTGTGGCTGGTACAGCAGACTGTGGCTGGTACAGCAGGCTGTGGCTGGTACAGCAGACTGTGGCTGGTACAGCAGGCTGTGGCCGGTACAGCAGACTGTGGCTGGTACAGCAGGCTGTGGCCGGTACAGCAGACTGTGGCTGGTACAGCAGACTGTGGCTGGTACAGCAGACTGTGGCTGGTACAGCAGACTGTGGCTGGTACAGCAGGCTGTGGCCGGTACAGCAGACTGTGGCTGGTACAGCAGGCTGTGGCTGGTACAGCAGACTGTGGCTGGTACAGCAGACTGTGGCTGGTACAGCAGGGTGTGTTAGTACCTTGATGTAGCCGAGTACTCTCCCTCCCTCTCCCTAGTCTTCCTTCATACTCGCCTCCCTCACACTTCATACTCGCCTCCCTCACACTTCATAGTCGCCTCCCTCACACTTCATAGTCGCCTCCCTCACACTTCATACTCGCCTCCCTCACAGTTCATACTCGCCTCCCTCACACTTCATAATCGCCTCCCTCACACTTCATACTCGCCTCCCTCCCACTTCATACTCGCCTCCCTCACACTTCATACTCGCCTCCCTCACACTTCGGTTCAGCCCGCCTTTCCTCACTTAACTGCACAGCCTCCCTCCCTATCCAACAATCAGAATGATTCCTACCTTTGTCACCCTCCCTCATTCTCGTCATTCTTCCTCCCATTTTCCTTAACTCAGTAGCCTTCATCCCTATCTTCCTCTTCTTTTCTGTTCATTCATCTTCTCTCTCTCTCCATCCCAGTTTTCTCTCCTAATTCTTGGCTTTCCATCGTTCTCCCTCCTACTTCTCTCATCTTCCTAGTCTCCCTGCCTCTGGTTGTGCCGTCGGCTACAAGAGGGGCAGAGAAGGGGCGTAGACAGCGCGAAGAATGCGGGAACTGCGAGGCGCAATCGATAATGTTCCATCTCCCCTTGTAATGTGTACACACACACACACACACACACACACACACACACACACACACACACACACACACACACACACACACACACACACACACACACGGTGTTTTCTTTCTTGAATGGATCTTCTTTATTTGTTATATATAGTCGTTTTATTTTCTCAAGATTCGACAACGAAGATTTGAACCTGCTACCTCTGTGTCTCAGAGACTCGGCGGCAAATCTCAGAACCTTGGTTAGGTTAGGTTAGGTAAGGTTTGTCAGGAAACAGGGCAAGTGTTTCCTGACATGGGTCTTAGTCAGATGATGACCCGCCTTTGGAGCTTTGGTCATCTGACCGAGGCCTTCCGCTGGCTTACCGGTCCACCCCTTTAAAAATTATGGTCAGTTATAACCATTTTTGTCAGAATATTGGTTTATACTACTTGTACTGCTAGATGCTAGAGTTCTCTAGGATGGGAGGTACTGGGGAGACAGCATAAAATGCAGTATAATGTGTTCTTTATTTCCAACATTTCGTTCATACATTAAGCTTCAAGTCACAAACAGATGGGAATCTGTGACTTGAGATCATCGTGGTTTGGGGCTGATCGAAACGGCTAGAGTTCGACTAGGCTGTTACTGGCTAGGATAGTCTTGCTGTCTACTTCGTAACCGAGGATCACACAATGAATCACAGTTTTGTTTTTTACCTGCTGTAACGAAATGTGTCGTCCTGAGCTGGGAGACTTCGGTATGGAGATGTTATGGTCATGTATTTTACTATACGTGCATCTTATATGATGAATTTTTGCCAGGGTAGAGAGGTACGCCAGTGGAAGACTTGGTTCACAACACACTGGGATGTACTGAGCTGGCCAATATACGACTAACTCCCCTGGCATGAAAAAATTTCAAATTTCTCTCAAATTACTCCTCTCCAACTAAGGTTCAGTTAACAAGAGAACATGACAAGGTTGTTGTTTCTCACAATATAGATATAAATCCAGATGTACTCCTGTAAACTCTTTTGAGGCCTAGTTCCTAGGCGTTTTGTATATCCATATGCTCTTGAACTACCTTCCACCGAATGGATATGAGGTACACAATAAACTAGCCACTTCGGTGGCAAAATCTAAAATATAATCACACTGTAACTGTCATATATAGTAGTGTAGCTGTACACTGCTGGGATATTCAATTTTATTCAATAAAATTTATAGCCACAGCAGCTTCGAAGGTTTCTTTCGAGCAAGGCTGGAGTTACTATTACTTGGGAATTACCCTATCTCAGGATGGTCTATCCCGCAAGGTGACAGAGTGAAGTTACGACGATCAAGGAATGTGGCTGAGTGCCATTAAGAGTGGGGGAGGGAGGGTGGCAGGTGGAGGAGAGTGACAGTGAAGTATCTTAGATGTTCACTGTACTAGTTACCCCATCTTCCTCCCCCTCCCTCTCTCTGTTACTCTGCCAGCCGTGTGAAGGTGAACACTCATGTACCTGTGTATACTGCTATGTACACTCGTGTACCTATGTATACTGCTATGTACACTCGTGTACCTGTGTATACTGCTATGTACACTCGTGTACCTGTGTATACTGCTATGAACACTCGTGTACCTGTATATACTGCTATGTACACTCGTGTACCTGTGTATACTGCTATGTACACTCGTGTACCTGTGTATACTGCTATGAACACTAGTGTACCTGTGTATACTGCTATGAACACTCGTGTACCTACGTATACTGCAATGCACACTCGTGTACCTGTGTATACTTTTATGTATACTTGTGCACCTGTGTACCGTCTTTACAACACTCGTCTGCATTAATCACCATTCCTGGTGAAAGTCATTTTTGTGGGTTTACCAGAGGCGTCGCTGGGGTCGGTGTCACCCGGGGTGGCATCTTTGGTGTCACCCGGGGTGGCATCTTTGGTGTCACCCGGGGCAGCATCTTTGGTGTCACCCCTGTGAACTCCAATGGTGGGGGGATAGGGGTAGTAAACTCCAGTTACATCACTGCTGCATGACCAGTTACATCACTGCTGCATGACCAGTTACATCACTGCTGCATGACCAGTTACATCACTGCTGCATGACCAGTTACATCACTGCTGCATGACCAGTTACATCACTGCTGCATGACCAGTTACATCACTGCTGCATGACCAGTTACATCACTGCTGCATGACCAGTTACATCACTGCTGCATGACCAGTTACATCACTGCTGCATGACCAGTTACATCACTGCTGCATGACCAGTTACATCACTGCTGCATGACCAGTTACATCACTGCTGCATGACCAGTTACATCACTGCTGCATGACCAGTTACATCACTGCTGCATGACCAGTTACATCACTGCTGCATGACCAGTTACATCACTGCTGCATGACCAGTTACATCACTGCTGCATGACCAGTGACTAATGTTCAACAATGAGAACTTTTAAAGGCCATAAACCGAACTTTATTAATGATAAAATAAATAATCGGAGTAATATTGAGGAAACAAACTCATCTTCAACAATGAAAAAAAAAACTTAAAAAAAGAAAAAAAATTAGTTCCGATTTAATCTTGAGTACAGGTAACATCTCAAAGAATCTGATATTTCATTTCCTTGCCTTCAATCCTGCAAAATCATCTATCACATCATCAAAATCAATGATTTTCCCTAAATAGGCTTATTTGTACTCTAATCCTATAATAGGCTATATAGAAACGAAGGATTTTTCTCTTAGGTTGTTGCAGCATGGTTTTGGTCATTAGTGTCACCTTCTTTAGAGGCTCTATGTCTATGGTGTCACCCCCTAAATGGTGTCACTCTGTATGTATTCTCTCAGGTGAGGGGCTCCATGCTGGGGCTGTAGACTCGTAAAATCTCTGTATTTGTTTATTTATTTACCCCCCCCCTCCCACTGACTTTCATGATTAATTTTCCTTTTTTTAGAATTTATATATTTTTATGTTCTCAAATAGATTTTGTCCTGATAAGTTCTCAAGTTGAGTTACTTTTTATTTTTACGGTGATGTACTTTTAATAAAATTTGGAAATCGGTGTCTACACAGCCCAATAATATATCAAAACTTCCTCTTAGATACACCAGCTGTGAAAGTTTGAAGCCTATCACAAGAGGCATTGTCAGGTTATCTCACGGAAATCGTTTGCACTATTTCTTTATCTGAAACTGACGCACTGACACACACATCACGATAACAATCTAAAATCTTCTCCACATTGGGATACACTAACCTTGGAAGTTTAATCCGACCAAAATATATGTTCTCGAGATTTTTAGCTATCCCCTTTCGAGGGATACTCGGTTAAGTATACCTGCCCAATAGTAAGTTATCCCTCCAGTCCACCTGTCCTCCAGTCCACATGTCCTCCAGTCCACCTGTCAGTCCGTCAAGCAGTAACAGCCACCCATCTAAATCACTTTTACAGGCTGAGAACTGTTAACCTACCTCACCTTGTTTCGAAGCCCAGCCCTATCTGAGGTATACTACGCCCTTCCCCAGGATGCGACCCACAACAGTTAACTAACACCTAGGTACCTACTTGTTGTTAGGTGAATATTGAAAACAGGTGTAAGAAAACCTGCCCATTGTTTCCGCCTGTACTATGTAATCTAACCACGGACACTGATTGTGTGAGCTGAGTGCGCTACTAAGCAAGCCATGGGACGGGACACCTTATGAAGCTCATCAAATTTAACTCCCACTAGAACCACCAGAAGCCAAAAATAAACTTAAAAATGGGATTACCATGTTGATAATGAGCTATAATGCTTTTACACGCCAAGCGTTGATCCTGTGATCCGTAATTGTGTGAGCGACACAATTAGATACTAGGCTGGTGATGCTCTGCTGTCTATATTGTCTCTGGTGCTTGTTGATCCTATTAAGTCGTTTGGTAGAGTACAAACTAAGGAACTGGAATTAGTTCTGTATGGAGTTTTGTCCTGTATGTGTGTGTGCTGCTGTGTCAGTGTTGTGATGTTGTTGTTAGTAAAAATATCGTCATAAAAGCCATATTTCATGTGTTTTTTCCCGCAGTCTACCATTGCACATTTTTCTTCATTACGGCACTGTCCAGATAATTTTATCCCTCGTAATATTTATATATTTTTACGATGAAGATTATTATGACTAATATTTTAAGATGTATGACTGATGAATGTTTTGAGTAACTGAGGATTTTAAAGAAAATTACATAACGCCATTAAAATATTTTTCTTGAAAATGTCAAAATAATCATTAGTATTTAGCATTTATGGTAATGTACTCATAAGACTGTCATTCCCATTAGCCCCCTTGGGGCGGGGATGGCAGACCAGAGAGGCCTAGCTTGTGTCTAGGCCTGGGGACAGTTGGTCCCAAAGTTGTGGAGGTACTTGTGCCTCCTCCCATGAGAGACTTAGGTCTCAAACACTCAAGACAGGGAGCCAAGGCCGGGCCACCACTTGGAAAAGTCCCGGGTCGGGAGAATACCGGCGAATCTTTAATAATAATAATAATAATGGTAGTGTGCTAATATTAGATCTCCCTTGAAAATAGGTGCCTATGGTGTTTCTAAGTAGTTTTCTTGCTTGTTTCTCCATGGTTTCCATGTGATATTAGGCTGTGTAGGTGCCTAGTTGACATTGTATACATGAAAATAGAAGAGCAGTTTCTACGTGATGCATCGTGATGGCGTCTCATCGGCTTCAAAGTTTCCATACTGGTTCATTCTGCTCTTGAGAAATATTTGTAGTATTTTAAAGATCGTACATTTTTTTCCGTGCAGAAAAGTTAACTGCCTCTTGCAAACAGTTTTTAATTAGAAACTGTCATCTAACTTAAAGGAAGGTTCACTTGAGCATTAGGTTGTATCGGTGTATATTTCACTAATTTATGGAAAAAGTCGTCCATGAATATAAAAGAGGGAAATGTATGAGAGTACAGTAGTGCCAACACTTTAGCTGCAGCTGTGGGTCATCATATGACTAAGATCCGCGTCAGGAAACACTTGTCCCATTTCCTGACAAATATTATACCTACCTATCCAGCCAACACTTGTGGATGAGTGTAAATGTTGCAGCGAGGAAGAGGAGGCTGTGAGGAGGAATCTGAGACAAATATGTGATGTGCATAGAAGAGACTCAAGACATTGAAAGATGTGGGATGAAAAGAATAAACACAAGAAGAGGGATTAACACGGTCATTTAGAAAGAAGTAGTTCACTAAGACGGTTTATAAATTTAGTGGATGGAAGGTTTAGGAAATTCCCTGAGGAAGGGGTGGAAGGAAGGTGAAACGTATTAGAGAGGTATAGGTGGAGACGTCCATCAGGCACCTGTGATCACATCGTCGCAGTAACATCTGTCAAGGAACTCTGTGAAACCGGTTAACTGAACGTAAATTTTGAAGGTAGAGAGCATATTTGTGCACTCTGTAAATGGGATGAGGAGGTTGTGGTGCAGTGGATCATCCTTAAATAATGTTTGTGATCCAGACAGACAGCTAGGGAGTACGTCATGATTAATGTCCTGTCCATTCACGCTAACAAGGATTGTCACATCGCCTGTTGTCACATCACGCCCTATTGGAAAATAGATGATGTGATAATAAAAAACACGAATTCGTAACATTAGTTAAAAATATTATGTTGCTCTGTGTACAAACTGAAATTTTTATTTTTAGTGGCATTATGGAAATTATTTTGAGCTACCAAAATATTCCACGAAACGTTTATATTGTATAAGCTTTAAGAGTCCTTAATATACCCACTTAATAACACTTGTACATATTACTAATACTTATATTTCTGGGACGAGTTACGTAGATACACAAAGTAGTAAAATAACATAGAAATTACTAATACAGTTTTAGGACCTAAACTAGGTAGGATTAGGTTTACTATAGTAGAATTAGTTAGAAAGCTGGTAGTTGAAAATGATAATGAAGTTAGTTAAGAACGCTAGCGAGAGCAGTTGCTGCTCAGTCACCACCGAGTGGACATAACACGAGTGTACAGCCAGAAAAACCGGTGTTAATACACTTGACTTGGGAAACTTTGAGCGGTTTCCCAAAATATAGGATACTCGTCCTTATCAGGCACACTCGCAGTGAGGCGAAATATATAATTCCTAGCAACATAGTTGGCCGACACTGGGGAAAAGTAGGTAGTTAATCTGTGGGAGAGTACAACCAGACATTTGGAGTGAAGTTCGTCTCCGTATGTGTCCAGAGGGTCAGGGAACATGGAGCTCCTTACCACCGAGCTGTATAGTCCTTGTGGCTTAGCGCTTCTTTTTGATTATAATAATAATAATCCTTACCACCGAGTTAACTCTACGTTTTGTACATTCTCACAGCAGCAGCAGTAATTGGAAATTTGTTGCAAGAACCATTTGTAAGCCTAGGGGAATCAACTCTGGGCGTCTGCGTCAGCAGCACTTGCTAACTTTTGCAGCATACAAAGGGGCAGTACGCATAGAAATTTCCAAAGGCATTGTTCTTGTTGATGTTTGGATAGTTGAAGTGTTCTCAGCTGTTAGCCTTTCTTTGTTGCATTTGGTATTTATGAGTGTTTGTGGGTGGTGGTGTCAAGGATATATTTGTCTACTAGTTCCACAATAATGCAGTCTACCCTTGGCTGTGGTGTTAGCAGTGTCGTGAAGCTGATTTCGTTTTGTTTAGATGGGCCTCGTAAGGCATCTCTAAAATGTGACCATACGAGCCTGGACCATGGTCGGGCTCAGAGAGTAGTGAGATTCTCGAAACTCGTCAAAGGTATACCACCAAATGATGTCAGTACTGGGAATGAGTTAAGGAGAGGTGGTAGAGGTTAGCGTAAATGCCAAGAAAGATGAAATACTCAGAAATGCTATTGGACATTCGTAACTGTTTAAGAAGAGATTTCTCTCCTGTTCAAAAGATATCACAAATTATGTACAATTGATGGATCAAAGTACGTTTCCGTTGCGAGGGCAAACAAGTGCTTTTGTTACCACCTTTCTAAACCAAAATTATATCAACTATAAATAAAGTGTAACGAAACTCGGGAGTTGATTGATTTGTACATTTCGACCCTCTTCTGAGATCCTTTCAGCAGATGTTAAATGTTGAATTATCTATAAGAACTACTAACGTGGCTTGTACATTATAAACTGAGTTGTTTGTCTTATGACAATGAGCTTGACTCCATAACCATTACTTCTGTCATCACTGAATGTACTCGACTCGCATCATAACACTTTAAGAGCATTCTCATTGGAGAAGCCAAGAACTGATATTAATAAAACCAGAAAAACGAATAATACACAAATAACCCGCACATAAGAGACATGGACCATTTACAAGTCACTTGTAAGTAGTACAAGTGGGACCAAAACGTCGCGTCATAAGGTTCTCTGATATGTGCGGGTTATTTGTGTATTGTTCCAGTCACGGTATTGTGCCTTTTTTGTTTTCAAGGAAAGGAATTAATTGGAAATTCTTAGGGGTGTCATCGTAAACTGAATCACTTTTAACATGATAAGGTTGATAAATTAGCTGAAGAGAAATTACTTTGAAGAAAGTTGACTATAACCTTAGAAGTATATAACGAATCCGAATGTGGAGTACATCTATATCCTACTATAATAACATAAACATACAACCTGACATGTCCTCCACTTTCTTGGATCAATCCTGACTCCCACCTTTCCTGTGGTGCTTTATGACCCCTCCCCTCACCCTTCATTATTTGCGCTTGCCACTGAACAATAAGAGCTTCACAACACTGACAGTACCCAGAGAGGACAGAATTCCATACAGAACCAATTCCAGTTCCTTAGTTTGTGCTTAACCAAATGACTTAATAGGGTTAACAAACGCCAGAGACAACTTACAGTGTAAAGTGATGTATTTAGTAGATTTGAATAGTGTAATTGTATTTACTGAGTTACCGAAAGCTTGCATGAATGGAGGCTAAAACTGGAGTTATTGTTATCACTACATGGCGTTAGTATGACATCTTGCATTACCAAAAACTGCGAAATAACTTTTGTAGTAGCCTTTGTAAATTTTAAAGGGTTTAGCTCTTAGTTATGATTATAACGTAAATATTAAAGGCTTTCAGCGTGTAGTTGTGTGTGTGTGGGGGGGGGGTCTGACGCAAGGCTGGTTAACGACATACAAACATGCCTACCACCACAGTCTCGTGGCTAGGAAGACAGCCGACTTAAACCGCTAATTAGAAACCGTAACTAAATTGCTTTTAATCACATTGCATAAACAAAAAAAATTGGTAAGTAATTTGATAAATTTTCTGTTACGCGCTATCTAACGAACGTGAATAGTACAAAGATAATGTTTAGGTACGAAGGTCGTACATAACACGCTGGGAGGGGAGGGGAGGGGGGTGGTTGTTGAGAATGATGTCCTAGGGGAGGGGAGGGGGTGGTTGTTGAGAATGATGTCCTAGGGGATGGGAGGGGGTGGTTGTTGAGAATGATGTCCTAGGGGGGGGGAGGGGGTGGTTGTTGAGAATGATGTCCTAGGGGATGGGAGGGGGTGGTTGTTGAGAAGATGTCCTAGGGGATGGGAGGGGGTGGTTGTTGAGAATGATGTCCTAGGGGAGGGGAGGGGGTGGTTTTTTGAGAATGATGTCCTAGGGGAGGAGGAGGGGGTGGTTGTTGAGAATGATGTCCTAAGGGAGGGGAGGGGTTGTTTGTTGAGAATGATGTCCTAGGGGAGGGCAGGGGGGTGGTTGTTGAGAATGATGTCCTAGGGAGGGGAGGGGTGGTTGTTGAGAATGATGTCCTAGGGGAGGGAGGGGGTGGTTGTTGAGAATGATGTCCTAGGGGAGGGGAGGGGGTGGTTGTTGAGAATAATGTCCTATGGGGAGGGGAGGGGGTGGTTGTTGAGAATGATGTCCTAGGGGAGGGCAGGGGGTGGTTGTTGAGAATGATGTCCTGGGGGAGGGGAGGGGGTGGTTGTTGAGAATGATGTCCTAGGGGAGGGGAGGGGGTGGTTGTTGAGAAAGATGTCCTAGGGGAGGGGAGGGGTGGTTGTTGAGAATGATGTCCTAGGGGAGGGGAGGGGGGTGGTTGTTGAGAATGATGTCCTAGGGGAGGGGAGGGGAGGGGGTGTTGGGAAGGCACTCTGCCAGGTTGTCAGATCATCAGTATAAATCAAGTTGTTGGTAGCAGCATCTTGCTCACATGTGATAGTTTTAGACTTTGTTACGGCATAATTACCTGTATGTAGCTACAGCAGCAGTTGTGCTCGTGGTGTCACGTCTTCAATACTTTGTTCATTGTATAATTTATAAAAATTCCAAAGGTTGCTGAATATATTAATTCCTGCTCTGATGTATTCCACGACTCAGTCTGGTGGAAAAGAAAATTTTTCTATCCTTTCCAGTTCACTTTTTCCTCAGTCTTTAACAACTACTAGCTGTTTTTATCTACTCTCATAAGTCCTTTCAAGACCTTTTACGTAGTTATCATATCTCCTCTTTTCCTTCTGTCATCCAACATGGGTAACCTTAACTTTTTTAAACGTTCATAATAGTTCATACTGTTCAACTCGGGCAACCAATTCGTAGCTCTGAACAATTTTTAACTCGTCAGTTTTTTTCAGGTGTAAACACAAACTTCTCCATATATCAGTATAGGCTTAGTACAAGTTACAAACAACTTAACATTTCACAATCCATATATGTGAAAAACTTCATAGTTCCAGTGTAGCAGACGAGTTTCTCATAATTTAATTTATATATGAACTTCTGGTGACAATTTTTCAATATTAACTCCTAGATCACTTTCTCTGATACCTCCAACATCTCGTCAGTCTGTATTCTTCATGTGGCCAAATTTCACTTTTCTCTGATTTCTATTAGACATTTTTCTACAATAAACTCCCATCGTTCATCTCTCGCTCCATATACTCAATATATTCAAATCATCTTGTAAGGATCAAGTCATTTTCGTTATTATACTTATGCATTTTTGATCTTGCAACAGATTCATATAAATTTATTATTCCTTTAGTAACATTCATTTAGATTAATTAAACATTGTTGGTGACAGTGACCCTTGTGGCACGATTGTCACATCCACCTGCACTTTTTCTGAGGCTCTTTGCATTTTTTTTCACTAAGTTCTCAACCTTAATGAATTACTTTTAGTGCTCCTAAATCGTGTCTCGTCTGCGCGCTCGCATGGACTGGCCTCTTTGTCTTGCAAGGTTGATTCACATCTCTTGCCCTCCTCTTTCTCTCTCATCTCGCCTTCTTCATTCTCTCTCTTCTCCTTAGTCACTTTTCCTTTTTCTGTGCTCTCGTCTTCCTGTCATCGGCGTCTCTTGACTTTCTCCCTTCTTGTCCCCTCTCTCTCTCTCTCTCTCTCTCTCTCTCTCTCTCTCTCTCTCTCTCTCTCTCTCTCTCTCTCTCTCTCTCTCTGCTTTGTTGTCATGATCGTGTTTACTATTGTCCTCTCTTCCTGTGTTAACTCCCTCTTCACAGTATCTTTCTTTCAGTTTTGGCATCACTCTTGTTGTAAACCGTTGCTTTCTTCACTATTTATTTATGCTTTATCAGATGTGGGCTCCATGCTGGTGCCGCATACTCCGTCACGAACCTAATTAAGTGGCACATAATCTAAATAATTTTATGCTTCCTAAAAGCAGTTCCTAGGTTACATGTCGCTGAAGTTGTCTTACGATGCATACACCTTTACCTTTCTCCTGTCCCGTAGATAACTAGCGAACTCAGCTCACATACTGAGGTCCGGGGGTCAATCCCCGGTACGGGTGGAATCATTAGGACGTGTTTCCTTAAGACACCTGCTGTTCATGTTCACCTAGCTGTACAATAGGTACCTGGATGTTAGTCGACTAGTGTGGGTCGCATCCTGGGACAAAAATTACCTATTTTTCCAAAAATGCTCTGCATAACCAGGGGCTTTCTGTATAGTAGTATGTCATAGATGTCAGGTCTATATACCTTGTACATGTAGAAATAAAGATTACTATTATTATTGTTTTTGTATATTGTCTGCAGCATCACCTACCAGGGTGTATACCATGCCCCGTCTTTTCTCTCACACTTATTTATTCTATTGGTGGTGTTGCACAGGTGGCAGGCAGTCGGTCCCCGGGAAGGTCAACATTACTGCAGTGTTACCTGGGGAAGGAACGACAGGGCATGCTCATCATGTACCAGTAGTTTCTTGTAGGACGTTTCCTTTTCTACCTTTTTACTCTTCTACTTTGCCTCTCCGTCTCCTCCTGTTAAGGTGTCATTTGTCTCCTGGTTTCTATGCCGAAGGAAGACCCCTGAAGATTCCTACACTGACAAGAACCATGGGAATGATGACAGGGTGCTTGTTGCTGACAGGAAGCCTGTTACTGAGAGGCCCCAGACTACCTAAGCTGAACTTGATTAAACGCCAGATCCTTTTTATAATAATATACTTATTTCTACATGTACAAAGTACACAGGCCTAGCTGACATCAATGATATACTACTATATAGAAAGCCCCCAGTTATGCTGAGTATTTCTTCCAAATTAGGTCAGTTTTGTCCCAGGATGCGACCCACATCAGTCGACTAACACCCTGGTACCCATGGAAACATAAACACATATGCAGTTTAATGTGATCCTTTATTGACAACGTTTCGCCCACACAGTGGGCTTTTTCAAGTCACAAACAGATCTACCTGGGGTGGAAGGTACGTGAGTATTTATAGTCAGGTTCAGAATGTTGAGGTCAGGTGGAGAATGCTGCATCTGATGATCTACCGGGTGGGGTTATAGAGTCTAAAATCTTGGGTAGCTTGGAAGGGGTATTGGATAAGTTGTGAGCAGACCTTCTGCAGTGTTCTATGTTCTTATGTGGGATAGCGATGAAGAAGTTTCTTGGCAAAAATTCGTTATTCAAAATTGGCAAAAATTCATTATTCAAAATTCACCCTGGTACCCATTTTACTGATAGATGAACATGGATAGCAGGTGTCTTATGGAAACACGTGAGTCCTCAGGTTAAGAAAGGAACCTAGGCAGTGGCCGGACAGCATGGAACGAAGTTGAAGATCAAGAAGACGAATGGAGAGGTAGAAACGATGAAGAGAGTGCTGTGGAAACATCGAACGCATTCTCTGTGCTACCCGACGAATGTGAGTTGACTACTGGGAACGTCACGACGAACGACACCAAGGAAGGCAAAAACATTGTTGTTGTTGGGGATAGCAAGGTTAGGTACATGGATAGGGCCTACTGCTTGAAGGATAGGAGTAGGAGGTAGAGGGTTTGCTTTCCTGGGGCTGGGATGGAGGATATTGTTAGCCGGCTTGACAACATCATGAATGGTAATGGGATCAACCCTATTATCTCCCACAGTGCTGGAGGCAATGATATAGGCAAGCGTAGAAGTGAGGATTTAGTTAAAAGGTACAGGACAGCAATATACATAATTACTAAGAAGGGGGGGGGGCGCCCTGTAATATGTGGCATTTTGCCAAGAAGGGGTGTTGTCCAGAGCAATTGGTATTAATTGTTGACTGGACAAACACTGTAAGGATAATGCAGTACCATTCATTGACAACTGAGACCACTTCTATGGCTGAAATAACATTTATGCCAGGGATGGGGTTCACTTATTCAGGGCAGGTGTGGGATTTCTTGCTAGATCAGTTGAGGATGTTGTTAGGGCTTTAAACTAGGATTAGTTAGAGGTATGGGTTTAGAAATGGAAAATAATGAGTGTCGTAATATTGATTTAGGCTTTGATTTCATAAATTTTAACAATAAAAAGGACAGTAATAGGTATGGTGGAAAAACAGAAATTAGCAGGAAGGGTAAAGAGAAAGGGGGGTCTTTAAACATATTTTACACTAATATTCGTAGTGCTAGGAATACGATGGACGAGTTGAGATTAGTTGCTAGTGCAGGTAACATTGATGTATTTGCCATAATTGAGACGTGGTTTAATTCGAATAATTGGACATGCCTGCTGAATGTCACATTCAGAGTTTTAAATTGTATCGGGAAGGGGGGTGGGGTGGCACTTTATGTCCGAGATCGCTTGAACTGCTGCATAAAAACGGGTATAAAATCTGAAATAACACATACGGAGTCTGTGTGGATAGAATTTTCGGAGGGTAATGAAAAATTTATTTTAGGAGTGATATACTGTCCCTTAAACTTAGAGACCAAGGGAGACTACTATGGGAGGAAATTGTTAAGGCCATAAGGCACGATAATGTAGTAATTCTAGGAGACTTGAACTTTAGCCAGATTGATTGGAATTTCTTGACTGGGAATTTAGAATAACGACTTCTTAGTAATTTAGGATTGTTTTTTGAAGCAGTTTGGGACAGAACCTACAAGGGGATATAACCTGCTAGACTTGGTTCTGTCAAACAAGGAAACCCTGTTAATAATATAGAAATTACAGAGGAACTTGGCACAAGCGACCACAAATCAATTACAAACCATACCCCGGCCGGGATTGAACCCGCGGTCATAGAGTCTCAAAACTCCAGCCCGTCGCGTTAGCCACTAGACCAGCTAGCCACAATAAGATTCGTCCAACTAGGTATATTTCTGCACCATAGGAAGGTTAGCACTGCCGTCACATGTTGACGGCAGTGAAGGGACTTGAGCTAGAGTTCGTCACGGCCACGCTAGCTGGAGATTCGTCTGTAAAAACTTGCATTTGTGGTCACAGTGGTGCCTGTGCTAACCTTCCTATGGTGTAGAAATATACCTAGTTGGACGAATCTTATTGTGGCTAGCTGGTCTAGTGGCTAACGCGACGGGCTGGAGTTTTGAGACTCTATGACCGCGGGTTCAATCCGGCCGGGGTATGGTTTGTTTGCAATCGTGTCATTACGATTTCGTGAGACAAATCAATTACCTTTAGCATAGAATGGAAGTATGACAGTAGGGATAACTCAGTGACAGTCCCAGATTTTCGCTTAGCAGATTACAATGGGCTTGTGATGAATGGTTTGAAAAACCGACAAGTTGAAGATTGAGACACTTATGCAACATATGGGAATCTTTATTCAGGAAACGTTTCGCCACACAGTGGCTTCATCAGTCCAATACAAAGCAGAAAGGTGTAAGGAGAGGAGTTTGAGGTAATCAGTCCCTCAGCCTGGAGTCGATGTGTTCAGTCCATCAATCTTGTAGAATGTACAGCATAGGGCCGTAGACGTGGCTTATATACTGTAGTGAGGTGAGGCGAAGCAGGAGGAGGCGGGGTCATAGTGGTATCCACTAGTCGAAATAGGTCTTCGTCCAAAGGTTGGACAAGTGTTGAAGAATTCTTTGTAACAAGATCCCATGATGCTGCAGTGTCTGACAGTAGTGATGAATGGTTTGAAAAACCGACAAGTTGTCTATACAGTACATGCTGCCAGAAGAACATTCATCCTGTATAAAGAAATTAGATCAACTAGAAGTGACCCAAAATGGATGAATAAATGGCTTAAATATCCTTTAGGACAGAAGAAAGGAATTTATAGGCGCATTAAAAGAAGTGAGGGCCGTTCCTGCCTAACAAATGTATAAACTCTTTAGTAAGGCTTTTGAGGCCGTTGATCATAATAAACAATTCAGTATTGTTTATTTGGATTTTAGTAAGGCTTTTGATAGAGTGCCACATCAGAGACTGTTAAAGAAAGTGGCTGCTCATGGCAGTGGGGAAAAAGTGCTGTCATGGATCGAGTCATGGCTCACCAATAGGAAGCAGAGTGTGTGCATAACGGGTTATATCTGAGTGGGAGATCTGTAACAAGTGGCGTTCCGTGGGGATCGGTTTTAGGCCCGTTGTTGTTTATAATATATATATATATATTATATATATATATATATATATATATATATATATATATATATATATATATAAAACACTGATCTCTGGCTGAAGGAGTCTCGAACCTACGAACCTTGGAACAAGGTACGCAGTGCTATACCATTCTCACCACACTGGACCAATACCTTGGAGTCCAGCTTGCGCTAGACTTTGATCCAAGGCAGCCAGCTTTCAGGGAGAAGGCTTACAGCTTTTCATCTCATTCCCTGCATGCATCAGCGCTACTAGAGATTTTAACAATGCAAGGAATTCGCAAGAGCAGGCGAAATATACACAAAGACTCGAACCTACGAACCTTGGAACAAGGTACGCAATACTATACCATTCTGATGAAAAGCTGTAAGTCTTCTCCCTGAGAGCTGGCTTTCGATGCTATATCATTCTCGTATTGCCAATGGACCTCCCTCCTTACCCATGCATATTCGTTTCTGACTCTTCGGCTTATCTTATTTTTGTGTGTGTGGTTTGGGGGGAGGGGTAAAGGGGAAGAGGTCTTGCAGTCAAACACCCGTCAGATTTTGAACAATAATTTCTTGCTAAACACTTTTGTTCTTTCACAGAACATGCTCTTCTTTTATATGTAGATGGGCCAGTTGAAAGTTCCTCCCACCAGTAGCCTCAATCATTGTTACCACAGCTCTCTGCTTTCTATTCACTTAATATTTCTGTACCCAATTGCGGATCTTTCTCATGCAATTTGTACATTAGATTCCAGTCTCAGACTGTGTCAAATGACTTTCCACCACAGTGGAAATAGATAGCCTTCCAAACTTTTCCTCTTCTGCTTTATTTCTGTCACTTAAAAAACTTTTAGGAGATACATGAGACATGCTGTGGCGTCTCTTAACCCTGGCTGGTTGATTCTTTCAAATGGCTGGTTTCTTAGACGTGTTGGAAGCAGCAATTGCTTCATTATATATATTGAGAATCACTTATAGTAGTCTTTCACAGTTGCACAGTGAATAACACAAAACTCGTTGAGGAACAAGTACAGACACCATTGTGAAACATTCCTGGGTGCTTTGATGTATACATTTCGCATCCATGGACTCCTTTACCCATGCATATTCCAGGACTCTTGGCAGACTTAGTGTGTGTATAGGAAGAAGAGGTATTTCAGTCAACACCGTAGATTTTGATATGTCTTGCAACAGCACCATAAGTCGTGAAATCCTCCACGTACTCAATCTGCTGTTCCACACTCTCTGGTTCATGACTTATTACCTCGATCTTCTCAGCAATTTGTTTACGTCCTTCAGAGTTAAATATTCCCCAGTGGAAATAGTATGCTTCAAACTTCCTCTTCGTATGGCGAAAAACTTTACGAATAAAGATACCCAATGAATTTGCACATGTGTTTCTTACTGTGAGCGGTATTAATATACACATTATCTTTCACCACACTAACTCGTATATCCTCTGTGTGGGGCCGCCCAGTTCCTCTTCAGCTCTCCCGTCATCCTGTCTCCTTTCCTGGTTTCTCTTCATTCAACTCCCTCTCACACAGCAACCCTCTCCCACACACCAACTCCCTCCCTAAGCTCTCCCACACAGCAGCTCCCTACCCCTTCATTCAACTCCCTCCCTACCTCGCCCCTTCATTAAACTCCACCGAGATGCCTGGCCGCGGGGCTGTTGACCTCCTGAACACCCTCCAGGTAGATAACCTCCAGGTAGACACACAGTAACTCCCTCCCTACCCGATTTCATTCAACTCCCTCCAACATAAGAACTCCCTCCCTCTCTATTCTCTCCAACACACTTTTCCCCACACCCTCCCAGTTATTGTCATTTCAGGGTGAATTACGGGTAATGGAGGCCCGGGGAGCAGTTAATGAATGCTTATAATTACACCAGCATCACCTGGCAATTACATCATCAAAGGAAAACTCAAACGAGGTGTTGAGTAATGTTAAAGCGAGTGAGGAGAGGGGAGCGAGTGAGGAGGAGGGTGAGGGAAGGGGGGAAACAGCGAGCAGCGTTTGTGAAATGTGAGGAACGAAGGAAGAAGGTATATAGGAAAGGGATGGAGAGGGAAGAATGAAGGTATGGAGAGAGAGAGAGTATGAGAGACATCCCGCTACCTATAACAAGAACCTGCACATCTCTGAATGGGAGACGGTCACAAAAAGAAGACTGGCATCAGGCAGAGTGGGCTTCAAAACCTGGTGGTCGTTGGTCAAGAATAGACAAGGTTATCTACTGATAAACTTGTTCCACCTCTAAGTCTGCAGGATGGGACCACCTGTTTTAGTAGTCAGCTGCAAGAACTGTGTCAAAGCTGTCAGTGGTGACAATATGGCAGGAGGTGTATCTTCTTAAATCGCTGGACCAAGAAAAGGCTGTGGGCCCAGACAAATTGAACCCAAGATTGCTGAGTAGATGTGCTTACCAACCAGCAACACCTCTAACTCGCATCTATCAGCACTACCTAGTACTGTGTAAATGACCTCTGTGGAAAGAGGCACATGTAATCCCTGTTCACAAAAAGAAGAGCAGAACAGAAATGAGAAACTATAGACCAGTGTCACTCCTGTCAGTCACTGGCAAGATCCTTGAGACAATAATCTGACGGCAAATGACAGAGTTTTTAAACTACCACTCACTTTGTGACCGTCAATATGACTTCAGAGAAGGTTACTCTGCTGTTGATCTGTTAAACCTCTCCATTAAGTGACACCAGTCACTGGATGAATCCAAAGTCAGCTGTGTAGTAGCACTGGACATAATTGGTGCTGTCAACTGAGCATCGCAACAGGGACTCTTGGCACAACTGCAAGCACTGAGAATTGCAGGCTTTACACTGTCTCTTCAGTGACTACCTTCAAGGTAGATCTGTAAGTGTAGTTCTCAGTGGGACAGTGTTAGGAAGACATCCTACTGGGGCAAGTGTTCCACAGGAAGTGTGCTCGGGCCATTGTTATGCATAAAAAAATGTGTGTTTGTGTGTGTGTGTGTGTGTGTGTGTGAGAGAGAGAGAGAGAGAGAGAGAGAAGAGAGAAGAGACATAGATATTTGACACAGCTAATCGATGTAATGGTTCTGTTACATCATTGTTGCTTTCTGAGCCGTCAGTCTTTTACAAATAATAATAATATGCAATAATACAAGCTCTAAGCCATTAGTGTTGTAATCAACACATCTTCAGGAGTTTGCAATGTTGCAAAAATGAGTAACAAATCTAGGGAAATTCGTTCAGGCTAGCTAGAGTCGTTCCCTTAAATGATTCTACCTGGACTTCCTACACATTTCTGCAACAATGCAAGTTCCTGATGGAGTTGATTGCAGCACGAAAGGCCAAGAGGTACCATTCAACTCCATCCCCCTAATATTTATATCTCCAAGTACATGATACGACTTATACAGCCATGTTGTTGTTTGAACATTTTTGTATATTTTTAAATATTTCACATTTTTAAAAAATCATATGAAAACTCCATTATTTTACAGCCCCAACCTATGTCATTTTTTACCTGTGACTTGTTTCTACCGGGGTTTTCACCGTGGCAGCCCGGCTTGTGACCAGTCTTCTCTGTTCATTGCTTGTTGAAGCAGCTCTGCAGCCGTGAGTGCTGAGGCGCTGACCTCAGCCACTCCAAGAATTTATTGTTACTGGAGAAAAACGTGTATTATTTGTGGCATTTTTAGTAGTATTACTGTATCAAAGGGCTTTGTTATACTGCCTTAGTGTGGGAGGGGGGGACCCAGCACCTTGCAGGGTAGGTGGCGAGGGAGCCAGCACCCAGCAGGGTGGGTGGTGAGGACCAGCACCTTGCAGGGTGGGTGGTGAGGTAGCCATCACCCAGCAGGGTAGGTGGTGAGGGAGCCAGCACCCACAAGATGGGTGGTGAGGGAGCCAGCACCTGGCAGGGTGGTTGGTGAGGGAGCCAGCACCCAGCAGGGTGGGAGGTGAGCGACCAGCACCTTGCAGGGTGGGTGGTGAAGGACCAGCACCTTGCAGGGTGGGTGGTGAGGGACCCAGCACCTGGCAGGGTGGTTGGTGAGGGAGCCAGCACCCAGCAGGGTAGGTGGTGAGGGAGCCAGCACCCAGCAGGGTGGGTTGGTGGGGACCCACACCCAGCAGGTGGGTGGTGAGGGACCAGCACCCAGCAGGGTGGGTGGTGAGGTAGCACACCCAGCATGATTGTTTTGAGGGAGCCACACCCACAAGGTGGTGGTGAGGGAGCCAGCACCCAGCAGGTGGTGGTTAGGGAGCCAGCACCCAGCAGGTGGGTGGTTGAGGTGAGCCAGCTACCCAGCAGGTGGGCGGTGAGGGAGCCAGCACCCACAGGTTGGTGAGGGACCAGCACCTCTGTCATGGTGCGTTTGGTTGAGGGAGCAGCACGCAGCAGGGTGGGCGGTGAGGGAGCCAGCCACCCAGACATGTGTGTGGTTGAGGGAGCCAGCACCACAGGGTGGGTGGTTGATGGAGCCAGCAACCAGCAGGGTGGGCGGTGATGGAACCAGCACCCAGCAGGGTGGGTGGGGGAGGGACCAGCACCCAGCAGGGTGGTGGTGAGGGAGCCAGCACCCAGCAGGGTGGGGGTGAGGGAGCCAGCACCCAGCAGGGTGGGTGGTGAGGGAGCCAGCACCCAGCAGGGTGGGTGGTGAGGGAGCCAGCACCCAGCAGGGTGGGTGGTGAGGGAGCCAGCACCCAGCAGGGTGGGTGGTGAGGGAGCCAGCACCCAGCAGGGTGGGGGTGAGGGAGCCAGCACCCAGCAGGGTGGGTGGTGAGGGAGCCCAGCACCAGCAGGGTGGGCGTTGAGGGAGCCAGCACCCAGCAGGGTGGCGGTGAGGGAGCCAGCACCCAGCAGGGTGGGTGGTGAGGGAGCCAGCACCCAGCAGGGTGGGTGGTGAGGGAGCCAGCACCCAGCAGGGTGGGTGGTGAGGGAGCCAGCACCCAGCAGGGTGGGTGGTGAGGGAGCCAGCACCCAGCAGGGTGGGCGGTGAGGGAGCCAGCACCCAGCAGGGTGGGTGGTGAGGGAGCAGCACCAGCAGGGTGGTGGAGGGAGCCAGCCAGCAGGGTGGGTGGTGAGGGAGCCAGCACCCAGCAGGGTGGGTGGTGAGGGAGCCAGCACCCAGCAGGGTGGGTGGTGAGGGAGCCAGCACCCAGCAGGGCGGGTTGGGTGAGTGGACCCACCTGGGAGGGTGGGTGAGTGGAGGGGAAGGCCAGGGATGGTGGGTTGGTGTTTCCACGGGACCCACCAGGGTGGGTTACGCTCGATATTAAGGCTGATAACGTCTCCAACTTTTGGACCGACCTGTTGCCACCCACCTGTCGCCCACCTTGCAGACCCAGCCCACCCTCTCCCGCCCACCCTGTCAAGGGCATCAATGCTGACGGTATCCTCATCACCCTACTGAAGTCTCCTTAAAAATAAAACGCCAAACAAAATTTTGGCGTTTTATGTCCTGTTTAAAAAACTAAATAAAAATCTAGTTTAAAAATATATAACTTCCTTTGTAGATGATGTTCAGAGACCACATGTGATAAATTAGACACATGTGCAATCTTGGGTATCTTATTGAGAGAAACGTTTCGCACACAGTGGCTTCATCAGTCCTATAGGAGAAACTGAAGAACAGTGAGTAATGAGGTTTAAACAGTCCCTCAACCTTTAGTCGATGTGTTCATCATCATCTGAATAATACGGCGATGAGCGGAAAGCACTTATAAACCTATGCCTATTTTTGGGCAAACTACTTCAATGAACAAATGTACACGACCTATGACTGCTACACCCTCGTGCCATACGGTTTAAGCCTGCTTCTCCGGCTCATCTGCGTATTACTCAAATTGATGGACTGACCACATCGACTCAGGTTGAGATGATTACCCCATTCCTCCTGTTTTTCAAATTTCCCATGTATGGATGATGAAGCCACTGTGTGGCGAAGTTTCTCATAAGATACCAGATTGCACATTGTCTATTTTCAACATATACTTTCCCGCCCACAGTACTCTATGTCGGTGCTGCAAGAGTCCGGTGATGGCAGTAGACTAATGTAAATAGTGATTATCTGACTGTATGACTATGTTCAGGTTCATCTTTCCTTCAATTAAACTATGACCCTCTTTGTTTCTTATGAAAAAAAAAGACAGGGAACTGGTGTGGTTTGAACCATGCGATGGATTAGGTCTCACCAGGCTCAAATCCACCGTTTCCCGGTTTACAAACGTGTTAGCATTTCCTGATCATTTGGACGTTGTGAGATTTAAACCTGGTGAATTTTTATTATAGACGACCATCTAACAATAAACCTGAAATAAGAATCGAATATTTGCTGGAAACCGTATATAAAATTCAGAATTGCTAGATGACTAGAAATCCAAGCAATTTTCTTCCCTCAGCGCGACTTGTAACATGAGTCATGAGACTGTTTACTTGTGTGTATACTACCAGTGTGCCCTCGACTACACACTTTAACGTCCAAGGGAAAATTTTTAAAGGGGTGGACGGGTAAGCCAGTGGAAGGCCTCGGTCAGATGACCAAAAGCTCAGTGGCGGATCATCGTATAACTAAGACCCGGCGCCACTTAGTAGTTAGTTGTGTTGACTAAGTGGCTAGGTGTCCCGTAGCTCGATAGCTAGCGCACTCGGCTCACACACTGTGGTGTGGAGTTCGAATCCCCTATACGGCTGGAAATCATTTGGACGTATTTCCCTGCTGTCCATGTTCACCCGTCAGTATAAAATGGGTACCTGCGTGTTAGTCTACTGGTATGGGTCGCATCCTGGGACAAAATTGACCTAATTTATGGAAATGATCTGCATAACAAGGAGCTTTCTTTATACAGTGGAACCTCGGTACTTGAACTTAATTCGTTTCAGAAGGCTGTTCGAGTGCTGATCTGTTCGAGTACCGAACGAGTTTTTCCCATACGGAATAATGTAAATTTGATTAATCCATTTCAGACCCCCAAAAATACACTTACAGCGAATTTGAGGTATGTTTTTGTATGGTATTTATGATTGTATTCTCGTTTTCTTGGTCTCATTTGATAGAATGAAAGATATATTACAGAAATGGAGATGATTCTGAACGGTTTACTGACTAAAAGTACCTTGATATTGAGCTCAAAATAGCGAAAATGTTCGATTTTTGCTGATGCTCAAAAGTAAACATATCGTCACACGTCCAATATACGTCAACTGGTATATCTAATATGCTTTCACAAATGCACTGATATTATTTATACCATTTTTTCAATAATGCAGTAGTCTGCGTAACAATAAATCTTCTATTTTTTGTGTGAATAAAAATTCAAAATGGAAAGGAAGCATAATATAAGAGGGACCCGAAGTGGGAGGAGCTATAGGAGAGAGAAGGAGGGGTCAGCAGAAAGAGCATTCAGTATCTGATGAGTCGTCTTGGTAGCCGAATACTAGCGGTGGCGTGAATACAATGTTGTGTAATTATGCTAATATTAGTAATAAAGGTTATCTATCACATTTATTCCAACTTTATATCAGAAACACGATAGATAACCTAGAGCACAATAAATTAATAAAATAAAAACAATAAAAGGCATATTATATGCAGAGGCAGAGGCAGTGTTTAAATTAGGGCAAACGCGCACTAACCAATTTTCTTTTTGGCTGACTGTTATCACTAATCTTCTTAGGCCCCATGGTGGCTTATTTATACAGATAAAAAAAAAAAACGCCCAAAATTGCGAAGAAACACAAAATAGTTTACAGTGAAGTTCAGTGGAGTTTTGGACTGAGCGACAGCTGCCGGGAGACTGACGCACATGTTCCGGCAGATCATGTTTGTTTGGTCGAGTGCCGAGCGGTCGAGTACCAAGTTGTTCGAGTACGAGCTGTTCGAGTACCGAGGTTCCACTGTAGTAGTGTCATTGACGTCACCTAGGCCTGTATATCTTATACACGTACTTGTAGAGATAGATATTATTGTGCCCCCACAGCTCATCCTGTGAGTGGCTAGTCTGTGCACCCACAGCTCCTCCGGTGAGTGGCTAGTCTGTGCACACACAGCTCATCCTGTGAGCAGCTAGTTTGTGCATCCACAGCTCATCCTGTGACCGGCTAGTTTGTGCACCCACAGCTCATCCTGTGACCGGCTAGTTTGTGCGCCCACAGCTCATCCTGTGACCGGCTAGTTTGTGCGCCCACAGCTCATCCTGTGACCGGCTAGTTAATGCACCCGCTGCTAATGTTTTACAAAGGTAACAACTGAACATTGTTACATCACTAGAAAGAAAAATTAGTCATTTCGTATTCTTACAATTACTTCATATAGTTGTTGTTTGCAATACAGTAAGGAATATAAGATAAAAAATCGATTTATAACAAAAAAGGCACAATACCGTGACTGGAACGATACACAAATAACCCGCACATAAAAGAGAGAAGCTTACGACGACGTTTCTGTCCGACTTTGTCAATGGTGCAAGTCGGACCGAAACGTCGTCGTAAGCTTCTCTCTTTTATGTGCGGGTTATTTGTGTAAAAATCGATTTCTTATTACCACTGAAAAAAAAAATTGGTCATAGTTGGGTTGCTGTGACTATAATGGAAATTCATTCATCTCGACCAGTGGTCCTTAATTAACCCGGGGTACCCATACCTTGGAGGTGTGAGATTCCATTCTGAATAATTTAAAAAAAAATTGTTAGTTTATTCTAATCTATCAGCTGTTCAGTTCCTAGTTATCTACATGTGAAATAAAACCAAGCTATTGACATCTTTTGAAGTCATATTGGTACTTAGTAGGACTTGTGTTTATAATGATTTCCACAGTCTGGTGAAGGGCGTCTAGCGACGTACTGGGCAATCCATTTGGTGTCTGTAATTGTAAAAAATCTAAGAACTCCTGATCTAGTCGATGCAGAATGTGGATCTAACCTCAAGATTTCAGATATCTTATTATTAATGAGGCGTTTTATCAAATCCTTTAAGGTTTGCATGGAGGTGTGTCTGAAAGGTTGGATGTTCCTGTGTATGGTCTCATCTCTCTCCACACACACTTTGTATTTTGTCATTGACGTTTCCATAACACTAAATGCAAAGTGTATGGACAGAAACAGTGCAACACATTGGTCAGGAAAAACTTTTATCTGTTTCCTGACTAATCTCACTTAACCTAACGTATAATAAGCGGGTGTATACACAGACCTACACAATAATCTTGTCTGATGGAGCTAATTATCTAATTTAAAAGCTAATCCATAAGTTATGTAAATTCTCCAATATTCTGAAAACTCAGTTTGATCTAGACCAGCAGTTAAATTCTAAGTTACGTTACGTTGGACTAAGTTAGGTTCGTTATGTTATGTTTGGTTTACCAAAAAAAAAAAAAATAATTCCAAAGGCTCAAAACATAATTTTGTCGATTGTAAAACTCAAAGTTGAAGAATTTACATAAAACAAAAACCTAAACGGAATATTAGCCTCTGATTGTAGTAAGATGTGAGTGGTCTGATTGTGGCAATATGTGAGTGGTCTGTGGTAACATGTGAATAGTTTCATTGTCTGATTGTGGGAATATGAGTAATGTTGCTGTTTAACTGTAGTAATATGACTGGTTTTAACTGTTTGCAGACTTATGAAACTGTTTTGTTAAGTGTATGGAAATACTTTGATATTCGTTGCACTACAGATCTTATTAACTGCTGCTCCTTAAGTCTTGCAACACCACTCTCACCTGCTGTGCAACACGTGCACACCTATATGTACTCACCTGTGTGGTTGTAGAGGTAGAGTCTCAGCTCCTGCACCTGCCTCTTCACTCTCTGTTACTGGGTTCACTCTCTTCTGGCTTCGAGAGCCCTATCGTACCTCTTCTTAAAGCTATGAATGGATGCTGCCTCTACCCTTCCACTGTCCAAGTCGTTTCACTTCCTGACCATCCTAAGACTGAAGAAATACTTTCTAATATCCCTGTGACTCTGTCTGTCTTTTCAACCACCACTTGTGCCTTCCTGTTCCTGTTTTCCATCTCTCGAACAATCTGTCTGTCCTCCCTTTCAGTTCCTCTCAGAATTTTGTATGTATGCCATCAAATTCCCAATCCTTCTCTCCTTTAATATCATATCATTCCCAGTTCTTCTTTCCTTTAATGTCATCAGGTTTAGTTCCCTGAATCTCTCCTCCTCTTAATATTAGAACAATATCAGTGCTGATACTGATTCCTGTTGCATCCTGTTCATTCTTACTGTAACTCTCTGACTTGTGTCTTTCGGGTACTCACTAATCCACTATAGTACTCTGCTGTTTAATCCTGGTTATTTTAAATTCTAGAATAATCACTCTTATGGTACTGTGTCAAATATTTTCTTGCAGTCTGAGAAGATGCGGCCCACCCAACCCTGTGTCTTGTTTTAATTTGGACTCGGAATGTTCGTAAGAAAAGATTTTCCGTCCTTATAATCTTCTCCAAAACATTTGACAAAATACATATTAGAGATAATGGCCTATAATTCAGTGCCTTATGTCTGTCCTTGTATGTAGGGACCATATCGTAATTTCTCTACTTTTCTGGAATCAGGTGTGAATGGTCTCGCGCAGTTTCTGGTCAGTCTCTCAGGACACAGGTCGTCTGGTACTATTGCTCTTTACATCAAACTTAGTAGTCCCATCTCAATTTCCTTAGTTATGTTTATGGTTTCCATCAGCTGTTGTGACCACAGTGGCTTCAAGTCGCTCTCCACTTTCTTCTGTGATAACCTCTCGGAATCTAAGTCTAAGTTCTTAGCATACTTTTGTCATCTTTCATCATCTTCTCCGTCCTCCTTAAGGTTTATCACTCTCTTTACAGTCTCCTTCTTTCTTATGTGGTTGTGGAGCAATTTTGGTTCAGTTTTTGTCAGTGATATGTAATTTTTAAAAAGTCTTTTAGCCTACGTAAATGTGAGAGAAAGAGAGAGAGAGAGAGAGAGAGAGGGGAGAGAGAGAGAGAGAGAGAGAGAGAGAGAGAGAGAGAGAGAGAGAGAGAGAGAGAGAGAGAGAGAGAGAGAGATACATAGATACCAGCAGGTGCTATCAACTATGCAAGATAAACTGTAAAATCAATCATGAGGTCCACTAAATATATTCTTCCAAAAGATCATCATAACTGGTAAGACAGTGTTAGTGTGTTCATCAGGGACGACACCACAAGTTTACTGCTCATATTGCAGCTATTGCAGGAAACTTCTCTGGCGACTCGCACAACTTCTCTGGCGACTCGCACAACTTCTCTGGAGAACAAAACTATGTAATTCCCCCCAGTTATTATGATCATCGAGTTATAAGTTTTTCTCCAGTCAACCTTCAAAATATTTTTTATCGTGTTATTACAGCTTCCACATTTTCTTTTCAAATTGCTATTAGAAAATTTTGGAATTTCGTAGCCTTTTTAATCACACTGGACACACTAGACTGTGATTGTTATTGTTCACGTGGGATGAGGGAGAGAACCTTGATGCAGAGGAAGGGGTCTTGATCAAAAGAATTGGAGATACCCTTCCATTCCTCGGATCAAAACTAATCTGAGAGTGTGTCTAGATACACCGATAAGTGCGCATTTCTCAGTGTACACATGCTGAGAGTTTAATCCTTATGTCAGAAGTTAAACTATTCTTAATTGCTGCAGGCATAATCACTTATGTAATTATGAAAAACTTTACCAATTTTCTTCGTAAGTGATGCTGCTGTGAAGGAGAGTTTGTAAAAAGCAGTCACAGAGGCGATTCTTCTTCTTCTTGATTCGCCGGTATTCTCCCGGCCAGGGCCTTTTCCAAGTGGTGGCCCGGCCTTGGCTCCCTGTCTAGGGAGTGTCTGAGACCTAAGTCTCCCATGGGAGGAGGTACAAGTACCCCCTTATCTTTGGGACCAACTGTCCCCAGGCCTAGCCACATTCCCCGCCCTCACGGAGATCGTAGGGAGAAGCTAGACCTCTCTGGTCTGCCATCCCCGCCCCAAGGGAGCTAATGGGAATGACAGTCTTGTGAGCTGCAAGCTCTGGCTCAGGTACCTACCCTACCCTAGAAGGGCTGGGCATGGTGTCGATCCAGAAGCGATTATTTTATTATTATTAAAGATTAGCCGGTATTCTCCCGACCCGGGCCTTTTTCAAGTGGTGGCCCGGCCTTGGCTCCCTCTTTAGGGAGTGTCTGAGACCTAAGTCTCCCATGGGAGGAGGCACAAGTACCTCCTCATCTTTGGGACCAACTGTCCCCAGTCCTAGCCACAAGCTAGGCCTGTCTGGTCTGCCATCCCCGCCTCAAGGGGGCTAATGGGAATGACAGTCTTGTGAGCTGAGAGCTCGGGTTCAGGCACCTACCCTACCCTAGAAGAACTGGGCATGGTGTCGATCCAGAAGCTTTTTTTTTTCTTATTCGCCGGTATTCTCCCGGCCCGGGCCTTGGCTCCCTCTTTAGGGAGTGTCTGAGACCTAAGTCTCCCATGGGAGGAGGCACAAGTACCTCCTCATCTTTGGGACCAACTGTCCCCAGGCCTAGCCACAAGCTAGGCCTCTCGGGTCTGCCATCCCCGCCCCAAGGGGACTAATGGGAATGACAGTCTTATGAGCTAAAGGCTCGGGCTCAGGCACCTACCCTACCCTAGAAGGGTTAGACATGGTGTCGATCGGTGGTAGCAATTATTATTATTATTAAATATTCGCCGGTATTCTCCCGGCCCGGGCCTTTTCCAAGTGGTGGCCCGGCCTTGGCTCCCTCTTTATGGAGTGTCTGAGACCTAAGTCTCCCATGGGAGGAGGCACAAGTACCTCCTCATCTTTGGGACCAGCTGTCCCCAGGCCTAGCCACAAGCTAGGCCTCTCTGGTCTGCCATCCCCGCCCCAAGGAGGCTAATGGGAATGACAGTCTTATGAGCTAAAGGCTCGGGCTCAGGCACCTACCCTACCCTAGAAGGGTTAGGCATGGTGTCGATGGTGGTGGTAGCAATTTTGTACTTTGTTGACCAAAAAAAATTTAAATTACTAATTATAATTGTATTATAACTATATATAATTATATATTTTAATTATATTTATTATTTATATTTTAAGTATATTTATTATTTATATTTTAATTATATTTATATTATAATCATATCAAGGAGAAGCACTAAACCCGTAAGGGTTGTACAAGCTCCTGGGGAACAAGAGGAACACAAAAGAAAATGGAATAAAAAGAGGTAATCAGTATTGATTCGAGGAAGGTAAGAGAACTTAGGGAAGGGAAGTTCTAATTCCTTGGATGAAGAGCCCATCCTGGTACCCCCTCCCCTCCATGGACCCCTGGAGGGGGGGAGGGTATCGGGCTGCGGGGTTCGGCTACATAAACATTGTCTACCAACAATAGCAAAATAGTTTCGTATAAGGAAGGTAATGTTGTTGTTTCAGAGATGGAAACTCTGAGGCAGCGGGTAGACCAGGTGAACCTAACCTAACTGAGGTATACCACAAACTGGGTTCTCTTTCACAGAATGCTGAACCCATATGAACCATGAAGCGTCAGGCTTGAAGGCTCAATCCTCCGTTCTGTAATCCCTGACCAATTACACTGTTGGTATTGACCACCGCCAACTGGAGGAAAGAGACGGGTGCTCTATACGAACTGAGGAAAGACGGTTCTTAAACTGAACAGAGGATAAAGATTCCATAAGACCTGGGAAAGGGGGTCCCATAAGACATAGGGAAGGTGCAGTGTGAAAACTGGTGGACAATTTATATCAAGGAGAGAAAGGGGCACCGTGAGGGTGCCATTCATTCATTCATTAGAGATTTGCCGGTAATTCAGGCCCGGGTCTTCTCCAGATGGTGACCCGGCGGTGGCCCCCGGGGCGGGGGTGTCGTTCGTCTTCTTCATTCTTCTATCTTCTCTCTTGGGCCCCCCGGTTGGAGGGTAACTTTCTTCTATCTTGCATTGACTCCCCAAGTGGGGAGTGTCTTCTTGCTTGGGATATGAGGGAGCCGCTGGCGATACTTTTAATTGAAGCTGATGTCTTTTAATTGAAGCTGGTGTGCGCGTCTGAGACCAGTGTACCAACAGACATTGCTACCTCCTGAAGACACTGACCTGATGAATGACCTACACACGCATTCCTCTGGGTATCTTTATTACGAAGATTTACCCATGGTATATTATGGTAGAAACTGTTGTACATCATGTTTTTTAATGAACTCCATACTTTTATTCATGCGGCTACCTTCCTGATCGCTGGCTTGTAGGAAGTCCCTTGTCCCTACTGTCTACTCTGTACTGCTGGGCCTGGAGCTGTATATAAATGGATAACCCGCACATAGGAGAAAGAAACTTACGACGTTTCAGTTCGACTTGGACCGTTAATTACCAACCAGCGTAATATAGATTTCTGTATCTGTTACCAACACATTAACATTACACCAGGAATAAACCCTTCTCTCCTCTACACTTGTGTATCCACTGAAGAGAACCTGATTTGCTGGTCGAAATATACACTCACTTGTCTTCCTGTAAGTACTGATCTAAAATAAGTGTTCATTACTTTTTGAAGTAAAAAAAAGAAGTGGTAGAATAATTTATTGGTATATCTTTTCACCAATGAGTGAGCTTTTACAAGTACATGAAAAGCTCAACTGTAACGCCTCTAGACGGCACCACTGTTTTTGCAACTGAATGTGAGCGTTTATCATATAACATGTTGAGTGAACATTATTGTATTGCATAAGAAACTTTTCTGTACAGAACGCTGAATGAAGCTAATCTACAGCATGCTGAATAACTTTTACTGTATAGCACTCTGAATGAGTCTTATCATACAGCACAGTGGATTAATCTTAGCGTATAGCACGGTGGATAAGCTTCCGCTGCATTTGTACATATACCATGGCCCATACCCCATTCAACAGATATTGGCAAAATGTCATCAATGATTATAAAAACTAACCTGTGTTGAAAAGAGGTCAAACTGAAGTCACTAGGCCATGACAAACGAAGCCTCTCCTCAGCTTACATAAAAGTACCAGGGCAAAAAAATCCTCTTGAAAGTATCGATTCAGTGCAGTTTGTTCACCTGGCGAATGTTTACTGAGGAGTCGTTTATGAGGCCTCTGCAGGGAGGTTGTCTGGGATCAGCTAATGCCACCAGTAAACAAACTAGTGAGGTGAGGTAAACCCTCGTCTTTATGGAGCTGTCCGCGTATCATTTTTCTTTACATATATATATGTCGTGCCGAATAGGTAAAATTTGTGATTTTGGCTTTAATATCAGCGCTCTTCTTGTCGACTAAGGCAAGCGAAAATTTTTATATGCAATAATTTCACAAAAATTATCTTTAATCTTTCGAAAAAAAATATACATATAATTGTGTTTATTTATTATTAAATTACTGTAAACTTATCTAAAATATATTTAGTTGAATTAGGATAAATTAAATTGCGTTTGTTATAATAAGGTCAGGTAAGTTTTCTAAGGTTCTTTTGATACAAAATTATTAATTTTTACATAAACGTAAATGAAAAAAAGTCTTTAAAAATATAAGAGAAAATTTTAGAAAGGACTTGAATGAGTTTTTGCTAATTGACCATTTTTACCTATATATATACATATCTACACACATACAGAGGGAGTGGAATGATAGCTAAAGGGCTTTTGTGTTGCAATCAACACATCAAGAGCTTGCAGTGCTGCAGAAATGGGTAAGAGGTCCCAGCATGCTGATAAGGTCAAAGGAACGTTGTTGCTAAGAGTGAAGTAGGGCGGCAGGAGACCCTCAGTGCCCCAGGCACACGTGTGTCAAGTGCCAGAAATAAAGAGTATTATAGGAATAGAGGAGTGTCCGCCCATCAGCAAAGGTAATGGAGTGATTACCTGGCTAAATTAACGATGGTGACAGGACAGTTATCAGAAATTCAGACTTCGAGACAATACAAAAGACTTTACATTTTAAATATAGATGTGTCTGGCATTTGTCTTAGAACTTTCCACAAAATTAAGAAAAATAAGACTGGTTTACGACACTCACTTAAAAACTAACAGGGACATTATCACCGTTCAAACAATTTACAGTTACACTCTACATATATAATTTTAGTTTTAATGTGAAATATTTACTCATACTGAGTCTCAGGACAATTTGAGACAAATTATGAGACTTAAATGCATCATATTGTTTTACTGACACTTGTTTGCCAAGCAACTGCTGTTACTGCTATTGCTGTAACTGCTATTGTTGTTACTGCTATTGCTGTTATTGCTGTTACTGCTATTGCTGTAACTGCTATTGTTGTTACTGCTATTGCTGTTGCTGCTACTGTTGTTGTTGCTTCTGTTTTTACTACTGTTGTTTTTGCTACCTACATAATTAACATTATGATTCCTACAT
>NC_069405.1:83134343-83264343 GCF_026875155.1 Cherax quadricarinatus
GAAATACATTCCTAACATCCCTGTGATTCATCTGTGTCTTCAACTTCCAACTGTGTCCCCTTGTTGCTGTGTCCCATCTCTGGAACATCCTGTCTTTGTCCACCTTGTCAATTCCTCTCAGTATTTTATATGTCGTTATCATGTCCCCCCTATCTCTCCTGTCCTCCAGTGTCGTCAGGTTGATTTCCCTTAACCTCTCCTCGTAGGACATACCTCTTAGCTCTGGGACTAGTCTTGTTGCAAACCTTTGCACTTTCTCTAGTTTCTTTACGTGCTTGGCTAGGTGTGGGTTCCAAACTGGTGCCGCATACTCCAATATGGGCCTAACGTACACGGTGTACAGGGTCCTGAACGATTCCTTATTAAGATGTCGGAATGCTGTTCTGAGGTTTGCTAGGCGCCCATATGCTGCAGCAGTTATTTGGTTGATGTGCGCTTCAGGAGATGTGCCTGGTGTTATACTCACCTAAGATCTTTTTCCTTGAGTGAAGTTTATAGTCTCTGGCCCCCTAGACTGTACTTCGTCTGCGGTCTTCTTTGCCCTTCCCAATCTTCATGGCTTTGCACTTGGTGTGTGTGCGTAGGTAGGGTGTAACATGCATCAAAGTATGCTTAAGGAAATATGCGACGACATTGTATATTTTGTAGAGGATCTCCCCTTGATTAAGATAAAATAAGATTTCGTTCGGATTTTTAACCCCGGAGGGTTAGCCACCCAGGATAACCCAAGAAAGTCAGTGCGTCATCGAGGACTGTCTAACTTATTTCCATTGGGGTCCTTAATCTTGTCCCCCAGGATGCGACCCACACCAGTCGACTAACACGCAGGTACCTATTTGCTGCTAGGTGAACAGGACAACAGGTGTAAGGAAACGTGTCGAAATGTTTCCACCCGCCGGGAATCGAACCCGGGCCCTCCGTGTGTGAAGCGGGAGCTGTAGCCACCAGGCCACCGGGCCACCCAGACGTATATACATACTGAAGGGCGTGCAAATAATAATAATAATAATAATAATAATAATAATAATAATAATAATAATAATAATAATAATAATAATAATAATAATAAGACTATACTAGGTGGGATACAAGTGACATTCAACCTTAATGATCTTTGAGCAATTTAATTTTTAGAAACTCGCCAACCTCAGATATGAGTGTTGCATTTCACTCTATGTAGTGTATATACATAGTAGTAGTGTATATACATATAGTGTATATACGCTGAGAGTAGTAGTGTATATACACAGAGTAGTAGTGTATATACACAGTAGTAGTGTATATACACTGAGAGTAGTGTATATACACCGAGAGTAGTGTATATACACTGAGAGTAGTGTATATACACCGAGAGTAGTGTATATACACAGTAGTAGTGTATATACACTGAGAGTAGTGTATATACACTGAGAGTAGTGTATATACACAGTAGTAGTGTATATACACTGAGAGTAGTGTATATACACTGAGAGTAGCAGTGTATACACACTGAAGTGTCCATCTCTGTATGTATAAAGTATATTCCCTAGTTTAGAAATTCAAGTATTAGCGACTAGTGGTAAACGCGAGATTCTTCAACGCAAATAAACAGTTTTATTGGTATAAAGTGGAGTAAAGTAAACAGTTAACATCGCAGTAATTGACACTTATAAACTAAGTACAGAAAGTCCATGTTATGAAAAGTATTTCGGAAGCTTTAAAATTAATTTAAAATTACTAGACAACGACACAAATATTTCAGATTACTGGAATGTTGTTATTTATCAAAGTTTATATTTAAATGATGCGATTATTTGGTACTATATTAATTATGTTATTTTCAGACCTTGTATAATAATTTTGTACACCATTTTCATCAAGGAATATTAACGTAGAAGATATATGTGATTACTACATTTAATGGTAGTATGAATGGTGGTAGTGTGAGCATCACTATGAATGGTGATAGTGTGAGCATCACTATGAATGGTGATAGTGTGAGCATCACTATGAATGGTGATAGTGTGAGCATCACTATGAATGGTGATAGTGTGAGCATCACTATGAATGGGGGTGTGTGGATCACTATGAATGGTGGGAATCCGGGGTGTTGGTTTGAGCATACTATGAAGGTGATAGTGTGAGCTCATTAAATGGTTGTGTGGCATCACTATGAATGGTGATAGTGTGAGCATCCTTGAATGGTGATAGTGTGAGCATCACTATAAATGGTGATAGTGTGGATCACTATGAATGGTGATAGTGTGGATCATTGAGGGTTTATGTGTGGATAAACTAGAATGGGGGTAGTGTGAGTCACATAAATGGTGATAGTGTGGTCACTATGAATGGGTTAGTGGGTACACTATAAATGGTGTAGTCACCTTTTGGGGTGAATTACCTATGAATGGTGGTGTTGGGCATCCTATGAATGGTGTAGTGTGGCACACTACGGGGTGATAGTGTGAGCAAATATGAATGGTGATAGTGTGAGCAACACTATAAATGGTGGTAGTGTGGCATCCTTGAATGGTGATAGTGTAGCATCATCGAATGGTGTAGTGTGAGCAACACTATGAATGGTGATAGTGTGGCATAATGAATGGTGTTGTGTGGGCTCCTATGAATGGTGATAGTGTGACCATACTATAAATGGGGGTAGTGTGAGCAATATGAATGGTGATGTGTGGCACCCTATGAATGGTGAAAAGGTGAGATCATATGAATGGTGATAGTGTGAGCATTTAAATGGGGGGTAGGGAGCTTCACTATAAAATGGTTGGTAGTGGCATCACTAGAATGGTGAAGTGTGAGCTCATACGAATGGTGATGTGTGGAACACTATGAAGGTATAGTGTGGCTCACTATGATGGTGATAGTGTGGGTCACTCGAATTGTAGTGTGAGCATCCTATAAAAGGGGGTGTAGTGTGAGATCACTATGAATGGTGTGGTGAGCTCACTATGAATGGTGATGTGTGGCCCCTTTTGAATGGTGATTTTGGGGCATCACTTGTGGTGATAGTGTGGCTTCACTATGAATGGTGGTTTGTTGGACCACTATGAAGGGTGTAGTGTGGATCCTTGAATGGTGTAGTGTGGCTCATTGAATGGTGTAGTGTGGCATAAATATGAATGGTGGTAGTGTTGCATCACTATGAATGGGGGTTTTGTGGGGAGCATACTATAAATGGTGATGGTGAGCTCATACGTGGTGTAGTGTGAGAAAACTATGAAGGGTTTGATAGTGTGAGCATCACTATGAATGGTGATGGTGGGCATCACTAGAATGGTGATAGTGGTGAGCATCATATGAATGGTGGTAGTGTGAGATATTGAATGGTGATATTTTGTAGCATCCTATGAATGGTGAAGTGGAGCATATATGAATGGTGATAGTGGGCATCATTGAATGGTGATAGTGTGAGCATCACTTGAATGGTGAAGTGTGGCATCACTATGTGGTGATAGTGGAGCATCACTATGAATGGTGTAGTGTGAGCATCCTTATGAATGGTGATAGTGTGAGATCACTTGAATGGGATAGTGTGGCACCCTATAAATGGTATGGGGAGATCATATGAATGGGTTAGTGGGATACTATGATTGGGATGTGTGAGCTCCTATGAAGGGTGATAGTGTGAGAACACTATGAATGGTGATAGTGTGAGATCACTATAAATGGTGTAGTGGGGAAAATCACTATAAATGGTGTAGTGTGGCATCATTGAATGGTGATGTGTGGCTCATTAAATGGTGATAGTATGGATCACTATGAATGGTGATAGTGTGAGCATCTATGAATGGTGTGTTTGAGCACCCCCCCCCCCCCAAAATAAATGGTGTTAGTGTGAGCATCACTTAAATTGGTGTTGGTGAGCTCACTTGAATGGTGTAGTGTGAGATCACTATGAATGGTGATAGTATGAGCATCACTTGATGGTGTTTAGTGTGAGCATCCTTGAATTTTGGTAGTGTGAGCATACTATAAATGGGGATAGTGTGAGCATCACTATGAATGGTGATGGTGGCATCACTATGAATGGTGATAGTGTGGCATATATGAGGGTTTTTTTGTATGAGCATCCTATAAATGGTGAAGTGTGAGATCACTATGAATGGTATAGTGTGGCACATTGAAGGTGTAGTGTGAGATCACTAGAATGGTGATAGTGTGAGATCACTATGAATGGTAATAAGTTTGGGTCAAATCAGGAAATATATTTTTTTAAAAAAAAGCTTAAAAAAAAATTTAGATGTTTTTTGACTATTTTTGAGGTGGTGGCTAAAGGATAAACTTTTTGTATCTTATCTTCAGTTAAATTAGGAGAGTAAGAAACACAAAAGTTTTTAAATATTTAGGTTTTATTTGTCCTGTTAGGAAATCCTTCTAAAAATTATTTCCCCCATAAAATGGCCGTAAGTAGGAAAATACCCATTTACATAAATGTATAGCTTGGGGTAAGGAAATATTGAAAGTGTTGCATTAAAGGTCCTATGGCCCAACCACTTAAAACCCTTCTTAAAAAATTGCCAATTACCCAAAAAAGCCCCGAAAAAAAAGTTAAATTTTTTGGATTTTATTAAAAAAAAAAAAATAACATATTTTAAAAATTTTTAAAGTTTTTGTTCTAAAAACCCCAAAAATCCGGGAAAAAATTTTTTTGGGGCCAACTTTGGGTTTTTGTATCCAAAATTACTTTTTTCCGTTTCCGAAAATTGGGAGATGGGGTGAAAACCAAATAAAATTTATTGGGGTTTGGCAAAACCAAATCTTAAAAAAACTGGGCAATTTTTGCCCATTATTGACCAGGTATAAGCCCCCGTTTAAAAATTTATAACTCGGGGGGGACCTTTTTCAAAATTGAAAATTTTAACAAAATTTTTTTCCTGGTTTTTCTGGTTCAATTTCCCAGAAGAATTGTTTAAAAATTTTTCCCATTTACTTCCTTCTTTTTAATTTAAATACCCCTTTTGGTAAGGTACGAGGGGGGGGGCACCAGTTTAAAATTAAACCTTTTAAAAAAACCCGGGGGTTTTTCTTGTTTTCCACTAAAAAACCTTCCCCCCAAAAAAGGTTTGTTTTAAACAATAAACGCCTTTACCCTATTGCAAAAATTAAATAATATTGTTTTACTTTTTAAAGGCCAGAAAAAAATTTTTTGAAAAAAAAATTTACGTCCCCAACCCCTTTTGGTTAAATTTTTAAATTTAATTGTTTGAAAAAGTGCCCCAGATTTTAAGCATTTTTTGGCCCCCAAACCCCCCAAAATTTTTTTCCTTTAAATTATCCCTTATCCCAAGTTTAAAATTTAACCTTCCTTTGGTTTTTATTAATGGCGCCGGAAAAGGAATAGAAAAATTAATGAACCTTTTAAGGGGAAAAAAACTTTAAACCCTTTTTTAATATAAACCAGTTAAGGGGAAACCCTAGCGGTAATACCCTTTTTTGTTAGAAATTCTTAAAACCCCAAGAAATTAAAATTCCATAAAAGGTGTTTTGAACGGGCCCGGAAAAAAGGAAGGTATACCCCCCAGGGTATATGAACCATCAAGGGAAACAGTAGCGGGTAGAACCCCAAATTTATATGAACCATTAAAGGGGGAAACAGTAGGGGTAGATCCAAATTTGTATAAAACCCAGTCAAGGGAAACAGTAAAGGTAAACCCCAAATTGTATAGAACCATCAAGGGGAAACAGTACAGGTTGTAAAAACCGGGTTTGTAAATAACCAGTAAAGGGGAAAAAATACCCGGGTATAAAAAAACCGGGTGTATTGAACCATAAAGGGGGAAACAGTAGAATTTTAAAACCAAAATGTTTATGAACCAGTCAAGGGGAAAAACGGGTTAGAAAGGTAAACCCAAAATTGTATATAAAAACCAGTAAAGGGGGGAAACAGTAGCGGGTAGACCCCCAGGTTTTTATATAACCAGTAAAGGGGGAAACAGAAGCAGGTGGGAACACCAGGTGTATATGAACCAAAAAGGGGGAAAACAGAACCCAGGTAACACCAGGTGTATATGAACCATAAAGGGGAAACGTAGCAGGTATAAAAACCGGGTGTAAAATGAACCAGAAAGGGGGAAACATAGAAAGGAAGCCCCACCAGGTTATAAACCAGTAAAGGGGGAAACAGTAGCATGTATAAACCCCGGGGGTATATAACCAGCAAGGGGAAACATACCCGGTAGCACCCCAGGTGTATATGAACCACCCAAGGGGAAACAGTAGCAGGTAGTACACCCGGGTTATTAAACCACCAAGGGGAAAACTTTTAGCAGGTAGCCACCAGGTTTAAAACCCAATAAAAGGGGAAAACCCGTAAAAGGAGACACCGGGTGTAAAAAAAACCCAGAAAGGGGGAAAACCAGAAAGGAAAGCACCCCGGGTGTATATGAACCATAAAGGGGAAAACGGGTACCAGGTAGTACCCCGGTGTAATATGAACCAGTAAAGGGGGAAACCCGAAGCGGGAAAGTACACCAGGGAATATGAACCAGTCAAAGGGAAACAGTAGCAGGTACCACACCAGTGTATATAAACCATCGGGGGAAAAAACAGTATTTAGTATTTACCCCGGGTGTATAAAAACCCATAAAGGGGGAAAGCATACAGGTAGTACACCAGGTGAAATTTTAAAAAGTAAAGGGGGAAAAAACATACAGGTATACACCGGTTTATATAAAACCCAGTCAAGGGGAAACGAAAAAGGAACAACCAGGTGAAAAATAAAACCATAAAGGGGGAAACGTAGAGGTATTAAAACCCGGGGTGTAAAAAAAAACCAAAAGGGGGAAAAAATAGCGGGGTAGTACACCAGGGTTTATATGAACCATTCGGGGGGAAACAGTACGGGTTTAAGTACACCAGGTGATAAAACCCCAGAAAAGGGGGAAACAAAGCAGGTAGCCCCACCAGGTGTATTGAACCCAAAAAAGGGGAAACAGAAACCCAGGTAACACCGGGTGTAAATAAACCCAAAAAAAAAGGGGGAAACAGTAGCAGGTAGTACACCGGGTGAAATATGAACCACCAAGGGAAAAAGAAAAGGGTTTATACCCCGGGTTTGTATATAAACCCCTTAAAGGGGGGAAACAGTAGCAGGTAGACACCGGGTTGTAATAAAACCCGTAAAGGGGGGAAACAGTAGAAAGGTAACACCAGGTGTATATGAACCAGTCAAGGGGAAACATGGGCGGGAAAGTACCCAGGGTATAGGAACCAAAAGGGGAAAACCCAGAAAGGCGGGTGTACACCAGGTTTATATCCCCCAGCCCAAGGGAAACAGAGCGGGTTAGTACACCGGGTGTTAAAACCAGTCGGGGGGGAAAAACAGTAGCGGGTTAGAAACCCCCAGGTTAATAACCAAAAAGGGGGAAACAGTAGCAGGTAAAAAAACACCAGGGGGTATTTTAAAACCAGTAAAGGGAAACAGTGGGCGGTAGACCCGGGTTTATATGAACCATTAAAGGGGGAAAAACAGTACAGGTAGAAACCATTTAAAAAACCTAAGGGTGGGGTATAAACCATGAAAACCTGGGAAACAGTACAGGTAGACACCAGGTGTAAATAAAACCATAAAAGGGGGGAAACAGTAGCAGGAAACACCAGGTGAAATTTTGAACCATAAAGGGGGAAACAGTAGCAGGTATACCCCCATGAAAATATGAACCATTAAGGGAAACAAAAGAAAGGTAGACACCGGGTTGTATATGAACCATTCAAGGAAACAGTAGCGGGAGACCCCAAAGGTTATATAAAAACCAGTCAAGGGAAAAAAGGCAGGTTTTAAAACCAGGTGTAAAAAAACCCATTCAAGGGGAAACAGGGGGGAGAGTAACACCAGGGTATTAAACCCAAACAAGGGGAAACAGTACGGGTAGCACCCCAGGTGAATATAAACCAGTCCAAGGGAAACGGGAAAAGGGTAGTACCCCAAAGGGTTTATTAAAACAGTAAAGGGGAAACATTAAAAGGGTACACCAGGTTTATATAAAACCAGTAAAGGGGGAAACAGTAGCGGGGTAGCACACCAGGTTTTAATAAAACCCACCCAAGGGGAAAACAGAAGAAAGGTAGTAAAAACCATTTGTATATAACCAGTAAAGGGGAAACAGAAACCCAGGTTAAAAAACCAGTGAAATAGAACCAGTAAAGGGGGAAACTTTAGCAGGAAAAAAACCCCAGGTGAATATGAACCAGTCAAGGGGAAACAGAAGAGGTAGTACCCCAAAGGTTTTAAATAACCAGTCAAGGGAAACAGTAGCAGGTATACAACCAGGTGTATAAAAACCAAATCAAGGGGAAACAGTACGGGTAGTCACACAGGAAAATTTTAACCACCCAGGGGAAAACCCGTAGGGGGGTAGACACCAGGTTTAAATGAACCATAAAGGGAAACAAAAGCAGGAAACACCGGGTTGTATATGAACTGTCCAAGGGGAAACATAGCAGGTAGCCCCACCAGGTTATATGAACCAAAAGGGGGAAACAGAAGCAGGAGACACCAGGAAATATGAACCACGGGGGGGTGGGAACCCTTTTCAAGGGGAAACATTAGCGGGTAGAACCCCAAAGGTGAAATTTTAACCAGTAAAAGGGGAAAACCCAGTAGCAGTAGTACCCCAGGGGGTATATAAAACCATCGGGGGGAAACAAAAGCGGGTAGTCCCCCAGGTTTTATATGAACCATTAAAGGGGGAAACATAGCAGGTAGACCCCAGTTGTAAATGAACCAGTAAAAAGGGGAAACAGAGCAGGTAACACCGGGTTTTAATGAACCAAAAAAGGGGGAAAAAACAGAAAGCAGGTACCACCAGGTTTAAAAGAACCAGTAAAGGGGGAAACATGGGCGGGTAACCCCCAGGTGAAAAATGAACCAGAAAAGGGGAAACAGTACGGGTCCCCACCAGGTGAAATATGAACCAAAGTCAAGGGGAAACAGTAGCGGGTAGTACACCAGGTGTAAATAACCAGTAAAGGGAAAAAGAAAGCAGTAGACACCGGGTTTATATAAACCCCGTCGGGGGGAAACATCAGGAAGTACCCCAAGGTGTTAAAAAACCCCGTCAACGGGAAAAATAGCAGGTAGTACACCAGGTAAAATAAACCCATAAAGGGGAAACCCGTAGCAGTAGTAAAACAAGTGTTTTTAAACCAGTCCCCCCGGAAACAGTAGCGGTAGAACACCGGGTTTGTAAAATAAACCAAAGTCGGGGGGAAACAGTAGAAAGGTAGACCCCAGGTGTTATGAACCAGCCCAAGGGGAAACAGTGGGCAGGTAGACACCAGGTGTATATGAACCAGTAAAGGGGGAAAAACAGTAAAAGGTAGACACCAGGGGGTATAAAAACCCCAGTCAAGGGGAAACAGTAGCGGGTAACACCAGGTGTATATGAACCAGTCAAGGGGAAACAGTAAAAGGAAAGACACCGGGTGTATATAAAAACTTTAAGGGGGAAACGTAGCAGGTAGTACACCGGGTGTATTTAAAACCCCAATCAAGGGGAAACAGTAGCAGGTAGAAAGGGGAAAACCCCAAAAAGGGGGGGTTTGAATATAAAACCAAATAAAAGGGGAAAACAGTAGGGGAACACACCGGGTTGTATATGAACCAGTGGGGGGAAAACAGAGCAGGTAGACACCAGGTGAAATATAAACCCAACCCCAAGGGGGAAATCATTAGCAGGAAAACCCCCAGGGTTTATAAAACCGCCCAAGGGGAAACAGTCCCCGGGGTAGTACACCAGGGTATAGAACCAGCCCAAGGGGGAAAAACAGTACGGGTAGAAACACCAGGTGAAATATGAACCCAGAAAGGGGGAAAACAGTACAGAAAAGACAACCGGGTGAAATAGAACCAGAAAAGGGAAACATTTGCGGGTTTAATACACCGGGTTTGTATATGAACCAGTAAAAGGGGAAAAACATAGAGGTAGACACCAGGTGTATATAAAACCAGCCCAAGGGGAAACAGAAAAAGCGGGAAAGCACACCGGGTTGAAAAGAACCAGCCCAAGGGGGAAAACAGAAGCAGGAAGCACCCCGGGTTTAAATAAAAACCGCAAGGGGAAACAGTAGCGGGTAGTAAAACCGGGTGAAATGAACAAAAGGGGGGAAACAAAAAAAAGAAATAAAACACCAGGGTAAAAAAACCCAGTCAAGGGAAACAAAAGCGGGTATACACCATTGAAATTTTAACCAGTAAAGGGGGAAAAACTTTAGCAGGTGTACCCCAGGTGTAAAATTGAACCATCAAGGGAAACAGTAGCAGATAAAACCAGGTGTATATAAACCAGTCAAGGGGAAAAAAAAAAGCAGGTAGTACACCCAGGTGTATATAACCAGTAAAAGGGGAAACAGTACAGGTGGGTTACCCCAGGGTATATAAAACCGGGTAAAAAGGGGAAACATAAAGGAATTTAAGCCACCGGGGTGTATAATGAACCAGTAAAGGGGAAAACAGAAACAGGTAGAACACCAGGTGAAATTTTAAAAACCAGTCGGGGGGAAAAACAGTAGAAAGGTGGGAAAACAGGGTGAAATTGAAACCATGGGGGGGAAAACATTAGCGGGTTTAAGTAACCCCGGGTTGAAATGAACCAGTAAGGGAAAACAGTAGCGGGTAGTACACCGGGGTGTATATAACCATTTAAAAGGGGAAAAACAGTGGGCAGGTAGTAAAACCGGGTGTATAAAACCTTTCCAAGGGAAACAGTAGAAAGGAAACACCAGGTGAAAATAAACCCCAGTAAAGGGGGAAACAGTAACAGGTACAAAACCCAAGGTAATAAACCATCAAGGGGAAACAGTACGGGTAGACCCCAAAGGTTAAATAAACCCGTAAAGGGGGAAAAACAGTACGGGTAGTAAAAACCAGGGTGTATATAAAACCAGCCGGGAAAACAGAGCGGGTTTAGAAAACCGGGTTTGGTAAAGAACCAGTAAGGGGGGAAACAGTAGAGGTGAAAAACCCAGGTGTATAAACCGCCCAAGGGGGAAACGTAGGGGTAGCAAACCGGGTGTATAAAAACCCCTAAAGGGGGAAACAGAGCGGGTAGCACCCCCGGTGAAAATAAACCAGTAAAAGGGGAAACAAGAGGTAGACACCGGGGGTGAAATATAAACCATAAAAGGGGAAAACAGAAGGGGTGTAACACCATGTATAAAAACCATTAAAGGGGGAAACATAGCAGGTATAAAAAGGTGTAATGAACCAGCCCAAGGGGAAAAACTACAGGTAGTACACCGGGTGAAAATAACCTCAAGGGGAAACAGAAAGCCAGGTGGGTACCCCAGGTGTATTTTAACCCAAATCAAGGGGAAACGTAGCAGGTAAAAACCAGGTGAAATATCCCCCAAATAAAGGGGGGAAACAGTAGAAAGGTACACACCAGGTTATAAGAACCATTTTTTCAAGGGGAAACAGAAAAATGTAGACCCCGGGTTTATATAAACCCAGCCCAAGGGGGAAACAGAAAGCAGGTAGAACCCCCCGGGTGTAAAAAAACCAAGCCCAAGGGAAACAGTAGCAGGTATAAAACCGGGTTTATATAAACCCAAGTAAAGGGGGAAACATAGCAGGTAGTACACCAGGTTTATATGAACCCGTAAAGGGGAAAAACAGTAGCATTTTAAGTAACCAGGTGTATAGAACCAGCCCAAGGTGAAACAAAGCAGGTAGTACACCAGGAAAATTTAAACCATTCGGGGGGAAACAGTAGCGGTAGACACCGGGTTGTATATAAACCCAAATAAAGGGGGAAAAACATAGCATTTTAGCACACCAGGGGGGGGGGGGGTATTAAATTTTTAAGGGAAAAACAAAAAAAAAAACCCCCAGTAAAGGGGGAAACAGAAAGCAGGAAAGCACCCCCGGGTTGAAAAATGAACCTTAAAGGGGGAAAAACAGTGCAGGAAAGACACCATTTTAAATATGAACCAGAAAAAGGGGAAACAGTAGGGGTAGCACACCATTTTTAAATAACCATTCCCGGGGAAACAGAAACGGGAAATAAAACCTTTTTAAATTAAACCAGCAAGGGGGAAATAGTACAGGTAGAACACCAGGTAAAATATGAACCATAAAGGGGGAAAACCCGGCAGGTAGTACACTAGGTTATAGGGAAACCATTCAAGGGGAAACGAAACCAAAATAGTAACCAGTGTATTTTAAACCAGCCCAAGGGGAAACATAGCGGGTAGACACCTTTTTAAATATGAACCAGTAAAACGGGAAACAGAGCAAAAGAACACCAGGTGTATATAAACCCAGTAAAGGGGGAAAACAGTACGGGTAGCACACCAGGTTTATATGAACCATCAAGGGAAACAGGGGAAGGAAGCACACCATTTGAATATGAACCAGGTCAAAAAAACCCAGAACAGGTAGTACACCAGGTGTAATGAACTAGTAAAAGGGGAAACAGAAAGCAGGTAGTACACCGGGTGAAAATGAACCAGTAAAGGGGAAACAGTAGCGGGTAGAAACACCAGGTGTATATGAACCAGAAAAGGGGAAACAGTAGCAGGAAGTACACCGGGTTAAAATTTTAACCAATAAAGGGGGAAAACAGAAGCAGGTAGCACAACCATTTGTTTTTTAAACCATAAAAGGGGAAACAGAAAAGCAGGTAAACACCAGGTTGTATAGAACCATTAAAAAAGGGGGAAAATCAGTAGCGGAAATTACACCGGGTTAAATTGAACAGTCAAGGGAAACAGTACGGAATTACACCAGGTGATATAAACCAGTCAAGGGGAAACAGTACAGGTATTAAACCAGGTGTATAGAACCAGTCAAGGGAAACAGTAGAAAGGTAGTACAAACCGGGGGTTGTAATGAACCAGTAAAGGGGGAAAAACAGTACAGTTATACCCCAGGTGTAAAAAAAACCAGTCAAGGGGAAACAGTACCATTTATACCCCAGGGGAAAAATAAACCCAGCCCAAAGGGGGAAAACAGTAGCGGGTAGCACACCGGGTTTTTAATATGAACCAGTCGGGGAAACATTAGCGGGTAGCACACCAGGTGAAATATAAAACCCAGTCAAGGGGAAACAAAAAGCAGGTAGAAACACCATTTTATTTTAACCCAGTAAAAGGGGAAAAAAAGGGGCAGGTAGTAAAACCAGGTGTATATGAAAAAGAAAAGGGGGAAAACAGTACAGGTAGAAACACCGGGTGTAATAAACCCATATGGGGAAACAGTAGCGGTAGTAAACCGGTTTAAATTTGAACCAGTCAAGGGGAAATATTAAAGGTAGAAACACCAGGTAATTTAACCATAAAGGGGAAACAGAGCAGGTAGTCACTGGGTTTAAAATATGAACCATCAACGGGAAACATTTACATTTTAGTAAAACCAGGGAAATATGAACCAAAAGGGGAAAACAGTAGCAGTAGCCACCAGGTGTAAATGAACCACCCAAGGGGGAAACGTAGCAGGTAGCCCCCGGGTGTAAAATGAACCCGGGCCCAAAGGGGGAAACAGAAAGCATAGTACACCAGGTGTAAATGAACCAGTAAAAGGGGAAACAGTAGCGGGTTTTAAACCCGGTGTATATAAAACCCAGTAAAGGGGGAAACAGTAGCAGGTAGCACACCAGGTGTAAAGAACCAGCCCAAGGGAAACAGAAGCAGGAGCACACCGGGTTAAAAGAACCAGTAAAGGGGGAAACAGAAACAGGTAGTACACCAGGTGTATATAACCCCAGAAAAGGGGAAACAGTAGCGGGGTAGTACACCCGGGTGTAATGAACCATCAAGGGGAAACAGTGCCAGGTAGTCCCACCGGGTGTAACGAACCACCCAAAAAAGGGAAAACCAGTAGCAGGAAGTACACCAGGGGTATATGAACTAGTCAAGGGGAAACAGTACAGGTAGTAAAAACCAGGTGAATTGAACCATAAAGGGGGAAACAGTAGCAGGTAGCACACCAGTGTAAAAACCACCCAAGGGGAAACAGTAGCGGGGTTAGCACACCAGGTGTAAAATGAACCAGTAAAGGGGGAAACGTAGTAGTATCCACCGGGTGATATAAACCCAAACAAGGGAAACATAGCAGGTAGTAAAACCGGGTTTGGTATAAAAACCACCCCAAGGGGAAACAGTACAGGTAGTAAAAAACCCCAGGGAAATTTAAAACCCCATTTAAAGGGGAAACAGAGCAGGTGGGTACCCAAAGGGTATATAACCCAGTCAGGGGAAACAGTAGCAGGTAGACCCCCAGTGTAATGAACCAGTCAACGGAAACGGAAGCAGGTATTACACCGGGTATATGACCATCGGGGGAAACAGAAAGAAATAGTAAAACCCAGGTTAAAGGGAACCAGTCAAGGGGAAAATTTAGTAGCAGGAAAACACCAGGTGTATTTTGAACCGTAAAGGGGGAAAACAGTGGGCAGTAGAAACCCCCGGTGTATAGGGAACCCCCCAAGGGGAAACAGTACGGGTAGTACCCCAGGTTAAATGAACCTTAAGGGGAATCATTAGCGGGTAGTAAAACCAGGTTATATGAAACAAATAAAGGGGAAACCCAGACCCGGTAGAAAACCAGTGTAAAAGAACCAAAAGGGGGAAACATTAGCAGGTCCCACACCGGGTTAAATAAAAAAACCAGTAAGGGGGAAAAAATAGGGGTAGACACCAGGTGTATTTTAAAAAAAACCATAAAGGGGAAACAGTAGCAGGAAACACCCCAGGTTATATGAACCAGCCCAAGGGAAACAGTAGCAGGTAGCACCCCCAGGTGTATATGAACCGTCAAGGGAAACAGTAGCAGGTAGCCCCCAGGTTTTATATAAACCAGTAAAGGGGGAAACAGTAGCGGGAAACACACCAAGGTGTATATGAACCAGTCAAGGGGAAACGTAGAAAAGTAGCACACCGGGTGAAATATGAACTAAAAAAGGGAGAAACAGTAGCGGGAAAGACCCCTTTTTAAATGAACCATCAAGGGGGAAACATTAGCAGGAAAGAAACACCAGGTGTTAACCCAGTCAAGGGAAAAAACAAAAGAAAGGTAGTACCCCCGGTGTATAGGAACCGGGAAAGGGGGAAACAGTAGCAGTATAAAACCAGGTTAATATAAACCCAGTAAAGGGGGAAAAACAGTACAGGTGCCCACCAGGTGTATAAAAAACCATTCCCAAGGGGAAAAAACATAGCGGGAGCCCTCCCAGGTGTATTTTGAACCATCAAGGGGAAACAGTAGCGGGTACACACCAGGTGTATTAAACCAGTCAAGGGGAAACAGGGGCAGGTAGCACACCGGGTGTATAGGGAACCAGTCAAGGGGAAACGGGAAGCAGGTAGTCCCCAGGGGGGTAATTTAAAACCAGTAAAGGGGGAAACAGTACCAGGTAGTCCCCAAAGGTTGTAATATAAACCCAGTAAAGGGGAAAACAGTACAGGTAGAAAAACCCGGGTTTGAAATTTTAACCAGCCCAAGGGGAAAACAGTGCAGGTAGAACCCCGGGGGTATATAAAACCAGTCAACGGAAAACAGAAGAAAGGTAGTACACCAGGGGGGTTTAAAATAAAAACCTTTTTCATGGGGAAACAATGCAGGTAGAAACCCCCGGGGTGAAATATGAACCAGTCAAGGGGAAACAGTACAGGTAGCACACCAGGGAAATATAAACCCCAAAGGGGGAAACAGTACCCAGGTACACCCCAGGTGAAATATAACCATAAAGGGGAAACAAAAGGAAAGGTAGAAACCAGTGTAAATGAATTTAGCCCAAGGGGGAAACAGTAGCAGGTAGTACCCCCAGGTTATATAAAACCAGTAAAAAGGGGAAAAAAAAAAACAGGTTTTAAAACCGGGGGGGGGGGTGTAAAATGAACCACCCAAGGGGGAAACAGTACGGGTAGCACACCAGGTGAAAAAACCCCCAGTAAAAGGGGGAAAACCCCGTAGCGGGTAGAAAAACCGGGTTTGTATATGAACCAGTAAAGGGGGAAACAGTAGCGGGGTACACCCCCAGGGTAAATAAACCAGTAAAAGGGGGAAAACAGTACATGTAGCAAAACCATTTTGAATATAAACCCTTTAAAGGGGAAAAAACAGTAGCGGGTAGCACACCAGGTGGTATATAAACCATTAAAGGGGGAAACATTGGCGGGGGTACCCACCAGGTGTAAAAAAACCATTAAAAGGGGAAAAAGTACAGGTAGCACACCAGGTGTATATGAACCAGTCAAGGGGAAACAGTAGCAGGTAGCACACCAGGTGTATATGAACCAGTCAAGGGGAAACAGTAGCAGGTAGCACACCAGGTGTATATGAACCAGTCAAGGGGAAACAGTAGCAGGTAGCACACCAGGTGTAAAATTTGACATTCAGAAAGAAAATTCGTTTTAAAGTCTTGTAGCAAAAAATTTTAAATTTCACATATAACCCCCCCTACAGCAAAAAATTTAAATTTCCCAGCCTAATTTTTTTCCCAACATTTAATTGATTTCAAGATAAAAAAGAATTTGGGGGCTGAAATGGGGTAATAAGGGAAGAAAGGGGGTTTTTATTTTTGGGGGAGGGGATTTATCGGGGTTGGTTTCCCTTGAGAGACAGGGGGGAAACCACAGAACTCCCAAAAAAGACAAAGGTGAGGGGTGCACGAGGGATCTGTGGGGGGTTAAAAAACTGTATCCATAGAGAAAAAAATTTTGGGAATTTGTACCAGAAAAATAGTGGTATTTAACATACTATGGGGTGTGAAAAAGGGGTTTTTAAATATTGCATTTGGGGAGGCAAAGGGTTTAAAAGGGGCAGAGTGTCCGTGTGAAAAATTTAATGCAGAAAATTAAAAAATTTGGGAGATTACCCGGGTGCGGTTTTTATAAAAAGGTTTTTTTTAGAGGGCTAAGGAAGGTTTTGGGTCCTTTTGGGCCCATTGAAGAGGATGGAAACATAAAGGATGACCGTAAAAATCGGGGTGGGGGGGAAAGGGGGGTTAAGGGGTCGCAAAAAAAGGATGGAAAAAAGGGGATAAAGGTGGTTTTAAAGCGCTAGGGGCTTGGCCCATCCAACAGGTTTTGGGAGAGTTTTAGGAGTGAATGGGGCAATTTTTTTTTTTTAAATGATTGACGTGCAAAAAAGGAGTGTGAGAACAAAACTTTTAAAAAGGGGATTGGGGGAACCTGTTACCGGATTTGAGCCCTGGAGGGGGGAAGTACAAATTTTAAAACACTCTGAAGGGGGGGGGAAATTTTTTCCAGTTTGGGGGTTTAAACCTAAACTGAAATAAAGCAAGAAAATGGATAACGATTAAAGTATTTTTTTTTGTCATTCCGCCCTGCCTCGGTGGGAGAGCATACAACTTGGTCGGCATACAACTTTGGTCGGCATACAACTTTGGTCGGCATACAGCTCGGTTGGCATACAACTTTGGTCGGCATACAACTCGGTCAAATATTCATTCAGCATATAATTAATTTTTAAATATGATTCATTTAGGAATATAATTTCATTTACTTGATCTTAAGAGCTTGTTTTCATGTAAATTCTTTAATATTAAGTAGATTGTACAATGAAAGCAGATATATTCAAAGCCTGTTGGGCATGATTTATTGTCACTGGTAGGTTCTAACTACCAGTGACCATGTATTCCTCCACTGCGCCTCATCTGGATCCACTAAATACGCGCACATCTTCCTGCCTGTGCTCAAGAGATAGAATACACAGATGCCTCAATTACAGATTACAGGATTCTGCAGGAGAACGGCGCCGCGAGAGGACGTCGGCGTATTCGCTCTCAACACTAAGACCCAAGTTACATTTTTGGGTTATCCCGAGTAATAATTTGATCAGAGCTGAGAGGAAACTTGCTTGTTGTCACTTCGAGCCTCATCCCATCAAGAAGGTAAGGCGGTGACTAGCCTGCTAGTTCCCCCTCTTCCCCCCGTTACTCCCTCACCACCTCATCCTACCCTATCCTAACATCCACGATTCCCTAGCTAATACACTGGCCTAACCACGCACACACTACTTACACTGCTGTCCTTCTACCTGTCCTGTCTTCTTTTTCGGCAACTTCGCCTTTGGCGACTTAAAACAAGGCAGGGTGACCATGAGGTAGCCCGTGCGGTATTTTAAACTCGGGTCAATCATTGCCTTGGGCCCCGTCCACCTCACTCCTCAAGGGTAGGCTCTCTTAGGAGCTGATTTTCATAAGTCTTCCGAAGGAGAAATAGGAATGACACATAGGAAAATTCTTTTTTACAACAAATCGTATGTGTCAGCTGTACCTTGCTGAGCATAATGCCGAAGATAAGAGTAAGAATACGTGTCACTTATAACCAGAAGTCCAAGAGGGACATACTTGATTGTATATGTTACAGTTCCACTGTTGCACCTGTTGATGTATTCCAAACTTACTCTGGTGCAGTACTTCTACTCTCCTCTGAAGAGGAGATGCTCTAGTTGCTCAAGAATGATGTTCTGGATAGACTAACCAATGTGGGTATCATCTCCATTCCACCAGACAGCTATCAGGCACAGAGTAGGGTAGAGTGGGGTAAGAAGTCTCCCTTAAGGTAAAATGCTGCTGTAACTAAAATATTTAGAATATTGATCTGTAAGAGATTTTAGTAGAAAGCAGAGCTAATTTACTCTCCTCTCTGAGAGTTACATCTCTCTATTGTGTATTTATAATGTAGAAAATTTAAGTTACTTTAAGGACACTAGAGGGGCCTTTTACCCCGTGCCTGGGGTAAAAGGCCCAGAGAGTGGGCGTTTTACCCTATGCATTAAAAATTATTCAAATGCATCTTGTAAACAAAAACAACATATTTACATTCCTTCGACGAATACAAAAATTATGTCTTCTATCAAAGCTATTAAGAAAGAATCCTTTCTACATATCGTAACAGACTTCTTCAGATTCAGTTCTGGCATACATACCAATCAAATCCAGGTCTGCAGTCTTCACGCGACCATTTCATACACGAATTAAACTGCAACCATTTTTCAGAGGGTCTGCTGCTAGCAGATGGTGAGCCACACACTAGATAAGGCCAGTCCTTATCGTCAGAAGAAACTGGACTTGGCATTTTCTTACTTCTTTTTGATGTTATCTTTTTCATTGAAACTGTAGGTTTCTTACTGTCATCAAGCAACCGCTTCTTATAATGTGATGATGTTACAACCTATGCTTTTTGTGCTTTACTTTTCTTAGCTCGCTTCTCAGTTGGTGTCAGAGGCTTCACCATCTCTGGGTGTGCTAGCCGTTTTTGAAGTCGTACAAAACCGGTGGGGGATCTTCATCTTTACTGCGAATTCAAAAGCAAGACGCCGTATGTCAGTAGTTGTGAGACCAAACAAAGCTTTTTCCAATGCCTGAATATGACTCACTAACATGGCCTCTAAATTTTCATCAAAAAGTGGTCCGAAACTGCCAAGCAGGGCAGCACCAGGTTTCTGGACTTTCCCGTCTCGATGCCGTCTGAGTTTTGCATGGGATGCCGTAATTCCTAGATGTAGTTTTAAGTGGTGTACCATCCTGAACTGCTTGAAAAGCTTTCTGAAGAACACTTTCTCCATAGGAAGCATGGTTCATCTTCCTCTTATAAACACGCGGCATCTCTCACCTGAAACAAACAAGAAAACATTATAGCATTTTAGATAAGGTTTAAAGAATTAAGAGCAAGCATAGTTTGTATTATATATAACATTAATAGCTGTAATAACAAGCACAGGAAACAATAGCAAGCAAAGCTATAAATCATAACGCCTAATAACGGGTAGAGGTAAAAATCCTCCACTAGGCTTCTTGCCCCACGGTGATGTAGGCTTTTTACCCCAGTCGCCATTTTGAAGTGAATAAAACATTACTCTTTGACAACACTATATTTACTTGTAAATTGTGATGCAAGGCAGTCTTAAGACCTCTTAAACACTATGTATAGGTCTAATACTGGCAAAGCACATACAACTTTTGCTCAAGCTATCACTACCATAACACTATACTTGCATGAAATGGAGGCAAAAGAGAAAAACACGTTTTGAGTTCCTCTCCGATTGACTTCGACTGAGCTAGTAGTGTAAATAACTTTTGATAGATGGCGTTGATGTGTTCAGCTGACTGAGATATATACGTCTGTATTAAGGGAGAAACATTGGGGAAGCCTTTTACCTCGCATGGGCCTTTTACCCCGCCTTACTCTACTGTATTTGTTGCATGTATCAACAAACAGTTTCATGAGAGACTGCACTGCTGAAATTAAAAAAAAAAAAAAACTCCGAGTTCAAGGTTCTCAAGGCATATAAGTTCGCCAAAAGTTCAAACACCCAACAAACACTAAAATTAATCCTTGAGACACAGGAAGGAGCCAAAATCATTTGTCAAAATGAAATGAAATGCTTTGGAATCAGGTGTACACCAGACCATGGAAAGGTTTGTCAATGTTTCAAGTGTTATGGTTTGGCCATAACACAAATGTAGCAGTCAAAAAACGATTTGCAGTATCTGCTCTGGTGAGCATGTTTTCAGGGATTGCCCCAACAGGAACAACAATTGTGCCCTTTGTAAAGGGAAACATCACGCTGTCTCTCCCAGATGCCCTATCAGGAAATCTACAATCCAGCAAATTCTGGATGGTAAGAAAGAGGCGAACTCCAAGAAAGCCACTTCCTAAGCACCTCCAGCGATGTCCTAGGACGCCTTCCCTAATTTACCTGGATCTGGTGAGACTCCTACGCCACTCACTGTATAACCCTTGTGGTTTAGCGCTTCTTTTTTATTATAAAAAAGAATAACCCTACTGCCACTTCTACCAACTATAATGCTTGGAATTCTGCTCTTTCTGCAGCACCCCACCCTAACCCCAACATGCACCAAGCCCAAGGACCATCATCTAACCGTATGTCCCCATGGTACTCAGAGGTAGATATTACGAGAGGGACACTGATGTTCATATTGGCCAAGGAGATCGCAGGTAGCAATGTCAAGCTCTGCTCCTCTATTTTAAATGACTTGTTAGTAGCAAATGGAGCCAGACCTTTAATCATCCCAGATAATGTGGACTCAATAATGAAACTGCCCCCTCAAGACAGGCAGTATGTACCCAACTCAGCAGACACACACAATCAAACCTCATCACACAACGAAGGTCCACCTGTAGTGGAAGACCCAGTTGAAACAACAACTCAGACCAGTGAGTTAATAACTGCCCCCCTGAACTTGCAGCAGATACTGATGCACAATCTGCCGCTGTAGAGGCTGACCCAAAAGTCCAATTAGGTTCCAATGATACCAGAGTGGAGTAGTACACTTCCACATGGAGCCCCCACTGTCTCCTATCGTCAGTAGTATGAATATGCCGACTGAGGTGAATGATGAGGCAGTACGTATTGTGAATGAGGCAGTCGACATGCCACAGTTGTCATAAGATGAGTTTAACTCATCAGTTAATTCAGGTATACCTTGCAGTTATAATCTCAGACACAACTCTGTGCACAGCAAAAGCGCAAATTATACGAAATAATGGGGATCACAATTTTACAAATTAACATTGAACATTTCTTTAACAACCGCTATCTCCTTGAAGTTGAACTCTGCTGTCAGACTTTAGACATCATCCTTCTGAATGAGACAGCTGCCAGACCAGACCAACATATGAAGATACGTGGTTACTCTACTGCCGAGAAATTGAGAGGGCCCTTTAGTGGGTTGGCCGTCCTAGTGAAACTAAGATATGCATCTCGTAACATTGACGAAGACAGCATTATAGCAATAGAACTGACGATCTCATATGGTCAGTAATAGTTGAAACTGGATATTTTCCTTACACCAAATACATAAGAACATAAGAAAGGAGGAGCACTGCTGCATGCCTGTTGGCTCATACTAGGCAAGTCCTTCACAAATAGAAATGTTTCAACAATCCAGGAGATTTTAATGCCCATCACCCCGCTCTCTTCAACTGCGGCGCCACACATCCGCTAGGTGACCAAAAAGGAAAACGGATATTTAATATAATGGCAGCAAGAAATCTATCATTTCAAGGTCCATTCTTCAAGTCATATGTAGGCCCTCACCCGGGGACACCTGATATAGTCCTAACCAACACAGATTGTGACCTATACCACTGCAGAGTCTCCCCTGGTGGAAACGTCGAATCAGACCACATCCGGTATAACAACACTACAGACATCGCCATTTAGAGTAACCATTTCTCCGAAGCACAACCTAGGTCTTCAGTTTTCTCACCCCAGTTGCCACTTGACAGCTGTCCAGGACGGACCGAAACGTCGTCATAAGGTACCTCCTAAACGCGGAGTACTCTCTGATCAAGGAAACACTGATTTTTCCTTTTGTTTCTGGACATTTCGAAATTCCCCTTTGAATATTTTAAGTTTTAACAGCAGAGTAACATATAAATATTAAAGTCAACAATTTTAATTCAGGTTAACCCATAATAAAATTACCTCGTCCATGTATTACACGTATTTAGTGGATTTTTTCCTATATACGGTCATAATACAAGCTTAACTATATAGTTCTTTAAGTTATATAGGATACAAAACAATGAAAGGCGTTCATTCCTGAGCCAGTAGAGACTAGACAAGTTTCCTTCCTCTTTTTGTCTTGTTCACTACATTGTCAGTCATCTGTTACTTGTAGTATGTTAAGACTGATAACCTTAGATAAGGCTGAAAAAAAATATCAAGATATAAATGGGCCAATCTGTATACCTCTATAACACTAGGCTTCAGTACATCTGTGACAGTAATAGGAAATTGACAAAATATGAATAACTGAAACATAAAAATGTGAAGGTATGAAATAAGTCCTGGTGTGGACGAGTGCATTAGGCAAGTTCCAACGCTCACTCTGCCTTAAGTTCTGCATGACCTTTTTTTTTTATTTTTTTTCTATTTTTTACCACTGGCTTAATGGTATGGCTGGCGGCGAGAGGTAAGTTGGTTGCTGTGCCTAAATGTATAACATGTATAAATGTAGCTAAAGGTACATTTAGATGTTACATATAGAACTATTCTTAAGATTGTTATATTTTGAGAGCTGAAAGTGCTTTTAGGTGTGAAAGTAAATCAAACTCTCTCTCTCTCTCTCTCTCTCTCTCTCTCTCTCTCTCTCTCTCTCTCTTTCACACACACACACACACATGTGCCGAATAGGTAAAACTGGTCACTTATCAAGAACTCGTTTAAAATTAAGTCCTTTCTAAAAAAAAATTCTTGTACGTTTAAAGATATATTTTTTTCATTTATGTTAATGTAAAAATTAATAATTTTGTACCAAAATAACCTTAGAAAACTTACCTAACCTTATAACAAGCGCAAATGTGTATGACGCGGCACGCGACTGCCCTTGCTCACTTAAAATCCAAAAGACGATCTGCGGTCCGATTATATCGATAACAGTCTCACGCAGCACATTTCAAACGCACTGCACACGGGCACACACAGGAGACCACCAAGGCACACATGTCTGAGAATGCCTGCCTGAAGTTTGAGGAATAGAACGTGATGCTGCAGTCAAAAGTAAGGTCGAAAACTGCTGCACAATCTAACCAATAGAGGGCGAAGAAGGGTCCCCACAAAAAGCGGTAAGATGAGAGTATAACTCCCGATTCGCTCGTCCAAATTGCCAACGGGGGCTACGAGGCGGTCGGGAATACACAGTAGAAGTAAGAATAATAGGAAAGTGACCACTGTCCTGCAAATCCGGGAGAACAGACCAAGGATAATCAAGGCCAATTGACGATGAACAGATAGATCTACAAAGATCAATGCATGAGAGACTGAGTGCGAGAATCAAAATAGGTATTTAAAACATGAAGAGCACGAGAAGTGAGAAGTCTCCAACTGATCACCCACGAGAGTCACAGTGGGACCTTCCCCAAAGATGATGATGGGCGTTAAAAATCACCTAACAACAAGTTGGGCGGCGGCATAGAAGAGGTCAAGAACGCAACATCTGAGATACAGAATGCACGGGTAGGGGAGAGATATAGAGAGTAAACTGTATATCACGGACTGCGGTATAATGCAGCTGAGAACGAACAAAGACCAGTTAAAACAGTATACCAACGCTCACAAGAAGCGCGCACTCATTAATTAAAAGTTTCATTAGGAAAGTGATTAGAAGAATGCAACAGGACATAGCCCGAAATGGGACAGATAGCTGCTGAACAAACTAGGCTCTTGTAACCCGACACATACTGGGGAAAACTGGGAGAGCAACGCCTCGAACTCTCCCCGATTACCCCTGAGGCCACGAATATTCCATCGCAAATAAGTAATTATTTACAAAGATAGGTATGCTAACAAAGAGTAGCGATAAAAACTACGGACTAGTAGGCTCAGTGAAGTCTGTGTGTAGAGGCAACGAAAAGCGTGTAAGGAGGAATCGAAATGATGTGAAAGAAAAGATTGCTGCGAGGGTTGTGAAGAATAAGAAAGGGCATAAGGAGACGCACTGGCGTCCATCGAGGGTTTGGTCTCCGCTATATAGTCGGAGATAGTATCAAGTGTTTCAGCGGACAAGGAAGATACCGATACCATGACTTCAGAGACAGGTGAGGTAAAGCAAGTAGAGATCGGGGAAACTATGGAGGGAACCAAAGAGGTCTGAGGGGCGAGGGGAGTATGAACCTGGAGAGATGTGCCGGCGGGGACAGAAGTCCTGAGGTGGAACAGGATAGGAAGGAGGCTGGAGAGGGAATGGGGGAGAAGTCGGGGAGGGGACAGGCCCTCTCAAGGGTGGTGCATTTATATAAAAATTGCTTGAGAGGTCAGAACATACAGGAGATTGAAATAGCTTGAAATCCATGCTTGAGGCTGACTGACGTCCCTGGGCTGGGAAAGAAACATGGCTTGTGAACCAGGCTGCCCAGCTTAGTTTAATTTTTAGTTTAATATGTTTATTATGCACCCCATACCCATCCTGTGGGCGGTAGTCAAAAGATTACAGAGGTACATAATGGGTCCAGGGACTGGGCCTCAAAGTTTTGATAGCTGAGCAAGTTACAGAGGTAATGAATTCACAATTTACAAAGGTAATGAACTCACAATTTACAAAGGTAATGAACTCCAGGTAGGTCTAGTCACAATCATGACAAGTTACAAAGGTATTTACAGATTACAGAGGTACACAATGGGTCCAGGGACCGGGCTCCAAAGTTTTGATGGCTGAACTAGGTACAAGGTAATGAACTCACAAGTTACAAAGGTAATGAACTCACAAGTTACAAAGGTAATGAACTCACAAGTTACAAAGGTAATGAACTCACAAGTTACAAAGGTAATGAATACTGTAAGAATGGTTACTTACGTTTATACATGGCTGCAATCATGAACAAATTTTAGAGTAATGAGCAATTCACACTTCCACACGAGGTCACAACTGTAGTGAGTTATTGGTGCAAATGTTGATTGCTGAGTCTCTCTCTCTCACACACACACACACACATACAAATTCATACACACACACACATAAACACACACACACACACAACACACATACTCAAACTCATACACACACAGCACACACACTCATACCACACACACACTCACACACACACACTCATACTCACACACACACTCACACACCAACACACACTCACACACTCATACACATACACACAACACACACACACACACACACACACACACACACACACATGCACATATGTGGTAATGCTTTATTTACAGCTAGCAAAGTCAGGGTATTTCTCCAGAATGGTCTGTAATATACCACTGTGGATAAAATACTTAGCCATTTCTTGAACACTTCTGAGTGAGTTGTTTCTAAATTCATTAATTTTATCGCACTCCAGTACATAATGACGCAGGGTGTGACAATAATCCATCTGGCAAAGTTTACATTTCGTTTGGTCTACATCTGGTGGTGGTGATTTAACCTGCCAAAGATACTTGTAACCCAGCCGGAGCCGGGCGGTAGTGACATCCAAGAGTCTGCTTATTTTGTTGGATGCACCATAGACACGTGGCTCCTCCTGCATGATAGAATGATGATAGATGGACTCACTGGTGTCAATCTCCCTGAGCCTTAAGTCCATAAAATTCAGCTGAAGTTCTTTTCGTATTATTGTTATCAAACTACTACCTGCTTATGTGGTATTTGTGTGGCTGAGTGGATTAGAACGCTGCATGGGAATCTTGTTCGTCCCAGTAGCAATATCGAGTCCTGCTGACTGCGATCTTTCAATGTATATACCCGCTTGTTTCTGCCTGGTGCACTTCCATGAGGAAGTGGAACAGAATTCTTCCTCCGTAAGCCATGCGTGTTGTAAGAGGCGACTAAAATGCCGGGGGCAAGGGGCTAGTAACCCCTTCTCTTGTATAAATTACTAACTTATAAAGAGAAACTTTCGTTTTTCTTTTTGGGCCACCCTGCCTTGGTGGGATACGGTCGGTTTGTTGAAAATATATATATATATATATATATATATATATATTATATATATATATATATATATATATATTATATATATATATATATAATATATATATATATATATATATATATGTGTGTGTGTGTGTGTGTGTCGAATAGGCAGAACTTGCTATCTTGGCTTAAATAGCAAAGCTCATCTTGCCATATAGGACAAGGGAAAATTTGTGTATGCAATAATTTCGCCAAAATTATTCTGACCCTAACGAAAAAAATATATTTGATAGTGTTTGTTTAGTATTAAATTATTGTAAACGTATTTAAAATATATTTAGTTGGGTTAGGCTAAAATAAACTGCTCTTGTTATAATAAGGTTAGGTAAGTTTTCTAAGATTCTTTTGGTGCAAAATTAAAAATTTTTACATCAACATTAATGAAAAAATATATAGCTTTTAACGTATATGAGAAAATTTCAGAAAGGACTTAATTTTAAATGAGTTCTTGCTAATTGACCAGTTTTACATATTCGGCACGACATATATATATATATATATATATATATATATATATATATATATATATATATATATTATATATATATATATATATATATATATATATATATATAATCTGTCATAGTTATAACCTGTAACACATGTAGTTCCTAGGCAGAAAATTAAATTTTACCAAGAAAATGTTTAGATCATATAGAATAAAATTCAAAATACCGTCCAAGACGGACCGAACCGTCGTAGTAAGTTTCATTCACCTGTGTGCGGGTTACTTGTGTATTCAGGTCATGAGTAAGAAAATGTACATAGTTTTTGAAGACAATTCTTTAACTATATATATTTTGGCGAGTTACTTTCTCTAAGTGTATGTTCACTGAGCATAAAACAATGTATACCTACAGAATTTTATAGCTAATTATATATTCATAGAAGAGTTTGTTTTAAATATATTAAAATATCTCAGACTGATGGTGAACAGGGGTCTATTGGTAATCCCCCTTATGTATGCTGGAAGGCAATTGAACAGTCTTCGGCCCCTGACTCTTATTGTGCTGTCTCTCAGTGTACTAGTGGCGCCCCTGCTTTTCATTGGGGAAATGTTGCATATCCTGCCGAGTCTTTTGCTTTCATAGGGAGTGCCATGTGCAGTCGATAAACTTAATCCGCAGTTATCCAACCAGTAGTTTGACCCACTGATAACTTTAAATATCTAACTACTTTTTACAGTTACGGAACCTGTACCAGCGTCATGATTCGAGCTGGGAAAACATCACCTGAGTATTCTGACACGGTAACTATGGTAGACACGAGGAAACTTATCTTTTAATGGACCTCGATGGGGAGGAGCAATGGCGAGTCCATAAGAAATAAAATTTTATTTTAGTCATGAGAGATACAAATACTCGAAAGAAAATTTCTTGAAAATTATTAGCTAATTATGTTAGAATAGTGTGTAGTGTTGGAGCAGAGGGGGAATATAGGGTTGAAGTAGAATGTAGTGTAAAATGGGAATGTATTATTTATAGTTGGCAGCTGGTTAAGAATACCTGAGACACGACACTCTTGGTTAAGTGTGAAAGCCTCGTAACAGCCTCTGTGGCATTACCAAGCACTTAATAATTACTGTGTAAGATAGGCTAAATTGTTATATTTCTAGCGTAAATGTACATTCATAATGTCACAATAATAAATTAGGAGAAGATTAAGATTGCGTGTGAGTGGCTAGATCATTTGCTGCCTTTATCAAAGGAATTGGAGCTACTCTTCTCTTTCTCGGATCAAACTTATTTGTTCCCATCCTCCCCAGTATGATTCCCAGAGCTGTATGCCTAACTGGGGTTAAGAGTTTTTTCCAGTAAAATGCATTACAACACGTACAACAGGAAGACGGGATCATCACTACTCACAATAAACCATACCCCCGGCCGGGATTGAACCCGCGGTCATAGAGTCTCAAAACTCCAGCCCGTCGCGCTAGCCACTAGACCAGCTAGCCACAATAAGATTCATCCAACTAGGTATATTTCTACACCATAGGAAAGTTAGCACAGGCACCTCTGTGACCACAAATGCAAGTTTTTACAGACGAATCTCCAGCTAGCGTGGCCGTGACGAACTCTAGCTCAAGTCCCTTCACTGCCGTCAACATGACTTAAGAAATCGTAATGACACGATTGCAAATAAACCATACCCCCGGCCGGGATTGAACCCGCGGTCATAGTCTCAAAACTCCAGCCCGTCGCGCTAGCCACTAGACCAGCTAGCCACAATAAGATTCATCCAACTAGGTATATTTCTACACCATAGGAAAGTTAGCACAGGCACCTCTGTGACCACAAATGCAAGTTTTTACAGACGAATCTCCAGCTAGCGTGGCCGTGACGAACTCTAGCTCAAGTCCCTTCACTGCCGTCAACATGACTTAAGAAATCGTAATGACACGATTGCAAATAAACCATACCCCCGGCCGGGATTGAACCCGCGGTCATAGAGTCTCAAAACTCCAGCCCGTCGCGCTAGCCACTAGACCATGTTGACGGCAGTGAAGGGACTTGAGCTAGAGTTCGTCACGGCCACGCTAGCTGGAGATTCGTCTGTAAAAACTTGCATTTGTGGTCACAGAGGTGCCTGTGCTAACTTTCCTATGGTGTAGAAATATACCTAGTTGGATGAATCTTATTGTGGCTAGCTGGTCTAGTGGCTAGCGCGACGGGCTGGAGTTTTGAGACTCTATGACCGCGGGTTCAATCCCGGCCGGGGGTATGGTTTATTTGCAATCGTGTCATTACGATTTCTTAAGTCATGTTGACTACTCACAATCTCCACAACAATGAAAACAGAAACAGCTATATAACAATCTATAATTGCTATCCTAGATTGTTGATAAAAAAAAATTAATATTGATTTCACAGAGCCAGTAAGAAAACGAAAACAGAACCTGAGAGAGAACTATTAATTTCTCATTACAAAAGAAACAAGTGTTATTAAAATAAACAAATATATTGTAACTCATAACAGCAAAATAGGTGTGTAATCAATGGTTAAAAATATGTTGTTCATTGCTCAGTGGTAGCGCCTTCGATTCATAAAAGAATTTTAATTCGATCCTAGTGCAAATTTACGTACACTTGATGCCCCTGTTCTCCTAGCAGTAAATAAATGCCTAGGTCACATCACGGGAGTGGGGATACCTTATATAGGGCTGGACTTCGACAAAAGCTGAGATACCACAGACTACTGAACAATGTTCAAGCTTTTCTTCCCACGACCCAGTGTAATAGTATCCCTAATCTTCAGTGAGGAGCAGGGGTACGGTGGGGACAATAAGGGAACACTGTATCAACATCCGGGGTCTCAGACTATTCAGCATCTTGCCAGAAGATCTCAGAAGCACGACTGGAACAAGTATAGAAGCCTTCAAATGGAAATTGGACAAGTATCTTCATCAGGTGCAAGATCAGCCAGGTTGTGATGGATGTGTGGGGCAGCGGGCCTCCATCAGCAACAGCCTGGTTGACCAGACAAGCCTGGCCCATGGCCGGGCTCCGAGAGTAGTGAAACTCTCGAAACTTCGAAAGGTATATCAAAGGTAAAGGTATCACGATCCACTTCATTTTGAGACTCGAGCGTTGAGCTATACTGAATTTAGGGAAAGTCATTCTATTAAGTATACAACGACCAAGAAAATAAACTGCTTACACCGGTGGTTGTGCGCCTCCAGTGAACAGCATCCAGCCAGCCATTCTTTGAAGAACATATATATGTTTCCCAAGCTCACTAAACCATTCGTAACCTACACTTGTTTCACAAGTCTTGCTTGAATATAAAGTCAGATTTTTGCCGTATATAGATGTCTATACGTAAAACTATTATAATTGTTGAAATATTAGTTTTTTTTTTTGTATTTAAAATTGAGTATGAGGTATATAGCTTATATATGCTGAAAATTTAATTTAAATTTATCCCTAAAATTGTGACAAAAAAATTAGAATTAACGATATAAGTGTTGCAGATAAGCTTAACAGAAACTGACAACTGAATTCTAATGAGACTTGTTTTGTTGGTTACTGGTTAATGGGCTATCGACTATACGAGGGTCATTAAAGTGTTCTTGAATGGTAGTGAGCCTTAAGGCCAATAGACTGTTCAAGTAACAGGACAAGCGTTTCCTAACACCGGTCTTAGTTATATGATGACCCGCTGTTGGAGTTATTGGTCAACAGACTGAAACCTTCCACTGGCTTACCCATCCACCCCTTTAAAAAATAAGGGTATATTATAATCCCCAGTACCTCTGGGTGAGTGTATATACTCTCACACCTGCAAACTTAAAGCATCAGGGCGAGGGCGGCGTAACTTGCAACAGGTGGGTTGGATGTTTATTTTCAAACTCTAGGGCTTATTTATATTCTAAGATAATTTAGAGTGTTACGTAAAGAAATGAAATCTGAATCCAGATTTCATTCAGGTTTGTTTACCCTTACTTATCGCTATTAAGATGTAAATAATTTGGGAAAACGGGAAAGTATGTCTGGAATATTTACATTCAGCACATTCTATGTATATTTAGATGATGTAGACGAGTCACCTGGAGAAACCCCGTGTAGGAAATCACTCGGTGAATCAACTCTTACGTTTAGATGACAGCATATATCTCAGGAAATATATATACACAGATTACTTTAATAATTTTTTCTTTTAACGGATTGAAGTATTTTTGACTAGAAGTGGAAAGGTTACGTGCAGCCTTTATGATCCTCGTGCAGTTGATAGTCTTTAAATATCTCTTAATCTTATAGGATCCTTTGTATTTTATATCGGGAAACCCTATCGTTTCTCATGGTGTGATTTCAGACGACCTTGGCGAGTGTAAAGTTTTTTTTGCTTCACTTTGATGGGAACGAACGAAACTATTAAACGACATTTGTAGGAACGAATGTTTTTCTTTGCCGACCTTGTTTGTTACGAACGTTTGTCTTGGACGATCTTAGTGGGAGTCGGTTGGCCTGGGTCCATCTCACTTCACTTGTTTACACAGACCGTCGTGTTGACACCACCACTCTGGTCCGGGACCTTCGAGAAACAGCCAAGGATGGTCATGTCGCCAAGGTGGTAGTGGTAGTCGCGGTGTTACTGTGTTCGGCAGGAAACAGGACAAGCGTTTCCTGTTCGAGGCATTGATTTCATTACTATCTACTCTGAGAAGGCGGAAAATGAATCCGGTGGTGGGGGTGGGTAGGTGGTGGTGGTGGGAGGGGGGGTTGGGGGTGGAGGAGGAAGAGGATCATCGTCATCATATATATCGGTTATCTCTCAGCTCATATATATCGGTTATCATATATATCGGTTATCTCTCAGCTCAGTATGATTATATATCCTAACACTTGCTGCCCCTGTTCACCATGCAGTACATAGATGGTAGGTAAGACACATAGGCAACTTTATTCCGAAACGTTTCGCCTACACAGTAGGCTTCTTCAGTCGAGTACAAAAAGTAGGCAGGAGCAGTAGAGATGTGAAGACAATGTAATCAGTCCATCACCCTTGAAGTCGTTGATTGGAGGTTGTCAGTCCCTCAGCCTGGATAAGTTCAGTTCCATAGTCTGGAACTATCCGAAGATCAAGCGACAGTGCGGAGACTTAAATACTGTCGGAAGGAGAGGTGCAGAGTAGTAGTAGCGAGAATGCAGCCACTGAGAGGCCATGTCCCTCTCAGATCAACAATTCTCACTTGAAAAAGTTGTTCGAGGTGTTTTCTGTACCAAGATGCCATTGTGTTGCAGTGTCTGACAGGGTGAATATCAAAATGGTATACAATACCGACAGGTTGGTAGGTAAGACACATAGGCAACAGTTAGGCAACTTTATTCCGAAACGTTTCGCCTACACAGTAGGCTTCTTCAGTCGAGTACAAAAAGTAGGCAGGAACAGTAGAGATGTGAAGACGATGTAATCAGTTTACCTGGAGTTTACCTGGAGAGAGTTCCGGGGGTCAACGCCCCCGCGGCCCGGTCTGAGACCAGGCCTCCTGGTGGATCAGAGCCTGATCAACCAGGCTGTTGCTGCTGGCTGCACGCAAACCAACATACGAGCCACAGCCCGGCTGATCCGGAACTGACTTTAGGTGCTTGTCCAGTGCCAGCTTGAAGACTGCCAGGGGTCTGTTGGTAATCCCCCTTATGTGTGCTGGGAGGCAGTTGAACAGTCTCGGGCCCCTGACACTTATTGTATGGTCTCTTAACGTGCTAGTGACACCCTGCTTTTCATTGGGGGGATGGTGCATCGTCTGCCAAGTCTTTTGCTTTCGTAGTGGGAGATTTTCGTGTGCAAGTTCGGTACTAGTCCCTCTAGGATTTTCCAGGTGTATATAATCATGTATCTCTCCCTCCTGCGTTCCAGGGAATACAGGTTTTAGGAACCTCAAGCGCTCCCAATAATTGAGGTGTTTTATCTCGTTATGCGCGCCGTGAAAGTTCTCTGTACATTTTCTAGGTCGGCAATTTCACCTGCCTTGAAAGGTGCTGTTAGTGTGCAGCAATATTCCAGCCTAGATAGACAAGTGACCTGAAGAGTGTCATCATGGGCTTGGCCTCCCTAGTTTGAAGGTTCTCATTATCCATCCTGTCATTTTTCTAGCAGATGCGATTGATACAATGTTATGGTCCTTGAAGGTGAGATCCTCCGACATGATCACTCCCAGGTCTTTGACGTTGGTGTTTCGCTCTATTTTGTGGCCAGAATTTGTTTTGTACTCTGATGAAGATTTAATTTCCTCATGTTTACCATATCTGAGAATTGAAATTTCTCATCGTTGAACTTCATATTGTTTTCTGCAGCCCACTGAAAGATTTGGTGATGTCTGCCTGGAGCTTTGCAGGTCTGCAATGGAAGACACTGTCATGCAGATTCGGGTGTCTCTGCCAAGGAAGACCGGTGCTGTGGCTGACATCCTTGTCTATGTCGGATATAAGGAGGGGGAACAAGATGGGGAGCGAGTTTCTGTGCCCTTTTGGAACAGAGCTTTTCACCGTAGCTGCCTCGGACTTTACTCTGTTGACGACTACTCTCTGTGTTCTGTTAGTGAGGAAATTATAGATCCATCGACCGACTTTTCCCGTTATTCCTTTAGCACGCATTTTGTGCGCTATTACGCCATGGTCACACTTGTCGAAGGCTTTTGCAAAGTCTGTATATATTACATCTGCATTCTTTTTGTCTTCTGTGCATTTTGGACCTTGTCGTAGTGGTCCAATAGTTGGACAGACAGGGGCGACCTGTTCTAAACCATGTTGCCTGGGTTGTGTAACTGATGGGTTTCTAGATGGTGGTGATCTTGCTTCTTAGGGGCCCTTTCAAAGTTTTTATGATATGGGATGTTAGTGCTATTGGTCTGTAGTTCTTTGCTGTTGCTTTACTGCCCCTTTGTGGAGTGGGGCTATGTCTGTTGTTTTTAGTAACTGTGGGACGACCCCCGTGTCCATGCTCCCTCTCCATAGGATGGAAAAGGCTCGTGATAGGGGTTCTTGCAGTTCTTGATGAACACAGAGTTCCATGAGTCTGGCCCGGGGCAGAGTGCATTTGGGCTACAGAAGTAAGATCGGGACAAGATAGGCCCATCAAAAATTCCCCGGGGAGCTCACTGACAGTGATAAAGGAAAAGTGTAGAATTTTTAACACATATTCCCCTCGTTTTTACACAGGAGGATACCCGGATATTCCCGTAAAGATAATTTGTAGAACAGGACGATAAAAACTGGCACTATTGGGTCACAAGTGACATGGTCCCTTTGGGCAATAGATAAAATTAAAACCTAAAAATCCCCCGGCCCCGAGAAAAATTTTGCAGGGGGTTTTAAAAGAAAGTAAAGAGGAGTTGAACCTTTGGCTAACTTTTCAAATTCACTACAAAAATGGCTGGGGGTTCCAGATAAATGGAAAAATGGAAATGTGATACCATTTTCAAAAAAAAGGGGACAGGTCCCTTTGCTTCGAATATAGACCTTTAAACCCAAAACCTCCCCTATGGAAAATTTATGGAATCAATAATTTCCGAGGCAGTTCGTTGCCACCTGAAAAACATAAAAATTTTTCAACGAATCTAAAATGGGTTTTTAAAAGGGGGGGTTCCCGCCTTACGAATTTTTTAACTTTTTTCATAAGGTATTTTAGGAGGGGTCTGGTAAGAAAATGTATTGTGTTATGGACTTCAGTAAGGCTTTTGACAGGGTCCCACATCAGAGACTATTGGGGGAAATTAAAGCAAGGGGAATGGAGGAGAAATTTTTTCCTGGATAGGGCATGGTTGACAAATAGGCAGCAGAGAGTTTGATAAATGGGGAGAAATCAGAGTGGGGAAGCGTCACGAGCGGTGTTTCCACAGGGGTCAGTGTTGGGCCCCTGCTGTTCACAATCTACATAAACGACATAGATGAGGGCATAAAGAGCGACATCGGCAAGTTTGCCGATGACACCAAAATAGGCCGTCGAATTTCATTCTGACGAGGACATTCGAGACTCCAGGAAGATTTGAATGACTGATGCAGTGGTCGGAGAAGTGGCGATGCAGTTTAATATAGACAAATGCAAAGTTCTAAATGTTGGACAGGACAATAACCCTGCCACATATAAACTAAAAAATGTAGATCTTAATATTACGGATTGCGAAAAAGATTTAGGAGTTCTGGTTAGCAGTAATCTGAAACAAGACAACAGTGCATAAGTGTTCGCAATAAAGCTAATAGAATCCCTTTGGGTTATCATCCCAAAAAGCATAAATAATAGGAGTCCTCAGGTTGTTCTTCAACCTCTATCATCCTTGGTTAGGCCTCATTTAGATTATGCTGCACAGTTTTGGGCACCCTATTACAGAATGGATATAAATTCTCTGGAAAATGTACAAAGGAGGATGACAAAGATGATCCCATGTATCAGGAAACCTTCCTATGAGGATAGGGCTAAGGGCCCTGAAACTGCACTCTCTAGAAAGACGTAGAATTAGGGGGGATATGATTGAGGTGTATAAGTGGGGAAGGGCAGGGGAAAAAATAAAGGGGGTGTAAAAAGTGTGCTGAAAATATCTAGCTAGACAGGAATCGCAGCAATGGTTTTTAAATTGGAAAAAATCAGATTCAGGGGGATATAGGAAAGTACTGGTTTGGTAATAGAGTTGTGGATGAGTGGAAAAAACTCCCAAGTACCGTTTTTAGAGGCCAGAACGTTGTGTAGCTTTAAAAATAGGTTGGATAAATACATGAGTAGATGTGGGTGGGTGTGAGTTAGACCTGATAGCTTGTGCTAACAGGTCGGTTGCCGTGTTCCCCCCTTAAGTCAATGTGACCTGACCTGTCTAGGGTTGGGTTTTGCTTTGGCTTAAGCCGGTAGGAGACCTTGGACCTGCCTGGGGCATGGGCCAGTAGGCCTTCTGCAGTGTTCCTTCGTTCTTATGTTCTTCTTATGTTCTTATGTCATTTATCGCCTGTTCGAAGTCATTTGGCGTCAGGATAACATCGGATAGGCTTGTGTTAATCAAATTTTTTTGGCTCTCTCATAAAAATTCATTTTGATCTTCGACTCTCAGTCTGGTTAGCGGCTTGCTAAAAACTGAGTCATATTGGGACTTGAGTAGCTCACTCATTTCCTTGCTGTCATCTGTGTAGGACCCATCTTGTTTAAGTAGGGGCCCAATACTGGACGTTGTTCTCGATTTTGATTTGGCATAGGAGAAGAAATACTTTGGGTTTCTTTCGATTTCATTTATGGGCTTTTAGTTCTTCCCGCGATTCCTGACTCCTAAAGGATTCTTTTAGCTTAAGTTCGATGCTTGCTATTTCTCTGTAGTGAGAACGCAGTTACACAACCCAGGGCAACATGGGTTTAGAACAGGTCGCTCCTGTCTGTCTCAACTATTGGACCACTACGACAAGGTCCTAAATGCACTAGAAGACAAAAAGAATGCAGATTGTAATATATACAGACTTTGCAAAAGCCTTCGACAAGTGTGACCATGGCGTAATAGCGCACAAAATGCGTGCTAAAGGAATAACAGGAAAAGTCGGTCGATGGATCTATAATTTCCTCACTAACAGAACACAGAGAGTAGTCGTCAACAGAGTAATAGTCCGAGGCAGCTACGGTGAAAAGCTCTGTTCCACAAGGCACAGTACTCGCTCCCATCTTGTTCCTCATCCTTATATCCGACATAGACAAGGATGTCAGCCACAGCACCGTGTCTTCCTTTGCAGATGACACCCGAATCTGCATGACAGTGTCTTCCATTGCAGACACTGCAAAGCTCCAGGCAGACATCAACCAAATCTTTCAGTGGGCTGCAGAAAACAATATGAAGTTCAACGATGAGAAATTTCAATTACTCAGATATGGTAAACATGAGGAAATTAAATCTTCATCAGAGTACAAAACAAATTCTGGCCACAAAATAGAGCGAAACACCAACGTCAAAAACCTGGGAGTGATCATGTCGGAGGATCTCACCTTCAAGGACCATAACATTGTATCATCGCATCTGCTAGAAAAATGACAGGATGGATAATGAGAACTTCAAAAACTAGGGAGGCCAAGCCCATGATGACACTCTTCAGGTCACTTGTTCTATCTAGGCTGGAATATTGCTGCACACTAACAGCACCTTTCAAGGCAGGTGAAATTGCCGACCTAGAAATGTTACAGAGAACTTTCACGGGCGCGCATAACGGAGATAAAACACCTCAATTATTGGGAGCGCTTGAGGTTCCTAAACCTGTATTCCCTGGAACGCAGGAGGGAGAGATACATGATTATATACACCTGGAAAATCCTAGAGGGACTAGTACCGAACTTGCACACGAAAATCACTCATTACGAAAGCAAAAGACTTGGCAGACGATGCACCATCCCCCAATGAAAAGCAGGGGTGTCACTAGCACGTTAAGAGACCATACAATAAGTGTCAGGGGCCCGAGACTGTTCAACTGCCTCCCAGCACACATAAGGGGGATTACCAACAGACCCCTGGCAGTCTTCAAGCTGGCACTGGACACTGGACAAGCACCTAAAGTCAGTTCCGGATCAGCCGGGCTGTGGCTCGTATGTTGGTTTGCGTGCAGCCAGCAGCAACAGCCTGGTTGATCAGGCTCTGATCCACCAGGAGGCCTGGTCTCAGACCGGGCCGCGGGGGCGTTGACCCCCGGAACTCTCTCCAGGTAAACTCCAGGTAAACTACTACTACTCTGCACTTCTCCTTCCGACAGTATTTAGTCTCCGCACTGTCGCTTTATCAGATAGTTCCAGGATATGGAACTGAACTTCTCCAGGCTGAGGGACTGACAACTTCCAATCTACGACTTCAAGGATGATGGACTGATTACATAGCCTATGTGTCTTACCTACCAACCTGTCGGTATTGTATACCATTTTGATATTCCCAGTACATAGATACCTAGGAGGTAGGCGACTGTTGTGGGTCGCATCCTGAGAGATCTAAAAGAATCCCATTGGCAATAAACCACGATCATTGACCTTCTGGATTCTTGGGTTATTCTAGGACTAGGTTATTATCCTTGCTGGGTTGCTAATCTGAATAAAGCCGCAGTTTTCTACCCTACGGTTCAGTGGTAGAAAATCTGGCTCATAATCGACAGAACCCGGGCTTAGCTTGGGCCAGGCCAGCTATTAACGCATCAGAGTTAACATTCCATGTCCTCATATTTAGTTGTCAACTCTCTGGTGCAGCATTTATGACCTATTGTACTCAACCAATAAGCCCTTGTGCTATAAGTACCTATTTGTGGCTGTGGAAGTCGAGGTTGGGCTCCTGATTCCGCCTCGATACTCCCGGGTCGAGCATTAAAGTGGTACGATTGTTTCCAGGTCCCGTGTTATGCAAGCGTGAGACCTGCAGACTCGGGTACCTCTCTGACCCCTGTGTCACTCCTGAGTGTGTTTACAAACAATCGCTTCGTGTGCCACTCTTGCGCCTGCAGCCTCCTCGAGATTTTTCCAACTCGTGTGGCTCCTCTCTCTCTACATACTCACTTATATGTGGTTGCAGGGGTCAATTCACAGCTCCTGACCCCGCCTCTTCGCTAGTCGTTATTAGGTCCACACTTGTCCTGCTCCAAGAGCTTTATCATACCTCCTCTTAAAGCTGTGTATGGCTCCTGCCTCTACTACTTCACTCTCCAGACTGTTCCACTTCCTAACAACTCTAACTTACCTATGACTCGTTGAGTTTTCGACTTCTCAGTTGTGTCCTCTTGTTCCTGCATGCCATCTGTGGGGGGGGGGGGGCGGAACCAAGTGTTGCTTGAATATGTGCTGCAATTCTTGCAGAATTATTGATTAGTTACGTGGCTAAGTTGTGTTAGATTTCAGTGAATCATGTAATTTTCTCTTTCCTCTTCCCCTTTCTCAGTTGGGGGAGACCAGGTAGATGAACTAAAAGTTTTCTATGTAAATGCACGATGCATATACCAGTAAAGGGATGAATTCTCTCTCTACCCATCATCAGAATATCCAGACTTGGTTCCTCTGACAATCTTGCTTCAATCCTAGCAACACCTGAGAGGAGAAATAATCTTGACAGCATATATTTTTTATAAAAGCTCTCACTTACAATAAAAATGGGCGAAGTGACCCTGTATGTTTGTAATCACTCATTGAAATTGAAATAAAAAGAATGATTGAAGCTACGTACAACTCCATACATGTGGAAATCCGGAGCACTGGGAATAAAAAAAAAATTATACTCAGCGTAGTATATCGTCCACCCAAAACAAAACCAGGAATACTACGCTCTTCTGTATGACGAAATTAAGGCAGTTTTAAGGCAATTTTTATTGGTGATTTTAAATTTCCTAATATAGTGTTATACGCTGCAAGGGGATCATGATTAACTCGATTAATCTCTTTATCTGCCCAGAACACGACAGTATTTTGGATTTTGAGCTGACATCAGATTGTGACCTTGTCTGATGTTGCGACGCTGGAGAGATTATTATAATCAAAATTAAGCTCTAAACCCACAAAGAGAGAGAGAGAGAGAGAGAGAGTGAGAAAACGGTGATAACATTCGATATATAGCAAACAAACTCAGATCCAGAACAACACTATGATGATACAAAACTAGAATAGATAACCTTGATAAAATGCACTAAGATATCAACAATAAACTGGACTGAACTTCAACGGATATCGTAGAAAAAAATATAGAGCTGATTTAATACAAAAGTATTAAATATACCAAGAAAGTTTAAACGTGGAAAGGAAGAAATGAAGGTAGCCATGAGGACGAGACGCCTAGCTGGGATCATAGCCAGAAAACGTAATACATATACGACATTTAAACCGATGGGTAATATCAAAGATTATATTAAGTACATACGGTTACGGAGAAAGAGCTACAGAAAAATCTGAAATGCTAAACAAGATTTTGAAAAACGAATTTCACAAAACTTTAAAAGTAATTCAATAGAATTTATCAAATATGTCTGGGGAAGGAAGGTAAAAGCCACATCAGTAGGACTTCTTGCTAGTGAAAATGGAAGAATAGCATACAACGTTCATACTCAACACAGACTTTTCGTCCATATTTATAGCAGTACATGATACTAACGTTCCCAGACCGCAGAATTTGTTTATATAGGTTGAAACTGACAAACAAGGTATTGATGAAATTAGGAGCCTTGACATAGTGTTTGGCGAGGCTTAGTATTAACAGATCAGGCAGACTGGAGGGGCTGTCTGACTTGTGAAAAAAAAAATAAGACAAAATCGCTTTCACAGTAACAGTAATATTTAGCAAATCGTTAAAAGAAGGAAAGGGACCAATACCAGCAAATGTTAACCCTTTCCTCCTCCCATATTTAAAAAAGGGTGACAAGACTTGTGCTCCCAATTATCCTCCCATTCAATAAACAATGATTATGAACAAGTTGGTTCATTTTCTGGAAAACAACTTAATAACCGGAAAGGAGCATGGATTCGATTTTTTCAATTATATATACAAAAACCTCAGACGAAAAATATACTAAAAGTTATAATATATGTGTATTTCTAGAAGTACTTTGATCAAGTACCGTAATGAAAATGATCAAAATACAATCATATGTACAAGAAATAAACCTCATGCCTGGATTAGTAAGTGACTGACTCAGAGACAGGAAAACAGCGGTACACAATGGAAAGGTGATTGAATGGACAGCAGTGGAGCGCAATTCACCAGGGACTAGTTCGTACTCCAGTCATCTTTACAATGTCCATAAATGATCTCGAAGTAGGACTAATATTTAATATAGAACAAATCTGCGGATGAAAATAAAATGGGTAAAAGTACAGCAGCCAAAGATTGGGTATTGAGTGCGATCTGGACAGCCTGTGCTGTGGTCAGACTCACGGCAGATGATCTGGACAGCCTGTGCTGTGGTCAGACACACGGCAGATGATCTGGACAGCCTGTGCTGTGGTCAGACTCACGGCAGATGATCTGGACAGATTGTGCTGTGGTCAGACTCACGGCAGATGATCTGGACAGCCTGTGCTGTGGTCAGACTCACGGCAGATGATCTGGACAGCCTGTGCTGTGGTCAGACTCACGGCAGATGATCTGGACAGCCTGTGCTGTGGTCAGACACACGGCAGATGATCTGGACAGCCTGTGCTGTGGTCAGACTCACGGCAGATGATCTGGACAGGCTGTGCTGTGGTCAGACACACGGCAGATGATCTGGACAGCCTGTGCTGTGGTCAGACTCACGGCAGATGATCTGGACAGCCTGTGCTGTGGTCAGACTCACGGCAGATGATCTGGACAGCCTGTGCTGTGGTCAGACTCATGGCAGGCAGATGATCTGGACAGCCTGTGCTGTGGTCAGACTCACGGCAGATGATCTGGACAGCCTGTGCTGTGGTCAGACTCACGGCAGATGATCTGGACAGCCTGTGCTGTGGTCAGACTCACGGCAGATGATCTGGACAGGCTGTGCTGTGGTCAGACTCATGGCAGATGATCTGGACAGGCTGTGCTGTGGTCAGACTCATGGCAGATGATCTGGACAGGCTGTGCTGTGGTCAGACTCATGGCAGATGATCTGGACAGGCTGTGCTGTGGTCAGACACACTGCAGATGATCTGGACAGGCTGTGCTGTGGTCAGACACACGGCAGATGATCTAGACAGGCTGTGCTGTGGTCAGACACACTGCAGATGATCTGGACAGGCTGTGCTGTGGTCAGACACACGGCAGATGATCTGGACAGGCTGTGCTGTAGCCAGACTCACGGCAGATGATCTGGACAGGTTGTGCTATGGTCAGCCACACGGAAGATGATCTGGACAGGCTGTGCTGTGGTCAGACACACGGCAGATGATCTAGACAGGTTGTGCTATGGTCAGCCACACGGAAGATGATCTGGACAGGCTGTGCTGTGGTCAGACACACGGCAGATGATCTAGACAGGCTGTGCTATGGTCAGCCACACGGAAGATGATCTGGACAGGCTGTGCTATGGTCAGCCACACGGAAGATGATCTGGACAGGCTGTGCTATGGTCAGCCACACGGAAGATGATCTGGACAGGCTGTGCTGTGGTCAGACACACGGCAGATGATCTAGACAGGCTGTGCTATGGTCAGCCACACGGAAGATGATCTAGACAGGCTGTGCTGTGGTCAGACACACTGCAGATGATCTGGACAGGCTGTGCTGTGGTCAGACTCACGGCAGATGATCTGGACAGATTGTGCTGTGGTCAGACTCACGGCAGATGATTTGGACAGGCTGTGCTGTGGTCAGACTCACGGCAGATGATCTGGACAGGCTGTGCTGTGGTCAGACTCACGGCAGATGATTTGGACAGGCTGTGCTGTGGTCAGACTCACGGCAGATGATCTGGACAGGCTGTGCTGTGGTCAGACACACGGCAGATGATCTGGACAGGCTGTGCTGTGGTCAGATACACGGAAAATGATCTGGACAGGCTGTGCTGTGGTCAGACACACGGCAGATGATCTGGACAGGCTGTGCTGTGGTCAGCCACACGGAAGATGATCTGGACAGGCTGTGCTGTGGTCAGCCACACGTAAGATGATCTAGACAGGTTGTGCTGTGGTCAGCCACACGGCAGATGATCTGGACAGGCTGTGCTGTGGTCAGACACACGGCAGATGATCTGGACAGGCTGTGCTGTGGTCAGATACACGGAAAATGATCTAGACAGGCTGTGCTGTGGTCAGACACACGGCAGATGATCTAGACAGGCTGTGCTGTGGTCAGACACACGGCAGATGATCTGGACAGGCTGTGCTGTGGTCAGACACACGGCAGATGATCTGGACAGGCTGTGCTGTGGTCAGACACACGGCAGATGATCTAGACAGGCTGTGCTGTGGTCAGACACACGGCAGATGATCTAGACAGGTTATGCTGTGGTCAGACACACGGAAGATGATCTGGACAGGTTATGTTGTGGTCAGACACATGGAAGACGAGTTTCAACGTAAACAGGTGCAAAATAATGTATTTTGGGTATAATAATCACAAACAAAAATGTATAATATATTGCAGCAAACTAACGGAAACAAGAAAAAGAAGACCTTGGAGCAATCATCATCGCTTCTTAAAAATACTATGAGCGGCTAAGGTAACAGAATGCTAGGTTTCCTAGCTAGAAACTTGGTGCACAAAACACCAGACCACACCATAACACACTTGTTAGACTACGTCTTGGAGATGCCTTTTAGTTTTAATCTCCAAATTACGTAAAAGACGAAGATATACTAGAGAGGGTAGAGCAAAGAGCTGCCATACTCGTACCATCGCTCGAAAGTAACCATGTTAAGAAAGACCCAAATACCCAACTTTTTTTTCTCTTAGGAAATAGAAACTACGAGATTTCATTGACACCTTTAAAAATATTCAAATTGAATTTTTTTGATACACTCAAAAAAGAAGAACTATTTGAAGTGCTGCATGAGCTCATAACTTAAAGTACTGGAATGAAACTGTGAGGCAGAAGATGCTATATGAATATATGCAGATTTTTTTTTTTTTTTTTTTGGAAATAGAATTACAGTAGAATGGAATAAAGTACCCACTAATAATGTAACCGCGAAGATAATAATCATTCAAGAACCAGCTAGACAAGCACTTTGCAAGTAGTATATGATTCAGCTAGATATATCGTGCCTTAGTGTGAGGATTTTCCGGAGCCTTCAGGTCGTAGTAAGTTACAGTGACCAGCAAAATAATGGGTGTGGCAAGGGACAGGAGCGAGATGCCTTGGATACTCGCTACCTCAACCATTCATTAAATATTCACTTATCCCTACTCTAAAACAGCACAGACCATTATATGCATTATAAAAAATGGGGCATACTGAAATCAACGAATTCCTGATGTTTGCGCGGCAGCTTCATCAGAACGATCAGTTGAGAGGCAGGTAACCAAGTCAGTAATAGTAATGGTAGAAATAGGGTTATGATTGCCTTAGCCTAACAGTTGGTGACTATAAACAGAACTACTAGTATACTAGACTGTGAATGACCGTGTAGTAGCAAGACAGGCAATATTAATTTCATAAGAGGTAGTTTTAACCCCTTGTCTTCTATCCAGTTCACTCTCTCCAGTAAATTCCATGTTATTTTTTCATTATGGTATGGTATATTTTTCCAGTGGTTTTCACTCCTGCAGTGGTAGTGGCCGGAGAGAGTGGAGGGTGGGAAGCGAGCATTTTGCTTTTCTGTCATTGTCTATACGCATAATAGAAGATAGTCCTTAATCAAGATAGAAGTACATAGCTCTTCTCGGCACATAGCCTCACTGTGGACGTATAAGTTCTCTTCTGTCTTTCTTTTCCATCTACTCTCTCACTCACACTCTCCCTTCCTCCCCTCAGAGACAAGTTTCCCTGGCCACAACAAGGTGTGTGCTCGGGGTCTTCCCTCTGTGTCAGGCCCCAGTGAGGTGACCAAACACAGGACCACCTGAGCAAATATTCACCTTCAGGAATAATCTCTGAGCATCGCCTCTCTTGAAGGTCCAAGAATCACCTGATGCACACACACGAGTGCTACCTGATGCACATACACGAGTGGTACCTGTTGCACATGTGAGAGGTACCTGATACACATACCTGAGTGACATCTGATACAGACCTTAGTGGCAGCTGATAAATATCTAGGTGGACATAATACACCTGGGGGCACATAACCCACCTGAGGGGCACATAAATAACCCACCTGATTGCCATCTCAGGCTGGGTGTGTGTACATCAAACGACGTGATGAACGTGTGAACGTTTTCACAAATCCAACCAACCAGTTCGTAGCATATTTTCACGCATTTTTAAATAGTTTTACAGGCTAAGAGATTGTCTCAACACATTTGTAAGGCAGACTACATCCTTTCCTTCTCCCCTCCCCCACACATCCCCGTTATCACCCAGAATGTCACCCACAACAGTACTAACTCGCAGTAGTCTGACGGCAGGAGGGATGACCCTTTATGATGCATAACAGTTCTTGGCATATATTGAACCTCGATGGTGTTTGGTGTACCTGATTTTGGGAACCAACGATTAGCTTAGGCTGGCCGCTTGGAGGTTACGTAATGTGATTCAAGTGGTTTAAGCACACTGAACCTGACCATGTCTGCGTGGAGAGTTGGGAGCATGGATACGAATTCTCTGCTGCTCTGGTGTCTGCAGATTGTGCGCGCCTGAGGGAGGGGGTGGGGATATTTGCAGTTTTGAACTGTTGTATCGGCTCCCCTCTGGCAATACGGTGGTAGAGTGAATGGTGGTGAAAATGTTTGTTCATTTTTGGGTCACCCTACCTCGGTGGGAGACGGCCGGTTTGTTGAGAAATACACACACAAACTTTCCATGACATTTAACATGACATGCAAATTTTAACATTTTCCCCAAAATTCATGTAGCACTAAGATCTTGTTAGAATTTATATAACACATTTTATTTCTAGATTATCTAATAAGGGTCAGTCTAGCTTTAATTAGTAATATATACCATCAATGAAACTCTTTAATTTATATGTTGCATCATTGAAAGAAAACTCCATGACTGTCCATACTGATTCTGGCAAAGTTCCTGCAACATTTTCTGCTCTGTTAGGTACAGCGATCGTTGCCTCATGAACTAAGATTGCAAGGTGTGCCTAAAAAGCACCAGACATATATACCCTTGGTGCTTACATTGTCCTTGGCACTGGTCCAGTCGACCTTGGCCACCAGTGAGGCACTCAGTGTCATTACTGTTGTCCACAAGATCATTATTAACACCAGCTCTCAACACCTCTATCAGTCGATCCAGCTCATCTTGTCTTCCCACTGCGGAGGTATGTTAACTTTGTATGTCTTCTGTAGTGTTTTTCTCCTCCAGGTGTGCTGAAGTGTTCCAGCTGCAGGTGTGCTGTAGTGTTCCAGCTGCAGGTGTGCTGAAGTGTTCCAGCTGCAGGTGTGCTGAAGTGTTTCCAGCTGCAGGTGTGCTGTAGTGTTCCAGCTGCAGGTGTGCTGAAGTGTTCCAGCTGCAGGTGTGCTGTAGTGTTCCAGCTGCAGGTGTGCTGTAGTGTTCCAGCTGCAGGTGTGCTGTAGTGTTCCAGCTGCAGGTGTGCTGCAGTGTTCCAGCTGCAGGTGTGCTGTAGTGTTCCAGCTGCAGGTGTGCTGAAGTGTTCCAGCTGCAGGTGTGCTGAAGTGTTCCAGCTGCAGGTGTGCTGAAGTGTTCCAGCTGCAGGTGTGCTGTAGTGTTCCAGCTGCAGGTGTGCTGAAGTGTTCCAGCTGCAGGTGTGCTGAAGTGTTCCAGCTGCAGGTGTGCTGCAGTGTTCCAGCTGCAGGTGTGCTGTAGTGTTCCAGCTGCAGGTGTGTTGAAGTGTTCCAGCTGCAGGTGTGCTGAAGTGTTCCAGCTGCAGGTGTGCTGTAGTGTTCCAGCTGCAGGTGTGTTGAAGTGTTCCAGCTGCAGGTGTGCTGAAGTTTTCCAGCTGCAGGTGTGCTGTAGTGTTCCAACTGCAGGTGTGCTGTAGTGTTCCAGCTGCAGGTGTGCTGTAGTGTTCCAGCTGCAGGTGTGCTGTAGTGTTCCAGCTGCAGGTGTGCTGTAGTGTTCCAGCTGCAGGTGTGCTGTAGTATGCTAGCTGCAGGTGTGCTGTAGTGTTCCAGTTGCAGGTGTACTGAAGTGTTTCTGCTGCAGGTGTGCTGGTGTTCCTGTTGCAGGTGTTCTATGGTGTTCCCGCTGCAGGTGTATATTCCAGCTGCAGATGTATTGTTCCTACTGCAGGTGTATATTCCCGCTGCAGGTGTAGTGTTCCTACTGTAGGTGTATGTTCCCGCTGCAGGTGTAGTGTTCCTACTGCAGGTGTATATTCCCGCTGCAGGTGTAGTGTTCCTACTATAGGTGTATGTTCCCGCTGCAGGTGTAGTGTTCCCGTTGCAGAGGTATATTCCCGCTGCAGGTGTAGTGTTCCTGCTACAGGTGTATATTCCCGCTGCAGGAGTAGTGTTCCTGCTGCAGGTGTAGTGTTCCTACTACAGGTGTTCTTTAGTGTTCCTACTGAGAATATTCCGTAGTGTTCCAGCTGCGGGTGTTTTGCTGTGTTCCTTTTACAAGTGTCCTGCAGCGGATGTTGCTTGGTGCTACACTCGGCAGCTACTTACCACCAGTTAGTTACCTCCGTAGCACCCTGACTGCCTACGACACATAGTGATGACTTGCACGCAAGAGTCGAGGAAGGAGGCGCTTAAGTACTCTTCAGCCAGCCTGCTCCTGGCCAGTCGGCTGCTGGCCAGCCTGCTCCTGGCCAGTCGGCTGCTGGCCAGCCTGCTCCAGCGAGCAACTAAAATTTAAAAAAATACTTCCCATTAGATACACCCAAATTTAGGGTTGGAAGTGGATCTGAAAATGCATTCCCTGGTTATTGCTTAATAAAATTGGCAAATTGAAATTTACACAGCTTCAACTGAGTGGCAATTTGTGTTTTAATGAAGTCCACCAATGGTAAAAGTTTGAAGCCGATCAGAAAAGGCATTCTCCGGGAATTGACTTAATTCCAACGATTCCATTTTTTTTAGTTACAAACTTTCAGTAAAACTTGAAATTTGCCTCAACTCTGACTAAACTTCTGGGTTCTCCTCATCATTTTTTTTTATATTTTATTAAAAAAGTACATCACAGCACATAAAAATAACAAAACAAGTCTTATCTGTCAACAAATCTAATAAGCTTTCCATGGCCATATAATACGACATACAAATGTAATAATTATACATCATGTAACAAATATTATCTAAGGAGAACACAAACAGTAACCAAAGTAAGGAGAGAATTGATACAAACTGCCGTACTAACTACACCAAAAGTGAAACCAGATACAGTGGACCCCCGGTTAACGATATTTTTTCACTCCAGAAGTATGTTCAGGTGCCAGTACTGACCGAATTTGTTCCCATAAGGAATATTGTGAAGTAGATTAGTCCATTTCAGACCCCCAAACATACACGTACAAACGCACTTACATAAATACACTTACATAATTGGTCACATTCGAAGGTGATCGTTATGCGGGGGTCCACTATATTCTGTACTATGACTGAACGTTATAAGGTACTAACTCAAAAGAGGACAGTATGTTACATACTTGAAGTCGACCACAAGATTATTCTTTAAATATTGAATTAAAAATTAATATCACTATTAACGGTGCAACAAATTAAAATTTTTTGACTTACGCCGCACAATTTCAGGGCGAACCTTGTGACTCAGGAACGTGCGCCAGAGCTGAAAATTTGAAGCCGATCAGGAGAGTCATTCTCCAGTTATGACACGGATTATAATGATTCCACCTATTTTTACTGTTTTTTCTATAACAAATTAACCTGTACGCAAACTTAATAGGTACTATCCTGGGTACTATCCTGGGTACTGTGCTGGTACTATCCTGGGTACTATCCTGGGTACTGTGCTGGTACTATCCTGGGTACTATCCTGGGTACTGTGCTGGTACTATCCTGGGTACTATCCTGGGTACTGTGCTGGTACTATCCTGGGTACTATCCTGGGTACTGTGCTGGTACTATCCTGGGTACTATCCTGGGTACTGTGCTGGTACTATCCTGGGTACTATCCTGGGTACTGTGCTGGTACTATCCTGGGTACTATCCTGGGTACTGTGCTGGTACTATCCTGGGTACTATCCTGGGTACTGTGCTGGTACTATCCCGGGTACTATCCTGGGTACTATGCTGGTATTATCCTGGGTACTATCCTGCTTACTATCCTGGGTACTATGCTGGTATGATCCTGGGTACTATGCTGGTACTATCCTGGGTACTATGCTGGTATTACCCTGGGTACTATGCTGGTACTATCCTGGTAATATCCTGGGTACTATGCTGGTGCTATCCTGGGTACTATGCTGGTACTATCCTGGGTACTATGCTCGTACTATCCTGGGTACTATACTGCTACTATCCTGGGTACTATGCTGGTACTGTCCTGGGTACTATGCTGCTACTATCCTGGGTACTATGCAGGTACTATCCTGGGTATTATTCTGGTATTTTCCTGGGTACTATTCTGGTACTATCCTGGGTATTATGCTCGTACTATCCTGGGTACTATGCTGCTACTATCCTGGGTACTATGCTGGTACTATCCTGGGTACTATGCTGGCACTATCCTGGGTACTATGCTGCTACTATCCTGGGTTCTATGCTGCTACTCTCCTGGGTACTATGGTGGTACTATGCTGGGTACTATGCTGGTACTATCCTGGATACTATGCTGGTACTATCCTGGGTACTATGCTGGTATTATCCTGGGTACTATGCTGCTACTATCCTGGGTACTATGGTGGTACTGTCCTGAGTACTATGCTGGTACTATCCTGGGTACTATGCTGGTAATATCCTGGGTACTATGCTGGTGCTGTCCTTAGTACTATGCTGGTATTATCCTGGGTACTCTGCTGGTACTGTCCTGAGTTCTATGCTGGTACTATCCTGGGTACTATGCTGGTACTATCCTGGGTACTAGGCTGATACTATCCTGGGTACTATGCTGGTACTATCCTGCGTTTTATGCTGGTACTATCCTGGGTACTATGCTGGTACTATCCTGAGTACTATGCTGGTACTATCCTGGGCACTATGCTGGTACTATCCTGGGTCCTGTGCTAGTACTATCCTGGGTACTATGCTGGTACCATCCTGAGTACTATGCTGGTATTATCCTGGGTACTATGCTGGTATTATCCTGGGTACTGTGCTGTTATTATCCTGGGTACTATTCTGGTACTGTCTTGGGTACTAACCTGGGTACTATCCTGGGTACAATGCTGGTACTATCCTGGTTACTATGCTGGTACTATCCTGGGTACTATGCTGGTACTATGCTGGTACTATCCAGGGTACTATGTTGGTGCTATCCTGGGTACTATGCTGGTACTATCCTGGGTACTATGCTGGTACTATCCTGAGTACTATGCTGGTACTATCCTGGGCACTATGCTGGTACTATCCTGGGTCCTGTGCTAGTATTATCCTGGGTACTATGCTGGTACCATCCTGAGTACTATGCTGGTATTATCCTGGGTACTATCCTGGGTACTATGCTGGTATTATCCTGGGTACTGTGCTGGTACTATCCTGGGTACTATGCTGGTACTATCCTGGGTACTATCCTGGGTACAATGCTGGTACTATCCTGGGTACTATGCTGGTACTATCCTGGGTACTATGCTGGTACTATGCTGGTACTATCCAGGGTACTATGTTGGTGCTATCCTGGGTACTATGCTGGTACTATCCTGTGTACTATGCTGGTATTATCCTGGTTGCTATGCTGATACTATCTTGGGTACTGTGCTGGTACTAACCTTGGTACTAACCTGGGTACTATGCTTGTATTATCTTGGGTACTATGCTGGTACTATCCTGAGTACTGTGCTGGTACTAACCTTGGTACTAACCTGGGTACTATGCTGGTATTTTCCTGGGTACTATGCTCGTACTATCCTGAGTCCTATGCTGGTATCATCCTTGGTACTATGCTGGTACTATCCTGGGTACTATGCTGGTACTGTCCTGGGTACTATGCTGGTACTATCCTGGGTACTATGCTGGAACCATCCAAGGTACTATCCTGGGTACTATGCTGGTATTATCCTGGGTACTGTGCTGGTATTATCCTGGGTACTATTCTGGTAATGTCTTGGGTACTAACCTGGGTACTATCCTAGGTACTATCCTGGGTAGCATTCTGGTGTTATCCTGGTACTATCCTGGATACTATCCTAGGTACTATTCTGGGTACTAACCTGGGTACTATCCTAGGTACTATTCTGGGCACTAACCTGGGTACTATCCTAGGTACTATTCTGGGTACTATCCTGGGTACTATCCTTGGTACTATTCTGGGTACTAACCTGGTTACTATCCTAGGTACTATTCTGGGTACTAACCTGGGTACTATCCTAGGTACTCTTCTGGGTACTAAGCTGGGTACTATCCTAGGCACTATTCTGGGTACTAACCTGGGTACTATCCTAGGTACTGTTCTGGGTACTAACCTGGGTACTATCCTAGGTACTATTCTGGGTACTAACCTGGGTACTATCCTAGGTAGTATTCTGGGTACTAACCTGGGTACTATCCTAGACACTTTTCTGGGTACTAACCTGGGTACTATCCTAGGTACTATTCTGGGTACTAACCTGGGTACTATCCTAGGCACTATTCTTGGTTCTAACCTGCTTACTATCCTAGGTACTATTCTGGGTACTAACCTGGGTACTATCCTAGGTACTATTCTGGGTACTAACCTGGGTACTATCCTAGGTACTATTCTGGGTACTAACCTGGGTACTATCCTAGATACTATTCTGGGTACTAACCTGGGTACTATCCTAGGTACTATTCTGGGTACTAACCTGGGTACTATCCTAGATACTATTCTGGGTACTAACCTGGGTACTATCCTAGGTACTATTCTGGGCACTAACCTGGGTACTATCCTAGGTACTATTCTGGGTACTATCCTGGGTACTATCCTAGGTACTATTCTGGGTACTAACCTGGGTACTATCCTTGGTACTATTCTGGGTACTAACCTGGGTACTATCCTAGATACTATTCTGGGTACTAACCTGGGTACTATCCTAGGTACTATTCTGGGTACTAACCTGGGTACTATCCTAGATACTATTCTGGGTACTATCCTGGGTACTATCCTAGGTACTATTCTGGGTACTAACCTGGGTACTATCCTAGGTACTATTCTGGGCACTAACCTGGGTACTATCCTAGGTACTATTCTGGGCACTAACCTGGGTACTATCCTAGGTACTATTCTGGGTACTAACCTGCGTACTATCCTAGATACTATTCTGGGTACTAACCTGGGTACTATCCTAGATACTATTCTGGGTACTAACCTGGGTACTATACTAGATACTATTCTGGGTACTAACTTGGGTACTATCCTAGATACTATTCTGGGTACTAACCTGGGTACTATCCTAGGTACTATTCTGGGTACTAACCTGGGTACTATCTAGATACTATTCTGGGTACTAACCTGGGTACTATCCTAGATACTATTCTGGGTACTAACCTGGGTACTATCCTAGATACTATTCTGGGTACTAACCTGGGTACTATCCTAGGTACTATTCTGGGTACTAACCTGGGTACTATCCTAGGTACTATTCTGGGTACTAACCTGGGTACTATCCTAGGTACTATTCTGGGTACTAACCTGGGTACTAATGCATCAACATTAAACACTAAGGTCGTTCACAAGAGGTAAACTGAGATTTAACGGTCATAGAGCATGTGAACATGTGAACATGTGAACATGTGAACATGTGAACATGGTAATTGTTACCGTACACGAGTGTCGTGAATTTGAATAAGACTGAATGAAGCGTTCTCGAGTTTTGAGCGAAACTGAGAAATTGAAGGAAGAAATTCAAATAAAAATCAAGCAGCCTGGTATAGGTCCTTTTGGGATACGTACAAAATGTCGGACGTGGGTGCTAGAGTCACGTGACGGCAGTGTACACACCATGATTCTTGTACTTATCTTGTGAGATCAAGCAGCCTAGTAACCCATAACTAGTCTCTTCAACAGGTCTCATGGAAGGTTCCTTGATGTTGGTGAGGGGCTCTTGATTTGGGGAATTGGATCTGTGCTCCAGTTCCCCGAATTAAGCCTGAATGCCGTCCACATCCCCCCCCCTGGGCGCTGTATAATCCTACGGGTTTAGCGCTTCCCCCTTGATTATAATAATAATAATCTTCAACAGGTCACTACTAACAGGTATTGTACTGAATAAATGGAAATGGCAAATGGAATACCTATTTACAAAGTGGGAGATAGGTCCTTATCTTTAAATTATAGATAAGTCAGCCTAACCTCAATTGTAGGAAAGTTCATGGAATCAATAATTACTGATGTAGTTGAAGCCACTTTGAAAGATGTAATTTGATGAACTAATCTCAGAACCTGTTACTCTCGGTGTATGGCACAACAAGAGATAAACTCGTCAGGATACAGTGTCCGAGGGTTAGTAAGTCATTCATGGATGCCTCCTGTTCATCACCAGTCGAAAAAAATTTAATCCTAAATATGGGTATACCTGGAGAGGATGTCGGGGGTCAGCGCCCCTCCGGCCCGGTCTGAGACCAGGCCTCGTGGTGGACCATGGTCTGATCAACCAGTTGTTACTGCTGGCCACACGACACAGACGATTTTCTGTTGGACAGGTAGCCTTGAATCCAGCGGAGAAGCCATCCTCCAACATCCATTCTGGCAAGTTCACTAATTATTACATGTCGGTTGGCTACATCGAAAGCGGATTTAAGGTCAAGGAAGGTAGTGTAGGAGCTGTCAGTGTGCAGGGTGAGAAAGGTGGCTATGCAATGATGCACGCTCCTTCCATGCATGAAACCATGTAACCGGGGAGACAAAAATTGTTTGATTCTGTACATGAGACGATTAAGAATCATTCTCTCAAATGTTTTACACAAGCAGCTAGTAAGAGATATTGGGCGAAATGCATTTTGTTGATTGGGCTTAGGAATTGGAATGATGAGGCTGTTGGTCCAAGATTGAGGGAGCTCCCCAGTTACATAGCTCATGTTATATAATTCAAGTAATGGATTACCTGGTACTCGACACAGCAATCTGAGTATGTTGTAAGTAATACCATCCTCACCAGGCGACGTGGAGTTGCCCTTAGTTAGCGCTGCATCAAGTTCATAATTAGTGAAAGGAATGTTGCAATCATCTGGCTTACTGAGCATAAAGCAAACAAGTCTCTCCCTTGCATCATATTTGTCATTTAATTTTGCCTGTGTGGTACTGGGAAGATTGTCATGGCTAGATGTAGCAGCCCAAGCACTGACTAACTCATTCGCCCTATGCAAGGGATGAGGGTGCGCGATCTGCCCAGTTCGGTTACCCTTAATTCTATTTATGTCCCTCCATGCCCGGCTAAGTGGGGTGTGAGCATTAAGACCGTCATGTACTAGCCTCGTGTCAGGACCTGGGGTTGATAATCTCTACTGATAAAACAAAGATACTCAATAGGCGTCCTCCTCGACAGAGAGGCACAGTTCGTCAGATCTAATTGCATGATGGGTCTCTTCTAGAATATGTAAGCAGATACAGGTATCTAGGCTTTGAGGTTCCACTACTTGGACCTGTTGTAACAAGACTTTGTCGCCAATACAAAGAACGACTAAGAGCACTTAGAGTTGTGGCAGGGCTTCACCCCAGGTATGGTGCTAATGTTAAAATTGTGAAAATGATGTATCTTGCTTATATTAGATCATTGGTTGATTATGCTGCGCCACTACTTGCTCTTGTGTCTGACTGGAAGCTTGGAGGGCTGGAAAAAACTGCAGAACGAAGCAATGAGGATCATCCTAGGATGCCCTCGTACTGCCAAAATTTTAAATATGCAAAAAGAACTTGATATTCCAAGCATCAGAGATCGTGTTACTGAAAGAAATATCCTAATTGGGGTTAATATGCTCAGGCAAGCTCATTCAAACCCCTGCACAGAAGCCCTCCAAACTTTCCTCCTCAGCACTGGTGAACACTCCTCCAGATGGATCGAAAAGACTGGAACCGACCTCCGCATGAATCAGATACATGATCTATGTCAAGTAAGGCAACAGCGGCACTTCTCCGCTCCATGGAATATTACCCCATTCCAAACTACCATTCCTCCATTTCCCCCCAAACTACTTCTTAAATCACAACCAAAACTTCGCCTTGAAGCCAAACATGAGGCCTTAAGCTGTATTGATAACTTAGTCACACAGCACACACTCTCGCAAATTATTTACGTTGATGGTTCTGTTCACCAATGCACTGGTGCAGCTGGTAGTGCTGCTGTTGTCGTACAGAGTGATGGCTCTCTTAAAGAAACTGGAGCACGCATCAATAATTGGGCCTCTACCCTTCAGACAGAACTGTTTGCCATACTCCTTGCACTGAAATGCATCTATGTGTCAAAGATTGACAGTTTAATTGTAACTGATTCTCTGTCGTCCATAAATGCTCTCAACTCATTAAGCATAAATTGTGGCATGCTTGTGTCAGAAGCCAGACACAGGTATGGTAGGATTGTGGACAGTGGAGTCAGAGTGCACATGCTGTGGATTCCATCTCACATTGGTCGTCAGATGCATGATAGAACTGATAAATTGGCTAAGCTGTATGCTTTCAAAGAGGGAGTAGATTACAATCTTGGCTTGTCAGGTAGTAGTTTGAGAACAATAATACGAAAAGAACTTCAGCTGAATTTTATGGACTTAAGGCTCAGGGAGATTGACACCAGTGAGTCCATCTATCATCATTCTATCATGCAGGAGGAGCCACATGTCTATGGTGCATCCAACAAATAAGCAGACTCTTGGATGTCACTACCGCCCGGCTCCGGCTGGGTTACAAGTATCTTTGGCAGGTTAAATCACCACCACCAGATGTAGACCAAACGAAATGTAAACTTTGCCAGATGGATTATTGTCACACCCTGCGTCATTATGTACTGGAGTGCGATAAAATTAATGAATTTAGAAACAACTCACTCAGAAGTGTTCAAGAAATGGCTAAGTATTTTATCCACAGTGGTATATTACAGACCATTCTGGAGAAATACCCTGATTTTGCTAGCTGTAAATAAGCATTACCACATATGTGCATGTTGTGTGTGTGTGTGTGTGTGTGTGTGTGTGTGTGTGTGTGTGTGTGTGTGTGTGTGTGTGTGTGTGTGTGTGTGTGTGTGTGTTTGTGTGTATGTGTATGAGTGTGTGAGTGTGTGTGTGTGTGTGTGTGGTGTGTGTGTTGTGTGTGTGTGTGTGTGTGTGAGTATGAGTGTGTGTGTGTGTATGAGTGTGTGTGTGTGTGTGTGTGAGTGTGTGCGTGTGTGTGTATGAGTTTGTGTATGTGTGTGTGTGTGTGTGTGTGTGTGTGTGTGTGTGTGTGTGTGTGTTTGTGGTGTGTATGAATTTGTATGTGTGTGTGTGTGTGGGTGTGGTGGAGAGAGAGAGAGACTCAGCAATCAACATTTGCACCAATAACTCACTACAGTTGTGACCGGGTGTGGAAGTGTGAATTGCTCATTACTCTAAAATTTGTTCATGATTGCAGCCATGTATAAACGTAAGTAACCATTCTTACAGTATTCATTACCTTTGTAACTTGTGAGTTCATTACCTTTGTAACTTGTGAGTTCATTACCTTTGTAACTTGTGAGTTCATTACCTTTGTAACTTGTGAGTTCATTACCTTTGTAACTTGTGAGTTACCTAGTTCAGCCATCAAAACTTTGGAGCCCGGTCCCTGGACCCATTGTGTACCTCTGTAATCTGTAAATACCTTTGTAACTTGTCATGATTGTGACTAGACCTACCTGGAGTTCATTACCTTTGTAAATTGTGAATTCATTACCTCTGTAACTTGCTCAGCTATCAAAACTTTGAGGCCCAGTCCCTGGACCCATTATGTACCTCTGTAATCTTTTGACTACCGCCCACAGGATGGGTATGGGGTGCATAATAAACATATTAAACTGGCCACACGCAAACCGACATATGAACCACAGCCCGGCTGGTCAGGTACTGACTTTAGGTGCCTGTCCAGCGCCTTCTTGAACACAGCCAGGAGTCTATTGGTAATCCCCCTTATGTATCCTGGGAGGCAGTTGAACAGTCTTGGGCCCCTGACACTTATTGTGTTTTCTCTTAGTGTACACGTGGCGCCCCTCCCGAGTCTTTTGCTTTCGTTGGGAGTGATTTTCGTGTATAAGTTTGGTATTAAGCCCTCTAGGATTTTCCAAGTGTATTTTATCTTGTATCTTTCTCGCCTTCGTTCCAGGGAATACAAATCAAGGGATTTCAACCGTTCTCAGTAGTTCAGGCGCTTGATCGTGCTTGTGTGTGCCGTGAAAGTTCTCTGTACATTCTCCATGTCGGCAATTTCGTCTGCCTTGAAGGGGGCATTAAAGTAAATTCTAAGGGTATGTATATTGAGACAAATATCGGTTCACGTGAACATACATCAAAGAGACACTCATTACAATATATACAAATTGTCTGAGGATAGTTTAGGTAAGATACGTTAAAAAACAGGACAAGTGTTTCTTGACGCTAGTCTTAAAGTTATGTGATGACCCGCCAATGGATCTTTCAGTTATCTGGCCGAAATCTTCCACTGGCTTACCTGTATACCCCTTTAAAAACTGGAGGTCATAGGAGTAGATTCAGAGACTTCTTGATGATGACTTAAATAATTTTCCGAGTAGGAAAAAAATGTTTTCTAATTAGGAACTATATGTATTAATAGTCTTGGCTATGGTTAAGACATACATCACATCTGACCGAGACCTTCGGCTGGCTTACTGGTCCACCTCTTTTAAAATTATGGTGATAAATATAACCATTAGATATAATATAACTTTGATATCACAAAAGTAGTAATACCCGATAACCTGTACACTACAAACATATATAATTACCTCTAAACGGTTCGAAAAGCTTTAACTAAAATATTGCATAAATAATTTTCGTAAAGAATATTTGTGCTCGGTGTTGATGCCCAAATGATCACTAGGATCATTAAGGATGCATGATAACCTTTAAAATAGGGATTAAAGTAAACTCAGCATCCAAACACAGTAATATATACTTCAGAGTATACATTCTATGCAAGATCAACTGAGAATCAAATATATGTGTACTTTAATTAAGCAACAGTGCATAAACACGTGGAGGATTATGTATAGCTGGATATATATTCACTTTAGAGTTTACTTTAGTCTTCATATTTGGGGTTAACATAAGTCCTTAAGAGAGTTCATTAACATTAGGTATACTTGATTATCTACTTTAACTAACCACAGTATGAACCTTGTAGGTTTAGCGCTTCTTTTTTATTATAATAATTTAACCAAACAGTTTAATGAAGTAAACTGGTTAGTTAATAGGCTTTTGAAGACTAATCACTTATAAGAGCGTCATTGAGAGGCACCTAAGTTCCCCCGTCTTCTAATAACATGTTAATTTTTTCCACTATAATCTACTTTATCCATAATTACTATCACATTTGCTTTGTCTGTTTCGTAAGGTGAAGTCCAGGATCTTTCCTTAATTCATGGTATAACTTACCTTTGAGGACAGTTGTCCTCTGCAACTATAGTTGTACTGACAATGTTAAGTCATTACCTGTATTGTGAAAAACTAAGAAAGAGTAAACCCGTTTATGATATACTTTTTTAAAGATTTTAAATAATGGCAAGCAAGATATCTGCCTGTAGTTGTCAACTCGTTTTCTTTTTCGTCAGTAGGATGATAGGACGATATCCTTCTTGGAAAAGATATTACCTGTGTACAACGTAGTTGATTTCTGCGCGAGCTAAACCTTCAGAAAAATTTTAATATTTGTAATTGAAATATTATTATTATTATTATTATTATTATTATTATTATTATTATTATTATTATTATTATTATTATTATTATTATTATTATTATTATCTGTGCAGGCGTTATTTTATTAACAATAAAATAACATAAACGTGCAGCTTAGGGCTAGCAGCACTAGGCATGTCGTAAGTGAAGCATTGGTATCCTGGGGCACGATGCTGGTATCCTGGCGAACCCTGTTCCAGTTACATGGTGGGTTGTCTTGTGACAGTGTGATCGAGCGAGGGAATTAGAGGCTTTTTTTTCGACAAAACTCAAAATTTATGGCTGATTTATTGCAAAGTTTGTTTTGATTGTATCTGCAACCGATCAGCTGATACATTATTAATTAATGAACTGCACTAGGCTACTACTAGGAGGGTTAACAATCATGATCCTTGAACAGTGGTGCACTAGGAGTCATTTAATAACTGATAACTGGCACCGGTACATCAGTGGTTACTTGATCACTGATCAGATCTACGGTTTAACAGACCAGCATCAAGAGATACTAGATCTTCTTACTTATTTCTGGTCATTGTCCTCCTTTCAGGGTCTGCGATCCTTGAAATTGCAGACCAGTCTTCTGCTGTATGATCTTAGTCTCCACCATCTGGAAAGAAGTATAATGTGGCTTGTGTTTCTCAGCAAATAGCTCGATACATTCAGTATAATAATACAGACGCAACTCTTAGGACTTGGACTTATTATGAGACGTTTCGCTCACTGGGGACACTTTTCAGCCCAATACAGAGAACAGTTGGGAAGGAAGTTGGGTAGTGTGTGATATGGTGATATCAGCTGCTTGAGCACCTGTATCTGCCTCGTGACGAGATAACATCACCTTGGCCAGTACTCCGAGATGCTAAAGTCAATACATTTTGTGTTGTGTGGGAAACTGTGATCAAAGCAGCCTGGAGTCCATAACGTTTCTTCAGATTGTCCTTCACTACCTACTTGGCATCTTTTCATCAAATACTCTTGCAAATTCCTCTATATTACTCAAACATTAATGAAACTGTATTGTGTATATGTGTTGGCCAAGGCGCTGGTTCAAGTTCTTATCTGTCTCACCAAAATAGGCCTTATCACATACCTCTCATTAGATAACATTCACACCTGCGATGGTCTGACAGGCCTAGCTGATTCCTTAGCTAACTTATTGATGGTGGATGAGATTGTTGCTAGAGAGTGTCTCATGAGCGCCTTGGTAACACTGCTGGCCACCTCTCCAGCAGGCAGAATGACCTATTAAAGTGGCGGCCATTCCCGTGATGATATAGTGTCCCTTGCCTACAGTCGGAAGTGCAGTTTGGGTGGACTGAAGGTTTATAAACGCTTGGATAATGTAGTATTTTTCTTCTTGATAAAATGTGGGATATATAAACTGGTTTAGAAAACCGACAGGTTGAAGAATGATACACTTGTGCAACATTTGGGAATCGTTATTGTTGAAACATTTCGCCAGGTAATCAGTCTCAGGCTAGAGTCTACTCCAGCCTGAGGGACTGATTACCTGGAACTCCTCAACTTCTACCGTTCTTCTCTGTAATGAAGAAGTCATTGGCTAGGGAAACGTTTCCACAATAAAGATTCCCAAATGTTGCACTGTTCAAACTGTGAGATGCAAATCCTACTCAATTCTAAGGAAAAACTCTTAGTCTGTATATCACTGTTGGAGTCAGAATGCTGCGGATCGCTCCTAGTGGATGCAACTACTCTTAATTAAATTCCATAAACAAATTATAGAACTTGTGGGAGAGTGGGTCTGTGAGTTCTAGGACTCAATTGCCATGGTTTCCGTCCCCACCCGGTGGCCCGGTGGCCGGTGGCCTCGTGTGGCCCGGTGGCCTGGTGGCTAAAGCTCCTGCTTCACACACGGGGGGCCCGGGTTCGATTCCCGGCGGGTGGAAACATTTCGACACGTTTCCTTACACCTATTGTCCTGTTCACCTAGCAGCAAATAGGTACCTGGGTGTTAGTCGACTGGTGTGGGTGGCATCCTGGGGGACAAGATTAAGGACCCCAATGGAAATAAGTTAGACAGTCCTCGATGACGCACTGACTTTCTTGGGTTATCCTGGGTGGCTAACCCTCCGGGGTTAAAAATCCGAACGAAATCTTATCTTATCTTCAGTGATGCCTCTAACATACAGGAGGACATAGCAAGTGTTGGCTCAAACTCGCCTGTAAAATAATTCTGAGCTTTGTAGTCTGTATACCAAAGTTTAAGAGTATTGTCATACATGTCATTCACTTGCCTACAAGTACTCCCATGTACATTACAACAGTTTCCGACTATGTATCCGGGTTAAGACCCGTGGAGATCACGGACTTGCTCCTACATTTGGAATAGAATCACTGATGTGGTGCATTTTCATGTGTTCTCGCACTTCAGTTGCTGAAATAAACATGACACGTTATGAAGCAAACACCTTGTTTTTAAACCCACTTTGGGTTAATATAACAAACATTTATGTTACCGTGAACTTCAAGTCGAGGGGGAATATTTTTCTCTGAGAACTCTGTAGTGTGACTATGACGTCAAGTAGTTTGTTTAACCTCGCCAGGTTCCTTCTCGCCACTTAGGTCAGGTAGAAGGACCTGCACGGGACTTTAGTTTGAACATGACCCATCAGTGTAGTCTTGAAGACCAGGTCGGGAGTGGTCTTGAACACTAGCTCGGGAGTGGTCTTGAAGACCAGGTCGGGAGTGGTTTTGAAGACCGGGTCGGGAGTGGTCTTGAAGACCAGGTCGGGAGTGGTGTTGAAGACCAGGTCGGGAGTGGTCTTGAAGACCAGGTCGGGAGTGGTCTTGAAGACCAGGTCGGGAGTGGTCTTGAAGACCAATATAGTGGTATATCTTAATGATAAACTCATCTCTCTTCACAACTCACATGTGAGTAATTTGTTTTGAAAGCTTCTTTACTTCTTCACAAATTAAGCTATTTCAGAGAAGTTTTAATATATTAATCAAGTACAAATCCACTTAAATTAGGTGCCGGACTACATGGTAGTTAGCAACTTGTTCTTGTGTTTCCCTACGTCAGGAAACAGGACACCTTCCTCCTGACATGTGTCTATTTCAACAATGTTGAACTTTATACAAGATAATTAAGCGGGTTTAATATCGACTAGATGGGGGTTATTAAGCGGGTTTAATATCGACTAGACGGGGGTTATTAAGCGGTTTTAATATCGACTACACGGGGTTATTAAAGCTGCATATAACATCTTCCTCCACCGGTCAACTATAACTTGAACCCTAAAACAGGAATTAAACCCTCATTGATCAATATTCTAGCTGCTAGGCGGAGCTAAGTAATAATTTACAGTTAACACTGTATAATAACAAATGCGTTTTGCAGGAGATATCGTTTTTGCATTGAAGTATTAAAAAAATTGTTGCAGTTAAATGCTATTAAAGATTTAATATGAACTTGAGTACTAAACTCAACATATAAGAACTCAAAACACCAACAGTGAAGGACAATATTGTAGAGATCAACTTATTATATTAATGCGTCCTACAAAGTTTATAGTGTTTTTGGGTTTTGATCAAAGTTTAGGTTGTGCAAACCGACAATTTGATAAATGAGATATTTGGGCAACATTTGGGTCGATTTATTCTGAGAATGTTGTCCAAGTGTCTCATTTATCAAAATTTAATTCAATTACTGAGTTATCTATTATGTAACTTCTGCGATGTTGAAAAGATTATTCGAGAGAGAGTTGAAATTTGAGAGTATGGGGGGGGGGGAGTATTTTGTTAATAAAAAAACTAACCTTGCATTTAATTCAAACTCTAGAAGTGATTACGTAAGACCAGGTTAGGCTTTTTTAGGGGTTACCCAAAAAATCTTCCCATAGGCTTGAATTATGTCTACATTACATAGCCTAGTTGGAGAATTTTCTAAAAAAAAAAAAAAAATCCATAATTTCCAAAATAACAAATAAATATTGACCCTCTCAGCATATATATCCTGAGAGAAATACACTTCTCAGTGTATCTAATACTGTAAATTGTAAACAATACAGGTTAGGTGAGGTTCGTCAGGAAACAGGACAAGTGTTTCCTGACGCGGGTCTCAGTTATATGATAACCCCCAGCTGGAGCTTTTGGTCATCTAACAGAGACCTTATACTGGTTTACCCGTTCACCCCTTTAAAAATTAACGTAGTGTAAATCATGACAACCCCCCCCCCCTGTCCAGTTTCTTGTTTACACCAATGTTTACATCCTTAAAGTACATAAAAGAAGACACAAGTTGTCAATCTTCATCTTTGAGTCATAACTAAGATGTATATAGGATCTGTCACTTGCTTCCCAGAAAATTAATTACCTGCGTCAGTACTCGTGAGGTGAACAACTGTATCACAAAGGTATTGAAGGTTATTTTGTATAATAGGAACTGAATAAGCGGGAGAGGAAACAACTAATAAGCAGGTGAGTGAAGCAAGCACACAAGCAGTTGAGAGTGACGCAAGCATACAAGCAGTTGAGAGTGAAGCATACAAGCAGTTGATAGTGACGCAAGCATACAAGCAGTTGAGAGTGAAGCATACAAGCAGTTGATAGTGACGCAAGCATACAAGCAGTTGAGAGTGAAGCAAACAAGCAGTTGAGAGTGAAGCAAGCATACAAACATTTGAGAGTGAAGCAAGCAGGAAAAAAGAGAAGGAAGCAGGTAGGGAGGCAGTGGAGGACGGCAGACAAAAACACGCTGGCGCTGATGGCGAAACTAGAAATCAGGAATAGTGATACCGGGAGGTGAGAGAAGGAGGGAGAGAAAAGGTGTGGAGGATTATAGGAATGTGAGGAAAACACAGTGCGGGAGGATTCATAGGAGTGGGAGAGAAAGGTGGAGGATTCATAGGATGTGGAGAAAACAGCAGGTTGTGGGAGGATTATAGGATGTGGGAGAAAACACAGGTTGTGGGAGGATTCATAGGATGTGGGAGAAGACACAGGTTGTGGGAGGATTCATAGGATGTGGGAGAAGACACAGGTTGTGGGAGGACTCGTAGGATGTGGGAGAAGACACAGGTTGTGGGAGGACTCGTAGGATGTGGGAGAAGACACAGGTTGTGGGAGGACTCGTAGAATGTGGGAGAAAACACAGGTTGTGGGAGGATTCATAGGATGTGGGAGAAGACACAGGTTGTGGGAGGACTCGTAGGATGTGGGAGAAAATACAGGTTGTGGGAGGATTCATAGGATGTGGGAGAAGACACAGGGTGTGGGAGGAATCACAGGATGTGGGAGAAAACATCAGTTAAAACTGGAATGGAGTAAAAAGTAGAAAGTAAGAGAATAGAAAGTTGTGAGTAGGTAGTGTGAAGGAGGAAAAGTGTCAAGACGTAGAAGGAGGAAGAGGAAGCGAAGTAGTATGCAGGAGGAGACATGTGAGACAAGGAGGAGGAAGTAATGTGGAGGAGAGAGACAGAAGGAGCATAGAGAGAGGAGAATTATCATATTTCAGCTCTGAGACAGAAAAGTGCTTAGCACACTCTCCAGACATCATCGTCTCTGATACACAAACATTCAATTTTAGCACCTCTGAGGGAAGGTCAGGGGACACCCCTCTGGGGAATGATGGGAGGGAAGGTCAGGGGACACCCCTCTGGGGAATGTTGGGAGGGAAGGTCAGGGGACATCTCTCTGGGGAATGATGGGAGGGAAGGTCAGGGGACACCCATCTGGGAAAATGATGGGAGGAAGGTCAGGGGACATCTCTCTGGGGAATGATGGGAGGGAAGGTCAGGGGACACCGCTCTGGGGAGTGATGGGAGGGAAGGTTTGATAATATCCCCTGAAGGTAAAGGCTGCATGCATCTGTCTGGGAGAAAGGGCTGGAGATCTCTAGAGAAAGGGGCTGGATGCATATCTCTAAGAAAAAGGGCTGGGGAGATCCCTCTCTGAGGAAAGTAGGAAGCCCTTCTAAGTCTCGTTCCCAAGAAGTGTCTCCTGGAAGCCACAAACTCGTCCTAACTAGCCAGTAAAGTCAGCGATGCCGGCCAAATTACTGCCTTGACTGCATCATGAGGGGCACTGACGCTGCCACGGCCTCACATCACCCTGCCCAGTAAAACTATTATATTTTAGTGTTGTGGGACACTGAGTAAGTTTATCTATAAATAACCATGCCCCAGTAAAGGATTACTAGTCTCTTAACCTCAATATTTTTGTGTACAATCTTGAACAAAAAGACACAATACCGAGACTGGAATAATACACAAATAACCCAAATATGACCGAAACGTCGTCATAAGTTTTTTCTCCTATGTGTGAGTTATTTGTGTATTTATAATCTTATTTCCAGGGATTTTTTTTTGACAGTCCCGTCTTGTTTGATGTCAATTTATTTACCTGTGATCAGAAGCCTCCCCGGTATTCTGAACAACTATTTCATCCGGATTACGTCATTTTAGCTTCTTTCTTTAGTAGTGAAGTCGGTATTTTCTCGCAACAGCGCACGGCAAAGCCAAATATCACAATATTTCACCATCTTCACTGGGTAACACTATACAACATTCCGTGATATCCTGGTTATTGAATATTACAGATATTAACCGACGGTATATTCATACGCAAGCATCACAGATACCATCGCTAATATCTTCATGTAGTACCACTAACCTGTAACATTTCCGTGTTATGTCTTAAGATAACATCCCGTGATATAGGGAGAATATATAACAATTCCGAATTGGAATATACAGCATAAACTAACTCGACTGTACATGGGCCAAGAGCTCTTCTAGGGAACAGAACAAAATAAGAAAACACCTTTAGAATTACTAGTACTAGTAGAAATCAAAACCATATATTCCACTGTTCTCTAGCAAGTAGCAAAGTGAATAATTACTAGTCTAGCTAGAGAGTGGTTTAATTGGCGGAAGATATATTGAACCAACTACATACACTTCGCACGTCAATGCGAAAATCTAACACACGAAACATTGTAAGCCAGCAAAACAGTAGCAGGTTCTCAGGTCGAAACACACTGGTTCTAGCACAATAATTGCATTCTATGCGGTCCTGTGAGGACTCTTCCTTATGAATAATGTTCCCAATAATGAGATCACAGGACCTGTACAAGCCTGCCTTAAGTTATGACTGTGTTTACTTTTGTATATGACGAAAAATGATTCAGAGGTGTTGCGCGACAAAAGAACTGTGACAAATCAGCAGTCCACAGTCTTGCAAGGCTGATGTGTTGCAACAAACCACTAGAGATCTGAATAGTCTTAAATATTTATGGCCTTGCAAATTCTATTTTTTTGGCCAGTATGTGTGTGATATGACAACCACATGTGAAGTTTTTGGATATTGTTGTCGACTATTACTTTACTGTGAACTCATCCCCGAAGTCTTCATTTAAACTGAATTCTCGCAAGGCCTTTGACAGAAGACAAAGTTTGTCCTTATATTGCGAAATAGAGAAATATTTTAGTACTTCAGATTTTCGCTTCGTATTACTGGAGTTCTATTCGCTTGTGCCAGAGTTTTACTAGAGAAAGTATTAGTGCATCTTAAGACTGAATACTTTCTTAATGAGCTTGACCACTGTACCTTTTATAAATTTTGAGCTGTACAGTTTGAGTGCTCTCGAAAAAAAAAGAAAACATTCCGATTCTTTTTATTGTGTTTGGAATAATACACGTACTAGGAGAAATTAGTATATTTTCTGTTCGTGAACACCGAAGGTGTCTCTTACGGAAAGTAAGAGACTTGGTAGACAGTGCAAAATACCTTCAATGAAAAATACACCAAGAGACAAGTCAGCAAGTGTAAAGTGTTCAAGACTTTACAGCACCTTCCTTTAAGGGGAACTGTAAATAGAACCTTTGTTGAAAATGCTATAAAATACCGACAATATCTGTTGTCTTTGATATGGAACTTTATAAGTTCAAGTTGGTTCTTGATTAGCCGGGCTATGGCATCTATACTGGCCTGCTACCTGCTAGCGCCAGTAGCCTGATTTATCAAGGCTACTGGCGGGGTTGATCGGGGACTGGGGTGATGACCCCCAGGTAGATATCAATGTAGGTATCATGTAAGAGCTTAGCTTTCTCTAATTCATAACCAACTGTGAATTTACTTGACCAGATCCAAGATCTGGCAAGAGAATCTTCAGTTTACAACTCACAGTCACAAGACATCTTAACATCTTCTGTCTTTCAATTATGTTCTAGAATTTGCGTTGATAAAGCCACTGGATGGCAAAAAGTCTACAGTAACGATATCTAGATGTTACACATGTGTCTGGTTTTCACATCTTAACATACTGAACACACCTGAAGAACATAACGTTTGGAAATTAGACACATATGCAACATCTGGTTATCTTTATTGTAGACGTTTCGCCATCCAGTAGCTTTTATCAATACAGATTTTAGGACATAACTTGAAGACAGAAGAACTATATACAAAACATGAGGCAGTCAATCCCTCAGCCTTGGAGTTGTTGTGAAGAGCACAGTAGTTGTGAGGAAACTGGAGCACAAACAAGAAGACTGGCGCTTATATACTGGCGGCAGGTGGAAAGGGACGAGTAGCAGACGAAGGCATTGTCACTGGTAGCGGGATTCCCCAGTGGAAGTAGGTCATACCTAAGGGACGGGTTAGTAGTAAAGAAAGTTGTGAAGATGTCCTCCGAACCAAGATTCCATGATGTTGCAGTGTCTGACAGGTTGTACATGACGTCAATATATAAACTCCAGCCTTCTTGCTTGTGCTCCAGATTATTCACGACTACGGTGCTCTTCACACCAACTCCAAGACTGAAGGAATGATTACCTCATCTTTTGTATATAGTTCTATCATCTTCCAATTATGCCCTTGAGTTTGTATTGATAAAGCTACTGGATGGCGAAACGTCTACAGTAAAGATACCCAGATGTTGCATATGTGTCTAATTTTCATCTTGTTAGGTAAGACACATATGCAACAGTTAGGTATCTTTATTTCGAAACGTTTCGCCTACACAGTAGGCTTCTTCAGTCGAGTACAGAAAAGTTGATAGAAGCAGAAGATACTTGAAGACGATGTAATCAGTCCATCACCCTTAAAGTTTTGAGGTGGTCAGTCCCTCAGTCTGGAGAAGAGCATTGTTCCATAGTATGAAACAATATGTGAATATGTGTCTTACCTAACAACCTGTCGGTATTTTATACCATTTTAATGTTCAATCTGTCAGACACTGCAACACAAGGGTATCGTGGTACAGACCTGCAATCAACTTCGACAACCTCTACTAGTGAGAACGGCTGGATTTGAGAGGGACCTGACCTCCCAACATCTGCGTTCTTACCTCTTCTAGTGACCTACGTCTCACCTCCTGGCGCTATAAAAGGCGCCATCCTGTCACTTCATCTCCATATTGTTTCATACTATGGAACAATGCTCTTCTCCAGACTGAGGGACTGACCACCTCAAAACTTTAAGGGTGATGGACTGATTACATCGTCTTCAAGTATCTTCTGCTTCTATCAACTTTTCTGTACTCGACTGAAGAAGCCTACTGTGTAGGCGAAACGTTTCGAAATAAAGATACCTAACCGTTGCATATGTGTCTTACCTAACAACCTGTCGGTATTTTATACCATTTTAATGTTCAATTTTCATCTTGTCGGTATTGTGTACCATTTATATACAACAAAACATTTCAAAGGACGCTTTGAACTTCAACCTCCTCGTCCAGTTTTCAGCGTTCGGCCAATGTATTTCCCACCTCTGTGTAACCTTTTTCAAAGCATTGCATAAATATGCTGCTTGCTGACCGCGGGCACTTCGTTGTATTATCCTGGTCAAAACCAATGACACGCGTTTGCGTGGTCCAGACGTTCGGCACTGAACGTATGCTACAAACGTATGACATTAAACGTAAGCTGCTGGCGTATGACATTGAACGTATGCTACAAACGTACGACACTGAACATGTGCTACAGACGTAGACATTGAACGTGTGCTTCAGATATACAATACTGGCATGGCATCCAGACGTACGACACTAACTTGCTGTCGAGACGTACGACACTAACTTGGTGTCGAGACGTACGACACTAACTTGGTGTCGAGACGTACGACACTAAAACCAGTTCATTTTCCTTCCAATTTAGACTTTACCTTCAAACAAAGTTGAAAAAAAAATTATTGTTTTTATTTCAGTTTTCCATAATGCCTTTTTGTTATTCACAGAGCAATTTTAATATTTATGTCCTGGCCAGAAACTGCTTTTTGAGCGCCGCTGTGTTTGAGGCCGGAGGCAGACGTATCTTTTTTTTCAGGTCTGCCCTCTCACACCAGTCAGTGGCAGGTGTGGTCGTTCAACCACACACACCTGCTTAGCTACTCAAAGTATGGGAAACTATCACTGACAAGGAACGCCACAGAAAACAAGTGTTTTTTTTTTTTTTTGGGGGGGGGGGTTAATCTAGGTAATTTATACACGTTACTATGTACAATAATTTGTGTAACTATGTGCACCTGAACTTAAATAAAATTACTGAGTAATAGCCCATGCAGGTAATATTTTTTTATTAACACATCGGCCGATTCCCACCAAGGCAGGGTGACCCGAAAAAGAAAAACTTTCATCATTCACTCCATCACTGTCTTGCCAGAAGGATGCTTTACACTACAGTTATAAAACTGCAACATTAACACCCCTCCTTCAGAGTGCAGACACTGTACTTCCCATCTCCAGGACTCAAGTCCGGCCTGCCGGTTTCCCTGAACCCCTTCATAAATGTTACTTTGCTCACACTCCAACAGCACGTCAAATATTAAAAACCATTTGTCTCCATGCACTATCAAATACGCTCACGCATGCTTTCTGGAAGTCCAAGCCCCTCGCACACAAAACCTCCTTTACCCCCTCCCTCCAACCCTTCCTAGACCAACCCCTACCCCACCTTCCCTCCACTACAGATTTATACACACTCGAAGTCATTCTGTTTTGTTGCATTCTCTCTACATGTCCGAACCACCTCAACAACTCCTCCTCAGCCCTCTGGATAATAGTTTTGGTAATCCCACACCTTCTCCCAATTTCCAAGCTACGAATTCTCTGCATTGTATTCACACCACACATTGCCCTCAAACATGACATCTCCACTGCCTCCAGCCTTCTCCTCGATGCAACATTCATCACCCATGCTTCACACCCATGTAGGAGTGTTGGTATAACTATACCCACACACATTCCCCTCTTTGCTTCTAAGGACACTGGATATATATCAATATATATATCAAAGTTCCACACAGGCTCTAACACTGATATAATATATATATCAGAGCTCCACACAGGCTCCACAGACTCCTAAGCTCACCACTCACCCTTTTCCCCTCGTCAGTTCTGTGATTCACCTCATCTTTCATAGACCCATCTGCTGACACGTCCACTCCTAAATATCCGAATACATTTACCTCCTCCATTCTCTCTCCCTCCAATCTGATATCCAATCTTTCGTCACCTAATCTTTGTTATCCTCATCACCTTACTCTTTCCTATATTCACTTTTAATTTTCTTCTTTTAATAACCTACCAAATTCATCCATCAATCTCTTCAACTTCTCTTCAGAATCTCCCAAAAGCACAGTGTCATCAGCAAAGAGCAACTGTGACAACTCCCACTTTGTGTTTCTTTATCTTTTAACTCCACACTGGAGGGGTAAGCCAGTGGAAGGCCTCGGTCAGATGACAAGAGCTCCAGCTGCGGGTCATTATATGATTTACACCCGCGTCAGGAAACAACTGTCCTGTTTCCTGACAAAACTTACCTAACTAACAACCCCTACACTGTACACTGGTCGCTGTACGCTCTCATTCGTTGTGTACGCCTCTTCGTTTTGCAGGATGGTTCTCTGGACAGTGTGTGGCTCTTATATACAGCTCCTAGGTGTAGACAGTATCTGGAATTAAAAAAAATCCAGATACCAGAGTGTACACAGCTCCTTGTGTGCTTGTATTGCCATTTATTAATATGCAAACTTTTTGTGGATTGACTTATAAATATGTGTTAGTCTTCTGCACTGTTTATACTGCACATGGAACAATGGGAAGAAATATTAGAATTAAAACCAAGATAAAGAAAACGAGTCAAAGGGCAATTCTGGTATTAAAACAGGTGAATATACTGACTAGTGAATGAATATTAATAAGTTCTTCACAGAATAGTTAATGGAAAGGGTTAAAAACAGTAGAAGTAGTAATGGCTACAACTGCTAGTAACATAAATACGACATATTAAACAGTAACGATGACACCAGTAGCAACAGATCAACGTAACATAAATAGGTAACAACGAGGATAGGTGAGGGGGTAATACACACTCAGACACGCTAAGAGAGTTAGGTAAGACACATATGCAACAGTTAGGTATCTTTATTTCGAAACGTTTCGCCTACATCGTAGGCTTCTTCAGTCGAGTACAGAAAAGTTGATAGAAGCAGAAGAGACTTGAAGACGATGTAATCAGTCCATCACCCTTAAAGTTTTGAGGTGGTCAGTCCCTCAGTCTGGAGAAGAGCATTGTTCATAGTCAGAAACAATATGGAGTTGAAGTGACAGGATGGAGCCTTATATAGCGCCAGGAGGTGAGGCGTAGGTCACTAGTAGAACGCCTCACCTCCTGGCGCTATATAAGGCTCCATCCTGTCACTTCAACTCCATATTGTTTCAGACTACGGATCAATGCTCTTCTCCAGACTGAGGGACTGACCACCTCAAAACTTTAAGGGTGATGGACTGATTACATCGTCTTCAAGTCTCTTCTGCTTCTATCAACTTTTCTGTACTCGACTGAAGAAGCCTACTGTGTAGGCGAAACGTTTCGAAATAAATATACCTAACTGTTGCATATGTGTCTTACCTAACAACCTGTCGGTATTTTATACCATTTTAATGTTCACGCTAAGAGAGCCCTACAAACGAACACTCAGACACGCTAAGAGAGCCCTACAAACGAACACTCAGACACGCTAAGGGGGCCCTAAAAAACGAACACTCGGGACACGCTAAGAGAGCCCAAAAAACAAACACTCAGACACGCAAAAGAGAGCCCTACAAACGAACACTCAGACACGCTAAGAGAGCCCTACAAACGAACATTCAGACACCGCTAAGAGGCCCTACAAAACAAAACACTCAGACACGCAAAAGAGGGGCCCTACAAACAAAACACTCAAAACACGCTAAGAGAGCCCTACAAACGAACACTCAGACACGCTAAGAGAGCCCAACAAACGAACACTCAGACACGCTAAGAGAGCCCTACAAACGAACACTCAGACACGCTAAGAGAGCCCTACAACGAACACTCAAAACACGCTAAGAGAGCCCTACAAAACGAACACTCATACACGCTAAGACAGCCCTACAAACGAACACTCAACACGCTAAGAGGGGCCCTACAAACGAACACTCAGACACGCTAAGAGAGCCCTACAAACGAACACTCAGACACGCCTAAGAGAGCCTACAAACGAACACTCAGACACGCTAAAGAAAACCCCTACAAACGAACACTCAGACACGCTAAGAGAGCCCTACAAACGAACATTCAGACACGCTAAGAGAGCCCTACAAACGAACACTCAGACACGCTAAGAGAGCCCTACAAACGAACACTCAGACACGCTAACAGAGCCCAAACAAACGAACACTCAGACACGCTAAGGGAGAGCCCTACAAAACGAACACTCAGACACGCTAAGAGAGCCCTACAAACGAAACACTCAGACACGCTAAGAGAGCCCTACAACGAACACTGTACACGCTAAGAGAGCCCTACAAACGAACACTCGGACACGCTAAGAGAGCCCTACAAACGAACACTCAGACACGCTATGAGAGCCCTACAAACGAACACTCAGACACGCTAGGAGCCTACAAACGAACACTCAGGCACGCTAAGAGAGCCCTACAAACGAACACCATACACGCTAAGAGAGCCCTACAAACGAAACCAGGACACGCTAAGAGAGCCCTACAAACGACACCACTCAGACACGCTAAGAGAGCCCTACAACGAACACTCAGACACGCTAAGAGAGTCCTACAAACGAACACTCAGACACGCTAAGAGAGCCCTACAAACGAACACTCAGACACGCTAACAGAGCCCTACAAACGAACACTCATACACGCTAAGAGAGCCCTACAAACGAACACTCATACACGCTAAGAGAGCCCTACAAACGAACACTCATACACGCTAAGAGAGCCCTACAAACGAACACTCAGACACGCTAAGAGGCCCTACAAACGAACACTCAGACACGTAAGAGAGCCCTACAACGAATACTCAGTACACGCTAAGAGAGCCCTACAAACGAATACTCAGACACGCTAAGAGAGCCCTACAAACGAACACTCATACACGCTAAGAGAGCCCTAACAAACGAACACTCATACAGCTAAGAGAGCCCTTACAAACGAACACTCATACACGCTAAGAGAGCCCTACAAACGAACACTCATACACGCTAAGAGAGCCCTACAAACGAACACTCATACACGCTAAGAGAGCCTACAAAACGAACACTCATACACGCTAAGAGGCCCTACAAACGAACACTCATACACGCTAAGAGAGCCCTACAAACGAACACTCAGACACGCTAAGAGAGCCCTACAAACGAACACTCAGACACGCTAAGAGAGCCCTACAAACGAACACTCAGACACGCTAAGAGAGCCCTACAAACGAATACTCAGACACGCTAAGAGAGCCCTACAAACGAACACTCATACACGCTAAGAGAGCCCTACAAACGAACACTCATAAACGCTAAGAGAGCCCTACAAACGAATACTCAGACACGCTAAGAGAGCCCTACAAACGAACACTCATACACGCTGAGAGAGCCCTACAAACGAACACTCATACACGCTAAGAGAGCCCTACAAACGAACACTCATACACGCTAAGAGAGCCCTACAAACGAACACTCATACACGCTAAGAGAGCCCTACAAACGAACACTCATACACGCTAAGAGAGCCCTACAAACGAACACTCATACACGCTAAGAGAGCCCTACAAACGCACAAAAACGGTCATGTTTATGTATCTTCCAATCAGTGCGTAAACAAGAGTCCCTGGCACAGCAGCTCCAACACTGATATATATCAGAGCTCCACACAGGCTCCAACACTGATATATATCAGAGCTCCACACAGGCTCCAACACTGATATATCAGAGCACACACAGGCTCCAACACGATATATATCAAGAGCTCCACACAGGCTCCAACACTGATATATATCAGAGCTCCACACAGGCTCCAACACTGATATATATCAGAGCTCCACACAGGCTCCAACACTGATATATATCAGAGCTCCACACAGGCTCCAACACTGATATATACAGAGCTCCCACAGGCTCCAACACTGATATATATCAGAGCTCCACACAGGCTCCAACACTGATATATATCAGAGCTCCACACAGGCTCCAACACTGATATATATCAGAGCTCCACACAGGCTCCAACACTGATATATATCAGAGCTCCACACAGGCTCCAAACACTGATATATATCAGAGCTCCACACAGGCTCCAACACTGAATATATCAGAGCTCCACACGAGGCTCCAACACTGATATATATCAGCTCCACACAGGTTCCAACACTGATTATATCAGAGCTCCACACAGGCTCCAACACTGATATATATCAAAGCTCCACACAGGCTCCAACACTGATATATATCAAAGCTCCACACAGGCTGCAACACTAATATATCAAAGCTCCACACAGGCTCCAACACTGATATATATCAAAGCTCCACACGGGCTCCAACACTGATATATATCAAAGCTCCACACAGGCTCCAACACTGATATATCAGAGCTCTACACAGGCTGCAACACTGATATATCAAAGCTCCACACAGGCTCCAACACTGATATATATCAAAACTCCACACAGGCTCCAACACTGAATATATCAGAGCTCCACCAGGCTCCAACACTGATAATATCAGAGCTCCACACAGGCTCCAACACTGATATATAACAGAGCTCCACACAGGCTCCAACACTGATATATATCAGAGCTCCACACAGGCTCCAACACTGATATATAACAGAGCTCCACACAGGCTCCAACACTGATATATATCAGAGAAAACACCATAAGTGTTCGGGGCCCAAAACTGTTCAACAGCCTCCCATCAAGCATTAGGGGAATTGCCAATAAACCCCTGGCTGCCTTCAAGAGAGAGCTGGACAGATACCTAAAGTCAGTGCCGGATCAGCCGGGCTGTGGCTCGTACGTTGGACTGCGTGCGGCCAGCAGTAACAGCCTAGTTCATCAGGCCCTGATCCATCGGGAGGCCTGGTCATGGACCAGGCCGCGGGGGCGTTGATCCCCGGAATAACCTCCAGCTAACCTCCAGGTAACCTCCAGGCTCCAACACTGATATATATCAGAGCTCCACACAGGCTCCAACACTGATATATATCAGAGCTCCCCACGGGCTCCAACACTGATATATATATCAGAGCACCACACAGGCTCCAACACTGATATATCAGAGCTCCACACAGGCTCCAACACTAATATATATCAGAGCTCCACACACGCTCCAACACTGATATATATCAAAGCTCCACACAGGCTGCAACACTGATATATATCAGAGCTCCACACAGGCTCCAACACTGACATATATCAAAGCTCCACACAGGCTCCAACACTGATATATATCAAAGCTCCACACAGGCTCCAACACTGATATATATCAAAGCTCCACACAGGCTGCAACACTGATATATCAAAGATCCACACAGGCTTCAACACTGATATATATCAGAGCTCCACACGGGCTCCAACACTGATATATATCAAAGCTCCACACAGGCTCCAACACTGATATATATCAAAGCTCCACACAGGCTGCACCACTGATATATTAAAGCTCCACACAGGCTCCAACACTGATATATATCAGAGCTCCACACAGGCTCCAACACTGATATATATCAGAGCTCCACACAGGCTCCAACACTGATATATCAGAGCTCCACACAAGCTCCAACACTGATATATATCAGAGCTCCACACAGGCTCCAACACTGATATATATCAGAGCTCCACACAATCTCCAACACTGACATATATCAGAGCTCCACACAGGCTCCAACACTGATATATATCAGAGCTCCACACAGGCTCCAACACTGATATGTATCAGAGCTCCACACAGGCTCCAACACTGATATACATCAGAGCTCCACACAGTCTCCAACACTGATATATATCAGAGCTCCACACAGGCTCCAACACTGATATATATCAGAGCTCCACACAGGCTCCAGCACTGATATATATCAAAGCTCTACACAGGCTCCAACACTGATATATATCAGAGCTCCACACAGGCTCCAACACTGATATATATCAGAGCTCCACACAGGCTGCAACACTGATACATATCAAAGCTCTACACAGGCTCCAACACTGATATATCAGAGCTCCACACAGGCTCCAACACTGATATATCAAAGCTCCACACAGGCTCCTACACTGATATATATCAGAGCTCCACACAGGCTCCTACACTGATATATATCAGAGCTCCACACAGGCTCTACACTGAATATCAAAGCTCCACACAGGCTCCAACACTGTATATCACAAGCTCCACACAGGCTCCAACCTGATATATCAAAGCTCCACACAGGCTCCTACACTGATATATATCAGAGCTCCACACAGGCTCCTACACTGATATATATCAGAGCTCCACACAGGCTCCTACACTGATATATCAAAGCTCCACACAGGCTCCAACACTGATATATCAAAGCTCCACACAGGCTCCAACACTGATATATATTAAAGCTCCACACAGGCTCCAACACTGATATATATCAAAGCTCCACGCAGGCTCCAACACTGATATATATCAAAGCTCCACACAGGCTGCAACACTGATATATATCAGAGCTTTACACAGGCTCCAACACTGATATATATGAGAGCTCCACACAGGCTCCAACACTGATATATATCAAAGCTCCACACAGGCTGCAACACATATATATATCAGAGCTCCACACAGGCTGCAACACTGATATATATCAGAGCTCCACACAGGCTGCAACACTGATATATATCAGAGCTCCACACAGGCTGCAACACTGATATATATCAAAGCTCCACACAGGCTCCAACACTGATATATATCAGAGCTCCACACAGGCTCCAACACTGAAATATATCAAAGCTCCACACAGGCTCCAACACTGATATATGTCAGAGCTCCACACAGGCTGCAACATTGATATATATCAGAGCTCCACACAGGCTCCAACACTGATATATATCAAAGCTCCACACAGGCTCCAACACTGATAAATATCAGAGCTCCACACAGGCTGCAACACTGATATATATCAAAGCTCCACACAGGCTGCAACACTGATATATATCAGAGCTCCACACAGGCTCCAACACTGATATATACAAAGCCTCCACACAGGCTGCAACACTAATATATCAAAGCTCCACACAGGCTCCAACACTGATATATATCAAAGCTCCACACAGGCTGCAACACTGATCTATCAAAGCTCCACACAGGCTCCAACACTGATATATATCAGAGCTCCACACAGGCTCCAACACTGATATATATCAAAGCTCCACACAGGCTGCAACACTGATATATCAAAGCTCCACACAGGCTCCAACACTGATATATATCAGAGCTCCACACAGGCTCCAACACTGATATATCAGAGCTCTACACAGGCTGCAACACTGATATATCAAAGCTCCACACAGGCTCCAACACTGATATATATCAAAACTCCACACAGGCTCCAACACTGATATATATCAGAGCTCCACACAGGCTCCAACACTGATATATATCAGAGCTCCACACAGGCTCCAACACTGATATATAACAGAGCTCCACACAGGCTCCAACACTGATATATATCAGAGCTCCACACAGGCTCCAACACTGATATATAACAGAGCTCCACACAGGCTCCAACACTGATATATATCAGAGAAAACACCATAAGTGTTCGGGGCCCAAAACTGTTCAACAGCCTCCCATCAAGCATTAGGGGAATTGCCAATAACCCCTTGCTGCCTTCAAGAGAGAGCTGGACAGATACCTAAAGTCATGCCGAATCAGCCGGGCTGTGGCTCGTACGTTGGACTGCGTGCGGCCAGCAGTAACAGCCTAGTTGATCAGGCCCTGATCCATCGGGAGGCCTGGTCATGGACCGGGCCGTGGGGGCGTTGATACCCGGAATAACCTCCAGCTAACCTCCAGGTAACCTCCAGGCTCCAACACTGATATATATCAGAGCTCCACACAGGCTCCAACACTGATATATATCAGAGCTCCCCACGGGCTCCAACACTGATATATATATCAGAGCTCCACACAGGCTCCAACACTGATATATCAGAGCTCCACACAGGCTCCAACACTGATATATATCAGAGCTCCACACACGCTCCAACACTGATATATATCAAAGCTCCACACAGGCTGCAACACTGATATATATCAGAGCTCCACACAGGCTCCAACACTGACATATATCAAAGCTCCACACAGGCTCCAACACTGATATATATCAAAGCTCCACACAGGCTCCAACACTGATATATATATCAAAGCTCCACACAGGCTGCAACACTGATATATTAAAGCTCCACACAGGCTCCAACACTGATATATATCAGAGCTCCACACGGGCTCCAACACTGATATATCAGAGCTCCACACAGGCTCCAACACTGATATATCAGAGCTCCAACACTGATATACATCAGAGCTCCACACAGGCTCCAACACTGATATATATATGAGAGCTCCACACAGGCTCCAACACTGATATATATCAGAGCTCCACACAGGCTCCAACACTGACATATATCAGAGCTCCACACAGGCTCCAACACTGATATACATCAGAGCTCCACACAGGCTCCAACACTGATATATATATATCAAAGCTCCACACAGGCTCCAACACTGATATATATCAGAGCTCCACACAGGCTCCAACACTGACATATATCAGAGTCCCAACAGGCTCCAACACTGATATATATCAGAGCTCCACACAGGCTCCAACACTGATATATATCAGAGCTCCACACAGGCTCCAACACTGATATATATCAGAGCTCCACACAGGCTCCAGCACTGATATATATCAGAGCTCCACACAGGCTCCAACACTGATATACATCAGAGCTCCACACAGTCTCCAACACTGATATATATCAGAGCTCCACACAGGCTCCAACACTGATATATATCAGAGCTCCACACAGGCTCCAACACTGATATATATCAGAGCTCCACACAGGCTCCAACACTGATATATATCAAAGCTCTACACAAGCTCCAACACTGATATATATCAGAGCTCCACACAGGCTCCAACACTGATATATATCAGAGCTCCACGCAGGCTCCAACACTGATATATATCAAAGCTCTACACAGGCTCCAACACTGATATATATCAGAGCTCCACACAGGCTGCAACACTGATATATATCAGAGCTCCACACAGGCTGCAACACTGATATATATCAGAGCTCCACACAGGCTCCAACACTGATATATCAAAGCTCCACCACAGTCTCCAACACTGATATATATCAGAGCTCCACACAGGCTCCAACACTGATATATATCAGAGCTCCACACAGTCTCCAACACTGATATATATCAGAGCTCCACACAGTCTCCAACACTGATATATATCAGAGCTCCACACAGGCTGCGACACTGATATATCAGAGCTCCACACAGGCTCCAACACTGATATATCAAAGCCCTACACAGGCTCCAACACTGATATATCAGAGCTCCACACATACTCCAACACTGATATATCAAAGCCCTACACAGGCTCCAACACTGATATATATCAAAGCTCTATATAGGCTCCAACACTGATATATATCAGAGCTCCACACAGGCTCCAACACTGATATATATCAGAGCTCCACACAGGCTCCAACACTGATATATCAGAGCCCTACACAGGCTCCAACACTGATATATCAGAGCTCCACACATACTCCAACACTGATATATCAAAGCTCCACACAGGCTCCAACACTGATATATCAGAGCTCCACACAGGCTGCAACACTGATATATCAGAGCTCCACACAGGCTCCAACACTGATATATATCATAGCTCCACACAGGCTGCAACACTGATATATATCATAGCTCCACACAGGCTCCAACACTGATATATATCATAGCTCCACACGGGCTCCAACACTGATATATATCAGAGCTCCACACAGGCTCCAACACTGATATATATCATAGCTCCACACAGGCTGCAACACTGATATATATCAGAGCTCCACACAGGCTCCAACACTGTTATATATCAGAGCTCCACACAGGCTGCAACACTGATATATCAGAGCTCCACACAGGCTCCAACACTGATATATATCAGAGCTCCCCACAGGCTGCAACACTGATATATATCAGAGCTCCACACAGGCTCCAACACTGATATATATCAGAGCTCCACACAGGCTGCAACACTGATATATCAGAGCTCCACACAGGCTCCAACACTGATATATATCAGAGCTCCACACAGGCTCCAACACTGATATATATCAGAGCTCCACACAGACTCCAACACTGATATATATCAGAGCTCCACACAGGCTGCAACACTGACATATCAGAGCTCCACACCGGCTCCAACACTGATATATATCAGAGCTCCACACAGGCTCCAACACTGATATATCAGAGCTCCACACAGGCTCCAACACTGATATATATCAGAGCTCCACACAGGCTCCAACACTGATATACATCAAAGCTCCACACAGGCTCTAACACTGATATATATCAGAGCTCCACACGGGCTCCAACACTGATATATATATCAGAGCTCCACACAGGCTCCAACACTGATATATCAGAGCTCCTATTAGGCTCCAACACTGATATATATCAGAGCTCCACACAGGCTCCAACACTGATATATATCAGAGCTCCACACAGGCTCCAACACTGATATATGAGAGCTCCACACAGGCTCCAACACTGAAATATATCAGAGCTCCACAAAGGCTCCAACACTGATATATATCAGAGCTCCAAACAGGCTCCAACACTGATATATCAGAGCTCCACACAGGCTCCAACACTGATATATATCAGAGCTCCACACAGGCTCCAACACTGATATATATCAGAGCTCCACACAGGTTCCAACACTGATATATATCAGAGCTCCACAAAGGCTCCAACACTGATATATATGAGAGCTCCACACAGGCTCCAACACTGATATATCAGAGGTCCACACAGGCTCCAACACTGATATATATCAGAGCTCCACACAGGCTCCAACACTGGTATATATCAGAGCTCCACACAGGCTCCAACACTGATATATATCAGAGCTCCACACAGGCTCCAACACTGATATATCAGAGCTCCACACAGGCTCCAACACTGATATATATCAGAGCTCGACACAAGCTCCAACACTGATATATCAGAGCTCCACACAGGCTCCAACACTGATATATATCAGAGCTCCACACAGGCTCCAACACTGATATATATCAGAGCTCCACACAGGCTCCAACACTGATATATATCAGAGCTCCACACAGGCTCCAACACTGATATATATCAGAGCTCCACACAGGCTCCAACACTGATATATATCAGAGCTCCACACAGGCTCCAACACTGATATATATCAGAGCTCCACACAGGCTCCAACACTGATATATCAGAGCTCCACACAGGCTCCAACACTGATATATATGAGAGCTCCACACAGGCTCCAACACTGATATATATCAGAGCTCCACACATGCTCCAACACTGATATATATCAGAGCTCCACACAGGCTCCAACACTGATATATATCAGAGCTCCACACAGGCTCCAACACTGATATATATCAGAGCTCCACACAGGCTCCAACACTGATATATATCAGAGCTCCACACAGGCTCCAACACTGATATATCAAAGCTCCACACAGGCTCCAACACTGATATATCAGAGCTCCACACAGGCTCCAACACTGATATATCAAAGCTCCACACTTGCTCCAACACTGATATATATCAGAGCTCCACACAGGCTCCAACACTGATATATCAGAGCTCCACACAGGCTCCAACACTAATATATCAGAGCTCCACACAGGCTCCAACACTGATATATATCAGAGCTCCACAGAGGCTTCAACACTGATATATCAGAGCTCCACACAGGCTCCAACACTGATATACATCAAAGCTCCACACAGGCTCTAACACTGATATATATCAGAGCTCCACACAGGCTCCAACACTGATATATCAGAGCTCCACACAGGCTCCAACACTGATATATATCAGAGCTCCACACAGGCTCCAACACTGATATATCAGAGCTCCACACAGGCTCCAACACTGATATATATCAGAGCTCCACACAGGCTCCAACACTGATATATATCAGAGCTCCACACAGGCTCTAACACTGATATATATCAGAGCTCCACACAGGCTCCAACACTGATATATATCAGAGCTCCACACAGGCTCCAACACTGATATATATCAGAGCTCCACACAGGCTCCAACACTGATATATATCAGAGCTCCACACAGGCTCCAACACTGATATATATCAGAGCTCCACACAGGCTTCCAACACTGATATATACAGAGCTCCACACAGGCTCCAACACTGGTATATATCAGAGCTCCACACGGCTCCAACACTGATATAATCAGAGCTCCACACAGGCTCCAACACTGATATATCAAAGCTCCACACAGGCTCCAACACTGATATATATCAGAGCTCGACACAAGCTCCAACACTGATATATATCAGAGCTCCACACAGGCTCCAACACTGATATATATCAGAGCTCCACACAGGCTCCAACACTGATATATATCAGAGCTCCACACAGGCTCCAACACTGATATATATCAGAGCTCCACACAGGCTCCAACACTGATATATATCAGAGCTCCACACAGGCTCCAACATGATGTATATCAGAGCTCCACACAGGCCTCCAACACTGATATATATCAGAGCTCCACACAGGCTCCAACACTGAATATCAGAGCTCCACACAGGCTCCGACACTGATATATATCAGAGCTCCACACAGGCTCCAACACTGATATATATCAGAGCTCCACACATGCTCCAACACTGATATATATCAGAGCTCCACACAGGCTCCAACACTGATATATATCAGAGCTCCACACAGGCTCCAACACTGATATATATCAGAGCTCCACACAGGCTCCAACACTGATATATCAGAGCTCCACACAGGCTCCAACACTGATATATCAGAGCTCCACACAGGCTCCAACACTGATATATATCAGAGCTCCACACAGGCTCCAACACTGATATATATCAGAGCTCCACACAGGCTCCAACACTGATATATATCAGAGCTCCACACAGGCTCCAACACTGATATATCAGAGCTCCACACAGGCTCCAACACTGATATATCAGAGCTCCACACAAGCTCCAACACTGATATATATCAGAGCTCCACACAGGCTCCAACACTGATATATATCAGAGCTCCACACAGGCTCCAACACTGAAATATATCTGAGCTCCACACAGGCTCCAACACTGACATATCAGAGCTCCCCACAGGCTCCAACACTGATATATATCAGAGCTCCACACAGGCTCCAACACTGATATATATCAGAGCTCCACACAGGCTCCAACACTGAAATATATCTGAGCTCCACACAGACTCCAACACTGACATATCAGAGCTCCCCACAGGCTCCAACACTGATATATCAGAGCTCCCCACAGGCTCCAACACTGATATATATCAGAGCTCCACACAGGCTCCTACACTGATATATCAGAGCTCCACACAGGCTCCAACAGTGATATATCATACAGAGCTTCACACAAACTCCACACTTGGCTAAACAGCTAAAATTATCAGTTTGACTAGATAATGAAAGTTATCAGTGATTATTATCATACAACTTGACTAGTTAACGAAGGTTAACACAACCTCACTGAATAACTTGTTTAAATATGAAATATTCGCTTCTGCAAAAGTATTAATCTGCCGCCATATTTATCCCAATACAGTAAGCCCTCAGTTTAAACTAATTCATATAGTGCGATTTCTTTGGTAACTGCGACTGGCAAAAAAGTCCATCTAAAATGGCACATAGCGTGAAAAGGCCTTCAAAGCACGAGCCATTTAATATTGAACACAATTTCTCTATGCCTTTACAAAAATGAAGCGCACTGGACGGAGGAGCTTCGAGAGTTTGCCGAACTTGATTTATATACAAGTTGGAACAGTTTCAACGCCGTGCGTGAAACACTTTCACTGTACTCTCTGTTCAGTTTTTAATATACTTTCCCAAACTCATTTACACGCAAATATCGCACTCTATGGAGCAGCGTTAATTGAAGATTTTATTGCACATTGTGTCTATAACAGGAGTGGCAAGAGCGTGGCATCACCTGTGGTAGATGCCTGGGCAGACACAACATACATGCGTAGGTTCCCATCGAAGGAGTTTGGCGAGAAACTGGTAACCAACTTTCATAGTGGTATCGCAGGCAACGGGAAAAAGATCTTCCCCGAAGTTGTCGGGGGAACAACGTCAAGGTGGCTGGAAGGAAAAGTTGTGAGGAGGAAAGTTATTGGCCACGACGTCAGGTGAGTGAGGGGAGTTTGTGTGGAGACTGTTACACCCACGGTGAGGTTTGAAGACGCATGCTGCTGAATAAACCTTTATTGGGACAATGTTTTGCTTTGTTAGAGTTTTTTCTTGACTTGATGATTGTCTACACGGAGCGAGGCATCTTCAAAGGCACTTGCTCTAACTGTATTATCCACTTGTTAGTACTCTCTCTGCCTTCCTGCCGTCCATGTTTTCTGTTTTTTCTCCAGTGTAAAGAATCTTTCTTGGAAGGTTCACACACAGTACTGACGTACAGAAGGTAGCAACTATATACTCAAGGTAGAGGGGCACTGCTACCTTATTCCAGACCAGACGTATTTAAGAAGGGAGAATACTCATACTTATTTGCCAATTTGTAGCTACAGCAGCAGAGTTATGCTCGTGGTGTCGTCAATATTCTGTTCATTATATAATTTTTAAAAATTCCATTTGTTGCAGCACTTGTTAATTTCTCCATTAATGTATATAATGTATTCCTCCTTTAATGTATTCCATTATTTCTATTACCCTTTCCACTCCACTTTTTCCTCAGTTTGTAACAGTGACTCTTGTCATCCCTCTTAGAGCTTCAATGAATCCTTTTTTTATTTACTCTCATAAGGATTTTCAAGATCTTTTACGTAGTTATCATGTCTCCTCTTTTCCTTCTGTCAGCCATCATGGGTAACTTTAATGTTTTTAAACATTCATCATAGTTTATACTACTCAGCTGTGGCAACCAGTTCGTAGCTCTGAATATTTTCTAACTTGTCTATGAGTTTTCTCAGATGTGGATACCACAAACCTCTACATATATACTATTTAAAAAAAACTTATTTATAGTTAGCCAGTGTAACAGACGAGTTTCTCACAATTTAGTTTATAGTCTTCTGCTGACAATTTATTATTAATATTAACTCCTAGATCACTTTCTTTATCTAATACTTTCAGTATTATTTCGGTCTGTATTCTTCATGTGGTCTGTTCTCACTTTCTCCCATTTCTGTTAAATTAATTTTTTCTACATTAAATTCCATCATCTATCTATCGCTCCATGTGCTCAGTGTATCCAGATCCTCTTGAAAGGATTTAGTTAGATTATAATAAAATTTTATAAGATTTTTGTGTGTACTAACAGGATTATATAGTTTTTATCCTTATGGTTATTCATTTTATAAATTAGAAACATTATTGGACAAGTACGACCTATGTGGCACCCTCTTGTGAAATCCGCCATGCAGACATTTCCTTTATCCCCATATATTCTGTTCGCATTTTTCCCCTCAAACAAAAATGCCTGTCATTTTATTGCCTATAATTTACCTTTTATTCCTCCTATATTTGCAGTTTCACCTAATTAGTATTTTCATGGGGAACTCTCCAAGGTTTTATTTAAAATTAAGTAAAATACAACCTGCTCCTCCTTTTCTTTCTTGAACAATTTCAGGGGAAGGCAATGATGCTGTGAGTACCCAGGAAGACAGAAGGGATGCTGTTGTGTAAGGAGAAGGGATGTTGTGTGTACCAGGGTTGAGAAGGGATGCTGTGTGTACCAGGAGAAGGGAATGTTGTGTGTAACAGGAGAGAAGGGAGTTGTTGTGTGTAACAGGTGAAGAAGGGATGTTGTGTGTCTCCAGGAGAAGGGATGTTGTGTGTACCAAGAAGGGTGCTGTGTGTTCCAGAGAAGGGATGTTGTGTCGTACAGGAGAAGGGATGATGTGTGTACAGGAGAGAAGGGGTTGATGTGTGTACCAGGAGAAGGGATTTCTGTGTGTACCAGGAGAAGGGATGTTGTGTGTACCAGGAGAAGGGATGCTGTGTGTACCAGGAGAAGGGATGTTGTGTGTACCAGGAGAAGGGATGCTGTGTGTACCAGGAGAAGGGATGTTGTGTGTACCAGGAGAAGGGATGTTGTGTGTACAGGAAGGGAAGGGATGTTGTGTTTGTACAGGAGAAGGGATGTTGTGTGTACAGGAGGAAGGGTTATGTTGTGGTACCTGAGAGGGATGCTGTGTGTTTAACAAGGGGAGGATGGGATGTTGGGGTGTGTACCAGGAGTAGGGATGTGTTTGGTGTACCAGGAGAAGGGAGGTTGTGTGTACCAGGAGAAGGGATTGTTGTTGTGACAGGAGAGGGGATGTTGTGTATGTTCCAGAAGGGTTTTTGAGCCGTGGTACCAGGAGAAGGGTTGTTGTGTTACCAGGAGATGGGATGTGTGTTGTACAGAGAAGGGATGTTATGTGTAACCAGGAGAAGGGATCGGTATGTACCAGGAGAAGGGATGCTGTGTGTACCTAGGGAAAGGGATACTGTTGTGTACACGAGGCCAAGATGCCTTGCAGAAATAAATTAGCTCAGAGAGGACAGGAAATTGGATTGGAGTGATGATTGGGTGGATTCAAGGGAAGGACTTTCGTCTCTAACATAAGCCCAACAGAGCTACTTGTTTTAAGGATGTTTTAGAGTTTGGTTAAACACGTGACAGAAAGTGAGGCGGGGCCAGAGAAAGATGAAGAACCTGGAGACTGGATATCTTTTTGATTGTGCGTGTTTGTTTCGTTCTAGGTTTAGGAAGAAGATGATTAAGTTTCAATTCTTGAAAGTAAAATAGTATAAAACTTATGGTAAAAAATTGACAAATGTAACATAATGCAATCCATTACTGACGACCATTTCGCATAATCTGGTGGTCTGTAGCAAGAAGAGGACAGATCTGCATGCGCAATTAGATAAGGATCACTGTGTGGGCGACGAAAACATCGTCAATAATACATTGTTATGCTCATTTACCTTCTCCTTGTTCTGACATTCATTGTCAAATATTCGATCTTATCTATTACTTCAGTATTTTTTTGTGGCCTATTGGAATTTCTGGGTCAGCTATCTTATGGATGTATATCCAGACCGTTAAATATATTAACATTTGCTTGTTAGTAATTATTAACATTTTACTGACATTTTTAATTCTTTCGTTTCTGACGAACTTTTGTTTCTCTCCAGTGTGGTTAACAGCGGCTTCTGTAGATGGAAATTTAATGTAATAATTTTGTTTTTGGATTTCGATTTCTGTAGCTTGTAATACTGTTTTTTTTACACAGAATTTTACAGGCTAAGAAACTGTGGCCGGGTGGCTGGTGGCTATAGCTCCGCTGTCACACACGGAGGGTACGGGTTCGATTTCCCGGCGTGTGGGAAAGGTGGTGGAAATATAGACTTCGACACGTTTCCTACACCTGTTTGTCATGTTTTCATGCACCTAGCTGCAAATGGTTCTGGGTGTTAGTCGACTGGTAGTGGTCGCTCTGGTGGACAGATTTAAGGACCCCAATGGAAATAAGTTTGCGGTCCCTCGATGACGCACTGACTTTCTTGGGTTATCCTGGGTGGCTATACCTCCGGGGTTAAAAATCGAACATAATATTTTTAATCTTATCTTATTCTTGGTATGGTACCTCAGCTCATTTCAAAGCCCAGGTACTATCTAAATGTATACATTACCCTCCCAGGATGCCACATATCTAACAGGTGATTAACAAACTAGCGGGTACCTATTTTCTGCATGGTGAACAGGGGCAGCAGGTTGTAAGGGAAACGTGCCCAACGTTTCCACTTTGTCGGGGACATGAGCAACGGACACGTGAGCTGAGAGCAGTTGTAACCGAGCCACGGGGGCACTCTTTTAGGAATGTTGATAATCCCGCCTTCTACCTACCATCTTCTCCCGCTGACCAGTTCTCCCTCGATAAGCCGCCTCGTTTCCTTTTGTTTTATCAGAAAGGTTTCAAACTATCAACGAACTTACACCATCGCTCTTTGGCTTGATGTCTCCTCCTCCCAGTTCACTTTTCTTTCTCAGACTTTACTTTTCTTATTCACAGTCTTCTTGTAGTTCTGGTAATTCTCTCCCTCTCCATGTGAGTGTACAGCTGGTAAAGGAGGGCGAGCTTTCGAGTGCAAATTACAAACACTGCGGAGAGAAAAACATCGTAGGAAAAATGGGACTAGTTGTATAAAGGTGAGAAGCAGAGTCAAGTAATGTATGGTGAAGCACTGAGCCCACACCACCAGTGTTGCTGGGGGTGCCCAGGACGACCTTCTAAAACCAGTGTTAGTGAGGGATGCCCAAAATCGACCTTCTAACGCAATCTAGTGTTGTTAGTAAGGGTGCCCAGAGACAAACTTCTGACACATCAGTGTTAGGTGTGGTGCCCAGGACGACTTTGGACACAATCAGTGTTGGTCGTGGGTGCCCAGGACGTCCTTTCTGACACCATCTGTGTTGGTGTGGGTGCCTCAGGGATGGCTTCTAGCACCATCACTATTGGTGTGGGTGCCCAGGACGACCTTCTTTCACCAACAATGTTGGTGATGGTGCCCAGGACGACCCTCAACACCAACAAAGTTGGTGAGGGTGCAGCGGACGTTCCGTACCTCACTGTAATTGTCAAATAGCATGCGGATGCAGTGTGCTGCTAAGCAGGCTATATGACAATTACATACTAACATATCTATTCCCAGGTCCACATTTCTCATACAGATTGGGTTATATAATGTTGAAAATTCTGTCTGCCTCTCCAATTGAGAAAAACTTCAAAGGTTTGTTCAGCAAAGCTACAGTTAAGAGGTGAATATAATGAAACCCTATTCGGATTCAGTTGTCGGGAGTTCGTCATGAATAGAAGACGCAACAACTCTACAGAACTCTCCATAATTCTTGTATTCGAAGAAGACGTTGAGGGCTTGCGCATGCAGCTGTCCGGTCAGACTAGTGGAACTCCATAGTCATCAAGAATTGGCCAAGAGTCATTTTCACATGCCACAATGGTGGCAGCAAAAGCAGTTGCAAAATATTCCGATAGTACTGACGTTACCTCATCAAAATTTTCAAATATTTTTATGAAGCATGTTTGCAGTCACATGAGTTGCAAGCAGTTTACTCAACTCAGTTAAATAGGGGCCAGCCCTCCTTTTGTAAATTCAGGGGCCAGCCTCTTTAGTAAAATCAGGGGCCAGCCCTCCTTTGTTTCTTTCTTCACATATCACGAACATTAAACCTGCCAGTATAAATCTTATTGACGATACTAGATTCTGCACGTGTGTGCCACGACATAGGAAACCAGTCGAGCCTACAAGTGATGTCAACCTAAGTCTTAAGTTGGCCACTACGAAGATATATTAATGAGAATTTCAGTTATTACGTTACGGAAGGATTAAAGGAAGTAAAAAGATGAGAGTATAAGACAAACTCCCCTAAAGTCACTCGGTAGAGCAATAAGTCTAGTGCTGAGAGACCTGGGAGTGATAATTGGTAAGGTTCCCTTACGTACAAGGAACACATTTTTATTCTAACTGCAATGGAAAAATGACAGGTAGGATTAACTAGGATTTTCAAAACAAAAGTTGCCAAACCATTTTATGACACGCTTCACAACATTCTTTCACTCTTAATTTTGAAAGTATGTTCTGAGCCTCAACTTGATTCCAAAACTGTCAGATGCGCTATGGGCCTTACACATCTAAACGTGATCGAACATAATCAAGCTCCCTAAATTTTCTGAAAGTGCCTTAAGTCCCTTGACTTTTCTCCTTAAAGGTAGGCGCGAATATATTGATGGTTAATGTAACGTGGACGATTCTGAAGGACGTGGTTCCTAAATTTGCAAACTGAAATCATTTCATGATAACTTCATTGAGGTTTGGAATATGATGGAGTATTCCCGGGGACAAGCAGGACAGCGAAGAGATTATCCGAGAGAGAAGAAAGCTTAGTGTAAAGGGTCTACGATCATACACGCATCATTGAGCATAAGGAAAGGATTACCAACAGACCCATGATGTTCTTCAAATCGGGAATTGACAAATTTTTTCAGGGACTGTGGTGGACATGTTGGCCGGTGGGAGGCGAGGTACCAACAACTTGATCGATTAGGGCCTAGTCTGGGATGGGTTCGCGGGGGCGGTTGACCTCCGGAAGGGGACATACAGGTAGGAAGCCATCATTCAGGGGGGATTCTTCATGAGTTGAATGGTAAGATGGGAGGGAAGACAGAGGTTGGAGGAAGGGTGGGGGGAATGAAGAAAGAGGGGATTGGAGGAGCGGGGGTGGGAGGGAAGACAGAGGGATGGAGGGGGGCGGGGGGGGGAAGTAGAGGGTTGATGGAAGGGTGGGAGGGAAGACAGAGGGATGGAGGAAGGGTGGGAGGGAAGACAGAGGGATGGAGGAAGGGTGGGAGGGAAGGCAGAGGGGGATGGTAAGGAAAGGGTGGGAGGGAAGACAGAGGGATGGAGGGAAGGGTGGGAGGGAAGACAGAGAGTGGATGGTGGAAGGGTGGGAGGACGAAGAGGGATGGAGGGAAATGGGGAGGGGAAGACAGAGGGATGGAGGGTAGGGGAGTAGGGAGGGGACCTCGGCAGAGGGATGGAGGAAGGATGGGCGGGAGGCAGAGGGATGGAGGAAGGGTGGGAGAGGAAGAAGACGGGATGGAGGAAAAGGAAGGATGGGAGGGATGAAGAGGGATGGAGGTAGGGTGGGAGGGAAGACAGAGAGGGATGGAGGGAAGGTGGGGGAGGGAAGACAGAGTGATGGATGGAAGGTAAGTGGGCAAGGCAGAAGAGGGAGGAGGAAGTGTGGGAGGGGAACGGCTGTGGGATGGAGGAAGGGTGAGGAGGGAAGACAGAGGAGATGGAGGGAAGGCTGGGAGGGAAGGAGAGGATGGGGGATGGATGGGCAGGGAAGGAAGAGGATGGGGAAGGGTGGGAGGGGAAGACAGAGGATGGAGGAAGGGGTGGGAGGGAAGAGCAGAGGGATGGAGGAAAAGGATTGGGAGGGAATGGCAGAGGGTGGAGGAAGGGTGGGAGGGAAGAAGCAGAGGATGCGAGGAAAGTTGGGAGGGAGACAGAGGGATGGAGGGAGGGTGGGAGGGAAGACAGAGGGATGGGGAAGGGTGGGAGGAAGGACAAGAGGGATGGAGGAAAGGTGGGAGGGATGACAAGACAGAGGGATGGAGCGAAGGGTGGGAGGGAAAGGCAGGAGGGATGGAGGATAAGGGGTGGGAGGCGAAGGAAGAGGATGCGTGGAAGGAAGGGAGGGAAAGACAGGGGATGGATGGAAGGCTGGAGAGTGGATCAGCAGAGGGATGGAGGAAGGGTTGGGAGGGAAGACAGAGGGAGGGGGAAGGCGGGGAGGGAAGACAGAAGGGTGTGAGGGAAGGCTGGGAGGGAACGCAGAGGGATGGAGGAAGGGTGGGAGGAAGTCAGAGGGATGGAGGAAGGATGGGAGGGAAGAAGAAGGGGATGGAGGAAGGTGGGAGCGGGAAGGCACAGAGGGATGGAGGTAAGGTTGGGAGGGAGGACGAGGGTGGAGGGGGCAGGATGGGAGGGAAAGACAGAGGGATGGAGGAAGGTGGAGAGGGAAGGCAGAGGGATGGAGGGAAGGGTGGGAGGGGAAGACAGGATGGATGGAGGTAAGGGTGGGACGGGAAGACAGAGGGATGGAGGAGGTGGGAGGGAAGCGCGAGGGATGGAAGGAAAGGGATGGGAGGGGAAGGCAGAGGGATGGAGGAAGGGTGGCGGGGAAGAAGACACGAGGGATGTGGAAGGGTGGGAGGGGAAGGCAGAGGGATGGAGGAAGGATGGGGAGGGAAGGCAGAGGGATGGTAAAAGCAGGGTGGGAGGGAAGACAGAGGATGGTGGAAGGTGGGGGGAAGACGACGGATGGAGGAAGGGTGCGGAGGGAAAGACAGAGGGATGGAGGAAGGGTGGGGGAGGGAAATGACAGAGGGATGGAGGAAGGTTGGGTAGGGAAAAAAGACAGAGTGGGATGGAGGAAGGGTGGGAGGGAAGGCTAGAGGGATGGAGGAACGGGGTGGAGGGAAGACAGAGGGATGGAGAGTGAGGCAGGATGGGATGGAAGACAGGCAGGGATGGAGGAAGGCTGGGGGGGAGGGAAAGGACAGATGGGATGGCCGGAAGGATGGGAGGGAAGACCAGAGAGGGTGGAGGAAAGAATGGGAGGGAAGGCAGGAGGGATGGAGGAAGGGTGGGAGGGAAGAAATGTGGGGATGGAGGAAAGGTGGAGGGAAGACAGAGGGATGGAGGTAAGGGTGGAGGGAAGCAGAGGGATGGACGGAAAAGGTTGGGAGGGAAGGCAGAGGGAAGGGGAGGAAGGGTGGGAGGGGAAGACAGCGGGATGGAGGAATGGGTGGAGGCGAAGACAGAGTGGATGGAGGAAAGGGTGGGAGGGAAGGCAGAGGGATGGAGGGAAGGGTGGGGAGGGGACAGACAGAGGGATGGAGGAAGGCATGGGACGAGGGAAGACAGAGGGATGGAGGAAGGTTGGGAGGAGACAGGGGATGGAGGAAGGATGGGAGGCGGAAGACAAGAGGGATGGAGGATGGTGGGAGGAAGAAGAGGATGGGAGGAGGAAGGGTGGAGGGAAAAGACAGCAGGGATGGAGGAAAGGTGGGAGGGACGACACCCTCTTAGGATGGAGGAAGGGTGGGAGGGAAGGCAAGAGGGTGGAGGAAGGAAGGATGGGAGAGAAGGCAGAGTGATTGGAGGAAGGGTGGAGGTGAAAGACAGAGGGAATGGTGGAAGGGTGGGAGGGAAGATGAAGGGATGGAGAGAAAGGGTGGGAGGGAAGACAGTGGGATGAGAGGAAGGGCTGGGAGGGGGAAGTCAGAGGGTGGGAGGAAGGAAAAGGTAGGGAGGGAAGACAGAGGGATGGAGGAGGGTGGAGGGAAGGCAGAGGGATGGAGGAAGGGTGGGAGCGGTGATAGGACAGAGGCGATGGAGGAGGCATGGGAGGGTAGGCAAGGGCATGGAGGAAGGTAGGGGAGGGAAGACTGAGGGTTGCGATGGAAGGATGCGGAGGGAAGACAGAGGGATGGAGGAAGGATGGGAGGAAGACAGAGGGATGGAGGAAGGGTGGGTGGGAGATAGAGGGAAGGGCGGAAGCGAGGGAGGGAAGATAAGATAGAGGGATGGAGGAAGTGGTGGGAGGGAAGACAGAGGGATGGAGGAAGGATGGGAGGGAAGAAAAGAAAGAGTGATGGAGGAAATAGGATGGGAGGGAAAAACGAGTGATGGACGGAGATGGGAGGGAGACAGAGGGATGGACGGAAGGGATGGGAGGGAAGAAAGAGGGATGGGAGGAAGGATTGGGAGGAAGACAGAGGGATGGAGGAAGGGTGGTGAGGGAAAACGACAGAGGGATGGAGGAAGGGAGGGGCGGTGGAAGACAGAGGGCATGGAGGAAAAGGATGGGATAGGGAAGGCAGAGCGGATGGAGTAAGGTTGGGAGGGAGACAGAAGTGAATGGAGAAGGTTGGGAGGGAAAAGAGTGATTGAGAAGGATGGGAGGGAAAAGACAGGAGGCTGGTGGAAGAGGTGGGAGGGAAGACAGAGGGATGGCAGGAAGATGGGAGGGAAGACAGGGGGAAGGAGGAAGGGTGGAGGGAAGACAGAGGGATGGAGGAAGGGTGGGAGGGAAGACAGAGGGATGGAGGAAGGATGGGAGGGAAGGCAGAGGGATGGAAGAAGGGTGGGAGGGAAGACAGAGGGATGGAGGAAGGATGGGAGGGAAGACAGGTGACCTTAACCTGGTATTGTTGTTAGTGTTGTGAAGGATATTTCACATTTAGCTGAGCTGCATATATGACCAGCACCGCCGCTTGTCTCTTCTCTATGAGATCCTTTGTTCCCTCTGTGTAACTGTTACCCTTTCATACCGGGTTCGATCCTCACTACGCGTGGAAACATTGGGCGTGTTTCCTTACACCTGCTGTCCCTGTTTACCTAGCAGTAAGTAGGTACCTGGGTGTTAGCCGACTGGTGTGAGTCGCATCCTCGGGAACCAGGATGCGACTCACACCAGTCTGTGTGAGTCAGCGATGTTTTTTTCAGCTGTATCATGTACTTGTAGGAATAAAGATTATTATGATTAATTATTAAGTTGAAATGTGTCAGCCTGAGTGGGGAGGCTTCAGTAGTGTCAGCCTGAGTGGGGAGGCTTCAGTAGTGTCAGCTGAGCGGGGAGGCTTCAGTAGAGGCGATGGTGGGAGGCTTCAGTAGGTCGCTGAGTGGGGAGGCTTCAGTAGTGTCAGCCTGAGTGGGGAGGCTTCAGTAGTGTCAGCCTGAGTGGGGAGGCTTCAGTAGAGTCAGCCTGAGTGGGGAGGCTTCAGTAGTGTCAGCCTGAGTGGGGAGACTTCAGTAGTGTCAGCCTGAGTGGGGAGGCTTCAGTAGAATCAGCCTGAGTGGGGAGGCTTCAGTAGTGTCAGCCTGAGTGGGGAGGCTTCAGTAGAGTCAGCCTGAGTGGGGAGGCTTCAGTAGTGTCAGCCTGAGTGGGGAGGCTTCAGTAGAGTCAGCCTGAGTGGGGAGGCTTCAGTAATGTCAGCCTGAGTGGGGAGGCTTCAGTAGTGTCAGCCTGAGTGGGGAGGCTTCAGTAGTGTCAGCCTGAGTGGGGAGGCTTCAGTAGTGTCAGCCTGAGTGGGGAGGCTTCAGTAGTGTCAGCCTGAGTGGGGAGGCTTCAGTAGAGTCAGCCTGAGTGGGGAGGCTTCAGTAATGTCAGCCTGAGTGGGGAGGCATCAGTAGTGTCAGCCTGAGTGGGGAGGCTTCAGTAGTGTCAGCCTGAGTGGGGAGGCTTCAGTATTGTCAGCCTGAGTGGGGAGGCTTCAGTAGTGTAAGCCTGAGTGGGGAGGCTTCAGTAGTGTCAGCCTGAGCGGGGAGGCTTCAGTAGTGTCAGCTTGAGCGGGGAGGCTTCAGTATTGTCAGCTTGAGCGGGGAGACTTCAGTAGTGTCAGCCTGAGCGGGGAGACTTCAGTAGTGTCAGCCTGAGCGGGGAGACTTCAGTAGTGTCAGCCTGAGCGGGGAGACTTCAGTAGTGTCAGCCTGAGCGGGGAGACTTCAGTAGTGTCAGCCTGAGCTGGAAGACTTCAGTAGTGTCAGCCTGAGCTGGAAGACTTCAGTAGTGTCAGCCTGAGCGGGGAGACTTCAGTAGTGTCAGCCTGAGCGGGGAGACTTCAGTACTGTCAGCCTGAGCTGGAAGACTTCAGTAGTGTCAGCCTGAGCGGGGAGACTTCAGTAGTGTCAGCCTGAGCGGGGGAGACTTCATTTAGTGTCAGCTGAGCTGGAAGACTTCAGTAGTGTCAGCCTGAGCGGGGAGACTTCAGTAGTGTCAGCCTGAGCTGGGAGACTTCAGTAGTGTCAGCCTGAGCGGGGAGACTTCAGTAGTGTCAGCCTGAGCGGGGGAGACCTCAGTAGTGTCAGCCTGAGCGGGGAGACTTCAGTAGTGTCAGCTGAGCGGGGAGACTTCAGTAGTGTCAGCCTGAGCGGGGAGACTTCAGTAGTGTCAGCCTGAGCGGGGAGACTTCAGTACTGTCAGCCTGAGCGGGGATACTTCAGTAGTGTCAGCCTGAGCGGGGAGACTTCAGTAGTGTCAGCCTGAGCGGGGAGACTTCAGTAGTGTCAGCCTGAGCGGGGAGACTTCAGTAGTGTCAGCCTGAGCGGGGAGACTTCAGTACTGTCAGCCTGAGCGGGGAGACTTCAGTAGTGTCAGCCTGAGCGGGGAGACTTCAGTACTGTCAGCCTGAGCTGGAAGACTTCAGTAGTGTCAGCCTGAGCGGGGAGACTTCAGTACTGTCAGCCTGAGCTGGAAGACTTCAGTAGTGTCAGCCTGAGCGGGGAGACTTCAGTAGTGTCAGCCTGAGCGGGGAGACTTCAGTAGTGTCAGCCTGAGCGGGGAGACTTCAGTAGTGTCAGCCTGAGCGGGGAGACTTCAGTAGTGTCAGCCTGAGCGGGGAGACTTCAGTAGTGTCAGCCTGAGCGGGGAGACTTCAGTAGTGTCAGCCTGAGCGGGGAGACTTCAGTAGTGTCAGCCTGAGCGGGGAGACTTCAGTAGTGTCAGCTTGAGTGAGGAGACTTCAGTAGTGTCAGCCTGAGCGGGGAGACTTCAGTAGTGTCAGCTTGAGTGGGGAGATTTCCCAGTAGTGTCAGCCTGAGCGGGGAGACTTCAGTAGTGTCAGCCTGAGCGGGGAGACTTCAGTAGTGTCAGCTTGAGTGAGGAGACTTCAGTAGTGTCAGCCTGAGCGGGGAGACTTCAGTAGTGTCAGCTTGAGTGGGGAGACTTCAGTAGTGTCAGCCTGAGCGGGGAGACTTCAGTAGTGTCAGCCTGAGCGGGGAGACTTCAGTAGTGTCAGCCTGAGCGGGAAGACTTCAGTAGTGTCAGCCGGGAGCGGGGAGACTTCAGTAGTGTCAGCCTGAGCGGGGAGACTTCAGTAGTGTCAGCCTGAGCGGGGAGACTTCAGTAGTGTCAGCCTGAGCGGGGAGACTTCAATAAGTGTCAGCCTGAGCGGGAAGACTTCAGTAGTGTCAGCCTGAGCGGGGAGACTTCAGTAGTGTCGGGCCTGAGCGGGGAGACTTCAGTAGTGTCAGCCTGAGCGGGGAGACTTCAGTAGTGTCAGCCTGAGCGGGGAGACTTCAGTAGTGTCAGCCTGAGCGGGGAGACTTCAGTAGTGTCAGCCTGAGCGGAGAGACTTCAGTAGTGTCAGCCTGAGCGGGGAGACTTCAGTAGTGTCAGCCTGAGCGGGGAGGACTTCAGTAGTGTCAGCCTGAGCGGGGAGACTTCAGTAGTGTCAGCCTGAGCGGGGAGACTTCAGTAGTGTCAGCCTGAGCGGGGAGACTTCAGTAGTGTCAGCCTGAGCGGGGAGACTTCAGTAGTGTCAGCCTGAGCGGGGAGACTTCAGTAGTGTCAGCCTGAGCGGGAAGACTTCAGTAGTGTCAGCCTGAGCGTGGAGACTTCAGTAGTGTCAGCCTGAGCTGGAAGACTTCAGTAGTGTCAGCCTGAGCGGGGAGACTTCAGTAGTGTCAGCCTGAGCGGGAAGACTTCAGTAGTGTCAGCCTGAGCGGGGAGACTTCAGTAGTGTCAGCCTGAGCTGGAAGACTTCAGTAGTGTCAGCCTGAGCTGGAGGACTTCAGTAGTGTCAGCCTGAGCGGGGAGACTTCAGTAGTGTCAGCCTGAGCGGGGAGACTTAAAGGTGTGTCAGCCTGAGCGGGGAGACTTCAGTGTGTCACCTGAGGGGGAGACTTCAGTAATGTCAGCCTGAGCGGGAAGACTTCAGTAGCGTCAGCCTGAGCTGGAAGACTTCAGTAGTGTCAGCCTGAGTGGGGAGACTTCAGTAGTGTCAGCCTGAGCGGGGAGACTTCAGTAGTGTCAGCCTGAGCGGGGAGACTTCAGTAGTGTCAGCCTGAGCGGGGAGACTTCAGTAGTGTCAGCCTGAGCGGGGAGACTTTACTTTTGCCAAATTGATAAACGTAATGATAGATCTCGCTCAACGTTTGTCTTGTTCCTTGTCTTTATTTAATTCGATCAGTATCTGAGTTTAAATTTTGAGAGAGAGAGAGAGAGAGAGAGAGAGAAACAGGGAGGAGGTATGAGCGAGGTATGAACGGAGGGTAGCAAGGATGGAAGGCGTTTAGAAGGGGCAGAGGATGTGAAAAGGGTAGTGAGGAACGAGAGGATGAGAGGGGTAGTAAAGGAGGAGCGGATGTGAGAGGGGGTAGTGAGGAAGGGGGAGAAGATGGAAGAGACATAGGTTGGGGGAGAGAAATGGAGGGAGGGGTAGGATGTAAGAAACATTAAAAATAGGTACACAAATAACCCGCACATAGAAGAGAGGAGCTTACGACGACGTTTCGGTCCGACTTGGACCATTTACAAAGTCGTAAGCTCCTCTCTTCTATGTGCGTGTTATTTGTGTATCGTTCCAAGTCGCGGTATTGTGCCTTTTTTTGTTATTGATTAAAGAGGACCTGTGAGAGTGGGTTGCGAGGATGTTTGAAATTCGCAATACCTGTGAATACGATGGAAAAATAGACACATGCAGTAAAATGCGATCCTTTATTGACAACATTTCGCCCACACAGTGGGCTTTATCAAGTCACAAGCAGATCTGTTTGTGACTTGACAAAGTCCACTGAGTGGGCGAAACGTTGTTAATAAAGGGTAACATGCACTGCATGTGTTTATTTTTCCATCGTGTCCATATTTTATACCATCTCTCTTCTCCTGTGAACACACAAGTGACGATATTTCAGGAGTGTGGCTTCCCATTCCTGAGACTCACGGTGCTTCAGGAGTGTGGCTTCCCATTCCTGAGACTCATGGTGCTTCAGGAGTGTGGCTTCCCATTCCTGTGAGACTTCCAGTAATGGCTCGTCAAGAAGTTTGGCAAACATCATACCTCAGCTCAGAGACACTGTGTCACAGATAACCACCAGGTTACACATCACACTTACCAGAATTCAGAGGCTATATAATTTAGTTTGTAAATACCTCTAAGAACGGATTTCAACGTTTCCCAACCCTCCAGAATACCAAGGAATACCGATGACCCAGTTCCCAATACTCCAGAGTCCGGATATGCGGACAAACTCAAGGAAGACGATGTAAACTTTATTCGGATTTTGCTTTTGTTCCTTCTTGTGTTTTCTCTCTTTTCCACTTTCAAAATACACTGGTATATATGGTAGACACCTTCACAACACTAGACCCTGGAAAACATACCCTCACCCTCTAATATCCCAAAACAACTAGAGAAGAAAATCTGGTGGTGCACCCCGAGTATGATAAATTAGACACATGTGCAACTCTTGGGTATCTTTATTGAGGAAACGCTTCGCCACACAGTGGCTTCATCAGTCCATACGTAGGAGAAACTTGAAGAACAGGAGGAGAATGAGGTAATCAGTCCCTCAACCTTGAGTCGATGTGTTCAGTCCATCAATCTTGAATAGATTGATGGACTGAACACATCGACTCAATCTTGAATAGATTGATGGACTGAACACATCGACTCAATCTTGAATAGATTGATGGACTGAACACATCGACTCAAGGTTGAGGGACTGATTACCTCATTCTCCTCCTGTTCTCAAGTTTCTCCTACGTATGGACTGAAAAGCCACTGTGTGGCGAAGCGTTTCCTCAATAAAGATACCCAAGAGTTGCACATGTGTCTAATTTATCAACATGTCGGTTCTACGAACCATTCATCTACAAACCCCGAGTATAACAGTGGAGGGAGCCAAATGGCCTGATCGAGAGGTAGTAGTAAGAAGTGTAATAGTAAATCTATGGCTTTATTACTGCTAGAAGAAGTAAAGCTATAGATCTACTACTGCCAGTGACATAATGTGGAATAAGGCACTTATGTACAGTACAAGACAGTTATTATAGAGGAAACGTTATGTCAAGAGTGGTTTGTACAGACTTAGTCATCCTAGGGTTAGATGGAGGATGACTGTACAGTGGACCCCCGCTTAACGATCACCTCCTAATGCGACCAATTATGTAAGTGTATTTATGTAAGTGCATTTGTATGTGTATGTTTCGGGGTCTGAAATGGACTAATCTACTTCACAATATTTCTTATGGGCAAAAATTCTGTCAGTACTGGCACCTGAACATACTTCTGGAGTGAAAAAATATCGTTAACCGGGGGTCCACTGTACTGTGTTAACCCTTAAACTGTCCCAGCAGATCTACGTTCACATGTGTAGCGCTCCAAAAGTAGATCTATTTTTTTTTTACATATTTTCGAATAACAAAAAAAAAAAAAAACGTAGATCAAAGTTTTTTTTACACGTTTTCAAATGTAAAAAAAAAAAAGATCTATTTTTTTTTACATAATTTCAGATGTTGAAAAAACGTAGATCTACGTTTGGACAGTTTAAGGGTTAAACCCAGGACGATTAGACAGGGTTAGAGATAGGATGATTGGACTGTGTTAGACTGGGTTGATTGGACTAGGTTAGGCCTACTGTAGGACAAGAAGAGGTTTTCGTATATTATGACCTCAAGACTTGTGTACATTTGCACTCCTAGAGAATGTATTTTTTCCTGTGATGGTCTCGTGGATGTGACAGGTCACAGACCAGTCTCTCCCCTCCTTTAATTTGAGATAAAGAGGTAAAATATAGAGAGACAGAGAGGAAAGATACATCAAGGGAACTTCTAAAGGAGGAAGAGATTGCACTAAAAGTTAGTTCTTGTTAATGTCGACAACAATGACTACTTCAGTAACCTTGAAACACACTGCTGAACTGAGAGCGTTGCAAGAGGGAGGGAGGTAGGTTCAACGTATCACGGGGGGGGGGAGGAGGTAGGTAGGTAGATTCAAACGTATCACGGGGGGAGGAGGGGGAAGGGTAGGTTCAACGTATCAGGGGGGGAGGAGGAGGTAGGTAGGTTCAACGTATCACGGTGGGGAGGAGGAGGGAAGGTGGGAGGTCAACGTATCACGGGGGGGGAGGAGGTATGGAGGAGGTAGGTTCAAGTATCACGGGGGGAGGAGGTAGGTAGGGGAAAGGTTAAAAGGTATCACGGGGGGAAGGGAGGAGAGGTGGGTTAAACCTTATCACGGGAGGGAGGAGGAGGTAGGTAGGTTCATGTATCATGGGGGGGAGGAGGTAGGTAGGTTCAATTTATCCCCGGAGGGGGGGGAGGAGGAGGAAGGTAGGTTAACGTATCACGGGGGAAGGAGGTAGGTAGGTAGGTTCAACGTACACGGGGAGGAGGAGGAGGTAGGTTCAACTATCAGGGGAGAGGAGGTAGGTGGGTTCAACGTATCACGAAGGAGGAGGTAGGTAGGTTCAACGTATCACGAAGGAGGAGGTAGGTAGGCTCAACGTATCACGGGGAGGAGGTAGGTAGATTCACCGTATCACGGAGGAGGTAGGTAGGTTCAACGTATCACAGGTGGAGGAGGTAGGTCACGGTATCACGGGGGAGGAGGAGGTAGGTCACGGTATCACGGGGGAGGAGGAGGTAGGTCACGGTATCACGGGGGAAGAGGAGGAGGTAGGTAGATTCACCTTATCACGGAGGAGGAGGAGGAGGAGGAGGTAGGTAGGTTCAGCGTATCACGGGGGAGGAGGTAGGTAGGTTCAGTGTATCACGGGGGAGGAGGTAGGTAGGTTCAAGGTATCACGGGGGAGGAGGTGCGTAGGTAGCTTCAAGATACTACGGAGGAGGTGGTAGGTAGGTTGAACGTATCACGGGGAAGGAGGTAGGTAGGTAGGTTCAACGTATCACGGGGAGGAGGAAGGTAGGTAGGTTCAACCTATCATGGGGAGGAGGTAGGTAGGTAGGTTCAACGTATCACGGGGGAGGAGGTAGGTTAGTTTGGGGGGGTTAGTTTCACGAAGGAGGAGGTAGGTAGGTTCAAGTATCACAGGGAGGAGGAGGTAGTTCACGGTATCACGGGGAGGAGGAGGTGGGTTTAAAACGTTCACGGGGAGGGGGTAGGTCACGGTATCAGGGGGGAAAGGAGGAGGGTAGGTAGTTCCCTTTCACGGGGAGGGGGAAAGGAGGATATAGGTCAGCGTATCAGGGGGAGGAGGAGGGGGTTTAGGAAAGAATTTTCATTATCAGGAAGAGGAGGAGGAGGAGGGGAGGAGGGTAGGTGGGCTTCAGGATCACGGAGGAGGGGTAGGTAGGTTAACGTATCACGGGGGGAGGAGGTAGGTAGGTTCAAGGTATAAAGGGGAAAGGAGGAAGGTAGGTGGTTAACCTATCCGGGAGGAGAGGTGGTAGGTAGCTTAAAGATACAGGAGGAGGTGGTAGGGGGGTTTAACGTATAAAGGGGAAGGAGGTAGGTAGGTAGGTTAAGTATCACGGGGGGGAAAGGGAAGGTAGGTAGGTTAACTATCAGGGGGAGGAGGTAGGTAGGTAGGTTAAAACGTATCACGGGGGAGGAGTAGGAGGTAGGTTCAACGTATCAGGGGAAGGAGGTGGTAGGTAGGTTCAACGTATCACGGGGGGGGAAGGAGGTAGGTAGTTAACTATCACGGGGGAGAGGATGGTAGGTAGGTGGGTTTTAAACGTATCACGGGGGAGGAGGTAGGCAGGTGGAGGTTCAACGTATCACGGGGGAGGAGGTGGTAGGTATGTTCAACGTATCACGGGGGAGAAGGTAGGTAGGTAGGTTGAACATATCACGGGGAAGGAGGTAGGTAGGTAGGTTCAGCGTATCACGGGAGAGGAGGAAGATAGGTAGGTTCAGCATATCACGGGGGAGGAGGTAGGTAGGTAGGTAGGTTCAACGTATCACGGGGGAGGAGGTAGGTAGGTAGTTTCAACGTATCACGAGGGAAGAGGTGGGTTTAGGGTTAAGATGGGGGAAGGTAGGTTAGGTTCAACGTATCACGGGGGAGGAGGAAGGTAGGTAGGTTCAACGTATCACGGGGGAGGAGGAAGGTAGGTAGGTTCAACGTATCACGGGGGGGAGGAAGGTAGGTAGGTTCAAGTATCACGGGGGAGGAGGAAAGGTAGGTAGGTTCAACGTATCACGGGGGAGGAGGAAAGGTAGGTAGGTTCAACGTATCACGGGGAGGAGGAAAGGTAGGTAGGTTCAACGTATCACGGGGGAGGAGGAAGGTAGGTAGGTTCAACGTATCACGGGGGAGGAGGAAGGTAGGTAGGTTCAACGTATCACGGGGGAGGAGGAAGGTAGGTAGGTTCAACGTATCACGGGGAGGAGGAAGGTAGGTAGGTTCAACGTATCACGGGGGAGGAGAAGAGGAAAAGATCAAACAGTGTATGAAGAAGATAAGGGGAGAAGGAGAACCAAGAGACAACAGAGAGGGATGGAAATGTATTGAGATTTATAATGTGTGTTTGTGGTGTGTGGTTTTGTTGTGGTGTGTATGAACTAACTACAGTGTTGCAGGGTGATTATAATGAATTTCAGTGTTGCAGGGTGATTATAATGAACTTCAGTGTTGCAGGGTGATTGTAGTGAACTTTACAGTGTTGCAGGGTGACTGTAGTGAACTTTACAGTGTTGCAGGGTGATCGTAGTGAACTTCACAGTGTTGCAGGGTGATCGTAGTGAACCCTTCAACGTGTTGCAGGGTGCTGTAGTGAACTTTACAGTTTTTAGGGTGACTTTAGTGAACTTCACAGTGTTGCAGGGTGATTGTAGCGAACTTCACAGTGTTGCAGGGTGATTGTACTGAACTTCACAGTGTTGCAGGGTGATCGTAGTGAACTTCACAGTGTTGCAGGGTGATTGTAGTGAACTTTACAGTGTTGCAGGGTGATCGTAGTGAACTTCACAGTGTTGCAGGGTGATCGTAGTGAAATTCACAGTGTTGCAGGGTAATTGTAGCGAACTTCACAGTGTTGCAGGGTGATTGTAGTGAACTTCACAGTGTTGCAGGGTGATTGTAGTGAACTTTACAGTGTTGCAGGGTGATCGTAGTGAACTTCACAGTGTTGCAGGGTGATTGTAGTGACCTTCACAGTTGCAAGTAATCAAGAAAGACTGAAGAAGGGGAAAATAAGACCTTCGGCTGTTGGAAACTCGATACATATTTGTGGAGCTCTATACCCGAAGGGTCATTTAGCTTAAGGAATGGTCAAGGCTTAATAACTAGACAAATATTTTTGGAAAGTGTAGGAGTGAGAAGTTTCTGGCAACTTATAATACATATTGCGGAACTATTTATGTGCAAGTGACCTCGATCAGTATACACAACCGCGAGGAGTGAACCCTGAGCTGACCTTCAAGGTAATTAATATCAATTACTGGAGAAAAACCTTCAGACGACGTTTCGGTCCGTCCTGGACCACTGAGCAGTCACATTTGAAAACGGTCAGGCCAGTTGACGGAACGGGAGGAGTTAACGGGAAGAAGTTAGTAACAGGGGAGCAATAATTGTAACATGAAAAACAAAGTTCTTAACCTCTGTTTTGTGGGCTGTGGATCTGTGAAAAATTAGGCAGGATGAGAATTATTAGACATATTTCTCAAACAAGTAGACAGACTAAAAAAAAACAAAAACACACCATAAACTTTAAAGAAGTGGAGGGATAAGCCAGTGAAAGGCTTCGGCCAGACGACCAAAAGCTCCAGCTGCGGGTCATCATATAACTAAGACCAGCGTGAGGAAACACTTGCTCTATTTCCCGACAAACTTTACCTAAGTTAACAAATCCCCCTGCTGGCATGCTTTTAAGGGTCAATGCTTAAAGAATTCAACGAAGATTTCGGTAAAGTCAGTTTAACACATCACTGTAAGGGGTTAACATTTATATCTGCTGTGTATAACTTTTAGTCCCTCTGACATTACCAGTTTAGTGTGTACTGCCGTCCAGCAGGAACACGTAAATTATATTACTTAACGTAGTCACCCCTGCCCTAGGAGGATGAGGCACACCCCTGCCCTAGGAGGATGAGGCACACCCCTGCCCTAGGATGATGAGGCACACCCCTGCCCTAGGATGATGAGGCACACCCCTGCTCTAGGAGGATAGGCACACCCCCGCCTAGGAGGATTAGGCACACCTGCCCTGGGGGGATGAGGCACACCCCTGCCCTAGGAGGATTAGGCACATCCCTGCCCTAGGAGGATGAGGCACACCCCTGCCCTAGGAGGATGAGGCACACCCCTGCCCTAGGAGGATGAGGCACACCCCTGCCCTAGGAGGATGAGGCACACCCCTGCCCTAGGAGGATTAGGCACATCCCTGCCCTAGGATGATGAGGTACACCCCTGCTCTAGGAGATGAGGCACACCCCTGCCCTAGGAGGATTAGGCACATCCCTGCCCTAGGAGGATGAGGCACACCCCTGCCCTAGGAGGATGAGGCACACCCCTGCCTAGGAGGATGAGGCACACCCCTGCCCTAGGAGGATTAGGCACACCCCTGCCCTAGGAGGATGAGGACACCCCTGCTCTAGGAGGGTGAGGCACACCCCTGCCCTAGGAGGCAATAGGATTAGGCACATCCCCTGCCCTAGGAGGATTAGGCACACCCTGCCCTAGGAGATGAGGCACACCCCTGCCTAGGAGGGTGAGCCACCCCTGCCCTAGGAGGGTGAGCACACCCCTGCCTAGGAGGATGAGGCACACCCCTGCCCTAGGAGGATAGGACACCCCCGCCCTAGGAGATGAGGCACACCCCTGCCCCTAGGAGATGAGGCACACCCCTGCCCCAAGGGGGATTAGGCACACCCTGCCCCAGGATGATGAGGCACACCCCTGCCTAGGAGAAAGAGGCACACCCTGCCCTTAGGAGGAATTTAGGCCACCCTGCCTAGGAGGATGAGGCACACCCCTGCCCTAGGAGGATTAGGCACATCCCTGCCCTAGGAGGATGAGGCACACCCCTGCCCTAGGAGGATTAGGCACATCCCTTTCCCTAGGAGGATGAGGCACACCCCCTAGGGGATTAGGCACATTCCCCTGCCCTAGGAGGATGAGGCACACCCCCTTTTCCTAGGAGGATAGGCACAACCCTGCTAGGAGGATGAGGCACATTCCTGCCCTAGGAGGATTAGGCACACCCCTGCCCTAGGAGGATGAGGCACGTCCCTGCCCTAGGAGGATGAGGCACATTCCTGCCCTAGGAGGATGAGGCACACCTTGCCTGGACGATGAGGCACACCCCCTTTCTCTAGGAAGATGAGGCACATTTTGCCCTAGGGGATGAGGCACCCTTCCTGTCCCCTTCAGGACGATGAGGCACACCTCTGCCCTAGGACGATGAGGCCACTCTGCCTAGGACGATGAGCAAAACCCCTGCCCTAGGACGATGAGACACACCCTGCCCTAGGACGAGAGACACAACCCTGCCCTAGGACGATGAGACCACCCTTGCCTAGGACGATGAGACCACCCCCCCTAGGACATGAGGCACACCTCTGCCCTAGGACGATGAGGCACCCCTGCCCTAGGACGATGAGGCACACCTCTGCCCTAGGACGATGAGGCACACCCTGCCCTAGGACGATGAGGCACACCTTGCTTAGGAAAGATGAGGCACACCTCTGGGCCTAGGACGATGAGGCACACCTCTGTCTAGGGATGAGGCACACCTCTTCTCTAGGACTATGAGACACACCCTGCCTAGGACGATGAGGCACACCTCTGCCCTAGGACGATGAGACACACCTCTGCTCTAGGACGATGAGACACACCTCTGCTTTAGGACGATGAGGCACACCTCTGCTTTTGGACGATGAGACACACCTCTGTCCTAGGACGATGAGACACACCCCTGCCCTAGGACGATGAGACACACCCTGCCCTAGGACGATGAGACACACCTCTGTCCTAGGACGATGAGACACACCCCTGCCCTAGGACGATGAGACACACCCTGCCCTAGGACGATGAGACACATCTCTGCTTTAGGACGATGAGACACACCTCTGCCCTAGGACGATGAGGCACACCTCTGCTCTAGGACGATGAGACACACCCTGCCCTAGGACGATGAGACACACCCCTGCCCTAGGACGATGAGACACCTCTGCCCTAGGACGATGAGACACACCCCTGCCCTAGGACGATGAGACACACCCCTGCCCTAGGACGATGAGACACACCCCTGCCCTAGGACGATGAGACACACCCTGCCCTAGGACGATGAGACACACCCCTGCCCTAGGACGATGAGACACACCTCTGCTCTAGGACGATGAGGCACACCTCTGCCCTAGGACGATGAGGCACACCTCTGCCCTAGGACGATGAGGCACACCTCTGTCCTAGGACGATGAGGCACACCTCTGCTCTAGGACGATGAGACACACCTCTGCTCTAGGACGATGAGGCACATCTCTGCCCTAGGACGATGAGGCACTCCTCTGTCCTAGGACGATGAGACACACCCCTGCCCTAGGACGATGAGACACACTCCTGCCCTAGGACGATGAGACACACCCCTGCCCTAGGACGATGAGACACACCCCTGCCCTAGGACGATGAGGCACACCTCTGTCCTAGGGCGATGAGGCACATCTCTGCCCTAGGACGATGAGGCACACCTCTGTCCTAGGACGATGAGACACACCCCTGTCCTAGGACGATGAGGCACACCTCTGTCCTAGGACGATGAGACACACCCCTGTCCTAGGACGATGAGACACACCCCTGTCCTAGGACGATGAGACACACCCTGCCCTAGGACGATGAGACACACCCCTGCCCTAGGACGATGAGACACACCCCTGCCCTAGGACGATGAGACACACCCCTGTCCTAGGACGATGAGACACACCCCTGCCCTAGGACGATGAGACACACTCCTGCCCTAGGACGATGAGACACACCCCTGCCCTAGGACGATGAGACACACCCCTGCCCTAGGACGATGAGGCACACCTCTGTCCTAGGGCGATGAGGCACATCTCTGCCCTAGGACGATGAGGCACACCTCTGTCCTAGGACGATGAGACACACCCCTGTCCTAGGACGATGAGGCACACCTCTGTCCTAGGACGATGAGACACACCCCTGTCCTAGGACGATGAGACACACCCCTGTCCTAGGACGATGAGACACACCCCTGCCCTAGGACGATGAGACACACCCCTGCCCTAGGACGATGAGACACACCCCTGCCCTAGGACGATGAGACACACCCCTGTCCTAGGACGATGAGACACACCCCTGTCCTAGGACGATGAGGCACACCTCTGTCTAGGACGAGAGACACACCCCTGCCCTAGGACGATGAGACACACCCCTGCCCTAGGACGATGAGACACACCCCTGCCCTAGGACGATGAGACACACCCCTGCCCTAGGACGATGAGACACACCCCTGCCCTAGGACGATGAGACACACCCCTGCCCTAGGACGATGAGACACACCCCTGCCCTAGGAGGAGCATTAGCCACGTCTCTACAGACATGTCATAATATTGGTATAGAAGTTATCCCAATATAAAAGAATGATTTTTTTTATGCAAAATGTGGGTTAAATGTTAAGTTGTGGTAGTGAGGTGCGGTAGTGAGGTGCGGTAAGCACACTTGCCCATGCTAGGTAGAAGGTACTCATACCTCAGCCCTTCCCACTCGTGTATCATTCTGACTCCAATATTCTGGGTAACATTTAAAATAGATTTCTCAGGCACACTGGGAAGGAGGACCTGCCTAACATGGGTTAGCAATGGAAATAAATGGTATAAAATACCGACACAATGGAAATATAAACACAAATGCAGTATAATGTGATCCTTTATTGACAACGTTTCACCCACACAGTGGGCTTTCTCCATTGCCAAACATGTTTCCAACATCTTTGCCAAAACATCATTCCAAGTATCTACCTCCACAACCACGACCATCAAGGACATCACCAGTAGAAATAAATGGTATAAAATATAAAATACCGACACAATGGCAATATAAACACAAATGCAGTATAATGTGATCCTTTATTGACTACGTTTCGCCCACACAGTGGGCTTTTTCAAGTCACAAACAGAACTACCTGGGGTGGAAGGAACGCGAGTATTTATAGTCCGGCTGAGGTCAGGTGAAGAATGCTGCATCTGATGATGTACCGAGTTGGGTTGTAGAGTCTAAAAACTTGGGTAGCTTGGAAAGGAGACTGGACAAGTTTGTGAGCAGACCTTCTACAGTGTTCTTATGTGGGATAGCGATGAAGAAGTTTCTTGGCAAGTGGTTCAGCTATGTTATAGAAGCCACTATTCTGGTTGAAGTTGTCGGATATAGAAATAAGTAATGATTCCAGGATTCTTCGGTATTGAGTGTTGTCTTCTGTGGCGATAAGTCTTGAGTTTCTGTAGTTTATCAAGTGGTTGTGTGAATTACGGTGTTGTACGCAGGCATTCCTTGTGTCGTCAGACCTGCTTGCGTATTGGTGTTCTGAAATACGTGTTTGGAGGTCCCTTGATGTTTCGCCCACGTATAACTTGTTGCAGTCATTACAAGGGATTATGTATACCCCTGCAGAGGATGGAGGCTTGTCCTGCCTACTACTGGTGATGTCCTTGATGGTCGTGGTTGTGGAGGTAGATACTTGGAATGATGTTTTGGCAAAGATGTTGGAAACATGTTTGGCAATGGAGTTGGTGGGAAGGACTATGTATCTCTTCTCGGCAGTGTCTTCTCTGGGTGTGTTGAAGATGTTTAGTGCTCGCCGTCTGCAGTCTCTGATGAAGTGACGAGGATAGTGGAGTTTGGAAAATACCTGTTCAATTATAGTGCATTCTTCCTCAAGGAACTCGTTGCTGCAGATTCTGAGTGCACGCAGGAAGAAGCCTATCAGCAGACTTTTGGACTACCCATGGGTTCGCCACTCAGTGCAGTCCTAGCGAACCTATACATGGAACATCTAGAAGCCGAACGTTTCTCCACCATTATTCCTTCGTCTGTCACCTGGCTCCGTTATGTTGACGACATTCTCCTCATAACTCCTAAACGCTTCAACGTTCAAGCTCTCCAAGACAAGCTCAACCAGGTCGAGCCTTCAATCCAGTTCACACTTGAAGAAGAGGTCGACAACACTCTTCCTTTCCTTGATGTTCTACTCTGCAAAGGGTTATCTGTGTATACATGATTGTATCATTAGCTCTTGGCGGTCTTAAAACAATTCATTATGCCGTTTCATTTCTTGCACCTTGAAAAAACTTTTGATTCGCACTTGTGTTTGTGAGAGAGGTCGGAGCAGCACACTGTCTCCCTCACACTCACCAGTAAATGGAAAAATAAAGCACAAACGGAGTATATTGCAATCCTTGACTGAATACGTATAACCCACACAGTGAACTTTATAAAGTCACAAACAGATCTACCTGAGTAAAGAGTACTTGAGTACATATAGTGTGGAGAGCAGGTTTAGAATGTTGGGTAGGCTGGATTTGAGACGGACCTGCATTTGTGTTTATTTTACCATCGTGTGGGTATTTTATACCATTTATCCCCACCAGTAAATGTTGATGATGGAGAGTGGAGTGGTGGCCAGCTCTCCCTAACACATGCCTCTTCATAATCACTAACGTCTTCATGTGTACAAATACCGTGACTGGTGGGGGGGAAGCTGCGTTGAGCCGCATGCCGGGAACACCAACTGCCTGGCTGATCAAGCCACCAACCAGGGGTGATCTAATACTGAGCCGTCGAGTTGATGATCCCAGAAACACGTATATATAAAGATGAGACATCTGTATTAACTTTGAGTATAGTTATTACACAGATACATTAAACACACGTTCACAACACACAACTTACCTCTGAGTGTAAACTTGGTGTATATGCAGACATTATACAAACTGAAAACATACAGAGATTATACAAATTGAATTTTACGAAAAGATTTCGGAGCCTTGAAACTAGAAGACGGTGTGAATTTACGAAAGGTATAAACTCAAGGGGCGGGGAAAAAACTGCTAAGGTAGTTTGGTCATTCAGAAAGGATGGAGGAGACTAAGACGACCAAGAGAGTGCATTAATGTGAGGTGTACGTGAAGAGGATTAAGGTCGTCCAAGAAAGGTTATCAGGTAGGCTGTGAAGGTTTTAAGTGACAGGGGCTTCAACAATCAGCACACCCATGCTCGCGCGCGCGAGTGTGTGTACTTACTTAGTTGTGGTTGCAGGGGTCGATTCATGGCTCCTAGCATCGCCTCTTCACTGGCCGCTACTGCGTCACACTCCCTGCACTATGAGTTTTATCATACTTTTGCTTAAAGCTATGTATGGATCCTGCCTCCACTACATCACTTCCCAGACTATTCCACTTACTGACTACTCTGTGACTGAAGAAATACTTCCTAACATCCCTGTGATTTATCTGAGTCTTCAACTTCCAACTGTGTCCTCTTGTTGCTGTGTCCCATCTCTGGAACATTCTGTGTCCAGTGTGTATGTTAGATCGGAGTAAAGATGAAGGAACACAGAGAAACTGATCAGTTGGACATGAGTCCTGGGAGTGGGAAGTAACATGCCTGGGAGGGTCGGGTTATATAACATTCGCACGGAAACAGGATAAGTGTTTCCTGACGCGGGTCTTAGTCATATGATGACCCACAGCTGGAACTTTTGGTCACCTGACCGAGGCCTTCCACTGACTTACCCCTCTACCCTTTAAAAATTAATATTAATAATCTAGTTTCATTTTACCTTGGAGGGGAGGCGAGTGGAGTTATTAATTAATAGTGTGATGTCTGCACATTTCCGGCCAGACAGGTGTCAAATTAATAATGGTGAATGTTTTGTGTCATAGGTCACTTATAAAGTATAACCACAGCTCTTGAGGTTAGGTTAGGTAAAGATTAGCCGGTATTCTCCCGGCCCGGGCCTTGTCCAAGTGGTGGCCCGGCCTTGGCTCCCTCTTTAGGGAGTGTCTGAGACCTAAGTCTCCCATGGGAGGAGGCACAAGTACCTCCTCATCTTTGGGACCAACTGTCCCCAGGCCTACCACAACTGGCCATTGGTTGAACCCCGGGAAAAGGGGGAAAAATTTTTTGGGACAGGCCCAGGGGGAATTAAACACCCGGGGGGCTTTCTTTGCACCTACCCTACCCTTTTAGAAGGTTAAAAGGGGGACGGATGCCCCGGGGCCCCCCTGACTTTCTCCCTTTAAAAATTAATTTAATAATTTTTTTAACTTGGGGGGGCGGGGATTTTTAAATTAATTTTTCGAAAAATTTCCCGGCCAAGGGGAAAAAAATAATTTTTTTGTGTTTTTTTTTATTTAAAAAAACCACGTTTTAATTAAAAAATTAAATATTTTGGTTGTTCAAAGTTCCCCGGCCTTGGTTTTTTAATTTTGGAGTAATTTTTCCTAGGGGACAAAATTCCTAATTTTTCCCAATTAAAAAAATGAAAAATACCTTTTTGTTTTGGGGGAAATTCATTTTATTTTAAAAACACCTGGGAAAACCCCCCCTGGGGTTTAAAACTTTCGAAAACTCCCCCACCCCCTTTGGGGGAAATTAAAAAATTTGAAAAATGGGGGAGGGAAGGAAATTTTTGAAAAAACGAAACGAAAAAAAATTTTTAAGGGAAAAATTTAGAAATACAAAATTTTTTGGAAAAAGGAAATAAAATGGGGAAAAAGAGGAAGCGGTTTCCTTTTAGAAAAAAAATAAATTTCCCCAAACAAAAGGGGAAAAAAACTTTTTAAGGTTTGTAAACCATATTTTAGTTTTTTCCTTTTTTGTTGGGGGGGAAAATTTGTTTGCTCCCCCCAACTCGGGTTTGGGGGGGGAGCAGGAAAAAAAAGTTGGAGGGAGGGAAGGAAATTGGGGAAAAAACGAGGGAAAAGGGGGGGGGAAAAAATTTTGGGGGTTTTTTTTTTTTGAATGGAATCCGGGGTAGTTAAAAAAACAAGTGGGGGAGAGGAAACTGTACAAGAAAAAGGTTTTTGGATGAACACGGGGGAAAAAGTTGGGGCCCCAAGCGGGGGTTGTTGGTTTTGCGGGGCAATCCATGGGGGGAAAGATACGGGCTATGTTTGGGGTACTGTTCTGGCCCCACTACTGCGGGGGAACTGCTATTTTGGCACAAATGCGGGGGTACTGTTTACTGGCCTACTGCTGGGGAAATTTTTACGGGTTACTCCCGCGGGGGGAACTGCAACGGGGCCACTACTCCCTGGGGTCCCTGTTCGGGCACAACGGCGGGGGGAATTAACGGGTACTACTGCTGGGGTACTGCTACGGGACTACTGCGGGGGGTACGCTACTGGCACAACTGCGGGGGGTACTGCTACGGGACTACTGCTGGGGGTACCCCACTGGCACTACGCTGGGGGAAAGGTTACGGGACTACGCTGGGGTACTGCAACGGGACAATTTCTGGGGGAAACGGGCTATTGGCAATTTTTTTAAATTAAAAACCAACTGCGGGGGGTAAGTTACGGTATTACTGCTGGAGGTACGCACGGCACTACTGCTGGGGGAAACTGCTACTGGCACTACTGGGGGGGTTTACTGCTATTTGGCACAACGCGGGGGACTGCAACTGGTACTACTGCTGGGGGTACTGCTATTTGGCACTACTGCTGGGGGTACGCTCCCTTGGCACTACTGCTGGGGAAACTGCTACTGGCACTATTTGGGGGAATATTTTGCACTGGACAACTGCGGGGGTACTCCCTACTGGCCCTACTCCCGGGGGAAAGGGTTACTGGACAAACTGCGGGGGAGGGAAACGGGAATTACCTGCGGGGGGTACTGCAAACTGGCACTACTGCGGGGGACTCCCACGGGCATTTAACTGGGGGGGGTACTGCTACGGGGACACTGCGGGGGGTTATGCAACGGGTACTACTGCTGGGGGTACGGGAACGGCACCCCGCTGGGGGAAAAGTACGGGACAACTGGGGGGGTCGCAACGGCACAACTGCTGGGGGTCCTGCTACTGGACTAACTGGGGGTACTCTCCCGGGCACAACGGCGGGGGTAATTTTACTGGAAAACACTGTTTGGGGGTCCCTGCACGGATTTCTGCGGGGGGAACTGTTTCTGGCACTACGCGGGGGGGTACTGCAACGGAAACTACTGCGGGGGGTCCCTCAATTTTACTACTGCGGGGGGTTTACGTTTACTGGCACTACTGGGGGGGTACTGTTACTGCACTCTTGGGGGTGATTTACTGGTAAAAACGTTGGAGGTACTGCACGGGCACAACGGGCCGGGGGGTACGCAAACTGGCACAAATTTTGGGGGTACTGCTATTTGGCACAAACTGCTGGGGAAATTTTTAACTGGTACTACTGCGGAGGTACGCTATTTGGCACTACGCGGGGGGAAATTTTTCTGAAACTAACTGCGGGGGAACTGCTACGGGAAACAAATGCGGGGGTACTGCTACGGGTACTACGGGCTGGGGTCCTGCTCCCGGGCACTACTGCTGGGGAACTCCCTACGGCCACAAACTGCGGGGGGTTTGGTTACTGGATTACGCGGAGGTACGGGTTTACGGGGCCACTGCGGGGGGTTTTTTTTCGGGCACTACTGTTGGGGGTACGCTACGGGAAAAACCTGCGGGGGTACTGCACGGGACTACTTTTGGGGTCCCTGCAACTGGCCCAACTGCTGGGGAAACGCTCCCTGGAACTACGCGGGGGGTCGTTTACGGGAACAAAGGCTGGGAACTGCAACGGGACTTCTGCTGGGGTACTGCTACGGGGCACTACTGGGGGGGGAAGGGCTACTGGCACTACGCGGGGGGCTCTACTGGCACTACGCTGGGGGTACAGAACGGGGCCCTTACTGCTGGGTTTTTTTTTTCTGGAAACCTTACGCGGGGGGAACTGCTACGGGTTTCAAACCGGGGGTACTGCTACGGGAACTAGGGTTGGGGTTACGTTAGGGGGCAACTGCTGGTTTACTAAATTTGGGACAAACTGCGGGGGTACAGTTTTACGGGTACTACCCCTTGGGGGAATTTGCTCCCTGGACTCGCTGGGGTTTTGCTACGGACTACGCGGGGGGTAAGCAAACGGGACTACTGCTGGGGAACTTACGGGAACAACTGCTGGGGGTACATTTTCGGGTACAACTGCTGGGTAGCTACTGGAAACTACTGCTGGGGGTACTGCACTGGAACAACTGCGGGGGGTACTGCAACGGAAACTACTGTTTGGGGGGTCATTTAAAATTGGGTACTATTTGGCGGGGTACTGCTACTTTCCTACGCTGGGGTACAGAATTGGACACTGTTGGGGGAAGGTTACGGGTACAACCGCTGGGGGTACTGCAACGGGACTACTGCTGGGGGAAACTGCTCCGGGAACTAATGCTGGGGTTACGTTACGGGACTCCTGCGGGGAAAGGGTTTACCGGGAAAACTGCTGGGGGGAATTTGCACAGGACAACTGCGGGGGGTTTGCTCGGGACTACCCCGGGGTATTTGCTACTGGACTACGCAGGGGGAAAACGGGGTTTTACGGGTCCCAACTGCGGGGAAAGCTACTGGACTACTGCTGGGGGTACGAAATTTTGGCACTACTGCGGGGTAAGAAAGGACAACTGCTGGGGTACTGCATTTGGCACAAACCGCGGGGGGAACCCCTACGGGACAATGCGGGGGGAACTGCTACGGCACTATTTGGGGGGGGGTAGAGTTACGGTATACTGCTGGAGGTACTGCTACGGGAAAAATTACTGCTGGGGTACTGTTTTCTGCCACTATTTTGGGGGGGTACTGCTATTTGGCACTAAAGCCCCGGAACAGGGGGGACGTTACTTATTTGCTGGGGTACGCAAAATTTGGCACTACTGGGGGGGGTTACTGCTACGGCACAACTCCCTGGGGGAAACTGAAACTGGCATTCTGCGGGGGGAACGCTACGGGTACTACCCCTGGGTACTGTTTACGGCACTACTTTTTGGGGAAAGTTACGGGTTAAACTGCTGGAGGTACGCTACTGGACTACGCTGGGGGTCCCTCCTATTTTGGCCTATTTTTTTGGGGGAAACTGCAAACGGGCACTACCCCGGGGGTACTGCAACGTACACCCCGGGGGTACGCTACTGGCACTACGCGGGGGAAATGTTACGGGGCACAATGCGGGGGAAAGGTACAGGACTACTGCGGGGGGAACTGCACGGGGACTACTGCGGGGGTACGGCTACTGGCACAAAGGGGAACCTGTTTTTGGGGGTACGCTACTGTACCTGCGGGGGGTACCCTACGGGCCCAACTGCGGGGGGTACTGCTACTGGCACTACTGCGGGGGTAGAGTTATTTTGGGGTCCCTACTGCGGGGATTTTACGGGCCTACGGGGGGCAACTACTGCTGGGGGTACTGCTACTGCACAAATGCGGGGGGACTGCAACGGCACAACTGCGGGGGGATTACTGGTCCACTGCGGGGGGTACTGCTACGGGCACTACTGCGGGGGACTGTTCGGGCACTACTCCCGGGGGAAAGGTTACGGGTACAACGGCGGGGGGTTACTGCTACGGGCCAACTGCAGGGGGTACTGCTACTGCACAAATGCGGGGGGGTACGCTACTGGCATTTACGCTGGGGTAGAGAAACTGGATTACTGTGGGTACTGCAAACTGGAAACAACTGCGGGGGGTACGCCGGGCACTACGGGGGGGTACGGGCTCCGGAATACTGCTGGGGGACTGCTCCCTGGTCCCAACGCTGGGGACTGCTACGGCCCCAAACTGCGGGGGGAACTGCTACTGGCCTATGCTGGGGGTTTAAGGTTACGTAAAATCGGGGGTTACTGCAAACGGACTACTGCTGGGGGTACCTACGGCACAACTGTTTTGGGGTACGCTACGGGCCCTCCCGCGGGGGTCTGCTCCTGGACTACGCTGGGGGGTACTGCTACGGGCCCTTACGCTGGGGGTTTTTTTTCGGGACAACTGCTGGGGAAAACTGCAACTGGCAAATGCTGGGGTACTGCTACGGGACAACGTTGGGGTACGCACGGGAACTACTGCGGGGAGTACTGCTTTCTGGAAAAAAACTGCGGGGTCCTTTAACGGGAACTACGCTGGGGTACTGCTACGGGCCCTACTGCTGGGGGTTTTTGTTTTTACAGCAAATTTACTGGGTTTGGGGGTACTGCAACGGGCACTACTGTGGGGGAACTGCTACTGGCCTACGCTGGGTTTACTTTTTACTGACTACTGCTGGGGGTACGATTTGGTACTACGCGGGGGGAAATTTGCAACGGAACTGCAGGGGGTACGCAACTGGACTAATCCTGGGGGTACTTTTTCCGGGTCTTATTTCGGGGAAAAACTGCTACTGGACAACTGCGGGTACGTTACTGGTACAACGTTTGGGGGAAACGGGCTACGGGTACTATTTCTGGGTACTGCTATTTGGAAAACTACTGCGGGGGTACTGCTACGGAACTCAGGGGGTACAGTTACGGGTACTACTGCTGGGGGTACGTTACGGGTACAACTCCCGGGGGGTTACAGTACGGGTACAACTGCTGGGGTACTGCTACTGGTACAAATTTGGGGGGGTACTGCTACTGGAACTACGGGCGGGGGGTACGGAAATGTACAACTGTCGGTCCTTTTTACGGGCTGGGGTACGTTACTGTTACTCCCTGCTGGGGTTAACCCCAATTTTGGTACTACTGCAGGGGGACTGCAATGGAACTACTGCGGGGGACGGGCTCCCGGTACTACTGCGGGGGGAAAATTTTGCTACGGGAACTTACTGCGGGTGGTACGGGCAACGGGAACAACTGCGGGTGGGTATCCCTACTGGTATACTCCTGGGGTCTGCTACGGGCACTACATGGGGGTACGCAAACCGGACTACTGCTGGGGGTACTGCTATTTGGAAAAAAACGGGGGGGGGGTTAACCTATTTCCACAACTGTTGGGGAAATTGCTATTGGACAATCCCTGGGGTTTTGCTACTGGCACTATTTGCGGGGGGGTACTGTTACTTGACTACTCCCGGGGGTACTGCTATTTTTGGGGGAACTACCCCCTTTGGGGTACTGTATTTTGGACAATGCTGGGGGTCTGTTACTGGCACTACTGCGGGGGGGTACTTTTTAACTGTACTACGGGGGGGTACAGCTATGGCCCCAACTGCGGGGGGAAACTGTTACGGGACTCCTGCGGGGGGTACGGGTTATGGAACTACTCCCTGGGGTACAGCTCCCGGGGGTCCCTACGGGAAAGGGGTTTTACTGCAAGGGGGAACTACTGCAGGGGTACTCAAATGCTCCGTTTGGGGGTACTTGCTACTGGTCCCTACTGCTGGGGGTGCGGGGAATTTCCCCCTGCTGGGTCCCCTTGTTTACTCACAATGCGGGGTACTGCAATTTTTTTTAAATTTACTACTGCTGGGGTACTTTACGGACAAACTGTTTGGGGGTACGGGCTCTGGAAACTGCGGGGGGAAACTTTTTACTGGTATTTTTTTTTTTTAATTTTTTTTAAATTCTACGCGGGGGGTACTGGTACTACTTTTTGGGGGTACTGGAACAAACTGCGGGGGGTACTGCTACTGGCACAAATTTGCGGGGGGTACTGTTACTGGTACTACTGCTGGGGGTCCCGCTGGGGAATTCCCGCGGGGGTACTGCAACGTACTACTGCTGGGGGTACTGTTACGGGCCCCTACTGCGGGGGGTATTTTTTACGGGTTTTTAAACTACTGCTGGGGGACTACTCCCGGGGTCCCTACGGGCTAGGTACGCAAACGGGAAACAACTGCTGCGGGTCCAAAAAACTAGTACAACTGCGGGGTACGTTTACTGGTACTACTGCTGGGGGTACTTCTACGGGTTTTTCCTGCTGGGGGAACTGTTACTGGGCACTACTGCTGGGGGAACTGTTTACTCCACTATTGCTGGGGTACTGCAAACTGGACAACGCGGGGGAACTGCAAATCACAAACTGTGGGGTTCTCCCCTGCGGGGTACTACTGTTTCGGGGTACTGCTACTGGTACAACTGTTTGGGTGTACTGTTACTGCACTACAACTGGGGACTGTTACGGGACTACGCGGGGGGAAATGGACAAACTGTTTGGGGTAGGGGTACTACTGCGGGGGGTACTGCACGGGTTTCTACTGTTTGGGGGTATGTTACGGGTTTAAAACTGCGGGGGAAACCGTTACGGGTACAACTGCTGGGGGAAACTGCTACGGGTACTACTGCGGGGAACTTTTAAACGGGTTTACTACTGCTGCGGGAAACTCCCTACTGTAATCCCTTGCTGGGTAACTTTTTACTGGTCCCAAACTGCTGGGGGTAAGTTACTGAACTACTGCTGGGGAAATTTGATACGGGCACACTACTGGGGGTACGTTTTTTGAAAAACTACTCGGGGGGTGCTGTTATTGGTACGCTGGGGGGGTACTTTTTACTGGTACAAAGCTGGGGGTGCGTTACGGTACAACTGCGGGGGAACGATACGGGGCACTCCCTACGGGGGGTACTTTTTCCCGGGTACTAACTGCGGGGGGTACTGGTACGGTACTACGCTAGGGTGCTGTTACTGATACTACGCGGGGGGTACTGGTACTGGTAACTACTGCTGAGGTACTGGACGGAAACACGCTGGGGGCACGTTACGGGTACTACTCGGGGGTACTTTTGGGGGAAACAAACTGCTGGGGGTACTGTTACGGGGTAATACTGCGGGGGGGCTTTTACGGGGTAGGGCGCTGGGGGTTACTGTTACGGTACTACTGCGGGTTGTACTGTTACGGGTACTACGCTGGGGGTACTGGGACGGCACTACTTCGGGGGTACTGTAACTGGAACTACTGCGGGGACTGTTCTGGAAATACGGGGGGGGTTACTTTTTACTGGTACAACTCTGGGGGAACGGGATACGGGGGCCCTACTACGGGGGGTACGGGTTTTCTGGTCCTACTGCGGGGGGGCGTTACTGGAACGGCTGTTTTGGGGGGGTACTGTTACGGGTTACTACTGCGGGTTTTTACTGTTACGGTTTAAAAAACCGGGGGGACGGTACGGTTACTACGGGCTGGGGAAACTTTTAAATTGGTAAAAACGGGCTGGGGGTACGGGTACTGGAACCCCGCTGTGGGAACTGTTACGGGAACAAACTGTTTGGGGAACTGCAACGGGACTACGCGGGGGAAATGGTACGGGTACAAACTGTTTGGGGAACGGGTACTTTTAACTACTGCGGGCGTACGCTCTGTTTGGAGTGTACTTCAACTACTGCTAAACCCTAGGGGAAACAATTACTACTGGAGGTGGGGGCACGGGGGTTTGGAATGGGGGTTACTGACCCCAGCAGCAGAAAGCGCCAGAAAATTCTCTTTGTACAGGGAGCCCATAAACATGATTTAGAACTAAAAGAACCAAACACCCCCAAAAAATTTCTAAATAACAATTTTGCCAGTGTATTTTTAAAAACTTTCCCCGGGTTGTGTGTGGTGTGTGTGTTTGTGTGTGTTGGTGGTGGGGGTGGTTTCCACCTATTTTTTACTCACCATTTGTGGTTGCGGGGGCCCCAGTCAAACCCTCCGGGCCCCCCGCCCTTCACCGTTCTACGGGGCCCCCCTTTTCCCCCCCTCCATGGGGCTTTAAAAAAACCCTTTCTTTTTTAAAAACCCTGTGAAGGGTTTTCCTGCCTCCATTTATCATTTTCTAGGCTTTTCCACTCCCCCTTAAAACTCTAAACTGAAAAATACTTCCTAATATCCCCGCCCTCATTTGTGCCCTTCAATTTTCCAATTGTGGCCTCTTGTTTCTGGTCCCCCCCCCTGGAACACCTTTGTCTTTGTCCCCCTTTGGGCTTTTCCACGCGAAATTTATATGTCGTTATCATGTCTCCCCTGACCCCCTTCCTCCAGTGCCGTCAGGCCGTTTTTCCCTTAATCTTTCTTCTGTGTGGTGTGTTTTTTTGGTTTTGTGTGTGTGTGGTGTGGGAGTGTTGTTTGTTTGTGTGTTTTGGTTGTGGGGGACCCACCTTTTTGTACTCCCCAAAAATTTGGGTTGCGGGGGCCCGGAATTCTTACCCTTCCGGGCCCCGGGCCCCCCGGGGTGTGTGTGTGGGGTGTGTGTGGGGGTGTGTGTTTTGTTTTTGGGGTGTGTTTGGGTGTGTGTGTGTTTTTGGTGTGTGTGTTTTGAGCGTGCGTGTGTTTGGGGTGTATGGTGTGTGTTTATGTGGGGTGTGTTTTGTGTGTGTTTTGTGGTGTGTGAAAGGTGTGTGTGTGTATTTTGGTTTGTGTAGTGGGGTGTTGTGTGTTTTTGTGTTGTGTGAGGTTTTTTGTGTGTGTGTTTTTGTGTGTGTGTGTGTGAGTGTGTGTGTTTTGGTGTGTTGGTGGTAATGTTGGGTGTAGGGGTGGGGGGTTGTGGTGTTGTGTGTTGGTGTGTGTTTAGGTGTGTGTGTTTTGTGGTGTTTGTGGGGATGTGTGGGTGTAGTTGTGTGTTTTACTCCCCTAAAAAAAAACCACCAAAAAGGGTTTGCGGGGGTCGGGGACTCACTCCGGGCCCCGCCTCTTCACTAAATCGCAAACGGATCCTCCCTCTCTCTCTGTTTCCCTGACTTTGTCATCCCCTTTCATAAAACAAGTATGGTTCCTGGCCTCCCCCCCTTTTCCCACTTGCTGGGCAATTCCATTTGCTCCCAACCCCTATGACAAAAGGGAAATACTTCCAAACGTCCCTGTGACTCGCCCGGGATTCTTCACTTCCAGTTGTGCCCCCCCTTTGTCCCTGTGTCCCCTCCCCTGGAAAAACCTATCTTTTGTCCCCCTTGTCTTTTTCCCCGCAGTATCTTGAAAGTCGAAAACATGTCCCCCCGACCCTTCGGTCCCCAGTGCCCGTCACCCCGTTTTCCCCTTAAACCCTTTTTCCCGTCCCACTTTCCCCTTAAACTCGGGGAAACAAACCTTTTTGAAAACCCTTTTTGTACTTTTTTTAACTTCATGACGTGCTTGACCAGGTGGGGGTTCCCAGACGGGGGCTGCATATTTCCAGTATGGGCCTAACATACACAGTGTACGTTTTTTAAAACGTTTCCTTTAAATTAAGGTATCGGCCGCTATTTCCAGGTTTGCCAGCGCCCGTAGGCTGCAGGGGTTATTTTTTTTTTGTGCCTCCGGTTTTTTGTGTTTGGGGTTTTTAATGGCCCACCCCCCAAGGCCCCTTCCCCTTCCCTTTTTGAGGGGAGATCTGTAGTTTTTGGGTCCACCAAGCCTAAACTCTGTCTGCGGTTTTTTTTTTCCCCCCCCCAATCTTCATGATTTTGCTTTTGGGGCGGGATTAAATTTGGGGGAAAGAAAAGGGGGCTGGACCACATGTCCACCTTTTCCAGGTCTTTTTGCAGTCCTCCTCATCCTCGTCCGATTAATTTTTCTCATCAACTTCACCCCCATCTGCAAAAACAGGGACACTTCAATTCTTTCCTTCCACTGTCTTTTTCACTTTAATAAAAAAATAGCACGGTACTAGAAGGGGACCCCTGGGGACCCCGCTCGTAACAGGCGCCCACTGTGAAACCTCTTCACGACCAAAACTCGTTGCTGCCTCCCTGCAAAAAATTCCCCTTTTACCCAAATGCAGTGCCCCCCCTTTTTTACGTGCCCAATCCTCCAGTTTTCTGCACTAATCTCTTGGGGAACTGTGTAAAAGGGCCCTTCCTGCATTCTGGGAAAAAGGGAAATCTCCCCAAACCCCTCTTCCTCTTTCCCTTACTTCTTTACCTTTTTCAAAAACCCGGGAATTTTTGTGATCCCAAGATTTCCCTTTCCAAAAACCCCATGCGGTTTTTCATTTTTTAATTTTTGTTCCTTTCCAGGGGTTCGCCCACCCCCCTCCTGAAATCTCTCCATGACTTTGCACACAATACATTCAAGACACGGGCCCTGTAGTTTAGTGCCTCGTTTCTGTTTCCTTTTTTAAATAGGGGACTACTTTACTGTTTTTCCATTTCTCAGTAGTTGCCCATTTTTTAAAAGGGGATGTGTTGAAGATTGGGTTTTAGGGCATGCACAGCATCTCTGCCCCTTCCCCAAAGGACCCAGGGGGGAGATGTTGTCCGGTCCCATCGCCTTTGAGGGTGTAAAGGGTCACTTAAGAGCCTTAACCTCCCCCCTATTTTGTTCGAAATTTTCACCCCACATTTGGTTGGTATATTCCCTCTTGATGTTCCCTTTGTGCTGCCCTTCCCCACACCCCTTTTCCTGTCCCTACTGAAAAAAATTTTTAAAAATCTCCTGTTCAGGCCCTCACATACCTCCCTGATCATTTCTTGTGAGTTCTCCACCTTCTGCCCTAACTGATCGACTGGTCCTTGACTGTTGTCTTCCTCCTGATGTGGCTATACAACAGTTTCGGGTCAGTCTTGATTCTCGATGCTATGTCATTTCATACGTCGCGGGGCCTCCCTCCTTACCTGTGCATACTCTTTTCCTGGCTCTGCGACTATCTCCCTATTTTCGTGTGTTCTCTGCCTTCTGTACTTTTTCCATTCTCTATTGCATTTTGTTTTTGCCTCCTTACACCGTCGGGTAAACCAGGGCTCGTTCTGGTCTTCCCGTTGTTACTATTGCCCTTGGGAATAAACCTTTCCACTGCCTCCTTTGCATTTTGTTGTTACATATTCCATCATTTCATTTACTGGCTTTCCTGCCAGTTCTCTGTCCCACTGGACCTCCGCAGGAAGTTCTTCAACCCTATGTAGTCCCCTCTTTTATAGTCAGGCTTTTCCCATTCAACTCCTGTTATTCTCTCCACTTGCAGCTCTACTATGTATTCAAAGCACAGAACCACGTGGTCGCTAGCTCCTAGGGTACTCTCATACTTGATGTCCTCAATATCTGAGCTGCCCCGGGTGAACACAAGGTCCAATCTTGCTGGTTCATCCTCCCCTCTCACTTTTGGTAGTGTCCTTAACATGTTGGTGCATGAGGTTTTCCAGCACCACGTCCAACATCCTGGCTCTCCATGTTTCGGGACCCCCATGTGGCTCCAGGTTTCCCAGTCAATCTCCCCGTGGTGAAATCCCCCATAACCAGCAAATTTTCTCTGCTGGAGTGAGCTCTTCTTGCCACCTCAGCAAGTGTGTCCACCATTGCTCTGTTGCTCTCTTCATATTCCTCTCTTGGCCTCCTGCAGTTCTGTGGTGGATTATACATCACTGCAATGACCACTTGTGTTGCCCAGACTGAAGTGTACCTGCTATGTAGTCTCTTTCTCCCGTCTCATTTATTCCCTTCCATTTTCTCGAATTCCATCTGTTTTTTACATCAAGCAAACCCACCTCTCCCCCTGCCCCTTCTATCTTTCCTCATGATCTGGTATCCTGGGTGGAGAAGATTGCATCTGTAATTTGTCTCCATGAGTTTTGTTTCTGTAACTGCTATGATGTCCTGTGGGACTTCTCATTGATTCTTTCTTGCCATTCCTCATGTTTATTCGTAATCCATCTGCATTTGTGTACCACCCTTCAACTTCTGTATCTAAACTGTAACTGTGTGCGGTGGGTGGAAACAGAGGGATCGGTGTGTGATGGATGGTTTTGGATGTTCAGTTGCCTTGGGTTCGTGGTCTGGAGTCCTTCTGCAGGTGTTACTGGTGTGGTGCGCTTGTCCTTCCATTGATCCTGGATTATTCTGCTCTCCTTTTTCAGCTTTCCTCCATTTCTCCTTTCGTTATTTGAACTCTCTCTTTCATTTGACTTCCTTTTCGTCCTGTGTTCTTTCTCGATCGAGGTACACACTCCTGGAACTCCTTGACCTTGCCACTCAGCCGTAGGCTTTCACCTGCAGGATCATGTTCGGGTTGATTCCGCCTGAAAATTACTTTGGAGGCCGATTCCTTTTCTTTGTGAACCACCCAATCTCCGAAAATTTGCCACCCTGGGTCCATTGTCCCCCCTCACCTATCACCTTCAAGAATCTTCAATCGCTTTTTTCCTCCTCTGCTTTCTTTCATCATCACTAGTTTACCCCTTTAGCTTCGTCTAGCCCATAGACAAACACGGATCCACTCCCATTCCCATCCTCCCACTGTGACTCCAAAACATTGCATCCTCTGATGTGTTATAGTTCCTTTCCCGTGGAGAGTTCCTTCCATCAGTCCCTTCCCTCGTTATGGCCCCTAATGCTCAGGTTATAATCCGCTCACCTGCTCCAGGCCCCCACAGTATCTGTAAGGTCCTTGCACAATGTCCTAGTTCCTTTCATTTCTTCCAATCCTCTCTTTTACTGTCCTATGTGCTCCCTGTCCCTTGTTTTGGCCCCATGAGTTTTAGACAGACATCTGCATACAGTTTAGTTTTCCATTCTCCTTCAGACCTGTTGTCTTGTTTGATGTAGCCATTGCCGTTACTACTTCTGTAATATCTTTTGTCTCTGTGCTGTTTTCAGATGTCTCAGCCCTCATCTAATCTCTCTATCTTGATTTCAGCTGCTGTGGCCTGTTGCTTACCACCTCTGCATCTGCTGCTAACCTCTCTTCCATCTCCTTTCCAGCTCATCTAGTCTCCTTCCCAGTCTTCCTCCCTTGTTTTTTTGAGCACTACCATCCCATTCCTCCCTCACAGATTCGTCCTTTGAGCACCCTTAGTCCTCATCCTGGGTTAGGGGGAGGGGAATAGATGTAGGAGATGGGAAGGATGGTTGAGGGGGGAGGGGGAGGATGGATATTGGAGGAGGTAGAGAAATGTTGGGGAGGGGGTTAGATGGTTTGAGGAGAGAGGGGAATGGGATGGATATGTGGTGGAGGATGGTTATTGGAGGGAGGTAGGTATTGGGGGAGTAGATGCGTTTGTGGGAGGGGGGTTTAGTGTTTGGGGGAGGGGTAGGTTTTGTGGTGTGTGTGTGTGAGTGTGTGTGTGTAGTAGTGTGTAAGGTAGAGTGTGTTGTGTGTGTGTGTTTTTGTGTGTGTGAGAGTGGTGTGTGTGTGTTTACAGCATCGTGTGGTGAGAGATTATGGATCAAAGGCAAGTAAGACTGGAGCAGATTATATAGCGTCATTGATAGGACGTGTATGCATACGAGGGCATAGTCACGGTAGGCGGATTACCCCAGTGGAAGAAGGTCCTACCCAAAGGGATGGTATAGTTTGTAGCAGCCGGAAGAAGGTCCTTGTAGATGTCCCTGCTGAGCCAAGATTCTCCTCCACCACGATCCTGTGAACACTAAACTCCAAGGCGAGGACGATTTCCTCAGATGCTTTTGTATATAGTTTCTACTGAGTCTTACCAGGAGTTTACGCTGGAGATATTTCCGGGTCAACGCCCCACGCGTCCACGGTTTGAGACCAGGCCTCCTGGTGGATCAGGAGCCTGATCAAGCCAGGCTGTTGCTGCTGCTGCACGCAAACCAACGTAAACGTAGCCACAGTCCCGGGCTGGTCAGGAACCGACTTTAGGTGTATGTCCAGTGCCATCTTGAAGACTGCCCGGGTCTGTTGGTCCCTGACACTTATTGAATTGTCGGGCCTCCCTTACACTATTGTATTGTCTTCTTAACAGCTAGTTGACACCCTGCATTTCATTGGGGGGATGTTTCATCGTCTGCCAAGTCTGTTTTGCTTTGTTTGTGAGGTGATTTTCGTGTGCAAGTTGGAACTATTCCCTCTATGATTTACCAGTTGTATATAATCATGTATCTCTCCCGCCTGCGTTCCAGGGAATACAGGTTCAGGAACTTCAAGTCGCTCCCATTCATTGAGGTGTTTTATCTCCGTTATTCTCGCCATGAAGGATCTCTTTCATTTTCTAGGTCAGGCAATTTCAACCTGTCCATGACAGGTTGACTAGATAGGAGCAGCAATATTCCAGCCTAGATATAACACGGACCTGAAGAGTGTCATCATGGGCTTGGCCACCCTTGTTTTTAGAAGGTTCTCATATCCATCCCTGTCAGGTTTTTCTAGCAGATGTCGATTGATACAATGTTTTATGGTGTGCCTTGAAGGAAAGATCCTCCGACATGATCACTCTCAGTTCTATTGACCTGATTGGTGTTTTCGTTCTATATTGTGTCCAGAATTTGATTTGTACTCTGATGACCTAGATATAATAACCTCGTGTTTACATATTTGAGTAATTGAAATTTCTCATCGTATGAACATCATAATGTTTTCTGTCAGCCCACTGAAAGAGTTGGTTGATGTCCGCCAGGAGCTTGCATTGGACCTGCAATGGGAAGATTACTGTTCAAGCTGATTCGGGTGTCATCTGCAAAGGAAGACACGTTGTCTGGGCTGTACATCCTGTCTATGTCGATATGAGGATGAGGAACAAGATGGAGCGAGTACAGTGCCTTGGTGGAATCAAAGCTTTCACCGTAGCTGCCTCGACTTTACTCTGTTGACGACTTACTCACTCTGTGTTCAGTTAATGAGGGACATTATTTGATCCATCGACCGACTTTTTCTTTTATTCCTTTTAGCATGCATTTTGTGCGCTATACGCCATGTCACACTTTCGAAGGCTTGTTGCAAAGTACATGTATATATTACATCTGCATTCTTTATGTGCTTCTAGTGCATTAAGGACCTTGTCGTAGTGATCCAAAATTTTGAGACAGACAGGATTATTTATTATAATAAACAAAAAAGAAGCGCTAACCACAAGGGCAATAACAGCGCTGCGAGACAGTACAGATTCGACCTGTTCTAAAAACCCATGTTGCCCTGGGTTTGTGTAACTGATGGGTTTCTAATGGGTGGTGATCTTAGCTTCTTAGGACCCTTTCAAAAAAGATTTTTATGATATGGGATGTTTTAGTGCTATCGGTCTGTAGTTCTTTCTGTATGCTTTTTACTGTCCCCTTTTTGGAGTGGGGCTATGTCCAGTTGTTTTTTTAGTAATCTGTGGGACGACCCCCCGTGTCCACGGCACCCTCTTCCATAGTATGGAAAAGGCCGTGATAGGGGCTTCTTGCAGTTTTTCTTGATGAACAGACGGAGTTCCATGAGTCTGGCCCTGGGGGGCAGAGTGCATGGGCATGTCATTTATCGCCTGTTTTCGAAGTCTTTGGCGTCAGGAATAACATCGATAGGCTTGTGTTAATCAAATTTTGTGGCTCTCTCATAAAAAAAATTCATTTTGATCCCCTTTTTCGACTCCTCAAGTCTGGTTAGCGCTGCTAAAAACTGAGTCATATTGGACATGAGTAGCTCACTCATTTCCTTGCTGTCATCTGTGTAGGACCCTTCTTGTTTAATTATGGGCCCAAATACAGGACGTTTGTTCTCGACTTTGATTTGGCATAGGAGAAGAAATACTTTGGGTTCTTTCGATTCATTTATGGGCTTTTAGTTCTTCCCGCGGATTCCTGACTCCTATAAGATTACTTTTAGCTTAATTCGATGCTTGCTATTTCTTCTCTGACCATGTCCCCTACGCATTTCAAATATATTGACCTCTTTTAGGCCGCTCTTTTTATTTCCTTATCCGTCGCCTGTGAAAGGGAGCGCCTTCCTCTTTCTATTTTACATCTACTCCTCCTTTTTCTTTAGAGGAATAAGCCTAGTGCATACATCGATGCCACACAATTTAATCCTGTTCTAGCATAAGTGGGGTCTGTGTTGCTTTTAGTATATCTTCCCAGCTTATATCGTTAGGACTGGTTTTTTAACTTGGTCCCACTCTTAGTATTTTGTTTATTGAAGTTGAATTTGGTGAATGCTCCCCTCGTGAACTAGTCCTCATTATGTCGGTCTGGGGCTCCACGCATACATGTCAGAACCTCAAATGTAGTGATCTAGTATATTGTTTTTTGATATGGTGACATTTCTTCAGATCATCATTGTTAGTGAGATGAGGTCTATGTATTCTCCATCTAGAAGGGCTCTATTATTTTGCTGGTTTAAATTAATTGTTGTGCAGAGATTTAAAAATCTCGTGATAGTGGTTAGTTTCATCAGAGCTGCCTCCTGGTGTTATTACTGCAACATTAATTATTTTGCCTTATATTCCGTCCATTTTAGTTCCTTAAGTTGAAATCCCCCAGAGCAAAGATGCTGGGTGCATGGAGCTGAAGATTTCCAGACAGTGGTCAATTTTTAACAGCTCTTCCTGGAATTGCTGGGATGTTGCATCCGGAGGCTGTAGACTACCACAATGACTAGGTTTAGGGTTTCTCGACCTTTACTGCTAAAAACTTCCACTACATCATTTGAGGGCATTAAGCAGTTCTGTGCAAACAAGTGACTCATCAATTTACAGGGCCAAACCCCCTTCCCTGTTTTTTTGCCTGTTCACGATCGTGTCACATCTGTATAGGATTGTAACCTGGGATCCAAATTTCGTTGTCGCAAGTGATCCTTTATGTGGGTTCTCAGTGAAAGCCGCGAACATTGCCTTGCCTCTGCAAGAGTCCACGGATGAAAGGTATTTTGTTGTTTGATGCTGCTTTAGAACCCTGTATATTTTGCAAAGAGAATGTCGTCGACTGGTTGTATTGTTGGTACTGTGGGGGGATTTTTTTTTTCGGCATTAGTAATCTGTATCTGTGTGGAGTGGATGCCATCGGACTGTGTTACCGCACTCCAGGAATGACTGGATTTGTGTACGATATCTGTGCCATTTTCCTGCCAGCTTTTTTTCCTTCCTGGCACTAGTAAACCTCTCCCATCTTGAGTGCTGTGAGCAACCTAGGTTCCTCCCAATGGCCTGGATGTTTTGTATCTTTTTGTCCCCTTTAGATGTGTGCCTGCAATTTAAGTTATAGCACAGTCTTCCTGTACTGAAGAGGTACACAGTTCAGGGTGAAAAGCTTAACAGGAAGGGAGTTTGCATTTTCCTGTTGTCATATTGCCATGGCAATTTTCAATGGTGGTCATAAGTTGCACGTCCGTCTGTTTTTTCCAGATTTCCCATGCCTGCAGATACCATGTGCATAGTATGTGCACAGGCTTGGTTTCCCGATTTGCCTTGGGTTTCTGTGACTGTATTCCCTGTTGGTGCATGTTTCCTTCCCTGTCTTATTCCAACCTCCCTAGCACCCAACATGGAGCACCCACCAGTTGTTTTTGGTAATATATCCTCACTATTGCTAGTGGATCCTCTTGTTTGCTGATTTTCTGTGTATTCTAGTTGCAATATTGGTTTTATCTATCTTTGACTACACTTGTTCCCCAATACGGCTCCTTCTCCTATGAGGTCATTTATATGTATTCTTCCTCCTGCTTAATAATTTCCCGACAACCAGAACAGCACCCTCCATCTTCACCATTACTGTCTCCCAGACAGCACCTCCAGCTTCACCATTACTGTCTCCCAGACAGCACCTCCAGCTTCACCATTACTGTCTCCCAGGACAGCACCTCCAGCTCACCACATTACTGTCTCCTCAGACAGCACCTCCAGTTTCACGATTTACTGTCTCCCAGGACAGCACCTCCAGCTTCACCGTTACTGTCCCTCCCAGGAACAGCACAATCAGCCCACATTTACTGACAACCAGGACAACACCTCCAGCCTTACAGTTCTGACTACATGCCATATCAAGGCAGTAACCATTCAGCCCAGACTTATTGTTCCCATCTGGAATAGAAAGCTTCCGGTTGTTCTATGAAAGCAGCTTTATGTTTCTCCTCTTTTAATACCCCTTGTGATTTTAGTTCACAGATTTATCTCATTTGGTCATACCCAAAAACACTTCCCTGTTTTAATACTGCTTGTAGATAGTTTTGGATATCTGCA
>NC_069405.1:83269343-83284343 GCF_026875155.1 Cherax quadricarinatus
CAATAAAAACTTCCCTACCTTTTTTAAATAGTTCACATATATGTTCAATGTAAAACTTATCTCACACCCTACCCATCTAAACCTCCTTGCTCACGCAATCCCACATTCTGTCTTACCTTAAAACTTTAATTAAACCCACCGTACACTTTTCCTGGTATACTCGTTTGCTTATTCCTCTTAATTTTTACAGTCTCTTTTTGTCCCCTTTCCCTTTATAAAAAGGGGGTAACATGCTCTCCGCCAATCGCTAGGTACCTTTTCCCCCCCTTTATACATTTATTAAACAAAAGTACCAAAACCACTCCACACTATATCCCCCCCGCTTTTTTTTATTATATTAAAATATATATATATATATATATATATATATATATATATATATATATATATATATATATATATATAAACTGAATGTGAATTTGGACACGTATCATTCTTGGTGTAAGATTGAATTGGTCGTCAACTCTGGAGGTGGTCTCAGCAGCTGTACAGGTCTCAACAACCTTCCTCCCACGGGTTGAGCTCTTTTCATGAATATATAAATACTAATCTCGCCAGCCGAGGACTTGCCTCCTCATTCAGCCTATGTGCCTTTGTACTCGGTTCTCTGAATCTAAAAGTACGAAAGATTTTATCTTTGTAAGTCTCCGAGAGTGACGCATATAGTTGCCGACTCGCGGTCCACCACGTCTGTTTGCTCACTCAAGAGAAATATTTCCTCTTTTATCTTTAACTCAATCAGCATAAACAAGTAGTAAACGGCACGTATTGTGTATCTTATATACTGTATACTCTGCTGTACTATTCTGCTAAACTATCATTTAGTTGCAGCCATAGTGAGAGTGAGAGGTAGATAGTGTACAAGGAGACTGCCATCGTTGGATACGAATGGAGTTAGTTAAAGGAAATATATATCTTAATATAAACAATTATTGGGAGAAATATGACCTAGAGAGTGAGCACAGGCAATGAAGATGAGTATCGAAGAGGTATGGGGTAGGTTTAGGAATGCAGTATTAGTGTGCAGTCTTTAAGCATAGGAGGGTGGGTGCAATAGGAAACAGGACGCAGCTGGTGGAATGATGAGGTAAACGGGATGGTAAGGGAGAAAAAGTTAGCATACAAGACGTTTTTACATTGCTGAAGAGAGAGATAGAAGGCAAGGTATATGGAAAGTAAAATACGCTAAAAAAGAGTGGCGAGAGAGTGCACAAGGAGAGCTTTTTGTTGCACTGATTTAGTGAAGGCAGATGATAGGGTGGATATGGCAGCAATGTGGCAGATGTTACAAATGTATAGAATAGGTGGTAGGTTATTAAAAACAGTGAAGAATTTTTATATGAACAGCAAGGCTCGGGTGAAGGTATGTCGGAAAGAGGGGGCTATTTTTCCAGTAAAAGTAAGCCTTAGACAGGGATGCGTAATATCACCATGGTGCTTTAACATATTTGTAGATGGAGTTGTAAACGAAGGGAATGTTAAGGTGTTGGGAAAGGTGAAGGATTAAAAGATAACTCCAACTTTGATTCATATTAGTAGTCAAGTACTTTTTGCCAGTGACACTTATTTTTGAGAGATTCTGAAGACAAGTTGCAATGGATAGTAGACGAGTTTGGAAGGGTATGTAAAAGACGGAAATTAAAAAGGAACGTATGAAATAGCAAGGTTTACCTGGAGTCTACCTGGAGAGTATTCCGGTGATCAAGGTCCCCGTGGCCCGGTCCACGACCAGGCCTCCCGGTGCATCAGGGCCTGATCAACCAGGCTGTTACTGATGGCCGCACGTAGTCCAACATACGAATCACAGCCCGGCTGATTCGGCAGAGACTAAGTATCTGTCCAGTTCCTACTTGAAAGCTGCCAGGGGTCTCTTGGTAATTCCCCTTATGCCTGGTGGGAGGCTGTTGAACATCCTGGGGCCCTGGACACTTATTGTGTTTTCTGTTAGTGTACCAATGGCGCCCCTACTTTTCATTGGGGGTATTTTGCTCTGCCTGCCCAGTCTTGCTGTCTTTGGGAGTGATTTCTGTGTGCAAATCAGTGACCATCCCTTCTAGGATTTTCCAAGTGAAGATTATGATATATATCTCTCTCTTGCATTCCAGAGAGTACAAGTCAAATGCTTCCAAGCATTCCCAATAGTTAAGGTGTTTGACGGAACTTGTATGTGCAGTAAAGGTTCTCCGTACATTCACCTGCTTTGAATGGAGATGTTAATGTACAGCAGTATTCCAGCCTAAAGAGAACAAATTATTTAAAAAGGATCATCATTGGCTTGGCATCTCTTGTTTTGAGCGTTCTCATTATCCATCCTATCATTTTCTTCGCAGTTGTGATCGTGGCATTGTTGTGATCCTTGAAAGTGAGATCCTCAGGCATTACCACTCCCAGGTTCCTCACATTACTTTTCCGCTCTGTTGTATGATTAGAGTTTATAGTATACTCAGGTCTAATTATTATCTCCTCTAGTTTTCCATAACGGAGTAGTTGGAATTTGTCTTCATTGAACATCATATTGTTTACTGTTGCCCATTGGAAAACTTGGTTTATAATTTTTTGGAGGTTAACAGTGTCCTCTATAGAGGACACTCTCATACAGATTCTAGTATCGTCTGCAAAGAATGATACGGTGCTGTGGATTACATCTCTGTCTATGTCTGATATGAGAATGAGGAACAGGATGGGGGCGAGTACTGTGCCTTGTGGAACAGAGCTTTTCACTATGGCAGCTTCCGATTTAACTCTATTTACCACTACTCTTTGTGTTCGATTAGTTAGAAAGTTCAAGATCCATCTCTCCACTTTGCCAGTTATCCCTTTAGTACGCATTTTGTGCGCTATTACACCATATCGCACTTGTCAAAGGCTTTTGCAAAGTCTGTGTATATTATATCTGCATTCTGTTTGTCTTCCAGTGCATTCAAGACCATATTATAGTGAACCAGTAGTTATGAGAGGCACGAACGACCCGCTCTGAGCCCATGTTGCTCTGGATTGTCCAGTTTTTGGGAATCCAAGTGATTTGCAGTCATGCTTCTTAGAACTCTTTCAAAGATTTTTATGATGCGGTTCGTTAGAGCTGTTGTCCATGTTTCTTAGCTAATACTTTGCTGGCACCCTTATGGAGTGGGGATATATCCGTTATTTTTAGGGATTGTGGGATTTCACCCATGTCCAAGCCCCTTCTCCATAGTTTACTCAGGGCGGGCGAAAGGGATTTCTTGCAATTCTTAATGAATACGAAGTTCCACGAGTCTGGGCCTGGGGCTGAGTGCGTGGGCATGTTGTCAGAAATTTAGCATACATTGATAGAGTTCTGAGGTTCATTCATGAAAAAATAATTTGGATTGTCGTTCTTTAAACTGATTAGTGGCTCGCTAAACACAGCATCGTATTGGGATTTCAGTATCTCGCTCATTTCTTTGTTGTTATTTGTGTAAGTCCCATCTTGTTTGAGCAAATGTCCGATACTAGATGTGGTTTTTTTTTTTTTTTTTGCATATGAAAAGAAATATTTCGAATTTCCTTCAGTGTCACTAATCGCTTTTAGCTCCTCTTGTCTCTCTTGGATCCTGTATGAATCCTTTAACTTAAGCTCAATACTTTCCACTTCCCTGGTCAGCGCTTCCTTCCGTTTATCAGATAATTTAGTGATTCTTCGTCTTCTGTAGAGGGTAACGAGAGTAACAAAAAATCTGGGCAATGAAAGACTGAATTTCAGATTGGAAGGAAGAAGTATGAAGGAAGTAAATGTGTTTACATATTTGGGAGCGGACTTTGCTGTGGTTCACCTCGTCAATGAAAGACGAGGTGAACCACAGAATTAACGAGGGAGAAAAAAGGGTGAGTGGTGCCCCGAAGCAACAGTGGAGACACAGAACCTTATCCTTGGAGGCAAACCGTGTAATATAATGAAGTATAGTAGTGCCGACCCTACAGTATGGGCGTGAAACTTGGGTTTTAAATATCGCATCGAGTAGGAGGTTAAACGAAATAGTTATCATATATGATGGTAATGTGTGGAATGAATATTATCCAGAGAATTCTGAGTTTGAGATTAGGAGGTTACCAGAAGTATTATTCACAGAGCTGAGGAGGGGCTGTTGAGGTTAATTGGACTTTGAGAGAGGCTGGAGCAAACTAAGAAAAGTAGTAGGACATACAAATCTGGGGTGGAGAGAATGAGGAATAGGGGGTTGTTGCCAGGGTCGGAGGGATGTAATGAAGTTTGGTGTGCTAGGGACTTGGACCTCTAACAGGCTTGTATTTACAAGTATATGCATATATTGCATGTGTCCATCACTACCCATTACCACTATCATGTGCTTGTGTATATATGAAAATTTATAAGCAACATAATATATACATGTCGTGCCTAATAGGTAAAATTGGTCAGTTAGCAAGAACTCATTTAAAATTAAGTCCTTTCTAAAAAAAAAATTCTTATACGTTTAAAAATATTTGTTTCATTTATGTTAATGTAAAAATTAATAATTTTGTACCAAAAGAACCTTAGAAAACTTACCTAACCTTATTATAACAAGCGCAGTTTAATTTAGCCTAATCCAACTTAGATAAATTTACAATAATTTAATGATAAATAAACACAGTTAAATATATTTTTTTGTTAGGTTCAGAATAATTTTAGCGAAATTATTTCATACACAAATTTTCGCTTGCCTTATTCGGCAAGAAGAGCGTTGCTATTTAAGACAAAATCGCAAGTTTTACCTTTTCGACACATGAAATACTGAAGCCACAGACGTATATATTTTGATCGTGTTTACACGGGAATCAAATTTTCACATTATTTTAGACATACAAGTCAACCTGCACCGACACACTTGAATTTGACTCTCCAGCATCGTCAGATTAAAACATTTTTTCTTTTAACGTTTGAAGTTATGCGTCTGAGGGTTCTGGAAGTTTACTGAGCCATTCTAGGCTGCTGGGAATGGTGGGGGCAATAACTACGGTCATCGGACACCTGCACATGTCAGTTGGTTCCAGAAGGTAATCTTCGTTGCCATACAGAATTTCAAAAAATTTCGATTCGATACGACGAGAGATTCTCGAGTTATAAGCGAAAAAATATCGAAAAGTTGGAGAAATCGAAATTCAGGCCACCACTTGAAGGTTTTCCCGATACCTAATAAGGAAAGTGAAGAAGTGAAAAAGTGGGAATGGAAGGCAACTTCTGGAAGGAGGAAAAGGCGCAAAAGTATGTTTGTCTTGTTGGTTGTTGAGGAAGGAGACTATGACGAGGCTTAAGGAGACTCAACTCTCACATACCCTCGTTATTGTAGCTGCTAGACGGCAGGAACCACGCCGGGGGGAAAAAGTCAGGGAGAGGGGAGGGACGTGAGGGAAAAATTGTAAGGGGTCAAAGGGGAAGCATTGTGGGAGAGAGGAGGGTAACAGGGAGGGAGGGTGAACGATGAGCGAAGGAGAAATGAAGGAAGAGTGTGATTAAAAAGTATTAGCTAAGTTTATTAGTGTGAAGGAGGGGAAAAGAAGAGGGGTACATAGGGAGAAATAAGGATGGACCGAATTTGAAGGAAGGAAGGCAGAGGGTGATTACTGTAAAAGTCAGAGTTGGTTAAAGGAGGGGTAGGGAGGGAGAGGCAAAGAGAGTGGAGCAGATGGTAGATGTTAGGATAAGGTAAGGCGAGAGGGTGAAGATGAAGTGTGGGTTGAGGAAAGACGGGAAAGGGAGGGACTGGGGAAAGGTAAGAAAGGGAACAGAGGTGTGACAGGAAGCAAAGGAGAAAAACAAAAACTGTTAAAAAAAAATACATGGAAAGGCACAAATAACAAAACATTAAAAACCACAACCACAACAACGACAACAACAACAGGAGAGTAGAGAAACAGGAATCTTTTACGCAACAGAAGCCTCCTACACATGCCAACGGAGAGCACCTACACATGCCCACAGAGAGCACCTGCGCATACCTTGATGATAAGTTGACACGTGCATGTGCTCTGTTGGCATGTGCAGGTGCTCTGTTGTCATGTGCAGGTGCTCCCTGTGGGCAAGTACAGGTGCCCTCTGTTAGCATGTGCATGTGCACATGCCAACAGTTGTATAAGCTTTTCCCTGTTTCCTTGGGAATACCTAAACAACCAGTCAACCACAACAAGGCATACTGGAATACCAAACACCACAACCACTACAAGGTATGCTCTTGGGAATACCTAAACAACTAGTCAACCACTACAAGGTATGCTCTTGGGAATACCTAAACAACTAGTCAACCACAACAAGGCATACTCTTGGGAATACCTAAACAACCAATCAACCACTACAAGGAATACCTAAACAACCAATCAACCCCTTACAAGGTATACCCTCGATTACCTAGACACCCAGTCAACCACTACAAGGTATACCCTCGGGGATACCAAATATCCATGGATGAAATAAAGTATAAAAACATTATCTGATAAAGCTTTACAGTTAATGATCGGGGAAGCAAAATACATATACAGTGCCTGTGGAAGGGGAAGTGTTTTTCGATCCAAGGAGGATAAAATCCTGTTCCATGGATCAAGAGCCCTTCACCGACATCAAGGTACTTGAGAAATAAAGCTCTTGTGAACGCTTACTCAGCCCTGTAAGATCTTAAGTAGGTCTTACCAAGGCTGGCTCCTCCTTACCAAAATTAATGAATAGAAAAAAGAACAATAATATACGAATATAAACATTTATTGTTAGAATTGAAAATATAAAACATTTAAATATGAATTTTATCCTACTTGAAAGAAAAATGAAAAATGAAATATAAAAATATCTGAATTCAACGTTAATATGTACAATTAGACTGGGGTGTCTGGTTGATGTTGTTGACACCGCGTATTGTAGAAATTGTAGCCGTTGCTGATGATGTGGGGGGGGGGGATCACAGCTGTTGAGTGACAACCCAACGGCTATTCATTCACAGTTTTGCCTTGAATGATACGTCAAGATGATAGGAACGCAGGTCTTTCACCACTGCAAAGATGTGGGGTAGTTGCCTGGGGTTGGCTACACTCAGGTATGTAGATAAAAAGTGACGTCCCAGAACTCATGTGAAGTTCGTCTCCTTCAACACTGTTTCTTTGGTTGCCAGATGACCCAAGCTGACATTCCAAGAGTTGTGCTGGGAGCCGTGAGTCAAGTGATTATCCATTTGGTTGGAGCCCCACACGTCACCTTTCCAGGTGGAAAAAAAGGAAGGGGTTAGCGGGAGCTAGACACTGACCCTACCTTAACAAGCAGACTGAAATCAAACAGTCGTCACTATATACTCGCTCGCTACTCCTATCTGTTGAACTTTTTCCTCACAGCTTTACACAGAGTGAAAAGTTGCCTCAGTAGAGGCTTGTTTAAACACTTGTCTCTTTCTCTTCAAAGAAACTGTATCGACACTACTCTGTCATCCAAGACCTGCGTCTCCAGTGTGTCAGTGGTCTTGTGTGTTTTTGGTCTTGTGTGTTTTTGGTCTTGTGTGTCAGTGGTCTTGTGTGTCAGTGGTCTTGTGTGACAGTGGAGGTTTTGTCTTGTGATCCAGTGGAGGTTTTGTCTTGTGCGCTAGTGGAGATCTTATCTTGTGTGTCAGTGGAGGTCTTGTCTTGTGTGTCAGTGGAGGTCTTGTCTTGTGTGTCAGTGGAGGTCTTGTCTTGTGTGTCGGTGGAGGTCTTGTCTTGTGTATCAGGTGAGAGGTCTTGTCTTGTGTGTCAGGTGTAGGGAGGTTTTCTTTTTGGCTGCTTGTGTGTCAGTGGAGGTCTTGTCTTGTGTGTCAGTGGAGGTCTTGTCTTGTGTGTCAGTGGAGGTCTTGTCTTGTGTATCAGTGTCTTGTGTGTCCTGTGGTCTTGTGTGTCAGTGGAGGTCTTGTCTTGTGTATCAGTGTCTTGTGTGTCCTGTGGTCTTGTGTGTCAGTGGAGGTCTGGTCTTGTGTGTCAATGGAGGTCTTGTCTTGTGTATCAGTGTCTTGTGTGTCCTGTGGTCTTGTGTGTCAGTGGAGGTCTTGGAGTGGGAGGCAGGAGAGGGAGGAATAGCCAGGGGGGGAGGAGGAAAGGGTAGTCGAGAAATATGCGGCTTAAGAATCTTCCAACTCAAAAGCAGGAATACAAATAATGAGACAGCGTCCTACAATGATCGATCCAGCAGCATCCTAGAGGCAGAGTGAGGAGAGAGACTGGTGAGAGAAGAACCAGAAGGAGGAGACACTAGTGAAAGAACCAAAGAGGGAGGAGGCAGGATGATGCGAGGAAACACAATGGTGACAAAAGTACCAGATGGAGAGAGAGAGGAGAGGAGAGAGAGAGAGAGAGAGAGAGAGAGAGAGAGAGAGAGAGAGAGAGAGAGAGAGAGAGAGAGAGAGAGTCAAAACCATTTCAATAACAGAAAGAACAGATCTGGACAATACGAAATATCCCTTGGGTCACAAAGCTTGGGATGTAAAGTGTGAGACAAGACGATGGGGTAAAAAAGAACCAAGAGAGAGACACAATGGGGAAAGAAATCGAGCAAGAGACAGACGGAGCGACTCTGAGATGAAGAGCTTGACAGACGGAGTAGAAGGAATATGGAGAATTGAGGCCACGAGAGACGAACCGTGTAGAGGCAATATCTGCTTCCCCAGGAAGACTCTGCCTCATCCTGGAAGTAGCCAGGAAGCGAACAAGGAAGGTTGCGGCCTCTATCCCCGTCCTATCCGAGCCAGCGGGTAGCCTGGAGCTCTCCTATTGTCTTATCCGACCCAGAGGGTAGCCAGTCGTCTATCCCAAATTCTTCCCTATCCAGAGGATAGCCAGGGGCCTCCCCTATTCTCCACCAACCAGGGGATAACCAGGGTCCTCCCCTATTATCCAACAACAAGTGGATAGCAGAGGCCTTCCCTATTCTCCACCAACCAGGGATACCCAGGGGCCTCCCCTATTCTCCACCAACCAGGGGATAACCAGAGGCCTCCCCTATTCTCCACCAACCAGGGGATAGTCAGGGGCCTCCCCTAATCTCCAACCAGGGAATAGCCAGGGGCTTCACCTATTCTCGAATCAGGGGATAGCTAGGGGCCTCCCCTATTCTCCACCAACCAGGGGATAGCCAGAGGCCTCCCCTTTTCTCCACCAACCAGAGGATAGTCAGGGGCCTCACTTATTCTCCAACCAGGGGATAGCCAGGGGCCTCCCCTATTCTCCACCAACCAGGGGCCTCCCCTATTCTCCACCAACCAGGGGATAGCCAGGGGCCTACCCTATTCCCCACCAACCAAGGAATTGTCAGGGGCCACCCCTATTTTCCAACCAGGGGATAGCCAGGGGCCTCCCCTATTCTCCAACCAGGGGATAGCCAGGGGCCTCCCCTATTCTCCAACCAGGGGATAGCCAGGGGCCTACCCTGTTCTCCAACCAAAGGAAAGCCGGGGCCTCCCCTAATCTTCACCAAACAGGGGATAGTCAGGGGCCTCCCCTAATCTCCACCAACCAGGGGATAGTCAGGGGCCTCCCCTAATCTCCACCAACCAGGGAATAGTCAGGGGCCTCCCCTAATCTCCACCAACCAGGGGATAGTCAGGGGCCTCCCCTAATCTCCACCAACCAGGGGATAGTCAGGGGCCTCCCCTAATCTCCACCAACCAGGGGATAGTCAGGGGCCTCACCTAATCTCCACCAAACCAGGGGATAGTCAGGGGCCTCCCCTAATCTCCACCAACCAGGGGATAGTCAGGGGCCTCCCCTAATCTCCACCAACCAGGGGATAGTCAGGGGCCTCCCCTAATCTCCACCAACCAGGGGATAGTCAGGGGCCTCACCTAATCTCCACCAACCAGGGGATAGTCAGGGGCCTCACCTAATCTCCACCAACCAGGGGATAGTCAGGGGCCTCCCCTAATCTCCACCAACCAGGGGATAGTCAGGGGCCTCACCTAAATCTCTTCTAACAAAAATTTAGTTATGTTGAACTTTTGTTCCTACTAGTTTTTTATGACCTTTCTGAGATTTTTCTTGTGGTGTGGCTGGGGTGCAGAGCGTCCTGTGGTGTGGCTGGGGTGCAGAGCGTCCTGTGGTGTGGCTGGGGTGCAGAGCGTCCTGTAGTGTGGCTGGGGTGCAGAGCGTTCTGTGGTGTGGCTGGAGTGCAGAGCGTCCTGTAGTGTGGCTGGGGTGCAGAGCGTCCTGTGGTGTGGCTGGAGTGCAGAGCGTCCTGTAGTGTGGCTGGGGTGCAGAGCGTCCTGTGGTGTGGCTGGAGTGCAGAGCGTCCTGTAGTGTGGCTGGGGTGCAGAGCGTCCTGTGGTGTGGCTGGAGTGCAGAGCGTCCTGTAGTGTGGTGGGGTGCAGAGCGTCCTGTGGTGTGGCTGGAGTGCAGAGCGTCCTGTAGTGTGGCTGGGGGTGCAGAGCGTCCTGTGGTGTGGCTGGAGTGCAGAGCGTCCTGTGGTGTGGCTGGAGTGCAGAGCGTCCTGTAGTGTGGCTGGGGTGCAGAGCGTCCTGTGGTGTGGCTGGAGTGCAGAGCGTCCTGTGGTGTGGCTGGAGTGCAGAGCGTCCTGTAGTGTGGCTGGGGTGCAGAGCGTCCTGTGGTGTGGCTGGAGTGCAGAGCGTCCTGTGGTGTGGCTGGGGTGCAGAGCGTCCTGTGGTGTGGCTGGAGTGCAGAGCGTCCTGTAGTGTGGCTGGGGTGCAGAGCGTCCTGTAGTGTGGCTGGGGTGCAGAGCGTCCTGTGGTGTGGCTGGGGTGCAGAGCGTCCTGTGGTGTGGTTGGAGTGCAGAGCGTCCTGTGGTGTGGCTGGGGTGCAGAGCGTCCTGTAGTGTGGCTGGGGTGCAGAGCGTCCTGTGGTGTGGCTGGGGTGCAGAGCGTCCTGTGGTGTGCCTGGAGCGCAGAGCGTCCTGTAGTGTGGCTGGGGTGCAGAGCGTCCTGTGGTGCGGCTGGGGTGCAGAGCGTCCTGTGGTGTGGCTGGAGTGCAGAGCGTCCTGTAGTGTGGCTGGGGTGCAGAGCGTCCTGTAGTGTGGCTGGGGTGCAGAGCGTCCTGTGGTGTGGCTGGAGTGCAGAGCGTCCTGTAGTGTGGCTGGGGTGCAGAGCGTCATGTAGTGTGGCTGGGGTGCAGAGCGTCCTGTATTGTGGCTGGGGTGCAGAGCGTCCTGTGGTGTGGCTGGAGTGCAAAGCGTCCTGTAGTGTGGCTGAGGTGCAGAGCGTCCTGTAGTGTGGCTGGGGTGCAGAGCGTCCTGTAGTGTGGCTGGGGTGCAGAGCGTCCTCTAGTGTGGCTGTGGTGCAGAACGTCCTGTAGTGTGGCTGGGGTGCAGAGCGTCCTGTGGTGTGGCTGGAGTGCAGAGCGTCCTGTGGTGTGACTGGGGTGCAGTGCGTCCTGTAGTGTGGCTGGGGTGCAGAGCGTCCTGTAGTGTGGCTGGGGTGCAGAGCGTCCTGTGGTGTGGCTGGAGTGCAGAGCGTCCTGTAGTGTGGCTGGGGTGCAGAGCGTCCTGTAGTGTGGCTGGGGTGCAGAGCGTCCTGTAGTGTGGCTGGGGTGCAGAGCGTCCTGTGGTGTGGCTGGAGTGCAGAGCGTCCTGTAGTGTGGCTGGGGTGCAGAGCGTCCTGTAGTGTGGCTGGGGTGCAGAGCGTCCTGTAGTGTGGCTTGGGTGCAGAGCGTCCTGTGGTGTGGCTGGAGTGCAGAGCGTCCTGCGGTGTGGCTGGAGTGCAGAGCGTCCTGTGGTGTGGCTGGAGTGCAGAGCGTCCTGTGGTGTGACTGGGGTGCAGAGCGTCCTGTAGTGTGGCTGGGGTGCAGAGCGTCCTATAGTGTGGCTGGGGTGCAGAGCGTCCTGTGGTGTGGCTGGGTGCAGAGCGTCCTGTAGTGTGGCTGGGGTGCAGAGCGTCCTGTAGTGTGGCTGGAGTGCAGAGCGTCCTGTGGTGTGACTGGGGTGCAGAGCGTCCTGTAGTGTGGCTGGGGTGCAGAGCGTCCAGTAGTGTGGCTGGGGTGCAGAGCGTTCTGTAGTGTGACTGGGGTGCAGAGCGTCCTGTAGTGTGGCTGGGGTGCAGAGCGTCCTGTAGTGTGGCTGGGGTGCAGAGCATCCTGTAGTGTGGCTGGGGTGCAGAGCGTCCTGTAGTGTGGCTGGGGTGCAGAGCGTCCTGTAGTGTGGCTGGGGTGCAGAGCGTCCTGTGGCTGGGGTGCAGAGCGTCCTGTAGTGTGGCTGGGGTGCAGAGCGTCCTGTAGTGTGGCTGGAGTGCAGAGCGTCCTGTGGCTGGGGTGCAGAGCGTCCTGTAGTGTGGCTGGGGTGCAGAGCATCCTGTAGTGTGGCTGGGGTGTAGAGCGTCCTGTAGTGTGGCTGGGGTGCAGAGCATCCTGTAGTGTGGCTGGGGTGCAGAGCGTCCTGTGGCTGGGGTGCAGAGCGTCCTGTAGTGTGGCTGGGGTGCAGAGCATCCTGTAGTGTGGCTGGGGTGTAGAGCGTCCTGTAGTGTGGCTGGGGTGCAGAGCATCCTGTAGTGTGGCTGGGGTGCATAGCGTCCTGTGGCTGGGGTGCAGAGCGTCCTGTAGTGTGGCTGGGGTGCAGAGCGTCCTGTAGTGTGGCTGGAGTGCAGAGCGTCCTGTAGTTTGGCTGGGGTGCAGAGCGTCCTGTGGTGTGGCTGGAGTGCAGAGCGTCCTGTAGTGTGGCTGGGGTGCAGAGCATCCTGTAGTGTGACTGGGGTGCAGAGCGTCCTGTGGCTGGGGTGCAGAGCGTCCTGTAGTGTGGCTGGGGTGCAGAGCGTCCTGTAGTGTGGCTGGGGCGCAGAGCGTCCTGTAGTGTGGCTGGGGTGCAGAGCGTCCTGTAGTGTGGCTGGGGTGCAGAGCGTCCTGTAGTGTGGCTGGGGTGCAGAGCGTCCTGTAGTGTGGCTGGGGTGCAGAGCGTCCTGTAGTGTGGCTGGGGTGCAGAGCGTCCTGTAGTGTGGCTGGGGTGCAGAGCGTCCTGTAGTGTGGCTGGGGTGCAGAGCGCCCTGTAGTGTGGCTGGGGTGCAGAGCGTCCTGTGGCTGGGGTGCAGAGCGTCCTGTAGTGTGGCTGGGGTGCAGAGCGTCATGTAGTGTGGCTGGGGTGCAGAGCGTCCTGTAGTGTGGCTGGGGTGCAGAGCGTCCTGTAGTGTGGCTGGGGTGCAGAGCGTCCTGTAGTGTGGCTGGGGTGCAGAGCGTCGTGTAGTGTGGCTGGGGTGCAGAGCGTCCTGTAGTGTGGCTGGGGTGCAGAGCGTCCTGTGGTGTGGCTGGGGTGCAGAGCGTCCTGTGGTGTGGCTGGGGTGCAGAGCGTCCTGTAGTGTGGCTGGGGTGCAGAGCGTCCTGTGGTGTGGCTGGGGTGCAGAGCGTCCTGTGGCTGGGGTGTAGAGCGTCCTGTGGCTGGGGTGCAGAGCGTCCTGTGGCTGGGGTGCAGAGCGTCCTGTGGCTGGGGTGCAGAGCGTCTGTGGCTGGGGTGCAGGAGCGTCCTGTGGCTGGGGGTGCAGAGCGTCCTGTGGCTGGGGTGCAGAGCGTCCTGTGGCTGGGGTGCAGAGCGTCCTGTGGCTGGGGTGCAGAGCGTCCTGTGGCTGGGGTGCAGAGCGTCCTGTGGCTGGGGTGCAGAGCGTCCTGTGGCTGGGGTGCAGAGCGTCCTGTGGCTGGGGTGCAGAGCGTCCTGTGGCTGGGGTGCAGAGCGTCCTGTGGCTGGGGTGCAGAGCGTCCTGTGGCTGGGGTGCAGAGCGTCCTGTGGCTGGGGTGCAGAGCGTCCTGTGGCTGGGGTGCAGAGCGTCCTGTGACTGGGGTGCAGAGCGTCCTGTGGCTGGGGTGCAGAGCGTCCTGTGGCTGGGGTGCAGAGCGTCCTGTGGCTGGGGTGCAGAGCGTCCTGTGGCTGGGGTGCAGAGCGTCCTGTGGCTGGGGTGCAGAGCGTCCTGTGGCTGGGGTGCAGAGCGTCCTGTGGCTGGGGTGCAGAGCGTCCTGTGGTGTGGCTGGGGTGCAGAGCGTCCTGTGGCTGGGGTGCAGAGCGTCCTGTGGCTGGGGTGCAGAGCGTCCTGTGGCTGGGGTGCAGAGCGTCCTGGGGCTGGGGTGCAGAGCGTCCTGTGGTGTGGCTGGGGTGCAGAGCGTCCTGTGGTGTGGCTGGGGTGCAGAGCGTCCTGTGGCTGGGGTGCAGAGCGTCCTGTGGTGTGGCTGGGGTGCAGAGCGTCCTGTGGCTGGGGTGCAGAGCGTCATGTGGCTGTGGTGCAGAGCGTCCTGTGGCTGGGGTGCAGAGCGTCCTGTTGCTGGGGTGCAGAGCGTCCTGTGGCTGGGGTGCAGAGCGTCCTGTGGCTGGGGTGCAGAGCGTCCTGTGGCTGGGGTGCAGAGCGTCCTGTGGCTGGGGTGCAGAGCGTCCTGTGGCTGGGGTGCAGAGCGTCCTGTGGCTGGGGTGCAGAGCGTCCTGTGGCTGGGGTGCAGAGCGTCCTGTGGTGTGGCTGGGGTGCAGAGCGTCCTGTGGCTGGGGTGCAGAGCGTCCTGTGGCTGGGGTGCAGAGCGTCCTGTGGTGTGGCTGGGGTGCAGAGCGTCCTGTGGCTGGGGTGCAGAGCGTCCTGTGGCTGGGGTGCAGAGCGTCCTGTAGTGTGGCTGGGGTGCAGAGCGTCCTGTAGTGTGGCTGGGGTGCAGAGCGCCCTGTAGTGTGGCTGGGGTGCAGAGCGTCCTGTGGCTGGGGTGCAGAGCGTTCTGTAGTGTGGCTGGGGTGCAGAGCATCCTGTAGTGTGGCTGGGGTGCAGAGCGTCCTGTAGTGTGGCTGGGGTGCAGAGCATCCTGTAGTGTGGCTGGGATGCAGAGCGTCCTGTGGCTGGGGTGCAGAGCGTCCTGTAGTGTGGCTGGGGTGCAGAGCATCCTGTAGTGTGGCTGGGGTGCAGAGCGTCCTGTAATGTGGCTGGGGTGCAGAGCGTCCTGTAGTGTGGCTGGGGTGCAGAGCATCCTGTAGTGTGGCTGGGGTGCATAGCGTCCTGTGGCTGGGGTGCAGAGCGTCCTGTAGTGTGGCTGGGGTGCAGAGCGTCCTGTAGTGTGGCTGGGGTGCAGAGCGTCCTGTAGTGTGGCTGGGGT
>NC_069405.1:83289343-83384266 GCF_026875155.1 Cherax quadricarinatus
GAGTGATTTTAAGCAATGAACAATACTGCGACTGGCCAAGAATCGAACCCCTGATCTTTTAGCACGCCTCTTGAGAAGCCCGCCAAAATTCCGAGACGCCTTAGTTCACTCGACCATTAATGCTTCAAATATCAGGTGCCCAGTCCCACTGGACCTCTCTCTCTCGCTTACACACACACACTCACACACAGAGGTTGGAGAAAGGGTCTACATAGTAGGCCAAGAGAGGAATACGAAGAGAACAACAGAGCGATGGTGGACACACTGGCTGAGGTGGCAAGAAGAGCTCACTCGAGCGATTTCAACCACAGGGAGATCAACTAGGAAAACCTGGAGCCATATGGAGGTCCCGAAACATGGAGAGCCAAGATGATGGATGTGATACTGGGAAACCTCATTAACCAACATGTCAGGGACACTACCAGAGAGAGAGAGGAGGGTGAACCAGCAAGACTGAACCTTGTGTTCACCCTGAGCAGTTCAGACATTGAGAACATCATATATGAGCTAGCGATCACGTAGTTCTGAGTTTTAATTATATAGTAGAGTTACAAGTGGAGAGGGTAACAGGAGTTGAATGGGAAATGCCAAACTATGAAAGGGACGACTACACAGGTATGAGGAACTTCCAGCAGGAGGTTCAGTGGGACAGAGAACTGGTAGGAAAATCAGTAAACGAAAAGATGGAATATGTAACAACAAAATGTAAGGAGGCAGAGGAAAGGTTTGTTCCCAAGGGCAACAGAAATAATGGGAAGACCAAAGCGAGCTCTTGGTTTACCCGAAGGTGTAGGGAGGCAAAAACTAAGTACACCAGAGAATAGAAAAGGTACAGGAGGCAAAGGACCCAGGAAAATAAGGAGATTAGTCGAAGAGCCAGAAACGAGTATACACAGATACAGAGGGAGGCCCAGCGACAGTACGAAAACGACATAGCATCGAAAGTTAAGTCTGACCCGAAACTGCTGTATAGCCATATTAGAAGGAAGACAACAGTCAAAGACCAGGTGATCAGGCTGAGGAAAGAAGGCGGGGAACTCACAAAAAACGATCAAGAGGTATGTGAGGAGCTCAGCATGAGATTTAAGGAACTATTTACAGTGAAGACAGGAAGGACTCTGGGAAGACAGAACAGAGGGGGACACCAACAAGTGTTGGATGACATACAACTGAGGAGGAGGTGAAGAAGCTGCTAAGGGACCTTGATACCTCAAAGGCAATGGGACCGGACAACATCTCCCAGTGGGTCCTTACAGAGGGAGTAGATATGCTGTGTGTGCCACTAACCACACTCTTCAACACATCCCTTGAAACAGGGCAACTACCTGAGGTATGGAAGAGGGCTAATGTAGTTCCCATTTTTAAGAAAGGAGACAGAAAAGAGGCACTAAACTATAGTGTCACTGACGTGTATAGTATGCAAAGTCATGGAGAAGATTATCAGGAGGAGAGTGGTGAAGCACCTGGAACGGAACAAGGGTATAAACGCCAACCAGCACGTATTCATGGAAGGCAAATACTGTGTCACAAACCTACTGGAGTTTTATGATAAAGTAACAAGTAAGACACGAGGGAGAGGGGTGGGTTGATTGCATTTTCTTGAACTGCAAGGTCTTCGACACAGTTCCTCACGAGAGATTAGCGCAGAAGCTAGAGGATCAGGCACGTATAACAGGAAGGACACTGCAATGGATCAGAGAATACCTGACAGGGAGGCAACAACGAGTCATGGTACGTGATGAGGTATCACAGTGGGCTCCTGTGACAAGTGGGGTCCCACAGGGGTCGGTCCTAGGACCAGTGCTATTTTTAGTATATATGAATGACATGATGGAAGGGATAGACTCAGAAGTGTCCCTGCTCGCAGATGATGTGAAGTTAATGAGGAGAATTAAATCAGATGAGGATCAGGCAGGACTTCAAAGATACCTGGACAGGCTGGACACCTGGCCTAGCAACTGACTTCTCGAATTTAACCCCGCCAAATGCAAAGTCATGAAGATCGGAGAAAGGCAAAGAAGACCGCGGTCTTTGGCTAGGTGGCCAAAGACTGCAAACCTCACTCAAGGATAAAGATCTTGGGGTGAGTATAACACCGACCACGTCTCCGGAAGCACACAGCCAGATAACTGCTGCAGCATATGGGTACCTGGCAAACCTGAGAATACCGTTCCGATACCTTAGTAAGGAATCGTTCAAGACACTGTACACCGTGTACGTCAGGCCCATACAGGAGTATGCGGCACCAGTTTGGATCCCACGCTTGATCAAGAACGTCAAGAAATTAGAGAAAGTGCAAAGGTTTGCGACAAGGTTAGTTCCAGAGCTACGGGGAATGCCCTACTGTGAATGACAGAGACAGGATGTTCCAGAGAGGGGACGCAGAAACAAGAGGTCACACTTGGAAGTTGAAGACTCAGATGAGTCAGAGGGATGTTAGGAAGTATTTCTTCAGTCATAGAGTAGTCAGGAAGTGAAATAGTCTAGCAAATGAATTAGTGGAGGCAGGAACCGTACATAGCTTTAAGATGAGGTATGATAAAGCTCATGGAGCAGGGAGAGAGAGAGGACCTAGTAGCGTTCAGTGAAGAGGCGGGGCCAGGAGCTGAGTCTCGACCCCTGCAACCACAATTAGGTGAGCATAATTAGGTGAGTACACACACACAAACACACTGTGGCTAGCCAGGATTCGATCCTGCATCACCATGCCCAGCCCCCGTGAGAACAAGACAATGTATGCATTACTTTATCCACTGGGCCAACAATCCCCGAACACCAGGCACCCAGTGGAACCGGACGTGTTTCCCTGATGCGAGAACATATGTGGCCGTGGAGCCTCAGAGACTAATTTCAACCTCATCCTGTTTGAGTACCAACCTTCACGAGCAGTCTACAGTGTTAGTCACGGGATTATGCCGCCCCTCCCCCACACACCAAAACACCAACACATACCATGAAAGATTATAATATATATATTTGCACACTTGCTGAGGTTTTAATGCTTGCTGCGTCCTTTATGCTTAATGACGTCTCTCAGCCATGCAGGAAGACTCACACAAATTCTTGAGGGTTTAGGGAGGTCTATTATTCCATCCCTCATATAGAGCAGCCACCAGCCGCATGATGGAACTGATATCCTTGCCCAGTAAACTTCGTTTCACTATTGACCAGAGGTTCTCCGTAGGGTTTAGGTCTGGGGAATTGCCTGGCCGGTCATTAAAAATCCTCACTTCACACTTCAGTCCTTAAGCCACTGAACTACAGATTTGGTGGTATGACACGGTGCACTGTCCTGCATAAAAACCGTAGCCCCACGCTTGCCAATCGCCTCAGGCAAATTGTCACACAATAACTCCAGGTAATTATACTGGTTCATATACTGGCTTTTGGGACGCACAGTGAGTTCACCAACACTCTGAGCACTGAAACACCCCCAAACCATGAGCGAGTCTGGGTGTTTGATGGTCCCACAGGTGCAGTGTGGGTCTAGCGGGTCACCACCTCTGGGCCGGTACACATGTCCCCCGCGGTTACAGGTGGAAATAAATGGTATAAAATAACGACACAATGGAAATATAAACACATATGCAGTATAATGTGATCCTTTATTGACAACGTTTCGCCCACACAGTGGGCTTTTTCAAGTCACAAACAGATCTACCTGGGGTGGAAGGTACGCGAGTATTTATAGTCAGGTTCAGAATGCTGGGTCAGGTGGAGAATGCTGCATCTGATGATGTACAGAGTGGGGTTACAGAGTCTAAAATCTTGGGTAGCTTGGAAGGGAGATTGGAGAAGTATGTGAGTAGACCTTCTGCAGTGTTCTTCCATTCCTATGTTCTTATGTGGGATAGCGATGAAGAAGTTTCTTGGCAAGTGGTTCAGCTGTTATAGAAGCCGTTGTTCTGGTTGAAGTTGTTGGATGTATAGATAAGCGATGATTCCAGGATTCTTCGGTACTGAGTGTTGTCTTTTCTGGCGATAAGTCTTGAGTTTCTGTAGTTGATTAAATGGTTGTGTGAATTGCGATGTTGTACACAGGCATTCCTTGGATCGTCAGACTGCTTGCGTATTGGTGTTCTGATGTTTCGCCCATGTATAATTTGCTGCAGTCATTACAAGGGATTATGTATATCCCTGCAGAGGATGGAAGCTTGTCCTGTCTGTTACTGGTAATGTCCTTGATGGTCGTGGTTGTGGAAGTAGATACCTGGAATGAGGTATTGGAAAAGATGTTGGAAACGTGTTTGGCAATGGAGTTGGTGGGGAGGACTATGTATCTCTTATCGGCAGTGTCTTCCCTGGGTGTGTTGAAGCTGTTTATGCCCGTCGTCTGCAGTCTTTGATGAAGTGACGAGGATAGTGAAGTTTGGAAAATTCTTGTTCAATTATAGTGCATTCTTCCTCAAGGAACTCATTGCTGCAGATTCTGAGTGCGCACTGGAAAAAGCCTATAATTACACCTCGTTTAGTTTTGGTGTCGTGGTGAGAGTAGAAGTGGAGAAGATCGTTTTGGTTGGTGAGTTTTCGATAGACTTTAAAACGAAGTTCATGGTCACCTTTGCAGAGAACATCAAGGAAAGGAAGAGTGTTGTCGACTTCTTCTTCAAGTGTGAATTGGATTGAGGGCTCGACCTGGCTGAGCTTGTCTTGAAGAGCTTGAACGTTGATGCGTCTAGGAGTTATGAGGAGCTAGGTGACAGACGGAGGAATAATAGTGGAAAAATGTTCGGCTTCCAGATGTTCCATGTATAGGTTCGCCAGGACGGCACTGAGTGGTGAACCCATGGGTAGTCCAAAAATCTGCTGAAAGAGGTGATTTTCGAAAGAGAAACACGTAAAGCCAACACAGTGTTCAACAAGGTTCGTAGGGTCGAGTCCTGGCCTGCTGCAGTTTGGTATATGATTTCATTGCTGTATAGACTGCCTGTTGAGGCGGTTATTCAAACAGGATGAGGCTGAAATTAATCCTCTAGATACCAGTGCCACGAGTGTAGTCGGGCCCAGGCAAACACATATGTACGTACTGTGTGCTTGGTTCTTGTAGGATCAGTGGTGTAGTGGTAAGGTGATGCGTGCATTGTGCTGTCTCTGGAGGCGGTACAAGGTTCGTAGGGTAGAGTCCTGGCCTGCCGCAGTTTGGTAAATGATTTAAAATCACTTGTTTCGTGATTTCACTTTAATATTATATATTATATATATATATATATATATATATATATATATATATATATATATATATATATAAATATATATTATATATATATATATATATATATATATATATATTATATATAAATATAATTGTCTTAATTGGTATAAAGAGAAGAATGAATGTTGTGTAATCTTCTGTGTACTCACCGACAGCTGTTCATTAAGGTTTATCTTGGGTTTAAACTACAGGGCTTTTAGAGGTTACCTACCATCACCAACTGTGACGGTAGGTCACAGTTGGTGACAGTTGATACACCTGGTTGTGAAATTATCTTATTAGATCTCTCCTGACTGAACGGTTATAGTGCTGGGCCTACTACGTGTATGGGTCATCCAGAGTGTTTTTCTCACGCCTGTAACTTTAAGTTGACGGACGCGCTACACACCAGTCTGTATCACTCTATGATGAACAAACTCAAAACTACAAGAACATTTGGTATCTTAATGCGAAAAATAGCAAAACAAGTTTACCTTAAGGTTTAAATTCTTAGTTAAAATGCCTTTATGTTTTTCATTCAGGGAATTGGAGCTACCATCCCAATCGCCTGTGAATGTATAGTTTCAAACCTGTCAACTGCACCAAACTTTTCAAAGCTGCATTTCATGTGTACAGCACTGGTCAATACAGTTCCAAATTTCTTTAAATTTGATTTTCGATTCTTTGAGGTTGGCCGGAACTCCCAGCCCGGGCCTTGTCCAGTTGATGACCCGGCGTGCTTGGTTAACGTAATACAACAGTATACACACACGAAAGATAGATACCTTGCAGTATATATATATATATATATATATATATATATATATATATATATATATATATATATATATATATATATATATATATATATATATTATTATATGTATATGTATATACTGCAGCATACTCTTCTTCTTGATTCGCCGGTACTCTCCCGGCCCGAATCTTTGCCAGATGATGGACAAGTACCTCCGCGTCTTCTGGGACCAACTGTCTCCAGGCCTAGCAACATTCCCCTCCCTCACGGGGCTCGTAGGCAGAGCTAGGCCTCTGTCTGCCACCTTCGTCGCCCCAGGAAAGCTCATGGGAATGGCAGTCTCATGATCTGCAGGTGGTAGTAAGTTGGCCCTCTTCTTGCCGCTCGCATATTGCTAACTCTAGTGACCGGTTATGTCAGTGTCATTTCATCTCTGCGGTATATATACAAATCTTGTACTACATATACTATCTACTACTATATAGCCTCCACTCTTCTGCCTTATATAGCGTCCTGTCACACTACCTGTTATGTGACTTTAGTGCAATGGTCAAGTTGCGGAAAACGTCGTTGCTACGTTCTCCTTTAATGTCGGTTATTTGTGTATTGTTAATGACTGAAGACTTTATCGTCGGGTATAAACAAACTTTACGAGCGTTTGTACTTAGGTTGCATGGACTTGGTGTAGCCTATAGAGTATGTTATAGTTAAAGTTAACTTAAAAAGATCAAGCTCTTTCCCAGTGTTAGTTGTGAGATTTTGGTACTAACTGAATACAACATAGTATGCTTCGTGACAGGCCTCATAATTTGGTGTAATGAAGGTAAACATTTCAGGAAGGAAATATTGTGGTTGGAATCTGGTTTAAAACGTGTAAGATTACGTTGAAAGTGACACCCAAAATCGTGAAGTTCGCAGTAAGGAGGTTCTTTTTCAAGGTTTTTTTAATGGAAAATGGAGCAAGCCGCCTTTCCTCGATCTGTTATAGTTTAAGCTTCTGATCATTTTTTTTTTTTTGGTATCCTAAAAATATGCAACCCATTTAATCTAGAGTGAAACTTCTAATCTATGTTAGATTAAACTAGACTGAGATAGGGAGAATTTGTTTTCTTTGGTTATTTAAGGTTTTTTTCCTTGGCTCAAAATATAGCTGTCTCCATTGCACAACACACTTGATATTTGAAAATTGTGGAAGATATCCTCTGCTTGGGGACTGTTATTCTCTACTGGTAAGTTTCAGAATACAGGGATCGAATTTTCTTTTATCCCGTTAACTTTACAAAATCAAACCTGCTATCCTAACTCAACGTATTTCCAAGACTTGCGCAATCTAACGTATATTTTTTTTTTTTTTGACGTAATAGACCATATATCAGTTGGTGCGTAATTCTTTTTATCCCACAAGTCCAGCCCTATTTACCTTATTATAATAATATTTACCTTATTATATTATAATAATCTTTACCTTATTATATAATAAATTTTACCTCAATGCACAAATATCAGAAGTAAATGCTGAAGCAAATTACAAAAGAAATTCACAACTGAGAAGTGAGCACCTACACCGCACAAAAGTAATTCGTATCATCCATCAAGATAAACCAGCTTTAAAAATTTAAAACAAATTATTATAGATATTCTAAAGTTGTCACACAGATTAATATCTAAAAAATACACCAGAATTCCCACGTTATTGTTGATGAAAATGTGAAGCTGATGGAGTAAGTTATTAACAAACTTTATACAAACAAATATTTCAGCTTTTTTAATTCTTGAAAATTAGCAAATTGGCACTTTTAAAGTAAATTATCTTTTTCTCTTTGTAAGATAAACGAGAATTTAAGGTTTGAAGCCGATTAAAAACTGCAATCTCCATTTATTGCATAGAGACCAAAATGTTTAAAAAAACTGGCAAACTTTGGCAACCTAACATCAATGCAAAGTTTCCCGTAAGGAAAACAAAGTTTCCCGTAAGGAAAACAAAGTTTCCGGTAAGGAAAACAAAGTTTCCGGTAAGGAAAACAAAGTTTCGGTAAGGAAAACAAAGTTTCCCGTAAGGAACAAAGTTTCCCGTAAGGAAAAAAAGTTTCCCGTAAGGATAAACAAAGTTTCGGTAAGGAAACAAGTTTCCGTAAGGAAAAACAAAGTTTCCGTTAAGGAAAACAAAGTTTCCCGTAAGGAAAACAAAGTTTCCCGTAAGGAAAACAAAGTTTCCCGTAAGGAAAACAAAGTTCTCCGTAAGGAAAACAAAGTTCCCCGTAAGGAAAACAAAGTTTCCGGTAAGGAAAACAAAGTTTCCGTAAGGAAAACAAAGTTCCCGTAAGGAAAACAAAGTTCCCCGTAAGGAAAACAAAGTTCCCGTAAGGAAAACAAAGTTCCCGTAAGGAAAACAAAGTTCCCGTAAGGAAAACAAAGTTTCCCGTAAGGAAAACAAAGTTCGGTAGGAAAACAAAGTTTCCGGTAAGGAAAACAAAGTTCCCGTAAGGAAAACAAAGTTTCCCGTAAGGAAAACAAAGTTCTCCGTAAGGAAAACAAAGTTCTCCGTAAGGAAAACAAAGTTCCCGTAAGGAAACAAAGTTTCCCGTAAGGAAAACAAAGTTCTCCGTAAGGAAAACAAAGTTCTCCGTAAGGAAAACAAAGTTCCCCGTAAGGAAAACAAAGTTTCCCGTAAGGAAAACAAAGTTCTCCGTAAGGAAAACAAAGTTCCCCGTAAGGAAAACAAAGTTTCCCGTAAGAAAAACAAAGTTTCCCGTAAGGAAAACAAAGTTTCCCGTAAGGAAAACAAAGTTTCCCGTAAGGAAAACAAAGTTTCCCGTAAGGAAAACAAAGTTCTCCGTAAGGAAAACAAAGTTTCCCGTAAGGAAAACAAAGTTTCCCGTAAGTTAAAACAAAGTTTCCGTAAGGAAAACAAAGTTTCCCGTAAGGAAAACAAAGTTCTCCGTAAGGAAAACAAAGTTTCCCGTAAGGAAAACAAAGTTTCCCGTAAGGAAAACAAAGTTTCCGGTAAGGAAAACAAAGTTTCCCGTAAGGAAAACAAAGTTTCCCGTAAGGAAAACAAAGTTCCCCGTAAGGAAAACAAAGTTCCCCGTAAGGAAAACAAAGTTCCCCGTAAGGAAAACAAAGTTCCCGTAAGGAAAACAAAGTTCCCGTAAGGAAAACAAAGTTTCCCGTAAGGAAAACAAAGTTCTCCGTAAGGAAAAACAAAGTTCTCCGTAAGGAAAACAAAGTTCTCCGTAAGGAAAACAAAGTTCCCCGTAAGGAAAACAAAGTTCCCCGTAAGGAAAACAAAGTTCTCCGTAAGGAAAACAAAGTTCTCCGTAAGGAAAACAAAGTTCCCCGTAAGGAAAACAAAGTTCTCCGTAAGGAAAACAAAGTTCCCCGTTAGGAAAACAAAGTTCCCCGTAAGGAAAACAAAGTTTCCCGTAAGGAAAACAAAGTTCCCCGTAAGGAAAACAGACCAACACTATTGTTTTAGTCCATCCAGAAGATGCATTTTCCACTTATCACAAAATCCAACCATTTCAAGCTTATGATGTTAGTAAATTCAAAAGATATCTTTTTAAAACATACATCATCTATTAAAAATTGGAGAAGTTCAGAGGAGACACGCTCATTTTACCATTTTTTTTTTTTTACGGAAAGAAATACCCCCACCATAAAAAATTGGCTCCAGCATTCCAATAACTCTTTTTAAATGGAGACACAAGTTTAAAGTCAGTCATAAGAAGCTTAAGTCGTCGCAGAGAAACAAAATTGGGAATAGTGTATGTACAAGTGACCAGAGGGTAGCGGCTGCACATGTCAGTAGATCTATGAAACTTATCTTGTAGGTCACCAGCGTTGAAAGTTTGACCAACTAGAAATAGCCAAAGATTATTCAAAATTTTGTATAATTTAAGATACACTAATATTTCGGGGTTGAAATCGATTAGAAGAGGTGTTATCTAGGTATTGCATGGTAAACAATACAATAAAAGTGACACAAAGTTGCACAGCCCATAATCAGTGCTAACCTTCCTTTGAACAAAACCCAGCATCACAAAGTTTGAATCCAATCAGAAGAGGCATTCTCTAGTTGTTACTCGATATATAACAATTCTGAATTTGATAAGTATATAACAATGGTGATAACTATGACCATAATTTTTAAGGGGTGGACTGCTAAGCTAGTGGAAGGCCTCGGTCAGATGACCAAAAGCTCCAACGGTGGGTCATCATCTTACTAAGGCCCGCGTCAAGAAACACTTGTTCGGCTTCCTGGCGAATTTAATTACTATGTGGCATGCAAAGAGTATGTTACAATTTATTCGGTGTATGTCACACTTCCATATAGGCTGCCTCCCAACCAGCGAACCGGGTACTAAAGGTTTAACGATCGATAGACGTACCCGTCATTAAATCACTACCTTGGTTCATTGACCAATCACAGGCAAGCCCGCCAAAGCTGAAGCAACGTGGTTCACTTGCGGTAATCATTGGCAGACTTGCCTACCTACTGGTTGAGTATGGTGCACTCTCTCTGGCTTCTGGTTTGCCATATGTCACCATAGTGTATACTTATTATTCTATGTAAATAGTGTACATACCTGTATATAACGGATGAAGGCAAATGTACTTTATAGTCTACTGCTGGGTTTTGCAAACTCCATATTCCCATTACTACCAGGTCTCACAAACCATTACCTGTGTGTGTGTAATAGTTATTAAATAGGCAAAGTTGCATTTAGAAGGGTTTTAACTTGTTGGGTATCATCCTGATAATAAGATGAATTAAATAAGAACTGAAGTCGATCCGAAGAGAATTTTTAAGATACCCCTGTGAAGAAAAAGTCCAGAAAGGTTTATATAAAATTATCCAGAGGGCATCTATATCTGCCACTAGTTGCATAAACATTACTGTACACTAGTGTTGGAAATTTGAAGCCCATCGGATGTGGTGTTCTCAGAGAATACAGAAACGAAAAACTTGGAAGGAAGAAAGTTAGCCAACCACTTAAATTACTCCTTCGGGGATACCTAAAAATGTTTAACTTACGTGGCCCAACCACTCAAGGTTTTGTTTCAGGAGTGTATTTTGTCACAGTGAATAATTTTTGCGTAGTCTTCTATATGCTATTAAAAAATCAAGCGCCCTCTGTCATGAAGCTTAATCGTGGCTGCAGATATATTTCCCAACACGAGTATAGCCTGAAGAACACATGTAAGTCACCGACTAAATAGTACACAATACATTATCTTAACACTTAAATCATATATGTATAATCTTAACTTTTAAAAAAAGGTGGACGGGTAAGCCAGCCGAAGGTCTCTATCAGATAAAAGCTCCAGCTGCTGGTCATCATGTGACTAAGACCCGCGTCACGAAACACTTGTCCTGTTTCTTGATAAATTTTACCTAACCTAACCCTAAATTACGTGTCAATAGAAAATTTATGGAATAAATTTCCACAAAAGCAAACTGTACTGACTGCCTCGGTGTGAATGTATCTCGGTACTCTCTCATCCAGTGTTGATTGCCGCACAGATTTTAAATGTTTAATTATATCAACTGTTACATAAGAACACAAGAAAGATGGAACACTGCAGCAGGCCTACTGGCTCATGTGAGGCAGATCCAAGTCACCTCCCGGCTTAAACTAATGACCCACCTAGTCAGGTCAGATCATATCCGCGTAAGGAACACGGCATCAGACCTATTAGCACAAGCTAGTCAGGTCCAACTCACACCCACTCGTGTAGTTATCCAACCTATTTTTAAAACTACATAACGTCTTAGCTTCTATGACGGTACTCGGGAGTTTGTTCTACTCATCCACAACTCTATTACCAAACCTTCCTGAATCTGATCTTTTCCAACTTAAAACCGTTGCTGCGAATCCTGTTTTGGCTAAATATTTTTAACACACTATTTACATCCCCTTTATTCATTCCTGTTTTCCATTTATACACCTCAATCATATCCCCCCTAATTTTACGCCTTTCTAGATTGCATTCAGGGCCCTCAGTCTATCCTCATAGGGAAGATTTCTAATACATGGATCAAGTTTGTCATCCTCCTCTGTACGTTTTCTAGTGCATTAATATCCATTCTGTAATACGGTGACCAGAACTGTGCAGCATAGTCTAAATGAGGCCTAACCAAAAATAGAGTTGAACAACAACCTGAGGATTCCTATTATTTATGCTCGTTGATATGAAGCCAAGGATTCTGTTCGCTTTATTGCGAACACTTATGCACTGTTGTCTTGGTTTTAGATTACTGCTAACTAGAACTCCCAAATCCTTTTCGGAATCAGTAATATTAAGATCTACATTATTTAGTTTATATGTCGCATGGTTATTTTCTTGTCCAGTGTTTAGAACCTTACATTTGTCTTTATTAAACTGCATCTGCCACTTCTCCGACCACTGCATCAGTCTACTCAAATCTTTCTGGAGTGCTGTAATGTTCTCATTAGAATGAATTAGACGACCTATTTTGGTGTCATCAGCAAACTTGCTTATGTCGCTATTTATTCCCTCATCAGTGTCGTTTATATAAACTGCGAACAAGAAAGAGCCCAACACTGACCCCCTGTGGAACACCACTCGTGGCATTCCCCCTCTGATTTCTTCCCATTGATGCAATCTCTCTGCAGCTTATCTGTCAACCACGTCTCTACCCAGAAAAAAAAATTTCTCTTATTCCGTGTGCCTTAATTTTCTTCAATAGCCTCTGATGTGGAACTTTATCAAAAGCCTTACTGAAGTCCATATACACAATATCGTATTCATTACAATGATCTACCTCCTCAAATACCTTAGTGAAGAAAGTTAGTAAATTCGTAAGATAGGGACGCCCCTTTGTAAAACCGTGTTGAGATTCATTAATCAATTTATGCCTTTCAAGGTGGCTACGAATTACTTCTGCAATTATTGATTCCATAAATTTTCCCACTATGGAGGTAAGGCTTATTGGTCTATAGTTCGAAGCTAAGGACCTGTCATCTGCTTTGTAAATAGGTATTACATTTGCTATTTTCCACTTATCTGCACTATGCCAGTTTGTAGTGATGTGTTGAAAAGACTAGCTAAATGTTTGCCAAGTTCCTCTTTACATTCTCTTAAAACCCTTGCAAACAGTTCATCAGGGCCTGGAGGCTTGTTTGGTTTTAATTTTTCTATTTGTCTGAGGACCCTGTCACTAGTTACCCTAACTGCGCATAGTTTATCATCATCCTGTTCTACAAAATTTATAATTTTTGGAATTTCGCTAGTATCTTCCTGAGTCAAACCTGAGAGGAAATGCGAGTTGAAAATTTCACACATTTCCTTATCACTGTCAGTGATCTGACCTGAGTTACTTTTGAGTGGGTCTATCTTGTCCCTAATCTTACTTCTATATACCTGAAAGAAACCTTTTGGGTTAGTCTTCGAATCCTTTGCCACTTTAGCCTCATAATCTCTCATAGCTTTTCTTATTCTCTTTTTTATTTCTCCATTTAATTGAATATATTAGTTTCTTAACTGCTCATCCCCTCTTTTGATATGCCTATATATGTCTCTCTTTTGACCAGTGAGATGTTTTAATCTATCCATTTGGGATCATTTTTGGTTGATATAATTTCCCTACTTGGAACATAAGTTGTCTGGGCAGCTAGAACTATGCCCTGAGAAATGTCATAATGACAACCATCTACCTGACTCATAGTCACGTCATTCCAATTTTTTCCCACCCAGGTAATTTCTCAGTCCCATGAAATTGGCCAAGCGGAAATCTGGGACAGAGACTTGATTGCAGTTATCTGGGTAATTCCATGATATATTGAAACAAAGTGATTTGTGATCACTTTCCCCAAGCTCATCATTAACCTCAAGATTATTAATTAGTGATTCCTTGTTGGCAAGAACCAAGTCAAACAGATTGTTTCCTTTAGTTGGTTCTGTCACAAATTGTTTTAACAAGCAATCTTGACTCGTATCAAGAAAATCACTAGACACGAGATTTCCTGTCATATTGTTCCAATCATTTTGTCTAAAGTCAAAATCTCCCATTAACACAACATTTTCATATCTAAACGCCTTATAAATTTCGTTCCATAGCAGCTTACTGTACTCCTTATCAGGATTTGGGTGCCTATAAATCACACCCAAAATTAATTTGTCACGACCCTCGAGAAACTGTAGCCAAACAGATTCTGTGTTCGATGTTTCTAATCTTATATCATGTCTAAGACAACAATTTAAATTATCTCTGACTTACATCGTCACTCCACCACCTTCCTGTTGACCCTATCAGTGTGGAATAGTTTATAACCCTGAATGTTGCATTCAGAAGGCATTTCTCTATCTTTCAGATTGAACCAGGTCTCCATTAAAGCAATAATATCTACATTACCTTTATTTTTTTTGTAACTATAAGGAAAAAAGTGAAAAGAAACACATTGTGTAGGTTTCAAATGATGCTTAATTCACAGGAAAAAAAAACATTAAAATTAGAAAAAAAGGCTAGTCACTCTCTGCCTTCTACTGTCACTCTTTGTTTATTAATTACTTTGCCTTTACAAGAAGCTTATTTTGAATATTGTCTATGAAATATATCCCTGAGTTATCCTGGTAATATCTGGTATTTTCAGCCCCAGTACAGTACTGCAGCTTGAATGTTTCCCCCACACACCCATACCTCTGTAATATATCAGTTTAAAATCCTAGACAAGTCAGCAATGACCCTCTCAATCGAGTTGGTTAATGCAGCCTACTGTGGAGGCCAAACTTTTCAACAACAAAGATACGCAACTGTTGTACATGAGTCTTATTCATCAGTATCTGTTGAAAGTGTTCGGAGTCGAGGCTCGACCTTCACCCATCACCTGCATTTTGTGCAAGAAATAAGTTTACGACAGAGTGGAGTGATTTAACAAGGAAAAAGTTTAATAAACACTTTTGTGGTAGATAAATTTGGCGGTGTAATGTACTACTATTGTGGCACACTACTTCAGCGGTAAGTAGCGAAGATATTTAACCTCTAATTTGGAATGACAAAGACAGGTGAAGTAGGAATGAGAACGACAAGTAGAATAAAAGAATAAAAAGACTAAAGAGGGCAGTGAAGAGACAGAATAACAAATTGGAAGTAAAATCTGATGGAATGAAGAGGGGAAGGAGGAGACAACATGTAAGGAAAAGGCTGGATAGAGGCAGGAAAGAATGAGAGGATCCAGGGATAGTGTGAGCGAGAGAGTATAAAGAATAAATAGAAAAACCTCCTCGTGTATTTCATTATGTAAAATATTCACCAGTATGTTGTGCAACGGTAACTGTTTTATTTCCAGTCGATGAGGTAAATAACTTTTATTTTTTGGTGGCCAAAAAAAAAAAAAAAAAGTCAACCCAACCTCGAATTTAACTTTTAATTTGGTTAAGTTAAAACATTTTGTTGTAAAAAATTCTTCCCCTTAGGCCCAAAATAGAACCAGTTACTAAGCTAAAAAAAAAAAAAAAAAAAAAAAACAGGACTCAACTTCACATTAGCCTTCTAATAAAGTACAGAGACAGAAAAGGAACCAGAGAGGGGATAAAGTAAGGAAGATGACTCAGAAACGGTGAGAATAACACAGGGAAGGAGTGGGGGGAAGAATAAAGAGAGGAGGTAGGGAGGAAGACAAGGGTGTAGTGCTTCTACAGCACGGAGAAAAATTACTATTGGCAGCCATTACAGTCGACAAGAACCCGTCAATAATGTTCCATTGTGTTGAAGCAAAAATGCTCCTCAAGGGACCGTGCACACCCCAGCTGCTGTAAACCTCTCCACACACACCCCAGCTGCTGTAAACCTCTCCACACACACCAGCTGCTGTAAACTCGCCACACACATCCCAGCTGCTGTAAACCTCTCCACACACGCCCAGCTGCTTGTAAACTCTCCACACACACCCAGCTGCTGTAACCTCGCCAACACACCCCAGTGCTGTAAACTCGCCACACAACCCCAGCTGCTGTAAACCTCTCCACACACACCCCAGCTGCTGTAAACCTCGCCACACACACCCCAGCTGCTGTAAACCTCTCCACACACACCCCAGCTGCTGTAAACCTCGCCACACAAAACCCCAGTGCTGTAAACCTCCCCCAAACAACACCCAGCTGCTGTAAACCTCGCCACACACACCCAGCTGCTGTAAACTCGCCACACACACCCCAGCTGCTGTAACCTCGCCACACACACCCCAGTGCTGTAACTCTCCACACACACCCCAGCTGCTGTAAACCTCGCCACAACACCCCAGCCTGGATTAAACCTCGCCACACACATCCCAGTGCTTTTAACCTCGCCACACACACCCAGCTGCTGTAAACTCGCCACACAACCCCAGCTGCTGTAAACTCGCCACAACACCCCAGCTCGGCTGTAAACCTCGCCACACAACCCCGCTGCTGTAAACCGCCACACAACCCAGCTGCTGTAAACCTCGCCACACACATCCAGTGCTGTAAACCTCGCCAACACACCCCGCTGCTGTAAACCTCGCCACACACACCCAGCTGCTGTAAACCTCGCACATACACCCCAGCTGCTGTAAACCTCGCACACAACCCAGCGCTGTAATCCTCGCCCACACCCCCAGCTGCTGTAAACCTCGCCACCATCACCCCAGCTGCTGTAAACCTCTCCACACACACCCAGCTGCTGTAAACTCGCCACACACACCCCAGCTGCTGTAAACCTCGCCACAACACCCCAGTGCTGTAAACCTCGCCACACACTACCCAGCTGCTGGTAACCTCGCCACACACACCCCAGCTGCTGTAAACTCGCCACACACCCCCAGCTGCTGTAAACCTCTCCACACACCACCCAGCTGCTTTTAAACCTGCCACACACCCCAGCTGCTGTAAACCTCGCCAACACACCCCAGCTGCTGTAAACCTCGCACAACACCTCAGCTGCTGTAAACCTCGCCACACACACCCAGCTGCTGTAAAACCTCTCCACACACACCCAGCTGCTGTAAACCCGCCACACACCCAGCTGCTGTAACCTCTCCACACAAAACCCAGCTGCTGTAAACCTCTCCACACCACCCCACTGCTGTAAACCTCGCCACACTTCCCCAGCTGCTGTAACCTCGCACACACACCCCAGCTGCTGTAAACCTCGCCAACACACCCAGCTGCTGTAACTCGCCACACATACCCAGCTGCTGTATACTCGCCACAACACCCAGGCTGTAAAAATCGCCAACATACCCTAGCTGCTGTAAACTCGCACACACTAGCTGCGTAATCCCACACACACCCAGCTGCTGTAAACCTCGCCAAACACACCCCAGCTAGTGTAAACCTCTCCACACACACCCCAGCTGCTGTAAACCTCTCCACACACACCCCAGCTGCTGTAAACTCGCCACCACACCCAGCTGCGGGTAAACTCTCACACACACCCCAGCTGCTGTAAACCTCGCCACACACAACCCCAAGCTGCTGTAAACTCGCACACACACCCCAGCTGCTGTAAACCTCGCCACACACACCCCAGCTGCTGTAAACCTCCACACAACCCAGCGCTGTAACCTGGGCCACACAACCCAGCTGCTGTAAACCTAGCCACACACCACCAGCTGCTGTAAACTCTCCACACACACCCCAGCTGCTGTAAACCTCTCCACACACACCCAGCTGCTGTAAACTCTCCACACAACCCCAGCTGCGGGTAAACCTCTCCACACACACCTCAGCTGCTGTAAACCTCTCCACACACACCTCAGCTGCTGTAAACCTCTCCACACACACCCCAGCTGCTGTAAACCTCGCCACACACACCCCAGCTGCTGTAAACCTCGCCACACACACCCCAGCTGCTGTAAACCTCGCCACACACACCCCAGCTGCTGTAAACCTCGCCACACACACCCCAGCTGCTGTAAACCTCTCCACACACACCCCAGCTGCTGTAAACTCGCCACAACACCCCAGCTGCTGTAAACCTCGCCACACACACCCCAGTGCTGTAAACCTCGCCACACACACCCCAGCTGCTGTAAACTCTCCACACACACCCCAGCTGCTGTAAACCTCTCCACACACACCCCAGCTGCTGTAAACCTCGCCACACACACCCCAGCTGCTGTAAACCTCGCCACACACATCCCAGCTGCTGTAAACCTCGCCACACACACCCCAGCTGCTGTAAACCTCGCCACACACATCCCAGCTGCTGTAAACCTCTCCACACACACCCCAGCTGCTGTAAACCTCGCCACACACACCCAGCTGCTGTAAACCTCGCCACACACACCCAGCTGCTGTAAACCTCGCCACACACACCCCAGCTGCTGTAAACCTCGCCACACACCCCCCAGCTGCTGTAAACCTTTCCACCCCACACCCCAGCTGCTGTAAACCTCGCCCCACACACCCAGCTGCTGTAAACTCGCCACACACACCCCAGCTGCTGAAAACCCTCGCCACACACCCCAGCTGCTGTAAACCTCCCACACACACCCAGCTGTTGTAAACCTCGCCACACACCCCCCAGCTGCTGTAAACCTCGCCACACACACCCCAGCTGCGGGTAAACCTCGCCCACACACATCCCAGCTGCTGTAAACCTCGCCACACACACCCCAGCTGCTGTAAACCTCGCCACACACATCCCAGCTGCTGTAAACCTCGCCACACACACCCCAGCTGCTGTAAACCTCGCCACACACACCCCAGCTGCTGTAAACCTCACCCCACACACCCCAGCTGCTGTAACCCTCGCAAGACACATCCCACCTGCTGTAAACCTCGCCACACATACCCCAGCTGCTGTAAACCTCGTCAAACACATTCCAGCTGCTGTAAACCTCTCCACACACACCCCAGCTGCTGTAAACCTCGCCACACACACCCCAGCTGCTGTAAACCTCGCCACACACACCCCAGCTGCTGTAAACCTCGCCACACACACCCCAGCTGCTGTAAACCTCGCCACACACACCCCAGCTGCTGTAAACCTCGCCACACACACCCCAGCTGCTGTAAACCTCGCCACACACACCCCAGCTGCTGTAAACCTCGCCACCACACATCCCATCTGTTGTAAACCTCGCCACACACCCCAGCTGCTGTAACCCTCGCCACACACACACACCCCAGTTGCTGTAAACCTCGCCACAGACACCCCAGCTGCTGTAAACCTCGCCACACACACCCCAGCTGCTGTAAACCTCGCCACACACACCCCAGCTGCTGTAAACCTCGCCACCACACATCCCATCTGTTGTAAACCTCGCCACACACCCCAGCTGCTGTAACCCTCGCCACACACAACCCCCAGTTGCTGAAAACCCTCGCCACAGACACCCCAGTGCTGTAAACCTCGCCCACACTCCCCAGCTGCTGTAAACCTCACCACACACACCCCAGCTGCTGTAAACCTCACCACACACACACCTCAGCTGTTGTAAACCTTTACCACACACACCCCAGCTGCTGTAAACCTCACCACACACACACCTCAGCTGTTGTAAACCTCGCCACACACACCCGAGGTGCTGTAAACCTCGCCACACACACCTCAGCTGCTGTAAACCTCGCCACACCACCCCAACTGCTGTAAACCCTCCACACACACCCCAGCTGCTGTAAACCTCGCCACACACCCCCAGCTGCTGTAAACCTCGCCACACATACACTCCAGTGCTGTAAACCTCGCCACACACACCTCAGCTGCTGTAAACCTCTCCACACACACCACAGCTGCTGTAAACCTCGCCACACACACCTCAGCTGCTGTAAACCTCGCCACACACACCTCAGCTGCTGTAAACCTCGCCACACACACCCAGCTGCTGAAAACCCTCGCCCCACACACCCCAGCTGCTGTAAACCTCGCCACACACACCTCAGCTGCTGTAAACCTCGCCACACACACCTCAGCTGCTGTAAACCTCGCCACACACACCCCAGCTGCTGTAAACCTCGCCCCACACACCCCAGCTGCTGTAAACCTCGCCACACATACGTCAGCTGCTGTAAACCTCGCCACACACACCTCAGCTGCTGTAAACCTCTCCACACACACCCCAGCTGCTGTAAACCTCGCCACACATACGTCAGCTGCTGTAAACCTCGCCACACACACCTCAGCTGCTGTAAACCTCGCCACACACACCTCAGCTGCTGTAAACCTCTGCACACACACCCCAGCTGCTGTAAACCTCGACACACACACCTCAGCTTCTGTAAACCTCGCCACACACACCTCAGCTGCTGTAAACCTCGCCACACACACCCCAGCTGCTGTAAACCTCGCCACACACACCCCAGCTGCTGTAAACCTCGCCCCACACACCCCAGCTGCTGTAAACCTCGCCACACACACCTGAGCTGCTGTAAACCTCTCCACACACACCCCAGCTGCTGTAAACCTCGCCACACACACCTCAGCTGCTGTAAACCTCGCCCACACACCCAGCTGCTGTAAACCTCGCCACACACACCCCAGCTGCTGTAAACCTCGCCACACATCCCTCAGCTGCTGTAAACCTCGCCACACACCCCAGCTGCTGTAAACCTCGCCACACACACCCAGCTGCTGTAAACCTCTCCACCACACCCCAGCTGCTGTAAACCTCGCCACACACACCTCAGCTGCTGTAAACCTCGCCACACACACCTCAGCTGCTGTAAACCTCGCCACACACACCCCAGCTGCTGTAAACCTCGCCACACACACACCTCAGCTGCTGTAAACCTCGCCACACACACCCTCAGCTGCTGTAACCTCGCCACACCACACCTCAGCTGCTGTAAACCTCGCCACACACACCCCAGCTGCTGTAAACCTCGCCACACACACCTCAGCTGCTGTAAACCTCGCCACACACACCCCAGCTGCTGTAAACCTCGCCACACACACCTCAGCTGCTGTAAACCTCGCCACACACACCTCAGCTGCTGTAAACCTCGCCACACACACCCCAGCTGCTGTAAACCCGCCACACACACCGCAGCTGCGGGTAAACCTCGCCCACACCACCTCAGCTGCTGTAAACCTCGCCACACACACCTCAGCTGCTGTAAACCTCGCCACACACACCCTCGGGCCTGCTGTAAACCTCGGCACACACACCTCAGCTGCTGTAAACCTCGCCACACACACCCCAGCTGCTGTAAACCTCGCCACACACACCCCAGCTGCTGTAAACCTCGCCACACACACCTCAGCTACTCTAAACCTCGCCACACAACCCTCAGCTACTGTAAACCTCGCCACACACACCCCGCTGCTGTAAACTCGCCACACACACCCCAGCTGCTGTAAAACCTCTCCACACACACCCCAGCTGCTGTAAACCTCGCCACACACACCCAGCTGCTGTAAACCTCGCCACACACACCCCAGCTGCTGTAAATCTCTCCACACACACGCCAGCTGCTGTAAACCTCGCCACACACACCCCAGCTGCTGTAAACCTCCCACACACACCTCAGCTGCTGTAAACCTCCACACACACCCAGCTGCTGTAAAGCTCTCACACACACCCCAGCTGCTGTAAACCTCGCCACACACACCCCAGCTGCTGTAACCCTCGCCACACACACCCCAGCTGCTGTAAACCTCGCCACACACACCCTAGCTGCTGTAAACCTCGCCACACACACCCCAGCTGCTGTAAACCTCGCCCACACACCCCAGCTGCTGTAAACCTCGCCACACCATCCAGCTGCTGTAACCCTCGCCACACACCCCAGCTGCTGTAAACCTCGCCACACACATCCCAGCTGCTGTAAACCTCGCCACACACACCCCAGCTGCTGTAAACCTCGCCACACACACCCAGCTGCTGTAAACCTCGCCCACACACCCCAGCTGCTGTAAACCTCGCCACACACACCCCAGCTGCTGTAAACCTCGCCACACATACCCCAGCTGCTGTAAACCTCGTCAAACACACCCCAGCTGCTGTAAACCTCTCCACACACACCCCAGCTGCTGTAAACCTCGCCACACACACCCAGCTGCTGTAAACCTCGCCACACACACCCAGCTGCTGTAAACCTCGCCACACACACCCAGCTGCTGTAAACCTCGCCACAAACACCCCAGCTGCTGTAAACCTCTCCCACACACCCCAGCTGCTATAAACCTCGCACACACACCCCAGCTGCTGTAAACCTCGCCACACACACCCCAGCTGCTGTAAACCTCGCCACACACACCCCAGCTGCTGTAAACCTCGCCACCACACATCCCATCTGTTGTAAACCTCCCCACACACACCCAGCTGCTGAAAACCCTCGCCACACACAACACCCAGTTGCTGTAAACCTCGCCACAGACACCCCAGTGCTGTAAACCTCGCCACACACACCCCAGCTGCTTTTAAACCTCGCCACACACACCCCAGCTGCTGTAAACCCTCGCCACCACACACCCCAGCTTCTGTAAACCTCGCCCCCACACATCCCAGCTTCTGTAAAACCCTCGCCACACACACCCAGTGCTGTAAACCTCGCCACACACACCTCAGCTGCTGTAAACCTCGCCACACACACCTCAGCTGCTGTCACCTCGCCCCCACACACCCCAGCTGCTGTAAACCTCGCCACACACACCCCAGCTGCTGTAAACCTCGCCACACACACCTCAGCTGCTGTAAACCTCGCCACACACACCCCAGCTGCTGTAAAACCTCGCCAACACACCCCAGCTGCTGTAAACCTCGCCAACACACCGCAGCTGCTGTAAACCTCGCCACACACACCTCAGCTGCTGTAAACCTCGCCACACACACCTCAGCTGCTGTAAACCTCGCCACACACAACCTCAGCTGCTGTAAACCTCGCCACACACACCTCAGCTGCTGTAAACCTCGCCACACACACCTCAGCTGCTGTAAACCTCGCCACACACACCCCAGCTGCTGTAAACCTCGCCACACACACCCCAGCTGCTGTAAACCTCGCCACACACACCTCAGCTACTGTAAACCTCCCCCACACACACCTCAGCTGCTGTAAACCTCGCCACAAGACCCAGCTGCTGTAAAACCTCGCCACACACACCTCAGCTGCTGCAAACCTCTCCACACACACCCCAGCTGCTGTAAACCTCGTCAAACACACCCCAGCTGCTGTAAACCTCTCCACACACACCCCAGCTGCTGTAAACCTCGCCACACACACCCCAGCTGCTGTAAACCTCGCCACACACACCCCAGCTGCTGTAAACCTCGCCACAACACCCCAGCTGCTGTAAACCTTCCACACACACCTCAGCTACTATAAACCTCGCCACACACACCCAGCTGCTGTAAACCTCGCCACACACACCCCAGCTGCTGTAAACATCGCCACACACACCCCAGCTGCTGTAAACCTCGCCACAAACACCCCAGCTGCTGTAAACCTCTCCACACACACCTCAGCTGCTATAAACCTCGCCACACACACCCCAGCTGCTGTAAACCTCGCCACACACACCCCAGCTGCTGTAAACCTCGCCACACACACCCAGCTGCTGTAAACATCGCCACACACCCCCAGCTGCTGTAAACCTCGCCACCCCACACCCAGCTGCTGTAAACCTCGCCACACACACCCAGCTGCTGTAAACCTCGCCACAAACACCAGCTGCTGTAAACCTCTCCACACACACCTCAGCTGCTATAAACCTCCCCACACACACCCCAGCTGCTGTAAACCTCGCACACACACCCCAGCTGCTGTAACCTCGCCACACACATCCCAGCTGCTGTAAACATCGCCACACACACCCCAGCTGCTGTAAACCTCGCCACCACCACCCATCTGTTGTAAACCTCGCCACACACCCCAGCTGCTGTAACCCTCGCCACACACACACACCCCAGTTGCTGTAAACCTGGCCACAGACACCCCAGCTGCTGTAAACCTCGCCACACACACCCCAGCTGCTGTAAACCTCGCCACCCCAACACCCCAGCTGCTGTAAACCTCGCCACCACACATCCCATCTGTTGTAAACCTCGCCACACACCCCAGCTGCTGTAACCCTCGCCACACACACACACCCCAGTTGCTGTAAACCTCGCCACACACACCCCAGCTGCTTTAAACCTCGCCACACACACCTCAGCTGCTGTAAACCTCGCCACACACACCTCAGCTGCTGTAAACCTCGCCACACACACCCGAGCTGCTGTAAACCTCGCCACACACACCTCAGCTGCTGTAAACCTCGCCACAACACCTCAGCTGCTGTAAACCTCGCCACACACACCTCAGCTGCTGTAAACCTCGCCACACACACCCCAGCTGCTGTAAACCTCGCCACACACACCCCAGCTGCGGGTAAACCTCGCCACACACACCTCAGCTGCTGTAAACCTCGCCACACACACCCCAGTGCTGTAAACCTCGCCACACACACCCCAGCTGCTGTAAACCTCGCCACACACCGCAGCTGCTGTAAACCTCGCCACACACACCTCAGCTGCTGTAAACCTCGCCACACACACCTCAGCTGCTGTAAACCTCGCCACACACACCTCAGCTGCTGTAAACCTCGCCACACACACCTCAGCTGCTGTAACCTCGCCACACACACCTCAGCTGCTGTAAACCTCGCCACACACACCCCAGCTGCTGTAAAACCTCGCCACACACACCCCAGCTGCTGTAAACCTCGCCACCACACCTCAGCTACTGTAAACCTCCCCACACACACCTCAGCTGCTGTAAACCTCGCCACACAGACCCAGCTGCTGTAAACCTCGCCACATACCCCTCAGCTGCTGCAAACCTCTCCACACACACCCAGCTGCTGTAAACCTCGACACACACACCTCAGCTGCTGTAAACCTCGCCACAACACCCCAGCTGCTGTAAACCTCGCCCCCACACACCCCAGCTGCTGTAAACCTCGCCACAACCCCCAGCGGGCTGTAAACCTCGCCACACACACCCAGCTGCTGTAAACCTCGCCACACACCCCAGCTGCTGTAAACCTCGCCCACACACCCCAGCTGCTGTGAACCTCGCCACACACACCCCAGCTGCTGTAAACCTCGCCACACACACCCCAGCTGCTGTAAACCTCGCCACACACACCCCAGCTGCTGTAAACCTCTCCACACACACCCCAGCTGCTGTAAACCTCGCCACACACACCCCAGCTGCTGTAAACCTCTCCACACACACCCCAGCTGCTGTAAACCTCGCCACACACACCCCAGCTGCTGTAAACCTCGCCACACACACCCCAGCTGCTGTAAATCTCCCACACACCCCAGCTGCTGTAAACCTCGCCACACACACCCCAGCTGCTGTAAACCTCTCCACACACACCTCAGCTGCTGTAAACCTCTCCACACACACCTCAGCTGCTGTAACCTTCCACATACACCCCAGCTGCTGTAAACCTCGCCACACACACCCAGCTGCTGAAAACCCTCGCCACACACACCCAGCTGCTGTAAACCTCGCCACACACTCCTAGCTGCTGTAAACTCGCCAAAACACACCCCAGCTGCTGTAAACCTCGCCACACACACCCCAGCTGCTGTAAACCTCGCCACACACACCCCAGCTGCTGTAAACCTCGCCACACACACCCCAGCTGCTGTAAACCTCGCCACACACACCCCAGCTGCTGTAAACCTCGCCCACCACACCCAGCTGCTGTAAACCTCGCCACACACATCCAGTGCTGTAAACCTCGCCACACATACCCCAACTGCTGTAAACCTCGTCAAACACACCACCAGCTGCTGTAAACCTCTCCCCCACACCCCAGCTGCTGTAAACCTCGCCCACACACACCCCAGCTGCTGTAACCTCGCCACACACACCCCAGTGCTGTAAACCTCCCCCACACACACCCCAGCTGCTGTAAACCTCGCCACAAACACCCCAGCTGCTGTAAACCTCTCCACACACACCTCAGCTGCTATAAACCTCGCCACACACACCCCAGCTGCTGTAAACCTCGCCACACACACCCCAGCTGCTGTAAACATCTCCACACACACCCCAGCTGCTGTAAACCTCGCCACCACACATCCCATCTGTTGTAAACCTCGCCACACACCCCAGCTGCTGTAACCCTCGCCACACACACACACCCCAGTTGCTGTAAACCTCGCCACAGACACCCCAGCTGCTGTAAACCTCGCCACACACACCCCAGCTGCTGTAAACCTCGCCACACACACCCCAGCTGCTGTAAACCTCGCCACACACACCCACTGTTGTAAACCTCGACAACACACCCCAGCTGCTGTAACCTCGCCACACCACACACCCAGTTGCTGTAAACTCGCCACAGACACCCCAGCTGCTGTAAACCTCGCCCCACACTCCCCAGCTGCTGTAAACCTCCACACACACACCCCAGCTGCTGTAAACCTCACCACACACACACCTCAGCTGTTGTAAACCTCACCACACACACCCCAGCTGCTGTAAACCTCGCCACACATACCTCAGCTGCTGTAAACCTCGCCACACACACCCCAACTGCTGTAAACCTCTCCACACACACCCCAGCTGCTGTAAACCTCGCCACACACACCCCAGCTGCTGTAAACCTCGCCACACATACCTCAGCTGCTGTAAACCTCGCCACACACACCTCAGCTGCTGTAAACCTCTCCACACACACCCCAGCTGCTGTAAACCTCGCTACACACACCTCAGCTGCTGTAAACCTCGCCACACACACCTCAGCTGCTGTAAACCTCGCCACACACACCCAGTGCGTAAACCTCGCCACACACACCCCAGCTGCTGTAAACCTCGCCCCACACACCCAGCTGCTGTAAACCTCGCCCACACATACGTCAGCTGCTGTTAAACCTCGCCACACACACCTCAAGCTGCTGTAAACCTCTCCACACACACCCAGCTGCTGTTAAACCTCGCCACACACCTCAGTGCTGTAAACCTCTCCACACACACCCCAGCTGCTGTAAACCTCGACAAACACACCCCAGCTGCTGTAAACCTCGCCACACACACCTCAGCTGCTGTAAAGCTCGCCACACACACCCCAGCTGCTGTAAACCTCGCCACACACACCCCAGCTGCTGTAACCTCGCCACACACACCCAGCTGCTGTTAAACCTCGCCACACACACCTCAGCTGCTGTAAACCCTCGCCACACACACCCCAGCTGCTGTAAACCTCGCCACACACACCCCAGCTGCTTTAAACCTCGCCACACACACCTCAGCTACTGTAAACCTCGCCACACACACCCCAGCTGCTGTAAACCTCGCCACACACACCTCAGCTACTGTAAACCTCGCCACACACACCGCAGCTGCTGTAAACCTCGCCCTCGCCACACACACCTCAGCTGCTGTAAACCTCGCCACACACACCTCAGCTGCTGCAAACCTCTCCACACACACCCCAGCTGCTGTAACCTCGCCACACACACCTCAGCTGCTGTAAACCTCTCCACACACACCCCAGCTGCTGTAAACCTCTCCACACACACCCCAGCTGCTGTAAACCTCGTCACACACACCTCAGCTGCTGTAAACCTCGCCACACACACCTCAGCTGCTGTAAACCTCTCCACACACACCCCAGCTGCTGTAAACCTCGCCACACACACCTCAGCTGCTGTAAAACCTCGCCACACACACCTCAGCTGCTGTAAACCTCTCCACACACACCCCAGCTGCTGTAAACCTCGCCACACACACCTCAGCTGCTGTAAACCTCGCCACACACACCCCAGCTGCTGTAAACCTCGCCACACACACCTCAGCTGCTGTAAACCTCGCCACACACACCTCAGCTGCTGTAAACCTCGCCACACACACCTCAGCTGCTGTAAACCTCGCCACACACACCCCAGCTGCTGTAAACCTCGCCACACACACCTCAGCTGCTGTAAACCTCGCCACACACACCCCAGCTGCTGTAACCCTCGCCACACACACCCCAGCTGCTGTAAACCTCGCCACACACACCCCAGCTGCTGTAAACCTCGCCACACACACCCCAGGTGCTGTAAACCTCGCCACACACACCTCAGCTGCTGTAAACCTCGCCACACACACCCCAGCTGCTGTAAACCTCGCCACACACACCCCAGCTGCTGTAAACCTCGCCACACACACCTCAGCTGCTGTAAACCTCGCCACACACACCCCAACTGCTGTAAACCTCGCCACACACACCCCAGCTGCTGTAAACCTCGCCACACACACCCCAGCTGCTGTTTCACGAAGTCAAACATCAAAATTACTTCAAGGAAATACTGAAAGTTGGAACTAGAAGTTGCTATTGAATTATTGGATGCTGCTGGTACTCATACAGTAGATGTTTAATATGATAATTAGTTTCAAATTATCGAAGTCTTATGATTATATATATATTGACAGCTGATTGTTTTATAGGAGTTTTTTTCTGATTTTTAATATTTTTGGGAGCTAATTTTGAGCTTAGCAATACGATATATCAGTTATATAATAAGTGGATTGTACAATGGACTTTTTTTTTTGATCTTTTTTTTCGTAACTAAAACCGTAACCCAATCTGACCTAGATTAAGAGATCAGTTCTAGGTTAGGTTAACCTATTTCGGTTTTCTTTATTGGCTACCAAAAACAGAACTTTTTTCAAAAGGCCCAAACTGATTTTTTTTTTTTACAAAAGTCTCTCAGTATTGGAGAATTAACATAATAACACAGGAGCCTTATATGTAGATCAGCGCTTTTGTTAAAACTGTTTTTATGTGGTTTTTATAATATTTTGCAAAAATTTTTTCTGTTTGTAATACCTTCATGTGCTTTGTTTGGTGGCTCGCTCAGCTCTCACACTGAATGTTCGGGGTTAGATCCCCGTACAGGTGGAAACGCTGGGTATGTTTCTTTATATCTGCTGCCTCCCTGTTCACCTAGCAGCAAGTAGGTATCCGGGTGTTAGTTGACTGGTGAGGGTCGCATCTAAGTCCCGTCCTTAGATAGGACGGGACTTTGAAATAAGTTGACGTCGGGTAACAGTTCATAACTTGTATAATTGCTTTGTGTAAAAAAAAAGTGTATGGCCCTCATCTAAATTCATTTTCACGGATAATAAATAATAATAATTTAATAAATGTATAAAGTGGTGGTGGTGTTAAAAACACACACAAAAAAATTATTGTTCTAAGAAGTAAATAAGAAGGTATGTAGTAATAAGGTTAATAGTTATAATCATAATCTTTCAAGAGGTGGACTGGTAAGCCAGTGGAAGGCCTCGATCAGATGGCTAAAAATCTGCAGCTGTGCGTCATCATATGACTAAGACCCGCGTCCGGAAACACTTTTCCTGTTTCCTGATAAATCTTAACTAAGTGAAAAAAATGTTATGGTTATGATGTTAAGTAGGAACATGACCGTCTGGAACACTGTGGAGGACACGATAAAATATATTAAAATATTAGGGTCTATCCTAGTTTGTCAGTGGACACTCCCACAAGAGTTGAACGAGGTTCCCAAAGACACAAGTGGAGCGAGGTCCAAAATTTCGCAAGATAATTTGAAAGTACCAAATTCTTTCTAGAAGGCCACGAGGGGGCAGCAGAGTAAATCCACATTATGTGCCTCTGACATGTTTAATCTCAGCACCACACAAAAAAAATCATTTATGACGTCCAAGATTAAATAAAACTTTAATATTAGACCAACGTAGGATAAACAACAGTCCATGCAATTAGGGCTGCCAGTGTTGGTACGTTCGTACAAAATTAGTACTATTTAACACTTGTTGTATGTTTGCTACGACGCCCGATATTTTTGCTACATTTTGTGAACTTTGTTAAAATATAAAATTTTTGCTCAGAAGCCGCCATGTAATAATTTTATGATCTACGCTTATTTTTAAAACATCAACATTCCTTACGGCTGATACATGTTCATTAATATGTTTTCGGTTTATTATGCAGATGAAGACTGGAGAATCTAGTGGAGAGAGGAGACTGTGTGTATTGTGTAATATGATGCAATCATGTGATGTATTCCTCTGAGTCACTGGCCCTGCTCCCCTGGCCTCAGTTTGACTTTTGGCTCACTGCAACTCAAAAATTTTGAGTTGCAGTGACGCAGTTAGCGATGTGTTCCAGTTACTCGACGTTATTTCCTTTTGCAAGTCTTATGTGAACAGTTTGTGTTTTCACGTTATTTTGTGTGAACCCATTATGAATGAAGAGAAAAATATGGAAACGGTTTCTGCAAATTATGCAACTGTGAAAGTGATGGCAGTTTAAGTCAAATTGAACGACAAGAAAACACAGAAAGGCATAAAAGACTAAAATCTACGAAACTAACTTTTAAAGTACCTGCTTCCATGAAACCTGGCCCGTCCTCTCTTCACTCCGTACAGATGGCAGCTGCTGAGCTTAAACTGTGGGTTTATTGCAGAACATAATTTACATATAGCCCTTTTGGATCATTTGCCTTGCCTTGTTGCAAACGTTTGTCCAGATTAAAAAATAGGAACGGATATCAAGTAGTATTATAAAAACAAAAGAACATACGTTTTTTCTAATATGATCGGTGAATATGACTTTTGTAACCTAGTATTTAGGTTGAAGATGACTAAATTTTCTCTTATTATTGATGAGACAACAGATATTAATATCAAACAACTTGTTCTGGTAGGTACACATTATAATACTGATGTTCAAAAAACAGTGGACAAATTTCTGATACATTTAGAACTTAAAGACGCAACTACTCTTGGAGTTTTATAATTGTCATGGGGGAGAGTTAAACCCGTAAGGATTATACAGCGCTTGTGGGGGGATGGAAGATATTCAGGCTTAATTCAAGGGACTGGAGCACAGATCCAATTCCCTAGATCAAGAGCCCCTCAACAACTTCAAGGAACCTCCTTTGAGGGGTTGGAGTTTATAACTGGACGGAGGCCTTTTTTTTTTAACAGTAATGAAATCGCTTTTGAAAACCCAATAGTATTTGCTAGCGATAATGCTAGTGTTGTGATGGGAAGCAGAGGAGCCTAGCATCTCTTAAAACAGAAAAATCCTCGTATCTTCACACAACTTTGTGTCCACCATTCATTGCACTTGTGTGCTTGTGAATCCTCCACTGAACTGCCACATTATATATGAGTTAGAAATATTTTTCATATTTGAGCAATAGGCCTATGAGCCTATATGAATATAAAGAATTTCAAACATTTACAAATACGAATCCTCAAAAAGTTTGCACATTAACTGCACAAGATGACTTTCCCTCGAGCAAGTGGCAGGAATTTTAGAACAATGGCATGCAGTTTAATGTCGTTGTTTACATCTGCTATATTAGAAGATGGCATTCCCATGGCTTCAAGAATTATAGAGGAATTATAAAATTCCATTAGAAAAATGTATTATATTTTCTTCGCTTACATTTTGCCTGACATGAATAAACTCAATTTGAACTATCAAGCAGAAACATTTACAATTTATAAGTTACGGAATTCTGTTAATGCTAGTGTTAAAATGATTATCATCAATTTCATCAATATGATATAAGTATTGATGATCCCTCAACATATCTCAGGATAAATAACATCTGTATCGGCGCCACTGCAGAAAGCATTTGCCTCGATAATTCAACAAAAATTCCCTGGAAAGAATTGCAAGAATTTTGAGTAAAAAAAATAAAATTTCTATGTCTGTCTTACAAAACAAAGTTTAAATGCTTTTAATTTTATGAATTGTATGCAAAATTGGTGTTGCTTGAGGCGTTGGAGCCGGCTACTGTTATTGAGGGAAGGCCTAAATCAATTATCCCACTAGTTATGATATTTTCCGATTTAGTCGATGTAGACCATTATAAAAAAATAAAGAATAGAAGGAGCTGAAAACGCAAAATCAATCTCCAGATGCTGAAAATAGGTTTGAGAAATTTTGGTTTATCATGTCTCGAGAAAAATGCTGTGATGAATATGTCTTCCTTGTTAGTCCAAATTTATGATCCGTCTTCTTTCATTGGCTCAGTCTTTAGCAGCTGCTCAAGTTAAAAATCGCACTTCTCTGAAAATGTCCAGCTTAAATGTGTTAATAAGATATAAATCTTGACTTCAACACATTAACTGCACATCGTGGAATCCACCAAAAAGATCTTTGTGATAGAATCCAACAGCAAAAAAAAAAAAAAAAAGAAAAAGGGTATAGTGATGTAGCAGTTGATAAAGTTCTGTTTTAATAAACTATAAGCTCAGTGAATGTATTTCCTCCATTTCAATGTTTTAATAAGATGTATCATAAGATGTATGTTAAATGTATTTTTACCTGTTAAAAATATTTTATAGGCATTTATATATTGATGTTTATACTGGTACTTTTTTTTTTTGGCACTTTTTCGTGAAAGGTTTGATACTACTACAAAAATTTTGCCAGACCTGTTTGCGCTTCTTCCCTGTATTGAGAACATTATATACTGCAATTTGTCTACTGATTAAAAAAAATTAAATGAACAGAAACTATTGTTTCAGTACGTTGAGTTTTCTCCCTATAAAGCTCTTCTGTGATCAAAGAGAGAGAGAGAGAGAGAGAGAGAGAGAGAGAGAGAGAGAGAGAGAGAGAGGAGAGAGAGAGAGAGAGATTATCCTCCAGGAACTACAAATAACTTTTCCCCAAAACGAAAAACTTGTCTACGGAGCATTAGTAAATTAATAATATAAAGTAATCCATTTGATGTACTGGTGACAATAGTGAAGACATAGATGATAGAACAAGCTTTTAACGGGACAACACTTGGCTATGAGAGTCATCACTTGATGACGCTCAACACACACAAACTCTCATAGGTACAACACTTGGCTGTGGAAGTCATCACTTGATGACGCTCAACACACACAACTCTCATAGGTACAACACTTGGTTGTGGAAGTCATCACTTGATGACTGACGCTCAACACACAAACTCTCATAGGTTCACACTGACGAATATCAACGAAATTACTGCTAAAGAACTGCAAGGACACACCAAGATAACTTGTTTATAGATTGACTTAATTAAAAAACAACAGAACTCTACCAGGGAAGACAGCGCTACAAACATTATATTACCTCTTAAAAGTGCTTTAATTTCGTAAAAATCCTTGAATTTTGCATATACAGTCCTAGAAACGGACCAATATAAAACTGCAATATTCAAAAGTATTGCTGACAGTGACACTTCATAACGAAAATAGGAAATACAGATGAGCTCGTGTGTTTTATTATGCAAATTATCCAATGTTAAATAGGAAGTGCAATTGAGGCAGTTATATTCTGGACCTATGAAATATTAACTGAAAAAAAAATTAACTTAACTTGACCTAAAATGTATCTCCTAATCCAGGTTAGATTAGGCTACGATTAGGCTACGATATTTTAACTAAAAAACGTAACCCAACTTTACCTAGAATGTAACTCCTAATCTAGGTTAATTATTTTTGTTTGTAACCAAAGAAGCTTCGTTACAATCCAGCCAAAATATAACTTTCTCCATTGAATAATTCAGTGGCAGAGAATTTACATAACTTATCGCTAAGCTTAAACCACAAGGAGCTCATTACTTATTTAGCCTCGGAATCAATAACAATGCTAACAGAATCATAATGATAATTTTTAAAGGGGTAGAAGGGTAAGCCAGGGGAAGGCCTCGGTCAGATGACTAAGCAGCGGGTAATCATATGACTGAAACCCGCGTCAGGAAACGCCTTTTCTGTTTCCTGACAAATTTTATCAAACTTAATAGGTCATATTAATAAAAACTTTTTTCTTTTTAGACATTTCTTCGAGGGGACGGGATTATTAACAGGTATAGCCATTCATGCTTTAGAGAACGTACCATCCTGAAGATAATATATTGAACGTACCATCATGTATACAATATATAACAGTTCAAACAGGTTAATAACCCATGTCTCCCCTGCTGGGAGTTACCTAACCAACCTATCATGTAAACAGGTAACCCACACGAACCCTGCATTTTATTAACACATTTTTTACCATACAGTTGTTTCGTTAGGTTAGTTAAGGTTCGTTAGGAAACAGGAGAAATGTTTCCTGACGCGGGTCTTACTCATATGATGACCCAAGCTGGAGCTTTTGGTCATCTGACCGAGGCCTTCCACTAGCTTACCCGTCTACCTCTTCAAAAATTAAGGTCATTATAACCATTCCATATAATATTAATAATGATAAACATGTTTCACTCACGGCAATATTATAATGCTGTACTGATGCATTAATTACTAATATAAATCTCTCGCTGAGTTCGTCTATCAAATTCTTTCCCTACTACTGCACTCGATGCTATACTTCTGCCACTACTGGTACTGCTACTGTCTCATTACTACTACTACTACTACTACTACTATTACCACCACTACAACCCCCCTCCATTTCTTCCTAAATCTTCTAACGTATTGTCTTCTGACCTTCTCTACTTCTTTATCGCCTGTTGTGATTTGACAATGGTTCAGGATGGACCGAAACATCTTCATAAGTTTCGTCTCCCAAGTGCGAGTTTTTGGTTAATTTTCCTAGCCAGGATAATTGTACAGTCAGTATTAACCGTATATTGGAACAACCGAGGCTGGAGATATCAACGGCGTGTCAGCTGTTTGAAGTGTACATTGGTTTTTATTCACACGACTGGTAGTGCTGCCTGATACTCTCCCCCTCAAGACAAATCTGTAATTTTTCTTTTCGGTTAGTTGGTTAATGGGGGTTTACAGACTTTCAGGTTCAGGTAGGTTTGCCAGGACGGGTCCTGGCCCGGGTCTTCTCCGTGTGGTGACCTGGCAGTGCCTCCCGAAGAAGTGTCAGCCCTATGGCTGGGGCACGGTGCGTCGTCTGCAGGTCAGGTGGAGTACCGTTTACAGCCCTAATGCGGGGGCAGCCCTTTGACAGGGACACGGTGAATTAAAGACTATCGACTACACGAGGGTCATTAAGGCCACACGTAACATTAAATTAAACCAGCACCATACACGCTGAGACACACACACACACACACACACCTCTCCGTGTATTTACTCTGCTTTCTTTGCTTTTGTTTTTTACCAGTTAATCAGCTATTTCGTTTTGTTGTGATAAAATAAGCATGGAAGTAAAGCTCACTATATTTTATCTATTTTTCATATCCTCTACAATATTCTTAGCTGTAAATATAGGTTTTGTCATTATGAAACTGGTAAACAATATTGACAAATTGATGAGGACACATGTGCAACAGTTGGGTGTCTCTATTGTTGAAACGTTTCGCCTACACGGTAGGCTTCTTCAGTCAGATACAGAGGATAAATATGGAGACAACGGAAGTAGTGGCCAGGTAAAGATGTCATCAGTCCATCAAGTTAAGTTAGGTAACATTCGTCAGGAAACAGAACGTACTGACGTGGGTCTCGGTCATATGATGACGCGCCACTGAAACTTTTGGTCATCTGACAGAGGCCTTCCACTGGCTTACCCGTCCCCCCCTTTAAAAATTAAAATAATTTTGGGCATATGTTCTGTGAAGTATCTCTCTCCTGGGTGTGCACTGAGAGCACCCATATAAAGATAAATGAAACGGTTTGTATAGTCCATATATTAGAAAGGGTATATATAAATATAATGCATATATTAGAAAGGGTGCATATCCATTTAATCCATATATTAGACATTATATATACTTGACTATTGGTGCAGAGGCGACAAGCAACCTTAATTAATGACTCTGGTAAGTGGCCAGCTTCCCTCCTCTCCTCCAGCGGCTGGTGCTTCTCTCTCCTCACAACTGGCGATACATTTGACTCTCACTTTGGGTTTCGTTACAAATATCTCGTTTTCCTCCTCTTCCTACCATGATATTTGGTTGCTGAACACCACAAATGAGGTAGTTGAAGTTCTATCAATAAAGATCGAGAACCAAAACCTAGTCATTGTGGCTGTATATAAGCCACCAGATGCAACCTCACAACAGTTCAAGGACCAGCTACTGAAAATTGATTACTGTCTGGAAAACCTTCCAGTTCCATCCCCAAACATCTTACTGCTTGGTGATTTCAACCTAAGGCATACAAAATGGAAGAATGTAGCAAATAATGTTATAGCAGAAACAATCCCTGGAGGTAGCGCAGATGAAAGGTCACACACACATGAGCTACTAAGTCTCTGCGAAAAACACACCTTAAGCCAGCAGATAGTGGAGCCAACAAGACTAGAAAACACACTTGACCTTATCTTCACAAATAATGAGGACCTGATAAGAGACATAAGAATATAAAAAACAACTAATTCCGATCACAACCTAATCGAAGTCCAGACGTACATTGTCATGTAGGGAAAGGGTAATGATTAGGGGAATATGGGAGTAAGGGAGTCAGTAGGCAGGGAGTAGGTAGGAGAGGTGAGTCGAGTGACGCGAGGCGTAGGTAGGTAGGTAATGTGAGGTCACTGGTGACTACAACTTCACCTCTCATTACTCTACCCACCACTCCACACTACTCACCCTCTCACTACTTTAACTGAAATAAACTAACTGAATAAATGAGTAAATAACAGGGACAGTGAATATTACTATTCTACTCAAGCACAGTTTATTATTAAGTCTTTGTACAATAATATATTTGGGAACAGGAGAACATTATTGTGGTTTAGATAAATGGGATGGTATGTATAAGCAGTGATACAGGGAACACAATCAACTTGACCAAAATGAATATAACTTACAATATAGTTCAGAGGACAGTTCACTACAGGAACTAAGCCACAGGTCCCAAGACCTACACAGCACGAGTACTGCGCCAAGCCAGTACTCGTGCAAGGTGTGACCATATAATTGGTTAAATTAGGTCTCCCAAGAGACCTCACAAGCCCAGCTGAACTACATCACAACATGCATAGGGGTCCTGATCAGCAGAATGCATGTACCTGTGAAGGTGTCTTCACAAAATACAACTTCAACAACAAGAACATCAACTGGGACCAGATAAACCATGTCCTAAATGAAACATGTTGGGAAGATATCTTAAATGACATGGATCCAAACCAGTGCCTTGAAAGGATCAACTTCCTGGCAGCTGAAGCATGTTCTAGGCATATTCCCCTAAGAAAGAAGAAGAGCAGGAGTAAACTGGAGAGAGAAAGACGCTCCCTCTACAGAACACGACGAAGAGTCACTGAGCTCCTCAGGAGTGGTAGAATATCTGATACACGACAGGAGGCTCTGACCAGGGAAGTGGAAACTATCGAACTTCAGTTAAATGACTCGTACAAGAACCAGGAGAGACAGGAGGAGCTTAAAGCTATTAGTGAAATTGAAAGAAATTCAAAATATTTCTTTTCATATGCCAAAAACAAGGCAAATATCACATCTAGTATTGGGCCCTTACTCAGACAGGATGGGATTTATACAGATGACAACAAGGAAATGAGTGAAATATTGAAATCCCAGTACGACTTTGTGTTTAGTGAACCTCTAATCAGTCTGAGGATCAACGACCCAAATGATTTCTTCATGAATGAGCCTCAAAACTGTATGCCAGATTTCCGACATCACCCTAACTCCGATAGATTTCGAGAAAGCCATTGACAACATGCCCATGCAATCAGCCCCGGGCCCAGACTCGTGGAACTCTGTATTCATTAAGAACTGCAAGAAACCCCTCTCGCGTGCCCTTAAGTACACTATGGAGGAGGAGCTTGGACATGGGTGAAATTCCACAGTCACTTAAAACAACGGATATAGCCCCACTCCATAAAGGTGGCAGCAAAACATTAGCTAAGAACTATTGACCAATAGCTCTGACGTCCCACATCATAAAAATCTTTGAGAGAGTGCTGAGAAGCAAGATTGCAAATCACCTGGATTCCCAAAATCTGCACAATCCAGGGCAACTTGGGTTCAGGGCAGGTCGCTCCTGCCTCTCACAACTACTGGATCACTATGATATGGCCTTGGATGCTCTGGAAGAAAATCAGAATGCAGATGTAATATACACAGACTTTGCAAAAGCATTTGACAAATGCGATCATGGCATAATAGCCCATAAAATACGTGCTAAAGGAATAACTGGGAAAGTGGGGAGATGGATCTTCAACTTCCTAACAAATCGAACACAAAGAGTAGTGGTCAACAGAGTTAAATCGGAGGCTGCCATAGTGAAGAGCTCTGTTCCACAAGGCACAGTACTCGCCCTAATCTTATTCCTCATCCTCATATCAGACATAGACAGAGATATACATCACAGCACCGCATCATCCTTTGCGGATGACACTAGGAACTTCATGAGGCTGTCATCTGCTGAGGACGCGGTTAACCTCCAAGAAGATATAAACAAAGTTTTCCAGTGGGCAACGGTAAACAATATGATGTTCAATGAGGACAAATTCCAACTACTCCGTTATGGAAAACTGGAGGAGATAATAACTAGAACAGAGTATACTATAGACTCTGGTCATACAATAGAGCGGAAAAATAATGTAAGGGACCTGGGAGTAGTAATGTCTGAGGATCTCACTTTCAAGGATCACAACAGTGCCACGATCGCAACTGCAAAGAAAATGATAGGATGGATAATGAGAACGTTCAAAACGAGAGATGCCAAGCCAATGATGATCCTTTTCAAATCACTTGTTCTCTCTAGGCTGGAATACTGCTGTACATTAACATCTCCATTCAAAGCAGGTGAAATCGCAGATCTAGAGAGTGTACAGAGATCCTTTACTGCACGTATAAGTTCTGTCAAGCACCTTAACTACTGGGAACGCTTGGAAGCACTTGACTTGTACTCGTTGGAACGCAGGAGGGAGAGATATATCATAATCTACACTTGGAAAATCCTGGAAGGATGGTCCAAATCTGCACACAGAAATCACTCCCTACGAAAGTAAAAGACTGGGCAGGCGATGCAAAATGCCCCCAATTAAAAGTAGGGGCGCCATTGGTACACTAAGGGAAAACACCATAAGTGTCCGGGGCCCAAGACTGTTCAACAGCCTCCCATCAAGCATTAGAGGAATTGCCAATAAACCCCTGGCTGCCTTCAAGAGAGAGCTGGACAGATACCTAAAGTCGGTGCCGGATCAGCCGGGCTGTGGCTCGTACGTTGGACTGCGTGCGGCCAGCAGTAACAGCCTGGTTGATCAGGCCCTGATCCACCGGGAGGTCTGGTCATGGACCGGGCCGCGGGGGCGCTGATCCCCGGAATAACCTTCAGGTAACCTCCAGGTAACCTCCAGGTAAGTCTTTAACAGTTATAATTTCCTTTCTTTCCCAATATTTAAATTAATAAGATTAATGGTTCAGTTGGAATCTTTTTTTCCATTAATATATTAGTTACAACAAATTATTTAATTGTCGTACTCTGCCTATGACAACATAAGAATCATAGACTAGGCTAGTATGAGAAAAATACATGCGAGGACATCTTTCAAGATTGGTACGCTAGTGCTAAAGGGTTCTTGATCTAAGGGATTGGATCCAATCATATTAACACACATTCCCATGTGCTGTGCTCCCCCCCCTACACCGGAAATAATCTTATTATTAAAAATAATGTATGTGTGATCAGAACTTCACTTTTTGTGTACTAACATAAATATTGTTATGTTTGCAGGTCGACTGTGGCTGGAGTAACTTACGCAAGATTTAGAAGATATGAACAGACAAAATCAAATGAGAATGGTACGCAAAAAGTCTTTTCATGTAACTCAAGTCAATGAAACGTCAAGTCTCGTGAGGAGAACGCAACACAAACGTTGTTTCTCGACGCGAGCACAACACAAACGTTAGATCACCCGAGGACAACACGAGACGTTGTTTCTCGTAGTGAACACAGACGTTCCCACCAGAACACAACACAAACGTTGTTTCTAGAGGTGAGCACAACAATAAACGTAAAATCTAAAAACATCAACTTCTCAAAGACAAAAGCAGGTCAGATCTGTTTCATATCAGGATAAATTAATATTGAGTCTGCTTTTTCTTGGAAGTAGGTCACTTGTGCTGGAAATCCATATTTTGGGAGAGAGTTGATTCACTTTCTCTCAGGGCGCATCAATTTCAAGGAAACCAGGTCAAGCCTCAGCCGGGATAGTGAAAGGGCGTGGCTCGGCAGTGGGTAAGCGGGTCAGTGACTGACATCACCAGTGGACTCAGCTGCTGGTTATACAGTGAAGAAGCTGGGCTGTGGGTGACTTCAGCGAATTCAACCTTGCTGAACAGTGAAGAGGCAGGGCTGCACGTCAGTGACTGACATTAGCAGCTGACATCGGCCAGATATGATGCGCCGCCGAGAAGAATGCGTTAGCCAGGGACGTGAGCGCCAGTGTCGGCGAGGGATGGCGGGGTTGAGGAGAGGCAGCAGCAGGGCGGAGAGTGGCTTGTAGCGTGCTCGTGTAGCACAGGAGGGTAGCGGGAGGCAAGGGGTATTATGCCACTGATGGTGGTGGCGGCTCTCCTGGTCCTCGCCACCCTGGCCAGCTTCTTCTTCAACTCCTACATCCTCTTCCTCTCCTGCACACAGAACTTCAGACAGGTCAGTCATTCTAATGTATGTGTGGTGTGTCTGGCTCTATGGCCTTTGATGTATTTGTACATCAGTTCTGATTAAATGTGTGTGTGTGTGTTTATATATATATATATATAATATATATATATATTATATATATATATATAATATATATATATATATATATAGGTAGTAGGTTGGTAGACAGCAACCACCCAGGGAGGTACTACCGTCCTGCCAAGTGAGTGTAAAACGAAAGCCTGTAATTGTTTTACATGATGGTAGGATTGCTGGTTTCTTTTGTCTGTCTCATAAATATGCAAGATTACAGGTACGTCTTGCTACTTCTACTTACACTTAGGTCACACTACACATACATGTACATGTTTATTTATACACACTCATCTGAGTTTTCTTTGATTTTATCTTAATAGTTCTTGGTCTTATTACTTTTCCTTTTATATCCATGGGGAAGTGGAATAAGAATCTTTCCTTCGTAAGCCATGCGTGCTGTAAAAGTCAACTAAAATGCCGGGAACAATGGGCTAGTAACCCCTTTTCCTGTAAAGATTACTAAAAAGTATAAGAAGAAGAAAATTGTCAAAGTGGGAAGTCTGAATGTGCGTGGATGTTGTGCAAATGATAAGAAAGAGATGATTGTGGATGTTATGAATGAGAAGAAGCTGGATGTCCTGGCTTTAAGTGAAACAAAGCTGAAGGGGGTGGGAGAGTTTCAGTGGAGAGGAATAAATGGGATTAGGTCAGGGGTTTCAAATAGAGTTAGAGCTAAAGAAGGAGTAGCAATAATGTTGAAGGATAAGCTATGGCAGGAAAAGAGGGACTACAAATGCATAAATTCAAGGATTATGTAGAGTAAAATAAAAATTGGATGTGAAAAGTGGGTTATAGTAAGCGTGTATGCACCTGGAGAAGAGAGAAGTGTAGAGGAGAGAGAGATTCTGGGAAATGTTGAGTGAATGCGTGGGGAGTTTTGAATCAAGTGTGAGAGTAATGGTGGTTGGGGATTTCAATGCTAAAGTGGGTAAAAATGTTATGGAGGGAGGTAGTAGGTAAATTTGGGGTGCCAGGGGTAAATGTAAATGGGGAGCCTTTAATTGAGCTATGTGTAGAAAGAAATTTGGTAATAAGTAATACATATTTTATGAAAAAGAGGATAAATAAATATACAAGGTATGATGTAGCACGTAATGCAAGTAGTGTGTTAGATTATGTATTGGTGGATAAAAGGTTGATGGGTAGGCTCCAGGATGTACATGTTTATAGAGTGGCAACTGATATATCAGATCATTATTTAGTTGTAGATACAGTTAGAGTAAGAGGTAGATGGGAAAAGAGGAAGGTGGCAACAACAAGTAAGAGGGAGGTGAAAGTGTATAAACTAAGGGAGGAGGAAGTTCGGGCGAGATATAAGCGACTATTGGCAGAAAGGTGGGCTAGTGCAAAGATGATTTAGTGGGGGGTTAAAGAGGTTGGAATAGTTTTAAAAATGCAGTATTAGAATGTGGGGCAGAAGTTTGTGGTTATAGGAGGGTTGGGGCAGGAGGAAAGAGGAGTGATTGGTGGAATGATGAAGTAAAGGGTGTGATAAAAGAGAAAAAGGTAGCGTACGAGAGGTTTTTACAAAGAAGAAGTGTTATAAGAAGAGCAGAGTATATGGAGAGTAAAAGAAAGGTGAAGAGAGTGGTGAGAGAGTGCAAAAGGAGAGCAGATGAAAGAGTGGGAGAGGCACTCTCAAGAAATTTTAATGAAAATAAGAAAAAATTTTGGAGTGAGTTAAACAAGTTAAGAAAGCCTAGGGAAAGTATGGATTTGTCCGTTAAAAACAGAGTAGGGGAGTTAGTAGATGGGGAGAGGGAGGTATTAGGTAGATGGCGAGAATATTTTGAGGAACTTTTTAATGTTGAGGAAGAAAGGGAGGCGGTAATTTCATGCACTGGCCAGGGAGGTATACCATCTTTTAGGAGTGAAGAAGAGCAGAATGTAAGTGTGGTGGAGGTACGTGAGGCATTACGTAGAATGAAAGAGGGTAAAGCAGCTGGAACTGATGGGATCATGACAGAAATGTTAAAAGCAGGGGGGGATATAGTGTTGGAGTGGTTGGTACTTTTGTTTAATAAATGTATGAAAGAGGGGAAGGTACCTAGGGATTGGCGAGAGCATGTATAGTCCCTTTATATAAAGGGAAAGGGGACAAAAGAGATTGTAAAAATTATAGAGGAATAAGTTTACTGAGTATACCAGGAAAAAGTATACGGTAGAGTTATAATTGAAAGAATTAGAGGTAAGACAGAATGTAGAATTGCGGATGAGCAAGGAGGCTTCAGAGTGGGTAGGGGATGTGTAGATCAAGTGTTTACATTGAAGCATATATGTGAACAGTATTTAGATAAAGGTAGGGAAGTTTTTATTGCATTTATGGATTTAGAAAAGGCATATGATAGAGTGGATAGAGGAACAATGTGGCAGATGTTGCAAGTTTATGGAATAGGTTGTAAGTTACTAAATGCTGTAAAGAGCTTTTATGAGGATAGTGAGGCTCAGGTTAGGATGTGTAGAAGAGAGGGAGACTACTTCCCGGTAAAAGTAGGTCTTAGACAGGGATGTGTAATGTCACCATGGTTGTTTAATATATTTATAGATGGGGTTGTAAAAGAAGTAAATGCTAGGGTGTTCGGGAGAGGGGTGGGATTAAATTATGGAGAATCAAATTCAAAATGGGAATTGACACAGTTACTTTTTGCTGATGATACTGTGCTTATGGGAGATTCTAAAGAAAAATTGCAAAGGTTAGTGGATGAGTTTGAGAATGTGTGTAAAGGTAGAAAGTTGAAAGTGAACATAGAAAAGAGTAAGGTGATGAGGGTATCAAATGATTTAGATAAAGAAAAATTGGATATCAAATTGGGGAGGAGGAGTAAGGAAGAAGTGAATATTTTCAGATACTTGGGAGCTGACGTGTCGGCGGATGGATTTATGAAGGATGAGGTTAATCATAGAATTGATGAGGGAAAAAAGGTGAGTGGTGCATTGAGGTATATGTGGAGTCAAAAAACGTTATCTATGGAGGCAAAGAAGGGAATGTATGAAACTATAGTAGTACCAACACTCTTATATGGATGTGAAGCTTGGGTGGTAAATGCAGCAGCGAGGAGACGGTTGGAGGCAGTGGACATGTCCTGTCTAAGGGCAATGTGTGGTGTAAATATTATGCAGAAAATTCGGAGTGTGGAAATTAGAAGGTGTGGAGTTAATAAAAGCATTAGTCAGAGGGCAGAAGAGGGGTTGTTGAGGTGGTTTGGTCATTTAGAGAGAATGGATCAAAGTAGAATGACATGGAAAGCATATAAATCTATAGGGGAAGGAAAGAGGGGTAGGGGTCGTCCTCGAAAGGGTTGGAAAGAGGGGGTAAAGGAGGTTTTGTGGGCGAGGGGCTTGGACTTCCAGCAAGCGTGCATGAGCGTGTTAGATAGGAGTGAATGGAGACGAATGGTACTTGGGACCTGACGATCTGTTGGAGTGTGAGCAGGGTAATATTTAGTGAAGGTATTCAGGGAAACCGGTTATTTTCATATACTCGGACTTGAGTCCTGGAAATGGGAAGTACGATGCCTGCACTTTAAAGGAGGGGTTTGGGATATTGGCAGTTTGGAGGGATATGTTGTGTATCTTTATACGTATATGCTTCTAAACTGTTGTATTCTGAGCACCTCTGCAAAAGCAGTGATAATGTGTGAGTGTGGTGAAAGTGTTGAATGATGATGAAAGTATTTTCTTTTTGGGGATTTTCTTTCTTTTTTGGGTCACCCTGCCTCGGTGGGAGACGACCGACTTGTTGAATATATATATTTTATATATATATATATATATATATATATATATATATATATATATATATATATATATATATATATATATATATATATATTATATATATATATCTTTCTTTCTTTCAACACACCGGCCATATCCCACCAAGGCAGGGTGGCTCAAAAAGGAAAACGAAAGTTTCTCTTTTAAATTTAGTAATTTATACAGAAGGCGTTACTAGCCCCTTGCTCCCGGCATTTTAGTCGCCTCTTACAACACGCATGGTTTACGGAGGAAGAATTCTGTTCCACTGTCCCATGGAGATACGAGGAAATAAACAAGAACAAGAACAAGAAAGAAAATGGAAGAAAACCCAGAGGGGTGTGTATATATATACTTGTATATGTATGTGTAGTGTGACCTAAGTGTAAGAAGAAGTAGCAAGACATACCTGAAATCTTGTATGTTTATGAGACAGACAAAAGACACCAGTAATCCTACCATCATGTAAAACAATTACAGATTTTCGTTGTACACTCACTTGGCAGGACGATAGTACCTCCCTGGGTGGTTGCTGTCTACCAACCTACTACTACTACGATCTTGGCTTAAATAGCAACGCTCATCTTGCCAAATAGGACAAGTGAAAATTTGTGTATGCAGTAATTTCGCCAAAATCATCCTGAACCTAATGAAAAAAATATATTTCACTGTGTTTGTTTAGTATTAAATTATTGTAAACAAATCTAAAATATATTTAGTTGGGTTAGGCTAAAATAAATTGATCTTGTTATAATAAGGTTAGGTAAGTTTTCTAAGATTCTTTTGGTGCAAAATTTAAAATTTTTACATTAACATTAATGAAAAAAATATATCTTTAAATGTATAAGAGAAAATTTCAGAGGACTTAATTTTAAATGAGTTCTTGTAATTGGCCAGTTTTACATATTTCGGCACGAATATATATATATATATATATTATATATATATATATATATATATATTATATATATAATATATATATATATATATATATATATATATATATAAATGCAAAACAACCACTGTTAAAGCATAGAGAAATTCCAAGCGCTTTCGTGACTACTCACATTATCAAGGAACAATGAAAGTAAAACATCAAAGGAAGGTATATAAAGGGGTAGCCCACACCTCACTATCAGATCCCATAACAAAGAAACACCTGACGCGAGACAGCAGGCCCGCCGGCCGAACTAGACAGGTCCTTCACACAACCCACCAACAAACTATTCTACCCAAGAAATAAGAAATTTAAAAAATTATTATTTGTCCAATGTATTATTAAATTCTTCCCAAATTCTATTAATTATAAATGGATCTAATTTATGTAAACCAAAGGAAATATTCATATTATTGTCAAAACTGCTTTTTATGAAACAAGATTCAATTATATTCCTGTCGACCTCGGACTTACTTGATACTACTTTCTCAACTTTTTGAAAATCAATTGGATGGTTAAAATCTCTTACATGAATAAATAGAGCATTGGAATCTTGTCCAGTTCTAATGCTATATTTATGTTGTTTTAAGCATTTATATACATACACACACACACACACACACACACACACACACACCACACACAACCACACCACACACACACACACACACACACACACACACACATCACACAACATATATATATATATATATATATATATATATATATATATATATATATATATATATATATATATGTATATATAATCTCCTGGGTAGTAGGTTGGTAGACAGCAACCACCCAGGGAGGTACTATCGTCCTGCCAAGTGAGTGTACAACGAAAACCTGTAATCGTTTTACATGATGGTAGGATTACTGGTGTCTTTTGTCTGTCTCATAAACATGCAAGATTTCAGGTATGTCTTGCTACTTCTTCTTACACTTAGGTCACACTACACATACATATACAAGTATATATATACACACCTCTCAGGGTTTTCTGTTATTTTCTTTCTAGTTCTTGTTCTTGTTTATTTCCTCTTATCTCCATGGGACAGTGGAACAGAATTCTTCCTCCATAAACCATGCGTGTTGTAAGAGGCGACTAAAATGCCGGGGGCAAGGGGCTAGTAACCCCTTCTCTTGTATAAATTACTAAATTTAAAAAGAGAAACTTTCGTTTTTCTTTTTGGGCCACCCTGCCTTGGCGGGATACGGCCGGTTTGTTAAAAAAATATATATACAATATGCAAAATAACCACTGAAAAAAATAATGAATTCCCAAGGGTTTTCGTGATTTCTTACATTATCAAAATGTAAAAATATTAGGACAACAGAAGGTTTATAAGGCTGAGGTGTCACCTCACATATGACCTGACACCTCACTCAGCAAGCTAAGCATGAGAGTGAAGTTAATATTTTCTGTTAGGTCACGTAAGTGAAACTTATGAATGACATATCGTGCGAAGCTTAAATTCCTCACAAATTTTATTAATTATAAATGAATCTAACTTATATAACACCGAACTAATATTCGTATTAAAATCAATACTATTTTTTATGAATCTTGATTCGATTATATTTCTCTCAACCATGGACTTGCTTGCTACAACTTTCTCTGCCTTTCGAAAATCAGTTGGCTGGTTAAAATTTCTCACATGAATAAACAGAGTATATTAGACTCTTGTCCAGTTCTGATGTTGTATTTATGTTGTAATCTTAATACAAGGCTTTTCCAGTTTGACCGTAATAAACTTCATTGCAGGGAATTCTTAATAATTTTTTTTCTACATCAAGAGTTTTAAAAACTTTGATTTTAAAATCCTTAAGTAGAGAGGGAATATTAATAAGGTTTTCATGGTAAGGGAGAACCAACATATTCTTGGTTGAATATGTTTACCCTTTTTCGAATTGGAAAAATGTATTTCTGGCAATATTAAAAGATTTGTCAGTTAAATTTTTGGGGTATTTTAGATAATTCGTTATAAATCCTCAAAAAAAATAAATTCATCTATAAACTCTGGGCTGCGTATTTGGAGAGTCTGAGTGTGTGACCCTTAGCACAGTATATAGCCAATCACTCCAGTTAGGATAACTCCCAGGAAGTTAAAAAAAGGTAAATATGACCTCCAGATATGAAATTCGAGAAATGTAAAGTCACTGAAATGCTGGATAACTTCTTCAACTTACATACAGTCACTGGAGAAGATAGTGAGGAAGAAGATATTAGAGCACTCAGAGAGATTCTTTACAGAAAAGCAGCACCAGTTTAGGGATGGAAACACTTGTCTTAAACATCTGCTGGAGTTTTATGACAGTCACAGAGCTAAAATAAGGAAGATACGTCATCTTACGCTGCAGGAAAATATTTGACATAGTGGTATACTAGACAGTCCAGCAATTAGAGGATAAGGTAGTTTTAAAAGGAAGGGTTCTGCAGTGGGAAGGGGCACCTAGATAACAGATAGCAGAATGGTGCAGTGGGGCAGGGAGCACCTGGATAACAGATGGCAGAGTGGTGCAGTGGGGCAGGGAGCACCTGGATAACAGATGGCAGAGTGGTGCAGTGGGGCAGGGAGCACCTGGATAACAGATGGCAGAGTGAAACAGTGAGACAGGGAGCACCTGGATGACAGAAGGCAGAGTGCTGCATTGGGACAGGGAGTGCTTGGATGACAGAAGGAAGAGGGTAACGGGTAACAGTAAGGCATGAGACACCAGAATGAGAAAGACTAACAATTGTGGTTCCACAAGAATCACTACTGCGGCCGCTACTATTTGTGTAAATGTGAACGACCCACGAGATGGATTGAGTTCCATGTGTCACTGTTTTTGGATGTAAAAATAAGAACAGGAGAGGGCAGTGATACTCTCCAGGAAAACTTCAGAAATAGAAGCCATATAACGTCAGTAACATTTGCAAGATTAACTAAAATCAGTAAGCATTCAGCAAGATAAAAAATCCTTCAGAACTTTCGGTTGATGTGTTAGGCCTGAGTGTGCAGCCCCAGTATGGAACCCCCACCTGGTAAAGCACACACACAGAAACCCGAAGGTTTGCATGCAGAAGTGAGAGGAATGCACTATGAGGAGAGGTTCAAGGGATTGAACCTGACAATCTTGGTGGAGAGGACAAGGAAAGACATACTACTATATACAAAATATTAAGAAGAATTGATAAGATAGATAATGATACTGAATTACAAGGAAAGACCAGGCTCAAGCGGACACAGGTGAAAAAAAATACATAAGCAAAGAAGCATTTCTGTAGTCTCAGGGTGAATGAAAGGTGGAATGACTTGGATGAGGCTGTGGTGGAGGTAGATCCAATACAAAACTTTAAGAATAGACATAAACCCAAGAGGTGAAAATCAGTGATGCCTATCAGTTTGGTGTAGGTAGGAGGCAGGACCAAGAGCTGAGCCTCCACCCCGCAAACACAAATCGGTATCTTGAGGAATTAAACATTGAGGGAAGTACAGTGGGAGAGGAAAGTGCAAGAAGAGTCAGTGAATGAGATGGAGTATCTTGCCGGAAAGCAACGTGCAAGGTCATGTCCAAAACAAAGGGAAAACTGCAAACAGAGAGCCCTTGGGTTAACCAAAGGTGAAGAGAGGGGGCGAAGAAAAGCACAGGAATGTAAAAAAACATAGAAAGAGGAAACAGAGAAGTGAGCAGAAGATCCAGAACGAATGTGTAAGAGTGAGAAGAGAGGCTCAACAACAGCGAGAATGACATGGCAGCAAAAGCCAAAACTGAACCAAAGCTGCTTCACAGTCCCATAAGTAGAAAGACGACAGTAAAAGAAGAGGTCTGTGAAGTATTGAAAAAACGATTTAAAGGTCTTCTCACTGGAAACAGGGGCAATATCAGAGTCTCTGGGAAGGCTAAACAAACATGTACATAACACTATCATATACATGGGGAAAGAAGTAATATTATTTAACCAGTGGTAGTGAACATTGCTGACGCACCAGTGGTAGTGAACACTGCTGACGCACCAGTGGTAGTGAACACTGCTGACGCACAAGTGGTAGTGAACACTGCTGACGCACCAGTGGTAGTGAACACTGCTGACGCACCAGTGGTAGTGAACACTGCTGACGCACAAGTGGTAGTGAACACTGCTGACGCACCAGTGGTAGTGAACACTGCTGACGCACCAGTGGTAGTGAACACTGCTGACGCACCAGTGGTAGTGAACACTGCTGACGCACCAGTGGTAGTGAACACTGCTGACGCACCAGTGGTAGTGAACACTGCTGACGCACCAGTGGTAGTGAACACTGCTGACGCACAAGTGGTAGTGAACACTGCTGACGCACCAGTGGTAGTGGAACACTGCTGACGCCACAGTGGTAGTGAACACTGCTGACGCACCAGTGGTAGTGAACACTGCTGACGCACCAGTGGTAGTGAACACTGCTGACGCACAAGTGGTAGTGAACACTGCTGTGCACCAGTGGTAGTGAACACTGCTGACGCACCAGTGGTAGTGAACACTGCTGACGCACCAGTAGTAGTGAACACTACTGACGCACCAGTGGTAGTGAACACTGCTGACGCACAAGTGGTAGTGAACACTGCTGACGCACCAGTGGTAGTGAACACTGCTGATGCACAAGTGGTAGTGAACACTGCTGTGCACCAGTGGTAGTGAACACTGCTGACGCACCAGTGATAGTGAACACTGCTGACGCACAAGTGGTAGTGAACACTGCTGACGCACAAGTGGTAGTGAACACTGCTGTGCACCAGTGGTAGTGAACACTGCTGACGCACCAGTAGTAGTGAACACTGCTGACGCACCAGTGGTTTACCTGGAGTTTACCTGGAGAGAGTTCCGTGGGTCAACGCCCCCGCGGCCCGGTCTGTGACCAGGCCTCATGGTGGATCAGCGCCTGATCAACCAGGTTGTTACTGCTGGCTGCACGCAATCCAACGTACGAGCCACAGCCCGGCTGGTCAGGTACCGACTTTAGGTACTTGTCCAGTGCCTGCTTGAAGACAGCCAGGGGTCTATTGGTGATCCCCCTTATGTATGCTGGGAGGCAGTTGAACAGTCTCGTTCCCCTGACACTTATTGTATTGTCTCTTAACGTGCTAATGACACTTCTGCTTTTCATTGGGGGATGTTGCATCGTCTGCCGAGTTTTTTGCTTTCGTTGTGAGTGATTTTCGTGTGCAAGTTCGGTACTAGTCCCTCTAGGATTTTCCAGGTGTATATAATCATGTATCTCTCCCGCCTGCGTTCCAGGGAGTACAGGTTCAGGAACTTCAAGCGCTCCCAGTAATTGAGGTGTTTTATCTCCGTTATGCGCGCCGTGAAGGTTCTCTGTGCATTTTCTAGGTCAGCAATTTCACCTCCCTTGAAAGGTGCTGTTAGTGTGCAGCAATATTCTAGCCTAGATAGAACAAGCTTGGCATCTCTAGTTTTGAAGGTTCTCATTATCCATCCTGTCATTTTTCTAGCAGATGCGATTGATACAATGTTATGGTCCTTGAAGGTGAGATCCTCCGACATGATCACTCCCAGGTCTTTGACGTTGGTTTTTAGCTCTATTTTGTGGCTGGAATTTGTTTTGTACTCTGATGAAGTTTTAATTTCCTCATGTTTACCATATCGGAGTTGAAATTTCTCATCGTTGAACTTCATATTGTTTTCTGCAGCCCATTGAAAGATTTGGTTGATGTCTGCCTGGAGCCTTGCAGTGTCTGCAATGGAAGACACTGTCATGCAGATTCGGGTGTCATCTGCAAAGGAAGACACGGTCCTGTGGCTGACATCCTTGTCTATGTCAGATATGAGGATGAGAAACAAGATGGGAGCGAGTACTGTGCCTTGTGGAACAGAGCTTTTTACCGTAGCCGCTTTAGGCTTTACTCTGTTGACTACTACACTTTGTGTTCTGTTTGTGAGGAAATTATAGATCCATCGACCAACTTTTCTTGTTATTCCTTTAGCACGCATTTTGTGCGCTATTACGCCATGGTCACACTTGTCGAAGGCTTTTGCAAAGTCTGTATATATTACATCTGCATTCTTTTTGTCTTCTAGTGCATGTAGGACCTAGATGCACTACTGTCTGTCCCAACTACTGGTAATCCAGTAGTTGGGACAGACAGGAGCGACTTGCTCTAAACCAATTACACAACCCATGTTGCCCTGGGTTGTGTTATTGATGGGTATCTAGATGGATGGCGATCTTGCTTCTTAGGACCCTTTCAAAGATTTTTATGATATGGGATGTTAGTGCTATCGGTCTGTAGTTCTTTGCTATTGCTTTACTGCCCCCTATGTGGAGTGGGGCTATGTCTGTTGTTTTTAGTAACTGTGGGACGACCCCCTTGTCCATGCTCCCTCCCCATAGGATGGTAAAAGCTCGTGAACACGGGGTTCCATGAGTCTGGCCCTGGGGCAGAGTGCATGGGCATGTCATTTATCGCCTGTTCAAAGTCATTTGGCGTTAGGATAACATCAGATAGGCTTGTTTTTACCAAATTCTGTGGCTTTCATAAAAAAATTCATTTTGATCTTCGACTCAGTCTGGTTAGCGGCTTGCTAAAGACTGAGTCATATTGGGACTTGAGAAGCTCACTCATTTCCTTGCTGTCATCTGTGTAGGACCCATCTTGTTTAAGTAGGGGCCCAATACTGGATGTTGTTCTCGACTTTGATTTCGCATAAGAAAAGAAATACTTTGGGTTTCTTTCGATTTCATTTATGGCTTTCAGTTCTTCCCGCGATTCCTGACTCCTATAAGATTCCTTTACAATGTTAGCTATTTCTCTGACAAGTGTCTCCCTACGCATTTCAGATATATTGGCCTCTTTTAGCCGCTCTTTTATTCTTTTCCGTCGCCTGTAAAGGGAGCGCCTGTCTCTTTCTATTTTACATCTACTACTCCTTTTTCTTAAAGGAATAAGCCTTGAGCATACATCGAGTACCACCGAGTTAATCTGTTCTAGGCGTAAGTTGGGGTCTGTGTTGCTTAGTCTATCTTCCCAGCTTATATCGTTTAGAACTTGGTTTACTTGGTCCCATTTTATGTTCTTGTTATTGAAGTTGAATTTGGTGAATGCTCCCTCGTGACTAATCTCATTTTGTCGGTCTGGGGCTCCGATGCATGCATGTCTGAACCTCGATTATGTTGTGATCTGAGTATATTGTTTTTGATATGGTGACATTTCGTATCAGATCATCATTGTTAGTGAAGATGAGGTCTAGTGTATTCTCCAGTCTAGTAGGCTCTATTATTTGCTGGTTTAAGTTGAATTTTGTGCAGAGATTTAAAAGCTCGTGTGTGTGTGTTCTCGTCAGAGCTGCCTCCTGGTGTTATCACTGCAACAACATTATTTGCTATATTCCTCCATTTTAGGTGCCTCAAGTTGAAATCCCCCAGAGCAAGATGTTGGGGGCAGGAGCTGGAAGATTTTCCAGACAGTGGTCAATTTTTAACAGCTGTTCCTGGAATTGCTGGGACGTTGCATCCGGAGGCTTGTAGACTACCACAATGACTAGGTTTTGGTTCTCGATCTTTACTGCTAAAACTTCCACTACATCATTTGAGGCATTAAGCAGTTCTGTGCAAATAAGTGACTCTGCGATATAAAGGCCAACCCTTCCCCTTTGCCAGTTCACTCTGTCGCATCTGTATATGTTGTAACCTGGGATCCATATTTCGTTGTCCAAGTGATCCTTTATGTGGGTCTCTGCAAGCAGTCCACGGATGAATGGTATTTTGTTGTTCGTTGCTGGCTTTAGACCCTGTATATTTGCAAAGAAGAATGTCATCGGACTGGTGGTATTGGTGGTACTGGGGGGGGGGGACTTTTTTTTCCGGCACTAGTATCTGTATCTGTTGGTTTGGAGTGGAGGCCATCGACTGTGGTTCCACTCCAGAAATGACTGGATTTGGCGAACGATTTCTGCCATTTCCTGCCAGTTTTTTTTTTCCTTCCTGGCACTAAAAAACCTCTCCCTCTTGAGTGGCTGTGGCTACCCAGGTTTTCCCATGGCCTGGATGTTTTGTATCTTTTTGTCCCCTTTAGATGGTGTGCCTGGCAATTTAAGTTATAGCACAGTCTTTCCTGTACTGAAGAGGGACACATTTCAGGGTGAAAAAGCTTACAGGAAGGGAGTTTGCATTTTCCTGTTGTTATATGGGCACGGCATTTTCTAGGGTGGTCAAAGTTGCAAGTCCAATCATTTTTTTTTCAGATTTCCCATGCCTGCAGATACCAAGTGCATAGTATGTGCACAGGCTTGGTTTCCGTTTGCCTTGGGTTTTTGTGACTGTATTCCCTGTTGGTGCATGTTTACCTGTCTCATTCCTATCCTCACTAGTACTAACAATGGAGCTCTCACCAGTTGTTTCTGGTAATATATCCTCACTATTGCTAGTGGAGTCCCCTTGTTTGCTATCTCCTGTGGTATTACTAGTTTGTAATATTGGATTTATCTTGTCCTTGACTACACTTGTTTCCCCACTACAGCTCCTGTCTCCCTCGAGGCCATTTATATGCATTCCCTCATGCATACATTTACTGTCTACCTGGACAGCACTTCCAGCCTCACCGTTACTGCCTCCCTGGACAGCACCTCCAGCTTCACCATTACTGTCTACCAGGACAGCACTTCCAGCCCTACATTTACGGTCTACCAGTGCAGCACCTCCAGCCTTGCCGTTTCTGACTACATGGCCAGCACCAAGGGCGGTACCATCCAGCCCAGACTTTTTATTTTCCCATCTGTTATAGAAAGCTTCCAGGTTTTCTATGAAGGCTGCTTTGATGTTATCCTCTTTTAATACCAATGTGATTTTAGTCCACAGATTGATCTCATTTGGGCATACCCAAAAACACTTCCCTGATTTAATACTGCTTGTAGATAATTCTTGGATATCCGCACAAGGAGCGTGACACCAATTTTCACAAAAATGGCAAGTAATCCATGTGGAAGCCCGTTTGTTTGATTTACTGCAGACTACACAGAATTTCGTAATGTGATTTGAATGGTTGATTTACTGTAATTCTACTAGTAAACCCTTGAATATTCTACTAATAACCTCGTTAAAGTGAAGATCTGCCTATTTGTATTTCTATTTCTAACTGTACTTGTATATTAGGACAGATTACCAGTGTACATTTCTGTTTTATATTTATTGTTTGTGTTTGATAAGGGCGCCTAATACCCCGTCTGTTTACAGTCTGTTTTATTGTCCAACGAATCCGTTTGAAACCGGTCAAGGGTTCGGAACCAGTCGGATCTGATCAATGGATCACTTATTTAAAGCATATCTGGTCGGTGCTTTGGGCTAACACATGAATTAACTACTGGAAATTATTTAACCGTAGTAGATGTGTGATTAGGTTGAATACAAACGTATAACTTGCTGTTGAAGAACGAACCAGTGATTGCTGGCAGCTCTACAATGAAAGATACGGTCGAGGCCTCAACCCTTATTTACAGCCTGAACGTTTATACATCACTGTATCTAGCGTTTCTATATTTTTTCCGTCTCCACCACAACAAATGCTATATTATCACTATAGTTGACTGGTGAAGATTATTGGAGGAAAGACGTTTTTTCTGGAGTAATATTTGCTTTTCGTTGCGTATATTACGACCGCTGGTAACTACAGGATATATGAATTTCGCTATACGTCTGGTATTTCAAGAATGAAGAAAAAACTAATGATGGTCACTCCACTCCACTAAGTACCATTATATTACTGGTTAGTTGCTACTACAACACTGTATTCTCCTATTCACTGTTATTACCAGATTATATGGGAGGTACACTAGCAGGTCAGGAATATTATTAAAACAGCTGACCTGTGTGGTAAGTTTCTAGCGACTTCTGGCACCTGCCTCTTTAGGCCTATCACTTCAGTTACAATTACACCTGTTTTAATGACACTTTAGCATTTATTATCTATATACTAGGGTGCCACTGTAGTATACACTATAACACTATGTATACACAATATTATCAGGGAGACTTTCTTTCCTCAGACTGAGAAAAGTTCTATTATTATTATTTTGCACACGGCACACTAGGCCTATACTCTGCTAGGTATTAAACACTAATCCTCTTTTTTTGACTCGGTATATACTATTTTCTGCCCAAGATTGGTTCCAAGTGCTAGAGGGAGCACAATGAGGCACGCGAAGCACGCTTGGCACGAAGCACCAGTGGTAGTGAACACTGCTGACGCACCAGTGGTAGTGAACACTGCTGTGCACCAGTGGTAGTGAACACTGCTGTACCCTGGTAGTGAACACTGCTGCACACCAGTGGTTGAACCTGCTGATGCCCATTGGTTGAACACTTCTGACGCACCAGTGTGTGGTGAACACTGGTTTACCCCACCAGTGGTAGTGAACACTGCTGACGCACCAGTGTTAGTGAACACTTTCTGACGCACCAGTGTAGTGAACACTGCTACGCGCACCAGTGGTAGTGAACACTGCTGACGACAAGTGGTAAATGAAAAACTGCTGACGCGCCCCTGGTAGTGAACACTGGCTAAACCGCACCAGTTTTAGGGGAACACTGTGACGCACCAGTGGTAGTGAACACTGCTGACTGCCCAGTGGTAGTGAACACTGCTAACGCACCAGTAGGTAGTGAACACTGCTAACGCACCAGTAGTAGTGAAACACTGCTGACGCACCAGTGGTAGTGAACACTGCTGACGCACCAGTGGTAGTGAACACTGCTAACGCACCAGTGGTAGTGAACACTGCTGACGCACCAGTGGTAGTGAATACTGCTGACGCTCCAGTGGTGGTGAACACTGCTGACGCACCAGTAGTAGTGAACACTGCTGACGCACCAGTAGTAGTGGGAAAACTGCTGACGCACCAGTGGTAGTGAACACTGCTGACGCACCAGTGGTAGTGAACACTGCTGACGCACCAGTGGTAGTGAATACTGCTCATACCATCGTGGACGCTTGTAGTGTTAAGCGTGAACTATTGGGTAAACCTAGTCTGCTGGCTGAGACATCTTCTGCGTGGGGCTAGACATCTGCCACAGTGGGTAGACACTCCTGGCGGGTAGAACACCTTCCCCGTGGGGTGACACCTTCCCTGGGGAACCTGCAACCACCGCTGGGTGAGACACTCTGCCCCGTGGTGTGACTAGCTGCGTACCAGTGGTGGCCTAGACCACCGTTGTAGTGAGCTGAACCACCTTCCATGATAGTGAACACTTCCGACCTGGGGAAATACTGCTGGTGACAGCCTCCTGGGGGCGCTAGCACCTTTCCTGCTGGGGTAGGACACTCCTGCGGGGTAGGGACACCTTCCTGGTAGGGCTAGACACCTTCCTGCTGGGGGTAGTGACACTCCTGCGCCGGGCTAGGAAAACCTCCTGCGGTGGCTAGACACCTGTCCTGGGTAGGGCTAGACCACCAGTCCCGGTGGTGAACCTACTGCTGGCGGGTAGACACTCCTGCTTGGGGCTAGACACCTTCCTGCCCGGTGAACACCTCACGCAGGGGGCTGACACCCTGCCTTTGTGGGGCCTTAGACACCTTTCTGCTGGGGCTAGACATCTTCCTGCTGGGGCTAGACACCTTCCTGCTGGGGCTAGACACCTTCCTGCTGGGGGCTAGACACCTTCCTGCTGGGGCTAGACACCTTCCTGCTGGGGCTAGACACCTTCCTGCTGGGGGTAGCACTTCTCCAGCCTTCCTGAAAACCCTTCCTGCTGGCGGCTAACACATTTACTGCGCAGACAAACTTCCCCCTCTTCTCGCTGGTTTGCACTCTTCCCCGCTGGGGTAAACACCTTTATGACTGTGGGCTTTAAGCCCTTCCGCTGGGGGGGTTGCAACGTAACGTGGTGAATTTGTCTACCTTCCTTTGGGCAAGACACCTTCCTGATGGAGCTAGAATTTCCCGTGGTGTAAGACACCCACGGGCTAGCATCCTTCCTCGGCACATCTTCCTTTCGTTCAAGAATTTCTGCGGCAACAGTGCTGGGGGCCATTTTTACCCCTTTGTTTTGCATCTCTCCAGCTGGGCCAATAAATATACTGTGGCGTAAGTATTACCGTTGATTACCAACTTAGGTAGTGTATTGCTACATTTTTCAAGAGCTATGGGTTGGAGAGTAGGATCACTGTTGTAAACACGAGGCACTACTGGATGGTTAAAATGCATCCGGGTGCGCCATCTACTGTGGAGTAGATGCTACACTGCCACTATATACTGGTAGGGAGTAATCTACAGTGCTACCGTCTACTGGTGTAGTAGATCTACAGTGTTACCATCTACTGCGGTGGAGTAGATGCTACAGGCTACCATCTACTGCGTGGTAGTAATTTCCCGTGCGACCATCTACTGCGTGGTAGTAGATGCTACACTGCCACTATATACTGGGTGGTGGTATATGCTACAGTGCTACCATCTACTGCGTGGTAGTAGATTCTACAGTGCTACCATCTACTGCGTGGTAGTAGGTGCTACAGTGCTACCATCTACTGCGTGGTAGTAGATTCTATAGTGCTACCATCTACTGCGTGGTAGTAGATGCTATAGTGCCACCAGTTACTGTGTCATTGTAGACGCTACAGTGCTACCACCTACTGTCTGGTGTGAGACAATACACCACCACACTGGCACAGGGCCAGGTGATGGCAGACAAAATAAGGTGCCACCGATACGAGGCGACAGGTACACAGCAGTATCAACCTGAGGTGGCACTGTGCCAACTGCACGCAGGTAGGGGACAGAATGACATGTCTTGGCACTACCTGCCACACCTGGCCTTACGGATATATATCGGTGCCAATGCTTCCCGAATCCGCTTTGAGAGTGCCAACGCTTCCTGTATCCGCTATACAGTAGTGCCAGCGCTTCCTGTATCTGCTGTGCAGTAGTGTCAGTACTTCCTGTATCCGCTATGCAGTAGTGCCAGCATTTCGTGTATCCACTGTGCAGTAGCGCCAGTACTTCCTGTATCCACTATGCAGTAGTGCCAGGACTTCCTGTATCCACTATGCAATAGTGCCAGTACTTCCTGTATCCGATGTGCAGTAGTGCCAGCACTTCCTGTATCCGCTATGCAGTAGTGCCAATACTTCCTGTATCCGATATGCAGTAGTGCCAACACTTCCTGTATCCGCTATGCAGTAGTGCCAACACTTCCTGTATCCGCTATGCAGTAGTGCCAACACTTCCTGTATCCGCTATGCAGTAGTGCCAACACTTCCTGTATCCGCTATGCAGTAGTGCCAACACTTCCTGTATCCGCTACGCAGTAGTGCCAACACTTCCTGTATCCGCTACGCAGTAGTGCCAACACTTCCTGTATCCGCTATGCAGTAGTGCCAACACTTCCTGTATCCGCTATGCAGTAATGCCAACACTTCCTGTATCCGCTATGCAGTAGTGCCAACACTTCCTGTATCCGCTATGCAGTAGTGCCAACACTTCCTGTATCCGCTACGCAGTAGTGCCAACACTTCCTGTATCCGCTATGCAGTAGTGCCAACACTTCCTGTATCCACTACGCAGTAGTGCCAACACTTCCTGTATCCGATATGCAGTAGTGCCAACACTTCCTGTATCCGCTATGCAGTAGTGCCAACACTTCCTGTATCCGCTACGCAGTAGTGCCAACACTTCCTGTATCCGCTATGCAGTAGTGCCAACACTTCCTGTATCCGCTATGCAGTAGTGCCAACACTTCCTGTATCCACGTACGCAGTAGTGCCAACACTTCCTGATCCGATATGCAGTAGTGCCAACACTTCCTGTATCCCTATGCAGTAGTGCCAACACTTCCGTATCCGCTAACGCAGTAGTGCCAACACTTCCTGTATCCGCTATGCAGTAGTGCCAACACTTCCTGTATCCGCACGTAGTAGTGCCAACACTTCCTGTATCCGCTATGCATAGTGCCAACACTTCCTGTATCCGATAGCAGTAGTCCACACCTTCCTGTAACCCGCTATGCAGTAGTGCCACATTTCCTGTATCCGATATCCAGATGCCAACACTTCCTGTACCGTTATGCAGTAGTGCCCAACTTCCTGTATCCGATATGCAGTATGCCAACACTTCCTCCCATCCGCTTACGCATAGTGCCAACCCTTCCTTGTCCGATATGCAGTAGTGCCAACACTTCCTGTATCCGATATGCAGTAGTGCCAACACTTCCTGTGTCCGATATGCAGTAGTGCCAACACTTCCTGTATCCGATATGCAGTAGTGCCAACACTTTCCTGTCCCGATTGCAGTAGTGCCACCACTTCCTGTATCCGATATGCTCTAGTGCCAACACTTCCTTCATCCGCTATGCAGTAGTGCCAACACTTCCTGTGTCCGATATGCAGTAGTGCCAACACTTCCTGTATCCACGTCTTGTAGCACTTCATGTACTACGCCATCTACCAGTCCTCTTCACTGTACCACTCCTCTCCTAACTGTACCACTCCTCCCCTTACTGTACCACTCCTCCCTTCACTGTACCACTCCTCCCCTCTCACTGTATCACTCCTCCCCTCACTAACCACTCCTGCCTTCACTATACCACTCCTCCTCACTGTATAACTCTTTCCCCTCACTGTACCACTCTTCCTCCTCAATGTACCACTCTGCACCGTCGCACTCCCCTTCACTGTACCACTTTCTCCTCAATGTACCACCTCTGCACCGTAGCACTCCCCTTCACTGTACCACTTTCTCCCCTCACTGTACCACTCTGCACCGTAGCACTCCCCTTCACTGTACCACTTTCTCCCCTCAGTGTACCACTCTGCACCGTAGCACTCCCCTTCACTGTACCACTTTCTCCCCTCAGTGTACCACTCTGCACCGTCGCACTCCCCTTCACTGTACCACTTTCTCCCCTCACTGTACCACCCCTGCACCGTCGCACTCCCCCTTTCACTGTACCATTTTCCCTCCCTCACTGTACCACTCTTCCTCCTCACTGTACCAACTCTGCTCCGTCGCACTCCCCTCACTGTACCACTTTCTCCCCTCACTGTCCCCACTCTTCCTCCATCCACTGTACCACTCTGCACCGTCGCACTCCCCTCACTGTACCACTTTCTCCCTCACTGTACCACTCTTCCCCTCACTGTACACACTCTGCACCGTCCCCCTCCCCCTCACTGTACCACTTTCTCCCCTCACTGTACCACTCTTCCTCCTCACTGTACCACTCTGCACCGTCGCACTCCCCTTCACTGTACCACTTTCTCCCCTCACTGTACCACTCTTCCTCCTCACTGTACCACTCTCCACCGTCGCACTCCCCCTTCACTGTACCACTCCTACCCTCACTGTACCACTCCTCCCCCCCACTGTACCACTCCTCCCTCACTCACTGCACCACTCCTTTCCTTCACTGCACCACTTCTATCCCCCATTGTACCACTCTTCCCCTTCAATGTACCACTCCTCTCCTGCACTCTACCACTCCTCCCTTTTACTGTACCAGTCCTCCCCTTCAATGTACCATTCCTCCCCATCACTGTACCACCGCTTTCCCCTCACTGTACCACTCCTCCCCCTCACTGTATCACTCCACGTCATAGTACCCCTCCTCTCTCAATACCATTCTTCATTCTGACAGTAGCCCTCAGTGCCACTCCTCCCCTCACGGTGCCAACCCACCATTGGCCATAACCAACAGTGGCATCATAAAATTTGCAGCACCTGTCTGAGGGAACCCCTGGCCAGAGGTCGACCCTGTCAAGCCTTGCCAGGCGTTGGCAGGGGTGGCCACCAGACTGGCCATAAGGCCAAAGTGCAGCGGTGACGCCGGGTGCTGTGAGGGCGGAACTGTGAGGGTGGCACTGTGAGGGTGGCACTGTGAGGGTGGCACTGTGAGGGTGGCACTGTGAGGGTGGCACTGTGAGGGTGGCACTGTGAGGGTGGCACTGTGAGGGTGGCACTGTGAGGGTGGCACTGTGAGGGTGGCACTGTGAGGGTGGCACTGTGAGGGTGGCACTGTGAGGGTGGCACTGTAAGAGTCTTAGGTTTACCTGACTGAATCACATGCTCTTTCCAGTGTGTTAAAATCCTCATTATGTTGTTGTTATTGTCAAGTGTTGACAGTGTATTGTTGACAGTTAATTCGAGTGCTGCCTGCCTGGCCTGCCTGGGCTGCCTGCTGCCTGCCTGCTGCCTGGCCTGCCTGCCGCCTTGCCTGCCTGCTGCCTGCCTTGCCTGGCCTGCCTGCCTGCCTGCCTGCCTGCCTGCCTGCCTGCCTGCCTGCCTGCCTGCCTGCCTGCCTGCCTGCTGCTGCCTGGCCTGCCTGATGCCTGCTGCACTGCCTGCATGCCGCCTGCCTGCCTGCCTTCAACGTGGTTCCACCGGCGGTACTGGAGGAGACATGTGTCACATTTAGTGACTACGGCCTCATCTTCATACAGAATGGAACTAATATTCGGCTGCAACACTTCGTATCATTGCGGATGATAGGCACTTAAAGCATAAAAATCGCCCTAGGTTAAAGACACAATCAAGCAGGTTGTCCAATGGGCCAGCGGATATAACTATTTCATGTGACATTCCTCTGCTTGCTTGAGCAAATGCTTTCCACGGGGCCTGGTATAAACCAGTGACCACCAGACAACGCAAGGACTCATGCCGCCTGCATGTATGTCAGTTGCCCTGCTCTTATTTCCAGAGCTACATGCCCGATGTTGCTGCCTAAGTGGATGTTGGGGGTGGATTAATGGGGGGGAAATTTTCAATATTATAACAGAAAAAAAGTGATCATGGTAACATTATGACCAAATAAACTTGGGGCGGGTCTCTGACTCCACTCGATAGGGGTTTTGGTGTTGTTGGTTGTAACCCGCGCAAAACTCAGCGGGGGGAACAAAAAAATCCAACAAACCCAAAACCCCAAAATACACGTATTTACTGCTTTACAATGTCTCTAAAGTAGAGATAGAGAGACAGAAAGTAAGACAGAGCAGACAGTGAGACAGACAGACAGAGACACACAAAAACATACACAGACACACACACAGACAGATAGACAGACAGACAGACACAGACAGACACAAACACACACACACACACACACACACACACACACACACACACACCACACACACACTCACACACACACACACACACACACACACACCACACACACACACACACACAACACACACACACACACACACACACACACAACACACACACACACACACACACACGCACACAGACACACATACATGAAAGAATCAACGAGAAGTCCCCGGACATCATAACAGTCACAGAAACGAAACTCACTGAGACAATAACATATGTAGTCTTCCCACCGGGATATCAGATCCTGAGGAAAGATAGAAGGAGCAGAGGGGGAGGAGGGGTTGCACTGCTCATAAAAAAACGATGGAGTTTTGAGGAAATGGAATGCATGGAAGAGATTGGAGAAAGGGAACACATAGTAGGTACAATTCAATCTGGGGAACATAAGCTAGTCATTGCTGTGACCACAGAACTGCAGGAGGCCAAGAGAGGAATATGATGAGAACACAGAGCGATGGTGGACACTGGCTGAGGTGGCACGAAGAGCTCAATCGTGCAGAGCAAAGTTACTTGTTTTGGGTGATTTCAACCACAGGGAGATCGATTGGGAAAACCTGGAGCCTCATGGGGGCCCCGAAACATGGAGAGCCAAGATAATGGATGTGATACTGCAAAACCTCATGCATCAATACATCAGGGATACTACGAGAGAGAGAGGAGAGGATGAACCAGCAAGACTGGACCTTGTGCTCACCCTGAGTAGCTCAGACATTGATGACATCACATATGAGAGGTCCCTCGGAGCTAGTGACCACGTAATCCTGAGTTTTGATTAAATAGTAGAATTACAGGTGGAGAGGGTAACAGGAGTTGAATGGGAAAAGCCAAACTATAAAAGGGGGGGACTACACAGGTATGAGGAACTTCTACGGGAGGTGCAGTGGGACAGGGAAATGGTAGGAAAATCAGTAAACGAAATGATGGAATATGTAACAACAAAATGCAAGGAGGCAGAGGAAAGGCTTGTTCCCAAGGGCAACAGGAACAATGGGAAGACCAAAGCGAGTCCTTGGTTTACCCGAAGGTGCAGAGAGGCAAAAACTAAGTGCATTAGAGAATGGAAGAGGTATAGAAGGCAAAGGACCCAAGAAAACAAGGAGATCAGTCGAAGAGCCAGAAACGAATATGCACAAATAAGGAGGGAGGTCCAGCGACAGTACGAAAATGACATAGCATCGAAAGTCAAGTCTGACCCGAAACTGCTGTTTAGCCACATTAGGAGAAAGACAACAGTCAAAGACCAGGTGATCAGGCTGAGGAAAGAAGGTGGGGAACTCACAAGAAACTATCAAGAGGTATGCGAGGAGCTCAGCATGAGATTTAAGGAAGTATTTACAGTGGAGACAGGAAGGACTCTGAGAAGACAGGACAGAGGGGGACACCAACAGGGAATACACCAACAAGTGCTGGATGATATGCACACAACTGAGGAGGTGAAGAAGCTGCTAAGTGACCTTGATACCTCAAAGGCAATAGGACAGGACAACATCTCCCCGTGGGTCCTCAGGGAGGGAGCAGATATACTGTGTGTGCCATTAACCACAATCTTCAACACATCCCTTGAAACTGGGCAACTACCTGAGGTATGGAAGACCGCAAATGTAGTTCCCATTTTTAAAAAAAGAGACAGAAAAGAGGCACTAAATTACAGATCAGTGTCACTGACCTGTATAGTATGCACTATGCACGTCAGTGACACTGATTTGTAGGGCACTGCAATGGAGAAGATTATCAGGAGGAGAATGGTGGAGCACCTGGAATGGAGCAAGATTATAAACTACAACCAGCACTGATTCATGGAAGGCAAATCCTGTGTCACAAACCTTGTGGAGTTTTATGACAAAGTTGCAGAAGTAAGACACGAGAGAGAGGGGTGGGTTGATTGCATTTTCTTGGACTTCAAGAAGGCCTTCGACACAGTTCCTCACAGGCGACTAGTGCAGAAACTAGAGGATCAGGCGCGTATAACAGGAAGGGCACTGCAATGTATCAGAGAATACCTGACAGGGAGGCAACAACGAGTCATGGTACGGGATGAGATATCACAGTGGGCACCTGTGACGAGCGGGGTCCCACAGGGGTCGGTCCTAGGACCAGTGCTATTTCTGGTATATGTGAATGACATGATGGAAGGGATAGACTCAGAGGTGTCCCTGTTCGCAGATGATGTGAAGTTAATGAGGAGAATTAAATCAGATGAGGATCAGGCACGACTTCAAAGAGACCTGGACAGGCTGGACACCTGGTCCAGCAACTGGCTTCTTGAATTCAACCATGCCAAGTGCAAAGTCATGAGGATCAGAGAAGGGGAAAGAAGACCGCAGACAGAGTATAGACTAGGTGACCAAGGACTGCAAACCTCGGTCAAGGAGAAAGATCTTGGGGTGACCCTAACACCGAGCATGTCTCCGGAGGCACACATCAACCAGATAACTGCTGCAGCATATGGGCACTTGACAAACCTGAGAATAGCGTTATGATACCTTAGTAAAGAATCGTTCAAGACACTGTACACTGTGTACATCAGGCCCATACTGGAGTATGCAGCACCAGTTTGGAACCCACACCTGGTCAAGCACGTCAAGAAATTAGAGAAAGTGCAAAGGTTTGCAACATGGCTAGTTCCGGAGCTCAGGGGTATGTCCTATGAAGAAAGGTTGAGGGAAATCGGACTGACGACATTGGAGGACAGGAGGGTCAGGGGAGACATGATAACGACATACAAAATACTGCGTGGAATAGATAAGGTAGAGACAGGTTGTTCCAGAGAGAGGACACAGAAACAAGGGGTCACAATTGGAAGCTGAAGACTCAGACGAGTCAGAGGGATGTTAGGAAGTATTTCTTCAGTCATAGAGTCGTCAGGAAGTGGAACAGCCTAGCAAGTGATGTAGTGGAGGCAGGAACCATATATAGCTTTAAGACGAGGTATGACAAAGCTCAGGAAGCAGAGAGAGGACCTAGTAGCGGTCAGTGAAGAGGCGGGGCCAGGAACTGAGTCTCGACCCTTGCAACCACAATAAGGTGAGTACACACACACACACACACACACACACACACACACACACACACACACCACACACATGGAGGAGACTGGTCCTAAACCTTTCACATTACCATAAAGTACCGGAGTGAGAGATATTAAAGGTATTGCAATATAAACCCATATGAGAAACAGGGGGCGCCAGGGGCACAATATATCAGCATGGGAAGACTGTATCAACATCTAGGGGGCGCCAGGGGCACAATATATCAGCATGGGAAGACTGTAGCAACATCTAGGGGTCTATACTATTCAGCATACTGCTGCTCAATATCAAAAGTACTGCCGAGAAAAGTGTATAGATATTCAAGAGGAAACTCCATCACAACTTCCTCCATATGTCGTAAATCCGGGTGTAGTGCATTTGTGGGTCGGTGGGCCATCAACAGCAACAACCTGATTGACCAGGGAGGTGCAGCGCCCTAATTTACGGGTCAGAGGTCGGAGGTCCCCCTAGCTCCAGCTAGGGCAGGGATTTATAGTGAGGTTCTGGTCTAGGATGGCTGCCGAGGACCTATTATACTTTCTCCTGTAATCGTTGCCATAAACAACTGTAGCTGAGATTCGTTTATATCTCGCCAGTTTTACCCTTCAAGGGAGCTTCCTTGACGCTGGTGAGGGGCTCTTGATATAGGGAATTGGATCTGTGCTCCAGTTCCCTGAATTAAGCCTGAATAGCTTCCATCCCCCCCACAGGCACTGTATAATCCTAAGGGTTTAGCGCTTCCCCATCGCCACTTTTACACTTCGCACACTTTGTAAGATCTTGAAGTGTCGTACACACCTCTAAAACTATTCACGCACATCGTGAGGTGCGCTCACCTACTGTCCTACCTTCCTGGAAGCTGGCTTAGTTGTGTGTTTTACTGAATTTTAGTCTACCTGAAATCTTGCTCGCTTTCTCTCTGCCTTTGTTTAGCACTTGAAATCGAACAGGTCTTATCTTGTTGCACTTCGGTTTCCGCAAGTTCCGTTCGACGACGGACTCCTCGGTGAGACTGACTGGCGATATCCTGGAGGTTCTCGGCAGGCGCCTCCATCCTGGTATTGTTTTTCGATTTGGAGCAAGCCAGTGATATTTTGTTGAGGTTCGGGTTTTTCCGCCGTCTGTATCAGCTGTCCAGATTTCTTCCCGCGGTTTTTGCACATCAGAATATTAGAAATAAGAGTTGGTACTTGCTTCTCGCGGGAGTTTCCACTGGAGGTGGTCCTGAGGGGCAGCATTTTGTGTATAATAGGCTTTGTTTAGTAGCTATAAATGTTAGTGATCGTTGTTGTCCTGTCCGGAGTGAAGGCTTCCTTTGACCTGGACAACCTAGGAATGTATTACTTTACATCCATCTTTTGCCGGCCTACTGGTGTCGAGTGACATCGTTAGTTAGGCTAGTTTTGTACCCTCGTATAGGATGGTGAATGTACACTTTACTTGATGCTGAATGTTGAGTGGCTCATCCTTACGAGCGTCAGGTCAAGGTTTTGGGGATAGTTCCTCGACCATAGAGCCGACACCTGAAGAAAATCAAAACGGATGTCCTATTACTCTTGATCGAGGATCATTGGACGTTTCGGCATCCTTATGCTGGTCCTGACTGACCACCATAAAGATGCTCTGCTTAATACTAGATCTGATCCTTCTCCTGAGATTTCGACTGCGCATTGAGTTATTCCGAAATTTCAAGTGGAAAGTCTATGTTGATCCTGGAAAGCTCCTCTCAGACCTACGCTATGAGGATTTGGTTTACGCTGTTCTAAACATGGTGCACGGCTGACAATTTGGTTTATCATAATGTTCCATCAGTGATAGCTTGGGGTCTTCTGGTCGCTTATGGCTCATACAAAAAAAAACAGGTTGCATTCCTGACAATGCAACCTGACAGGTTGCATTCCTGAAGTGCAATGCATTCCTGCATTGCACTTCCTGACAACTCTGTGACTGAAGAAATACTTCCTAACATCCCTGTGATTCATCTGAGTCTTCAACTTCTATCTGTGATTCCTTGTTTCTGTGTACAAACCTCTCCTCAGTTTCCTTGCATATTGTTGTCACATAATCCATCATCTCATCTACTGAGTTCTCTGTCCCACTGAGCCTCGTGCAGGAAATTCTTCAAGTCTGTGTAGTCCCCTCTCTTGTAGTTTGGCTTCATTAGTCCTGCCCTTCCTGCTTCCCTCTCCACTATTATGTATTCGAAGCTCAGAACCATGTGGTCACTGACCCCGAGGAGTCTTTCATATGTGATGTCCTCAATAATTGCACTACATCCAGTCTTGCTGGTTCGTCCTCTCCTCTCTCTCTGGTAGTGTGTGTGTGTGTGTGTGTGTGTGTGAGAGAGAGAGAGAGAGAGAGAGAGAGAGAGAGAGAGAGAGAGAGAGAGAGAGAGAGAGAGAGAGAGAGAGAGAGAGAGAGAGAGAGAACACAAGGTCCAGTCTTGCTGGTTCATCCTCCCCTCGCTCTCTGGTAGTGCCCCTGTTGTGTTGATGCATGAGGTTTTCCAGTATCACATCCATTATCTTGGCTCTCCATGTTTCGGGGCCTCCATGAGGCTCCAGGTTTTCCCAATCGATCTCCCTGTGGTTGAAATCACCCATAACCAATAACTTTGCTCTGCACGCTTGAGCTCTTCGTTTCGCCTCAGCCAGTGTGTTCACCATCACTCTGTTGTTCTCATCATACTCCCCTCTTGGTCTCCTGCAGTTCTGTGGTGAGTTATACATCACAGCAATGACTACCTTATGTTCCCCAGATTGAATTGTTCCTGCTATGTAGTCCCTTTCTCCAATCTCGTCCATGCCCTCCATTTCCTCAAAACTTCATCGTTTTTTTATGAGCAGTGCAACCCCTCCTCCCCCTCTGCTCCTATCTTTCCTCAGGATCTGATATCCCAGTGGGAAGATTGCATCTGTTATTGTCTCAGTGAGTTTCGTTTCTGTGACTGCTATGATGTCCAGGGACTTCTCGTTGATTATTTTGTGCCATTCCTTGTTTTTATTTGCTATTCTATCTGCGTTTGTGTACCACACCTTCAGCTTCTTGTCTATCACAGTGGACCTGGAGAATATTGGGGTTGGGGAGTGGGAGCCCTGGGGGGTTATGGGGGTTTGTGGTGTGGGTGGGATTTGTGGTGGGGGGTGAGGGCAGAGTGCCCATAGGGAGCTGCTGTGGCAGTGGGGTTTGTGATGTGGGGGTGGGGGCAGAGGGAACAGTGTGTGGGTGTTGGTTGAGATTTTTCAGCTATGTTGGGGTTTTCACAGTGTGGGTGGGGTTTGTGGTGGGGGGTGGGGGCAGAGTGCCCAAAAGGGGCTGCTGTAGCGGTGGAGTTTGTGGTGGAGGATGGAAGCAGAGGGAACAGTGTGTGGGTTTTGGTTGAGGTTGTTCAGTTGCTTTGGGGTTGTTGTGGGTGTCTCTGTAGGGTGTATTTGTCCTTCCACCTGAGTCTGGGTTCTGCTCGTCCTCATCATTGCCTCCCGTTCCTCCTTTCATTTTTGTACCCTCTCAGTCTCGTCCTTTCCTCCTGTGTTCTGTCGCGATCGAGGTACATACTCCGGTACTCTGAATTGTCCCTCAGTCATGCTTTCTCCTGCAGGACCCTGGTTCGAGCTGATTCTGCCTTGAAGGCTACTTTGATAGGCCATCTCCTTCTGCATGCAAACCATCCAATTCTCCAAAAATTTGCCACCTGGGTCATCTCTCCTCTCCTATTGCTTTCAAGATACCTTTGATTGATTTCTTCTCCCCCTGGATTCTTTCATCATAGGTTTCCCCTTCAACTTCTTGGAGCCCATAGACAAACATTGACCTCTCCCTCTCCTCCTCCCACTGTGTCTCTTTTTCCATCCTCTGAGGTGTTTTATCTCCTTCCATCGAGACGATCCTGCCTTCAACCCCTGCCCTTGCTGCAGCCCCTATGCTCAGTGGACTGTCTTCCCTGCTCAGCTGTTCCCTGCCACTGTAGTTGACTGTTAGAGTCTCTGCATAAGTCTTGTCTCCTGTATTGACTGCAGGCTTCACGATTGGTCTTCCTGTGCTCATCTTTTCCTGAATCAATACAGCTCCCTCATCTGTGACTAGTATAGAAGTCCCTGATGTTATTCCTGTGCTGTCATTTGTCTCTCTATTCTGTTGCAGGTTTTTTAGCTCCTCTTTTAAGCACTTTATCTTATCTTCTGCTGCTAAGATTTGTAGCCCCCAGTTCCTGCTCTCTTCAGCTATCCTCTCCTCCATTACCCTGCCGAGCTCAGCTAGCTTCCTTCCCCACTCTTCCTCCATTTTTGTGAGCTCTACCTCCCAATCTTCCCTCCCAGGTTCCTCCCTCCTGGGTTCAAACTCCAGACCCCTGGGTCTCTGCCCTCTTGGGTTACCCATTTTTTTAACCACAGAAAGGAGCTTCTGAGAGACAGGGAGGGAGAGAGAGAGGGATAGAGAGAGAGGGAGAGAGAATGCTGGGAAGAAGGTTAGGGATAATGAGTGGGGAGGGAGGGGAGTTAGGGGAGTCCAAGGGAGGGAAGGGAAGATGAATGGAAGGTGTGTGTGAGGAGGGGAGAGAGAGAGCAAGAGGTGGAGAAATAAGATAGAAAGTAAGAGATAGAGATAGAGCAGAGTGAGGGGAAAGATGGAAAGAAAGGGAAAGAAAGGTAGAGAGAGAGAGAGGGGGGGAGAGAGGGCTTGGGACCAGATGTCCAGTGGTGGGTAGGGGAGATAGTTGGTGTGTGGTTGAGGGGTAACTGTTACTCCACTCTCGTGTATGTATCCCTTTGTCGGGCAAGTGGCCATAAAATTAGAAATTCGAACTGAACTCCCTATGGTGGATAGAGTAACTTAATACAAGGTCAATGAGCCTATATAAATCGATTTCTGATGGTTAGTTTTCAAGCAATTGCTAATCTCCGAAGTCCGAAAATTTTCCCACTTGCCCGACAAAGGGAGTAAAAATCAGAATGTTGCAAACTTGCAATTGTTAATAAAACACCCAATAACTATTTTTTAAATTTATTATACAAACAGACAATATCAAAAACATAAATGGAACTTGTATCAAAACAGTTTGTAAGTATTAGAAAAATGTAAAAATTAAACAAATAGCAACAAGGACACATTGCAAAGGGATAAAACTTTAAAGTCCCATATTCCTGAGATTCATGAGGAAGACCAATTATTCTATATTGCTAATTGATGGTATGGTAGTCGCTGAAGCAATTTCTATTACTCTTTATGCACAGATTTACTTTGCATACAGAACACTGGAATGAGGATGTTACCAATTTCTTCGAGTTGCTGCAATACTTGCAAGTAAGCGGCTTTTTTCCTGCCACTGGAAAGTGGTTTAGAGTTCTGTCAAGCCTAACACTGTCATCAGGCCTTTCTGCACGTTGTCCCTTCACAGCTTTCACTATGCTGACACCATTGGAAGTACATGGTGAATTACTTGGTGAAGGTCTTGTAGATGTTCTTAGGGTGCTGCCTCTAACGTTTTGTCCTTTAGACCTTGCAGTGACAGAGATATTATTCCTGAAATACTTCAGTGGCATACACTTGGTATTTAGTGCTCGAGAATCACGGCAATAAAGCAGCCATGCATTCACAACAGCAAGATCAAGAACATAGGCAAATATCCGCATGTACCAACGTTTTGATTTCATTGGTGTTCTGTACAGATGCACCAACATGTTACTTTTGTCAATACCTCCCATGTTTGCATTATAGTTCTTGATGACTGCAGGGCACTGTAAGTGGTCTTTGTTCTTTGTAGCCTTGTTATATCTTTCAACAAGACTCACAGGATTGACCCCAACATCACTTGTCACTAAAGTCACAACTTTGGTGTCCTTCCATCTTACAACAAGGACACCATCATTGTTTTTGAAGCTAAAAGTGCCCCTGTCCACATTGTTCCTTTCCATTTGTTTGACAGGCATCAGATCTGGCTTACCACATCTATTTTCACGTACTGTTCCAGTGTATCTGCAGTTATACTTATCTCTTAGTAGCTTGACCAAAGGTATACTTGAAAAGAAATTGCCAGCATAGATTGCTGATGTGTTGGTCTTGTTCATAGTTGCTGCAAGTACCAGAACAATCTTTGTACTTATTGGAAGTTCAGTTTCTTCCTGTGGAAGCTTTATGGGATGGCTGTCAAAAGTTGGTGTGCCTTGATACATGAGTATATCATGTATGATTCCATCTTCACTTGCACGACAAAAAAGTTTGAAACCCCACTTATCTGGTTTGGTTTTGATGTACTGCCTTAGGTTTCCAGCAGTTTTACCCTTGAAACCAACCATGACTTCATCAATAGATTGCTTGGGTGTAGCTGGAACTTTCAAGCAAGCATTAGTTAGTGCAGTGTAAAGAGGCCTTACTTTGTGGAATCTGTCATTATCCTTTTTTGTGTTGTCATTGAAATGAATAGTATGTCTAAGTAACCTAAACCTCTTAGACCTCATGGCTTCTGCAACCTGGGGGATCCTAAATTCACTTTTCCAATAGTCTTCGAGTGATGGTAATGGAACAATACCCATGAACAACAAAATACCTATGAACCTCATGATCTCTTCAGAATCTGTTGCAAAATTATTATGTTTTTTTGCTTGGAATACAAATTTGTTTGATATACTATGTTATCTACCATGTCTGGAGTAAAGAAAATACCAAAATACTCATATGGAGACCTAATTACAAGAGGCTTTTCATGTTCATATGCCAGCAAAGGATCATTTTTGATGTCAACCTGGGTCCACTGAGATGAAGCTTGAAGAGCAATATCTTCATGAATATCTTCCTCATCAGGGTACTCCTCAATCATAATAGCTTTCTTTTTCTTCACTAATTTCTGCTTTTTGGGTGGCCTTTCTTCCTCCTCATCATCACTTGACACCTCTGCATCCGGTGGCAAGTATTCATCACCACTATCCAGCAATTCTGGGTCATCTACCTCTGATTCTGAGTCACTGTCATCCAAAATGCAGACATATTTCGACCTGGTGCTGGAGGGCTCCCCACAAAACAATTTCTCATTGATCTGGAAGGACAATAGAAACCTTCTGTATAGATCCAGACCACTACAGAGTTCATATATGCAATAGAATTTTTTTATAAATATTTATTTTACTGAAATTGTACTATGTCACATCTCGGGCAGGTACGAAAATTTTCGTACTTCCTTTGTTGCACTTTTTTCAACTGCATGCTACACTCACATTATGCTTCACACGGACTTTATGTATATATCAAAATATGCCTAAACTATTCATGTACGCACTAAACACAACAATCAGTACTTACCGACATTGTAGAAGGTAAAATCCAAGAGTATATTAGTGGCACTGGATGGAAAAAACCCACTCAGGGCGACGCCAAGCCATGAGTGTTTATGTTTTGATCTCTCAACCAATGGGAAGGCGGCAAACGCCATCATCACTTAGCTGAAGCAACTCAGGGAAGGCTTGTGATTGGCTAGAATTAAAAAACGGGAATCCAGATGCGCGGTGCGTGTAGGATGACACCTGTAAAGTTGCATGTGTTTAAGTCCGAAAATTTTCTGACCTGCCCGACCCTGTGCTGTCATTTGTCTCTCTATTCTGTTGCAGTTTTTTAGCTCCTCTTCTAAGCACTTTGTCTTATCTTCTGCTACTAAGACTTGTAGTCCCCACTTCCTGCTCTCTTCAGCTATCCTCTCCTCCATTACCCTGCCGAGCTCAGCTAGCTTCCTTCCCCACTCGTCCTCCATTTTTGTGAGCTCTACCTCCCAATCTTCCCTCCCAGGTTCCTCCCTCCTGGGTTCAACCTCCAGACCCCTGGGTCTCTGCCCTCTTGGGTTACCCATTTTTTTTAACCACAGAAAGGAGCTTGTGAGAGACAGGGAGGGAGAGAGGGATAGAGAGAGAGGGAGAGAGAATGCTGGGAAGAAGGCTAGGGATAATGAGTGGGGAGGGGGAATTAGGGGAGTCCAAGGAAGGGAAGGGAAGATGAATGGAAGGTGTGTGTGAGGAGGGGAGAGAGAGAGCAAGAGGTGGAGAAATAAGATAGAAAGGAAGAGATAGAGATAGAGCAGAGTGAGGGGAGAGATGGAAAGAAAGGGAAAGAAAGGTAGAGAGAGCGAGAGAGGGGGAAGAGAGGGCTTGGGACCAGATGTCCAGTGGTGGGTAGGGGAGATAGTTGGTGTGTGGTTGAGGGGTAACTGTTACTCCACTCTCGTGTATGTATGTGTGTATGTGCCCCCACTTCTAAGTATTCATACTGCTAATAAATACCAGTAATTCTAAAACTTACCAATAGTAATTCTAACACTTATCAATTCTACTTATAAAATACAGAAAGTAATACTAGGTTCTAAAAGTTAACCTCTCTCAACTTCTACAAGTGTCTACCCTTGTGTGTGTGTGTGTCTGATGTTACACCTCTTTAAACCGCTTCCCTCTCCTCACACTCTCATCAACCCTGTCTCCACCTTATCTACGCTGTTTCTACTCTAATTCTGGTAATAGTTTGCAGGAGTGACTGACGAGTATCTAACAGTGATGCAGAGACCAGAATCTGACATGCATAAATAACAAAAAGGCACAATACTGTGACTGGAACGATACACAAATAACCCGCACATAAAAGAGAGAAGCTTACGACGACGTTTCGGTCCGACTTGGACCATTGACAAAGCAACCATTGACATGCAACCACAACAGGTGGGAAGTACTTGCGCTGGGAGCAGGGCAATGACAAGTTGCCAGATGCTGATGACATAGTCGTCGTACATTGGCCTTGTATCACTATTTTGAAAATCCTTCACCCATGATATTTATAACCATATATGCTCATACACCCCGCGTTCCTCAAGTGATTTCACTTTTCACTTATGATAGAATACACTTCACATTCGGTGGGCTACACCTTATATTTATAATGGCACACAACCTGTTGTGACTTCACTGCTTCGGCAGGCCTACTCCTGCCACTTTTTTTTTTTTTTTTTTACACAGGGTTTGACAAGGTTAAGGATCCCTAGCTTTATTGACAAGCTATTTACAGGCTAAGGATTCCTAACTTTATTGGCAAGCTAAGAGCTGTTTTCTACATCAGCTCATTTGAAAGCATTTTTATTATGATACATACAAGTAGGGAACAGGATGAAATTGGAGCCATCTGTGGGCCAGCATTTTCATTTGATCAACTGACTTTATCTCGTTGACATCATTATGCTGTACGAATGTGTTCCATACTCGAGTCATCCTGGGTATGTATGATCTCAGATGGAGTGATGTTCTGGAGAAGGGTACAGCCAGAGTGAAGTTGCTGCTTTCTGCCCATCTTGTGGCATAAAAGCTTGTTTCACGCTGTCCTCGAAGTGGATCCAAGTGTGGTACTTTGACAATATTGGCCTTGTACATAACAGTAAGGCCACCCACATCCCTCCTATGTTGAAGGCTCTGCTGAAATGACAGATCTATCCAGGATGGGTCCAGGCGAGAGATGAGACATCTTGCTCTGTTCTCTACTCTGTCAAGCAGTCGAAGATGAGAGGTGGGGCAGGCAAACCAAGAAAGTGGAGCATACTCAAGGTGTGAGCGTACTTGTGCCTCTTACAAAATCTTGCAACCCCTACTGTAAAGTAGATGCGAGATACGGCGAAGTGCTGTAAGCTTCCTGGCTGCCTTGTTTGCAAGATTTACAACATGGTTCTTCATGGTTAGTTTGGAGTCAAAGTTCACCCCAAGGATATCAACTTCACCAGGTGCCAACACCCTCCCATTCATCCTTACTACTGCACCAGCATTACCATCATGGTGCCTAGAGACGATCATCATTTGCGTTTTCTCAGGTGCAAATGTTACTTGCCATCTATTTCCCCAAGCTGATATAGCTCTCAGCTGGTGATTGATGTAGCTTAGAGCAGCTGGCATTTCTTGGATAAGTGAATGCCAGTGTACAGTCGTCTGCATATGCATGTGATTCTGGGATGAGATGAAGAAGGTCGTTGAAGTAGACATTCCATAACAATGGTCCCAGCACGCTTCCTTGTAGAACACTTGCCCCAATAGGATGTCTTGCTGATTCCGTTCCATTGAGAACTACACTTAGAGATCTACCATGAAGGTAATCACTGAGGAGACATAGCGTAGAGCCTACAATTCCCAGTGCTTGAAGTTTTGGTAAGAGGCCCTGGTGCCACACCCGGTCGAAAGCGCCAGCAATGTCCAGTGCTACCACACAGCTGACTTTGGATTCATCCAGTGACTGGTGCCACTTAGTGGAGAGGTTTAACAACAGATCAGCAGCAGAGTAACCTTTCCTGAAGCCATATTGACGATCACAAAGTACTAAGTGATAGTCAAAAAACTCTGTCATTTGTCTTGAGATTATTGTCTCAAGGATCTTACCAGTGATTGACAGGAGTGACACTGGTCTGTAGTTGCTGATTTCTGCTCTGCTCTTCTTTTTGTGAACAGGGACTACATTTGCCTCTTTCCATAGAGAGGACCATTTACACTGTACTAGGCAGTGCTGAAAGTTGCGAGTTAGAGGTGCTGCTAGCTGGTCTGCACATCTTCTCAACAATCTTGGGCTCAACTTGTCTGGGCCCACAGCCTTTTCTTGGTCAAGCGATTTAAGAAGGAAATGCACCTCCTCCTGCCTTATTGTCACCACTGACAGTTTTGACAGTTCTTGCAGCTAGCCAAGGAGGGTCCCTTGCTGGATCAGGAACTTGCATTCCCTAGTTGTACATTTTATTTTTCCTTTCTTTTGCTTATTAATTTTTTCCCTCTCACTGTATGCTGCCCCACATTTCACTTGTTAACCAATCTCTCGTAATTCTTGAACACCCGCTTCCACACTCACTATGATCTTTGTATATTTGAATCTGTGTGGCAATAGGTACCTACTAGGCCCCTAATGGTTTGCACTTTGAAATATTGATGATTTCAGGCTTCCTCTCGACTTTTTTTTAACTAATAACTTTGGTTATCACTCGTAGGGTTGCTCGCTGACGTTGTCAATACCACTGGTTACTTCTAGTATTTACTGCACACCTTAGAAACACTAAGGTTCTCGGAGCCTTGTGCCCCCACGTCTGCGTGTCTCGGCTGTGTGTGTGTGTACTCACCTAATTATACTCACCTAATTGTGGTTGCAGGGGGTCGATACACAGCTACTGGCCCAGGCTCTCTCTGCTTCCAGAGCTTTGTCATACCTAGTCTTAAAGCTGTGTATGGTTCCTGCCTCCACTACATCACTTGTTAGGCTATTCCACTTCCTGACGACTTTATGACTGAAGAAATACTTCCTAACATCCCTATGACTCGTCTGAGTCTTCAGCTTTCAATTGTGACCCCTTGTTTCTGTCCCCTCTCTGGAACAGCCTGCCTCTGTCTACCTTATCTATTCCACGCAGTATTTTCTATGTCGTTATCATGTCTCCCCTGACCCGCCTGTCCTCCAATGTCGTCAGTCCGATTTCCCTCAACCTTTCTTCGTAGGACATACCCCTGAGTTCCGGAACTAGCCTTGTTGCAAACCTTTGCAAACCTTTGTGTGTGTGTGTGTGTGTGTGTGTGTGTGTGTGTGTATTTGTGATATACATTTGAACCGTGTGCTAGCAGCTTCCGCCTTTTAGACTGTCATATACTTTTAGTCTTATGAATTAATGTATTTATTGCAAAATGAACTTATGTGAATGCTTTTAACTGTGTGTGTGTGTGTGTGTGTGTGTGTGTGTGTGTGTGTGTGTGTGTGTGTGTGTGTGTGTGTGTGTGTGTCTGTGTGTGTGTGTGTGTGTATTTGTGATATACATTTGAACCGTGTGCTAGCAGCTTCCGCCTTTTAGACTGTCATATACTTTTAGTCTTATGAATTAATGTATTTATTGCAAAATGAACTTATGTGAATGCTTTTAACTGTGTGTGTGTGTGTGTGTGTGTGTGTGTGTGTGTGTGTGTGTGTGTGTGTGTTGTGTGTGTGTGTGTGTGTGTGTGTATGTGTGTGTGTGTTACAAAACTCGTCTTCTTTACCTTCTCCAATGGTATGGTAGTGTTAAGGTAACATTCATGTCGAACATATGGCCTGTTTACGGTTTTGTAACAGTAACTTTTAATAAGAATTCAGGATTACGAAAGAAATAACTAAAACTTAGAATCTTTACTAGTAGAGCTTCAGCTTAATGTATGATATAATGTTAATCCTAACATAAAATGAGGAGTTTAACTCTTACATTTCTCTTGTTACGTACCAGTACATTGATATGAATAAACGAACCTCTTGAGGTCGATTTTTGTACTAAGTTCACCAGTAATATGCACCTACAATGGTTATTAAGACTTATCCACAAAGTAACTTATAATGCTTTTAAAGACTTAGCTGAACTATCAATTCAGAGTATACTAGAACTCGCAAGTGACGGACTTAGTCTCATTCCCATCCAGCATGACTTAGAATAGCATAGACCACAAATTAACACCAAGGCCGGCAAGGATTGTTCGGTCAACTGAAAGATTAATTCGCTAGAGTATAAATAACTCTAAAGTGACAAGCTTAAGAAAGGAAGTCAAAAATGAAATAAAAACGACCACCAGAGAGACCTAGACATTTCTCTTATTAGAGGTCAATGAATAACTGAGTGAGATATGCTCCCTTGGCTATGCAAGCCCGGACTAGAAGTGAGAGAGCTAGTCAGAGTGAGTGTGAAGGACCAACTCTCAGCGAGTGCTGTAAAGCTATTCAGAGTAAGGGTGGCGAACCTACTGACGGTACCACTGAGTGGTAAGCCGACGTCAGGTTGGTCACGTGACTAAGGGAGACCTCAGTACCTGAACTGCTAATAACCGGCACTTAAACCTAGCGGTTTCCCACTACATGGAAATAAGAACATTAAAGCCTAACAAAACATAATATAATACAATATTAGCATTAATATTAGCCTTAACATGTATATTATAAAATAAAGGGGCCTGTGGAAAATTACATTTATCTGAATGTAACTAATTATGTACATAACAGTAAATGATAACAAAGATAATTATTATTTATCAATGTTACATAGACAAGTAGGAATTTGGGACACCTAGGTCGCAAAAAATGTCCCCCTTCGATACCTACCACTGTCATAACCACAAGTTGCTCTGGACCTATTAATTAAATGAAATATACATATACCAGGAATACTGGTAAATATATAAATTTGTGGACTGAATATTAAAAATAATAAATGGTTATATATATACACAATTACATAACAGAAGGAAAATATATCTTAATATCACTCACCAATTTGACTGGAGATTAAGTTGTATCATACTCAAAAAAACCTCACTAACTAAATTTATGAAAACACTGGCCAGAATTATACACAAATCTAGAGAGCTTATCTGAGGTTCCTGGAGCTGTCTTGTCCAGTCGTCTGATATCTCAAGCTATGCAGGAATGCACATCCACCAATTTCGCCTCCTATTTGAGAGTTGTCAACACAATTTTAACCTCTAGAGCACGAAAATTTCTACCCCATTCACCAACGTTTCTAATACAAATTCAAAACCAAGATGGCGAGTCTCCTCCTGCGCAGGCGCATCTTCCCGTTTTCGATTACATAAGTTTTAAATACAGTATGGCCATCTATTTACATTTAATAACTACTGTATTTCTGGAAAATATATACAGCATTTTCCACAGGGACTATCCTAGGTTAGTTCCAGAGCTAAGGGGAATGTCCTATGAAGAAAGATTAAGGGAAATCGGCCTGACGACACTGGAGGACAGGAGGGTCAGGGGAGACATGATAACGACATATAAAATACTGTGTGGAATAGACAAGGTGGACAAAGACAGGATGTTCCAGGGAGGGGACACAGAAACAAGAGGTCACAATTGGAAGTTGAAGACACAAATGAGTCAGAGAGATATTAGGAAGTATTTCTTCAGTCATAGAGTTGTAAGGCAGTGGAATAGCCTAGAAAATGACGTAGTGGAGGCAGGAACCATACACAGTTTTAAGACGAGGTTTGATAAAGCTCATGGAGCGGGGAGAGAGAGGGCCCAGTAGCAACCGGTGAAGAGGCGGGGCCAGGAGCTAAGACTCGACCCCTGGAACCACAAATAGGTGAGTACAAATAGGTGAGTACACACACACACACAAACACACACACACACACCTAGTAGTAGTGGCCAGTGAAGAGGCAGAGTCAGGAGCCATGACTCGACAACTGCAACTACAATTAGGTGAGCACACACAGACACACAGACTGTCACGAGTATGGCCATACCCGTTTTATTTTATGTGTCTGTGTGTGCTCACCTAATTGTAGTTGCAGTTGTCGAGTCATGGCTCCTGACTCTGCCTCTTCACTGGCCACTACTACTAGGTGTGTGTGTGTGTGTTTGTGTGTGTGTGTGTACTCACCTATTTGTACTCACCTATTTGTGGTTCCAGGGGTCGAGTCTTAGCTCCTGGCCCCGCCTCTTCACCGGTTGCTACTGGGCCCTCTCTCTCCCCGCTCCATGAGCTTTATCAAACCTCGTCTTAAAACTGTGTATGGTTCCTGCCTCCACTACGTCATTTTCTAGGCTATTCCACTGCCTTACAACTCTATGACTGAAGAAATACTTCCTAATATCTCTCTGACTCATTTGTGTCTTCAAACTTCCAATTGTGACCTCTTGTTTCTGTGTCCCCTCCCTGGAACATCCTGTCTTTGTCCACCTTGTCTATTCCACGCAGTATTTTATATGTCGTTATCATGTCTCCCCTGACCCTCCTGTCCTCCAGTGTCGTCAGGCCGATTTCCCTTAATCTTTCTTCATAGGACATTCCCCTTAGCTCTGGAACTAACCTTGTGGCAAACCTTTGTACTTTCTCTAGTTTCTTGACGTGCTTTATCAAGTGCGGGTTCCAAACAGGTGCTGCATACTCCAGTATGGGCCTGACATACACGGTGTACAGTGTCTTGAACGATTCCTTACTAAGGTATCGGAATGCTGTTCTCAGGTTTGCCAGGCGCCCATATGCTGCAGCAGTTATCTGATTGATGTGTGCCTCCGGAGACATGCTCGGTGTTATACTCACCCCAAGATCTTTCTCCTTGAGTGAGGTTTGCAGTCTTTGGCCACCTAGCCTATACTCTGTCTGTGGTCTTCTGTGCCCTTCCCTATCTTCATGACTTTGCATTTGGCAGGATTAAATTCGAGAAGCATTTGCTGGACCAGATGTCCGTCTGTCCAGGTCTCTTTGAAGTCCTGCCTGGTCCTTATCAGATTTAATTCTCCTCATTAACTTCACATCATCTGCAAACAGGGACACTTCTGAGTCTAACCCTCTCATCATGTCGTTCACATATACCAAAAATAGCATGGTCCTAGGACCGACCCTCGTGGGACCCGCTCGTCACAGGTGCCCACTGTGATACATCATTAGTACCATGACTCGTTGTTGCCTCCCTGTCAGGTATTCTTGATCCATTGCAGTGCCCTTCCTGTTATATGCACTGATGCTCTAGCTTCTGCACTAATTCTTGTTAGGAACTGTGTCAAAGGCCTTCTTGCAGTCCAAGAAGATGCAATCAACCCACCCCTCTCTCTCGTGTCTTACTTCTGTTATTTTATCATAAAACTCCAGAAGGTTTGTGACACAGGATTTGCCTTCCATGAATCCGTGCTGGTGGCATTTATACTCTGTTCCGTTCAGGTGCTCCACCACTCTCCTCCTGATAATCTTCTCCATAATTTTGCATACTATACACGTCAATGACACAGGTCTATAGTTTAGTGCCTCTTTTCTGTCTCCTTTTTTAAAAATGGGAACTACATTTGCCGTCTTCCATACCTAGGTAGTTGCCAGTTTCCAGGGACGTGTTGAAGATTGTGGTAAGTGGCACGCACAACATATCTGCTCCCTCTCTAAGGACCCCGGGGAGATGTTGTCGGTCCATTGCCTTTGAGATATCGATGTCCCTTAGCAGTTTCCTCACCTCCTCCTCATCTGTATGTATGTCGTCCAACACTTGTTGGTGTATTCCTGTGCTGGTGTCCCCATCTGGTCTGTCCCCCAGAGTCCTTCCTGTCTCTACTGTAAATACTTCCTTAAATCTCTGTGTTGAGCTCCTCACATACCTCTGATCGATTCTTGTGAGTTCTCCACCTTCTTTCCTCAGCCTTATCACCTGGTCCTTGACTGTTGTCTTCCTCCTAATGTGGCTATACAGCAGTTTCGGGTCAGATTTGACTTTCGATGCTATGTCGTTTTCATACTGTCGCTGGGCCTCCCTCGTTATCTGTGCATACTCGTTTCTGGCTCTTCTACTAATCTCCTTGTTTTCCTGGGTCCTATGCCTCCTGTACCTTTTCCATTCTCTGTTGCACTTAGTTTTTGCCTCCCTACACCTTCGGGTAAACCAAGGACTCGTTTTGGTCTTCCTATTATTTCTGTTTCCTTGGGAAAAAAACTTTCCTCTGCCTCCTTGCACTTTGTTGCCACATATTCCATCATCTCGTTTACTGATTTTCCAACCATTTCTCTGTCCCACTGAACCTCCTGCAGGAAGTTTCTCATACCTGTGTAGTCCCCCCTTTTATAGTTTGGCCTGTCCCCTTCAGTTCTGTTACTTCTCCATTGTAACTCTACTTATAATCAAAACTCAGAAACCACGTGATCGCTAGCTCCAAAGGGCCTCTCGTAAGTGATATCCTCAATGTTGAAACTGCTCAGGGTGAACAAAGATCCAGTCTTGCTGGCTCATCCTCCCTCTCTCTCAGGTTGTGCCCCTGACATGTTGATGATGAGGTTTTTCAAGTACCAATCCATTATCTTGGCTCTCATGTTTCGGACCCCCATGTGGCTCCAGTTTTCCCAGTCGATCTCCCTGTGGTTAAATGGGCCATTACCAGTAACTTTGCTCTGCTCGAGGTGAGCTCTTATTCCCACCTTTCAGCCAGTGAGTCCACAATCACCTGTGTGTTTTATTCGTATTCACTATCTTGGCCTCCTGCAGTTCGGGTGGGTTATAATCACTCCAATGATACTTTATTGTATTTCCGGACTGAATTGTACCTACAATGTAGTCTCTTTCTCCAATCATGTCCATGCTTCCATTTCCTCAAATCCCTCGTGTTTTATGAGCAGTGAACCCTCTCCCCTCTACTCCTTCTATCTTTCCTCAGGATTGGGATATCCGTTGGGAAGATTGTGTCTGTTATTGTCTCAGCGAGTTTATTTCTGTGATGCTTTGATGTTTGGGGATTTTCAATGATTCTTTCGTTCCTCTCCTCTGTTTATTCGTTATTCCATCGCGTTTGTGTACAAACTTTCAGTTTCTTTTCTTCATGTGGTCATGCAAGAATATTGGGGTTGGGGAGCAGAGCTTGGTGGGGGCCTATATGGGGCTGTGGTGTAGGTGGGGTTGTGTGTTTGTGTGCGTGTGTTTGTGTGTGTGTGTGTGTTTGTGTGTGTGTGTTTGTGTGTGTGTTTGTGTGTGTGAACTCGCCTATTTGTGGTTGTAAGGGTGTCAGTTCACAACTCTTGGCCCCACCTCTTCGCTGGTCGCTACTAGGTCCACACTCTCTCTGCTCCATGAACTTTATCATACATCTTCTTAAAGCTATAAGAACATAACGAAGGAACACTACAACAGGCCTACTGGCCCATGCGAGGCAGGTCCACGTCACCTCCCGGCTTAAACCAATAATCCACCTAGTCAGGTCAGATCACGTCCACTTAAGGAGCATGGCATCAGACCTATTAACACAAACTAGTCAGGTCCAACTCACACCACCCACACCCACTCATGTATTTATCCAACCTATTTTTAAAACTACATGTTACAAAAAACGCGATTCTAAAAGCTTAGAGATCTCCAGTGAATACTAGAAAGGACTGCCCTTTCTAGCATCCAGCCTGTTACTGGGTTTTCGTAACAATTAGTCAGTATCCTTGTCCAATTATCCATTAGAATTCAGTAAGAATTATTAGCGCTTCAGGATTACAACTGGTAGGCTACTAACTAGAGAAATTAAAATTTAATAAATTTATTAAGTTGCCTAGGCGTATATCAAATTAAATTAAATCAATATCAACAAAATAAGAATAATCACTTCTCTCGTGTACAGTATTATTGTGCTGATAGCACATATCACATGTAAGTCTTAAGTACCATCTGGTACATTAATATTTAATAATACAATATACAAATAATTATGTGTATGTGTGTAAGTGCTCTAAGTAGTTCGCTATGTCTCACGACTCGATTAGACTTAAACAAGTGACTGACAAAGTCCTCAAATAAACTAACTTCTTGACCAACTGGCAGTCAGAACAGTCTGCTTGAACAATAAAAAGAATGCTAAGCCCAATAGCAATATAACAAGCAACTGCGACACAGAATTAGGAACAAGGAGATAATATAACGACACTAAGTAGGGACCATCAGCAGATCCTCCACAAGTCACAAAACTCCCCTACTACTGAATGTAAGTTCAGCATAAGAAAATCCCCGACTGTGACAGTACACAGATACCAGTACAAATTAGGTCAGAAGCTACAGCTCAGGACCTGAGTTTCTCAGAGTGTCTATGCGACACACAACCTCAGTACAACGTCGAAAATCACTAAATCTAGACAATGTTCTGTGAACAGAGTCTCCAGAACCTACAACAATAATGAGACAGAGACGATCTTCCAACAAGGGCCAATAAGGGAGATTTAGGCACTTCTTGTCTGGAATACATCCAACCACTAAGCGAGTCTAGACCAGACTGAATACTTCAGGCAAGGTGAGAACACCCCCCCCCTCGATCACGTGATAGCTCCGTGGACAGCTGTTTCTCAGCAACAGAAGCCGGCAGAGTAACGAGCCACAAGCGATAATTACAGTAGTTAGACAATCAAGACTTGAACTATGAGCACATATATGAAAGTTGCATCCTACCTAACAAAAGTAACTAAGTCAAATAATAATATAAAGTCATATATTTACGATTTAGCTATTATCACAAATATAAGCAATATAAAATTATATGAAAAGATAATATACATTATATACTTATATATCATATACATTGTAACCCATTCAAGGGTTGCAACACTACACGTCTTATTTTCTATGACGGTACTCGGGAATTTATTCCATTCATCTTCAACTCTGTTACCAAACCAGTGCTTTCCTGTATCCTTCCTGAATCTGATCTTTTCCAACTTAAAAACATTGCTGCGAGTCCTGTGTAGCTAGATATTTTTAGCATGCTATTTACATCCCCTTTATTCATTCCTGTTTTCCATTTATACACCTCGATCATATCCCCCCTAATTCTACGCCTTTCTAGAGAGTGCAGATTCAGGGCCCTCAGTCTATCCTCATAGAGAAGATTTCTGATACATGGGATCAACTTTGTCATCCTCCAATGCATTTCTGTCCATTCTGTAATATGGTGACCAGAACTGTGCAGCTATGTATGGATCTTGTCTCCACTACATCACTCTCCAGATTGTTCCACTTCCTGGCAACTCTATTACTGAATAAATACTTCCTAACATCCCTGTGACTAGTCTGAGTTTTCAGTTTCCAGCTGTGACTCCTTGTTGTTGTGTCCCATCTCTGAAACATTCTGTCCCTATCCACCTTGTCAATTCCTCTCAGTAATTTGTCGTTATTATGCGTCCCCTATCCCTTCTCTCCTTCACTGTCGTCAGGTTAATTTCCCTTAACCTCTCCTTAACCACCAACCTTTCGGTCTCTCTCCCTAAACTTCCTTATTTGCTCTATTGGCTACCAAACTGACCGAATGCCTTAATGGCTATCTTTCTGCCTGCCTATCTGTCCGAGTTACTGCCTTCCTGCTTGGCACAGGACCTGCACGGACGCCTGCTGTCCTGCCCGCCCACCCTTTCCTCACTGTTGACCTTCACACAATCTTCTGCTCTTTCTCTGGAGCACGCACAGGTTTCTCCTTTCCTTTCTGATTCCTTGGAATACGAGACATCCATCACTCATCAGTTGATCTTCTCTATCATGATTCATATCCTCATCTCTTTTTCTCAAAAAAGCAGGTGCTAAACACGTTGCCTCAGTGATTGCACAACCCACACAGAAAATGAACATAGCGGTATATCTTCCGCCCCTGTGAACAATCACTCGACACCAGTAGCGATTTTAAATCACATAATCAGTGACTAAACCTCCCCATCACTACAAGTGATTGTATAGTTCGCCACTATCAGTGATTGTACAACCCCATCCCTACCTGAGATTAACGCCCAACTACCAGTGCATTGTACACCCCACCCCTACACACAGTAGATTGTAACATCATAACCAATACCAGTGACTGTACACACCACACTACCAGTGATTGTACACACCACTACCAGTGATTGTTCACCCCACCACTGCCAGTGATTGTACACCCCACCACTACCGGTGATTGCACACCCAAGCCCAGTATTAGTGATTGTACACACAACTACCAGTGATGTGCACACCATTCATACTCCAGTGTTTGTACACACCATACCAGTGACTAATCACATACACTACACGTGATTGTACACACAACCACTAACAGTGATTGTATATACCATCATACAGTGATTATACACACCATCACTTACCATGGTGGTACACATCACTACAGTGATGTACAATCACTACCAGTGATTACACACACCACCACTAGTAGCTGTACACCCCTACGACCACCAGGGATTCTACACCACGACAGGTTATTGTACACCTCAGCATGATGAATTAGACACTTGTGTAACATCTAGGTATCCCTCAGCCCCGGAGCAGATGTTCACTACCGTTGTCTGGATAACTACGGTAGATAATGGACCCAGACATCATCTTGTCGGCATTATATACCATTGATATAGACTTCAGCAGCATACCCAAGAAGGAGCAAGACAATAACACAATCAGACACAATATCAGAGTCTGGCAAGTGTTCACTCACTGTGAACTCTACGATGGTGTCCAAGTAACTTCAAAGTGAAGGTAATAGAGCTGGTCACTAGGCAGCGACAATAAGAGAATTCCCCACAGCAGCTGTGTGTGTGTGTAGTGTGTGTGTGTGTGTGTGTGTGTGTGTGTGTGTGTGTGTGTGTGTGTGTGTGTGTGTGTGTGTGTGTGTGTGTGTGTTTTTTGTTGTATGTTTGCTTCACACACACTCAGGAAAGTCATAAAGAGCGCATGTAAATAAGTACAAACTTAACGTGAATCAAAAGCCTAAGTTGGTGTTCTGGCGTATGTTGCTCCTACGTATATTCAGTCACAATACCGTGTATGGAACAATACACACATAACCCGCACATAGGATAATGAAACTCAAGACGACGTTTGGGTCTGGCCTGTAATAGTAATGGTCCCGTCAGTCCGAAAACGTTGTCATTAAGTTTTATTCTCCTTTGTTGCGGAGTTGTGTATGTATTGTTTCCTTACCATTGTGTTGCTGATGTTGGTGTGGGAGAGTGACTTGATGGTGCAGACCTCACCTGAGCAAGACAGGTTGCTGCTTTCCTACGGTAACCAACATGGTCAAGTGTTAGACGGCAGAATTCCCACGTACGAAGCCGCGGGTCAGATTCCCATTCAGTTTTACTTAAAATAAGTTACAGGGAAAGGAAGGATGAGTGAGAGATATATTTCGTCAGGATGAATTGAAAACTGACGTGACGAGGGCGTCAGTTACAAGACAACCAAATTGGTACAGCTTTTGGTCATTTGTGAAATTCCTTCCTCTGGCTTATCCGTCCACCTACCCATTAAAAAATATATACGCATAGATACCACCACATTAAGTGTTGTGACATACACTGTGTTGTAGTGTTGTGACATACACTGTGTTGTAGTGTTGTGACATACACTGTGTTGTAGTGTTGTGACATACACTGTGTTGTAGTGTTGTGAACATACACTGTGTTGTAGTGTTGTGACATACACTGTGTTGTAGTGTTGTGACATACACTGTGTTGTAGTGTTGTGACATAAACTGTGTTGTAGTGTTGAGATACACTGTGTGTAGTGTTGTGACATTTCTCTGTGTTGTAGTGTTGTGTCGAACAATAACCTGTGTTGTAGTGTTGTGACATACACTGTGTTGTAGTGTTGTGACATACACTGTGTTGTAGTGTTGTGACATACACTGTGTTGTAGTGTTGTGACATACACTGTGTTGTAGTGTTGTGACATACACTGTGTTGTAGCGTTGTGACACAAACATTCACTGTGCTGTACTGTTATACATATACCTCGTAATATATATAGCACAGTGAGGTGTATGCACGTTGTTACGTGGTATGTTTAGGAATTACACTTTAAAGTATTTATAAACCATACAACGGGCGGAGATAGAACCCGCGATCGGAGAGTCCAAAACTCCCAGACCGTCGCGTTAGCCCTAAAAATAGCCCCAATAAGTTTTCCAACTAGGGTTATTTCTACACCATAGGAAAAATTTTCAAAAGGCAACCACTGTGCCAAAATGTAGTTTCGTCTGTAAAAACAGCATTTGTGTCACAGTGTGCCTAGCTAAATTTTCCCAGGGGGTAGAAATATTTCCTATTGGGTGATCTTTTGTGGGTAGTGGTTCCCTGGCTAACGCGCGGGCGGGTTTTGAGGGCCTTTCCCATCGGGGTGCTATCCCAACCTATGTGGTTTTTTTGCAATCGTTCATTCATTTGTGGTCTGTTTTTGAGTATTTATACGGTGGGGAAGATCCATGGAAAACCCTTTAAAGAACCCATGTAGTCGATGGCTTTAAACCTCATTTAACCCGCAAACTTATTTAAATTTTGATTTTTTCCTCACTTAAATTAGTGAGTTGTTGGTTTCATCGTGTTTTCAATTATAAAAAGTTATGGCACTAAAATTTCGTTATTTTTCATTTCTACTCCGTTAACAAAAATCCGGTGATGAAATGCTTAAGGCAAAGGGAAACTTTTTGGTGTTTATAAAACCCCCTGGTCCTCAGAGCGCGGGGGAGGGGAGGGGGAGGGGGGGGGGAGGAATCTTTTAAAGCCCATACTTCGCAAAATTTAAGGTTTTACTCAGAGTGACATGGCAGCGTCCCCTTTGTCGTTGATGGTTGCTTTCTTTTCTAAACCCCCCCCCCCCCCACACACACACAACCACACACACAGGTCTACAGAGACCTGGACAGGCTACAAGCCTGGTCAAGCAACTGGCTCCTTGAATTTAACCCTGCCACATGCAAAGTCATGAAGATCGGGGAAGGGCAAAGAAGACCGCAGACACAGTATAGTCTAGGTGGCCAAAGACTACAAACCTCACTTAAGGAAAAAACATCTTGGGGTGAGTATAATAACGAGCACATCTGAAGCGCACATCAGTCAGATAACTGCTGCAGCATACGGGCGCCTGGCAAACCTAAGGATAGCGTTCCAATACCTCAGTAAGGAATCGTTCAAGACTCTGTACACCATATACGTCAGGTCCATACTGGAGTATGCAACACCAGTTTGGAATCCACACCTGGTCAAGCACTTCAAGAAATTAGAGAAAGTGAAAAGGTTTGCAACAAGACTAGTCCCAGAGCTAAGGGGATTGTCCTACGAAGAAAGGTTAAGGGAAATTGGCCTGACGACAATGGAGGACAGGAGGGTCAGGGGAGACATGATAACGACATATAAAATACTGAATAGACAAGGTGGACAAAGACAGGATGTTCCAGAGATGGGACACAAAGCGTCACAATTGGAAGTTGAAAACTCAGATGAGTTAAAGGGATGTTAGGAAGTATTTCTTCAGTCACAGAGTTGTCAGGCAGTGGAATAGCCTAGAAAGTGACGTAGTGGAGGCGGGAACCATACATAGTTTTAAGACGAGATTTGATAAAGCTCGTGGAGCAGGGAGAGAGAGAGGACCTAGTAGCAATCAGTGAAAAGGTGGGGCCAGGAGCTGTGACTCGACCCCTGCAACAACAAATAAGTGAGTACACACATACACACACACACACACACAGAGGTATGATAAAGCTCACGGTTCAGGGAGAGTGACCTAGTATCGACCAGCGAAGAGGCGGAGCCAGGAGCTTGGACTCGACCCCTGCAACCTCAACTTGGTGAGTACACGCACACACACACACACACACACACATATAAAACAATACACTAGCCAAGGAGTCGAACCCATGCTATTTTGGCCCGCCTCATGGTGAGAGAAAACGCATGACTCTTTAGACCACTAGACCACACAATCCTAAACAATGGTGCAATGGTACATGAGGCGGGCCAAAACAGCATGGGTTCGACTTCTTGGCTAGTGCAGTGTTATTGATCAATACCACTTGTTCCGCAGGTACAATAATATAATATACTGCTTGTTGAGCTAGTACACAACCAGGGAGTAGAATTAAATTAGCTCGGAGGCATCCACACCACCGTATGTCCTTCGATGGTGGGTACAACATCTAGCTTGGCTGGATGCACTATTGTTAAGGAATGTGTGGTCTAGTGGTCTAATGCGTCATGCGTTTCCTCTCACCATGAGGCGGGCCAAAACAGCATGGGTTCGACTCCTTGGCTAATGCAGTGTTGTTATTGATCAATACCACTTGTTCCGTGGGTACAATAATATATATTTATATGCGCCTTTATCAGTAGTTATTAGAGGCCAGGAAGCTAGAGTCAGTACAAGTCTTTCAAGCAGACACATATGCTTCAACACCCTGAAATTAGTCCGAGTCTCGGAGTCCAAACATATTAGCACAAATATCTAACTCCCAGCAACACAAATCACCTGTCGGTGGTGAACAACAATATGCCACACATTCGAATGTCATTAAGTTACGTAGAAAAAAAAAACTTGAATGGCTACAAACACGCCGTACCAGTCCTCCAATACCCAGCGCCCTCGTAAAACCCCCACAAAATTAAATTGAGACAGTCTAATCGTTTGCAGCATGGAAGGTATACCTGGAAGAAATAAAGAAAGGAGAAACTAGATATTGTGAACTTGTACGTAACATAGGTGTGTGTATGTGTGTGTATGTGTGGTGTGTGGTGTGTGTGTGGTGTGGTGTGTGTGGTGTGTGTGGGGTGTGTGTGTGTGTGTAATAAAAGTATTGTGAGGAATTGTTGATCCAAGGAATTGAACTTCTTCTCTATTTAGATCGAACTTCTTTGCCCTCCATTCTCCAGGTGTTAAATAACTCTTATGGGTTTAGTGCTTTCCCTAAAAACAATAATATAGAGAAGATATAAGACTATTTCAACGTAAATAATTAATACAACTTTTGCTGTATTGTTATTAATGTCAGGTTTAAACTGTCTGATATACACACTGTCTAAACCTGAACTTATTGACAGTATATCAGCTGTGTGAACTGTCAACGTTGAGACAGTCGTGTCCGTGTGTGTGTATGTAGGTTCCCTCGTATAGATGACTTGGTTTGGTGCGGTGTAGGTAGGTAGTACCTGCCTGCCTGTTTGTCTGCCTGTCTGCTTGTCTGTCTGTCTGTCTGCCTGTCTGCTTGTCTGTCTGTCTTTCTGTCTGCCTGTCTGCTTGTCTGTCTGTCTGTCTACCTGTCCGCTTGTCTGTCTGTCTGCCTGCCTGCTTGTATGTCTGTCTGCCTGTCTGCTTGTCTGTCTGTCTGTCTGTCTGTCTGCCTGTCTGCTTGTCTGCCTCCCACCACCTGAAGTAATGCTCTTTTAGTCTTTATGTAAATTTAATTTTAATTTGTAACAAACGTATCTGGTGTTGTATCAATTTAATGTTTTACTAATCCTGATAATAACGAATGTTGAGCCCACGTTAAGTGTTTGTTATTAGGTGGAGAGAAATTGTATAAAATACCGACACCATGGAAATATAGACACAAATGCAGTATAATGCGATTCTCTATTGACAACGTTTCGCCCACAGCGGACTTTATCAAGTCACGAACAATAGGTGCTCTTCGCACCTACTCCAAGGTTGAGGGACTGATTACCTCATCTTCTGTACATAGTCCTTCTTTCTTCAAGTTATGTCCTAGAATTTGTATTGATAAAGCCACTGGATGGCGAAACGTCTACAATAAAGATACCCAGATGTTGCACATGTGTCTTAATTTCATCTTGTCGGTATTATATACCATTCTTGCACAATGTTGAGGTGGTTTGATTTGAGACTGACCTGCACGGGATGGGCACGTAGGCTGGTTATTATTTGGCAGATAGGGCGTAAGAGATGTTCATTTTGTCCTTCCTACCCCACACCATGTGCTGGCGGTACAGCGTGACTAACTTTCCGTTAAGTCTGACTGTAAGTTGGTTGAGGTGGCTGACTCGCGATACGTTGTTTCAGTGTGTTAATAACTGGTGTGGTTAATTTACTAAACTGGGCTTAATGTGGAAATTCCTTGGCTTGTGTAAAGAATTGGGCTGCTCTGTCTGTCTGTCTGTCTGTCTGTCTGTCTCTCTCTCTCTCTCTCTCTCTCTCTCTCTCTCTCTCTCTCTCTCTCTCTCTCTCTCTCTCTCTCTCTCTCTCTCTCTCTCTCTCTCTCTCTCTCTCGTGGAAATAGCTGAAGTGCCGGAGGTAAGAGATGCCTGAAGTTGGTGAGGTGTGAAAGCGTGCACTTCAGCGAGACTTGTTCCTGCAGGCCATCAATGAGGAAGGAGCGTCTACACAGCTGTGTCTCTTAAGTAAAAAATCTAAGATTCTCTTTGGAAACTGTAACTCCGCTTGTATCAGACAAAATGTTGTAAAAAGTAGAATTACATGTCCGTGATGGATAATTATCTTCTAAATAAAATACACAATAACCTGCACAATGTCTCACAATATACAAATCTAAACACTGCAGTCAGAACACGACGACTACAGCACTTACGTAACTACAGTAACTACATCCAAGTACTTTTCAGAACAGGGAGGACATGATCACTACGTACAAGTTACTTAGGCTCAAGTGGGGGTTATAGGGATATCGGGAAGTAAATCAGTCAAATGTTGTTTGGAAGTGCAACAACCTGGGCGAAGTAACTGGGTTATTTCCTTACACATTTTCAAGAACTGATATGATGGTGGTCATTAAGGCTGGCATGTTTAACGATTGAGAAGATGGGCCAGAGGCTCATACATGACCCAACAACAAACAACTCGTAAAGTAAAAGGACACAAGCGCAACTAATGTGACATTTTATTGTGGCAACGTTTCGCTCTCCAGGAGCTTTGTCAAGCCGATACAAACAGTACATGGACACAGAGGGTATAAATAGGCTCAGAGTGAGGTGCAATGCTAGAGGTGGTAGTAGTAGTAGTGACATAAGTTGTAGTAGTAGTAGTAGTAGTAATAGAATATGGTAGAGCAATTAACTCGTACATGAGTAAAAGGATATAAAAGCTATTATTTGGGTAACATAAAAATAGGTTAGACAAATACAGACAAATACCATTCGTACACAGACTGGATAGAAGCAGCTTGTTTCAGTGTTCGCTCTCTGTAATGTGCTTTGTATAGTATTTAACAGGAGAGACTATGTGATGGCAGGGTTTACTGTTTTCAGGAGGATTCTTGCTAAGACTTCAGAGATGGTGAAGCTGCCTTTGTTTTGTTTAATTGTATTCGAAACAGCGATTAGTGCTGACTTGAGGCACTTGCGTCTGCGGAAATTAGTTTCTTTGATCACTAATTGGGCGTCCCTGAAGTTCATGAGATGATTGGTGGAATTTCGGTGTTGTACACAGGCGTTGTTCAAGTTATCGTTCCTACATGCGTAAACGTGTTCATTGAAGCGGGTGCCGAGGTTTCTTGCTGTTTCACCTACATAAATTTTGTCGCAGTCTCCACAGGGTATAGTGTAAACCCCTGCATTGACTGGTTCGTGGTGCTTTGATTTTGTCCTGGTCAGATCCTTTATTGAAGTGCTTCCTGGAAGCGATGGCGACTCTGGTGTTAGCTTGTGAAAGTACTTTAGAAACGTTCAGTGCAACCTGGCTGTTGGTCTCCAGAATGGGAATTTGGCAATTTGGAGATAATGTAACTACCGGACTTTTGATGGATATTGTTACTGACAACAATTAGGACAGCTTCTATGCACTTTTGCCGTCTTAAATCGTCTTCCTTAATCACAACATCGTTGTTGTAGGCTGGTTTACGGTAGACTTTGAAAGAAAGTCTGTTTTCACTAGTTAGTAGGAAAATGTCAAGAAATGGTAACTGATTGTCCTTCTTCTCTAATGTAAATTTAATAGTAGGTTCCAGAGTGTTGATGGTGATCTAGATTTTTGGGTACAATGAGCAAAATATCAACGTAGCGCATCTATGTAATTGATCTAGAAATGTTATTGAGGATCCGTCTGGATTCTAGGTCCTCCATATATAAATTGGCTAGCACTGCATTAAGAGGTGAGCCCATGACTAGCACTGCATTAAGGGGTGAGCCCATGACTAGCACTGCATTAAGGAGTGAGCCCATGGCTAGCACAGTATTAAGGGTGAGCCCATGGCTAAACACTGCATTAAGAGGTGAGCCCATGACTAGCACGCATTAAGGAGTGAGCCCATGGCTAGCACAGTATTAAGGGGTGAGCCCATGGCTAGCACTGCATTAAGAGGTGAGCCCATGACTAGCACTGCATTAAGGAGTGAGCCCATGGCTAGCACAGTATTAAGGGGTGAGCCCATGGCTAGCACTGCATTAAGAGGTGAGCCCATGACTAGCACTGCATTAAGGAGTGAGCCCATGGCTAGCACAGTATTAACGGGTGAGCCCATGGCTAGCACTGCATTAAGAGGTGAGCCCATGACTAGCACTGCATTAAGGAGTGAGCCCATGGCTAGCACAGTAAATTTAAGGGTGAGCCCCTGGCTAGCACTGCATTAAGGGGTGAGCCCATGACTAGCACTGCATTAAGGAGTGAGCCCATGGCTAGCACAGTATTAAGGGGTGAGCCCATGGCTAGCACTGCATTAAGAGGTGAGCCCATGACTAGCACTGCATTAAGGGGTGAGCCCATGGCTAGCACAGTATTAACGGGTGAGCCCATGGCTAGCACAGTATTAAGAGGTGAGCCCATGACTAGCACTGCATTAAGGGGTGAGCCCATGGCTAGCACAGTATTAACGGGTGAGCCCATGGGTAGCACAGTATTAAGAGGTGAGCCCATGACTAGCACTGCATTAAGGGGTGAGCCCATGACTAGCACTGCATTAAGGAGTGAGCACATGGCTAGCACAGTATTAACGGGTGAGCCCATGGCTAGCACAGTATTAAGAGGTGAGCCATGACTAGCACTGCATTAAGGGTGAGCCCATGGCTACACAGAATTAACGGTGAGCCCATGGCTAGCACAGTATTAAGGGACCCATGACAGCATGCATTAAGGGTGACCCCTGACTACATGCTTAAGGGGTGGCCATGGGTGCACAGTATTAAGGGGGGGGCCCCGGCTCACTGCATTAAAAGGTGAGCCCTGATACATGATAAGGGTGAGCCCCCTTTGGTAGACAGTATTAAGGGGGAGCCCCTGGGTACACTGATTAAGAGGGGGCCCCTGATCAGCATTAAGGGGGGGAGCCCATGGAGCACAGTATTAAGGGGACCCCTGGGTAGTCGTATTAAGGGTGGCCCAGGGAGCACGTATTAAGGGGGGAGCCCCTGACTAGACTGCATTTTAAGGGGGGAACCCATGACTAACCAAAATA